>CAWUFW010010389.1:0-700362 GCA_963921515.1 Calotriton arnoldi
GGTGGGTGAGTGTGTGTATGGGTGTGTTGGTGAGTGAATGGATGTCTCAGTGGTACATGTGTGAGTAACTATATATGTGAAAGGCAGTATATGTGAGTGTTGGAGTATATAAATGACTATATGTGAGAGAGTGATTGTGAGAGTGGCTGTATGGATGAGTGTGTGCTTGTATCAGTGATTGTAGAAGAGAGTAAGTATGTGTTAGTATCTGTATGAATAAGTGAAGTGGTGTGTGTATAACTGTATAGGTGAGTAAATGGGAGTGTGATTGATTCTTTGCATGACTGACTAGGTGTGTGAGTAACTCTATGGGCTAGTGGTGGTGTGTGAGTGTCTGTATACGTGTATGAGTGCATATGATAGTGCTGTATTGATGAGTGACTGCATGTATGAGTAACTGTATGGATGAATGAGTGGACATGTGTGTAGACCTAGGAATCAGTGAGTGGGTATGTAGTAACTGATATTGGTGTGTCTATGGTTTTGAAAATGGTAGTCTGTATTTTAGAGTGGGTATATCAAAGGTTATATTAGGGCGTGAGGAGGGGCATCAGATTATCACGTGGATGATGTCATCAGTGATGTCATTTGAGATGTCACTGACCATGTCATGAATGATGTAATATGTGACGTCATCAGCAGTGCATTGCGGGGGCGCGAGTTATAGTTAGATCAACTAACTATAACGGGCAAATATCTCTGGTTTTGTACTAGTGAAATGTCCAACTAACTATAACGTCCCTGAAACCTATGGTTTTTCAGTGAATATATATATATATATATATATTCACTGAAAAACCATAGGTTTCATGGACGTTATAGTTACAAATTAGCATTTAAAAACCTTTGAAATTCACTGAAAAAAACATAGGTTTTAGGGACAGTTATAGTTAGTTGGACATTGCACTCGTACAAAACCCGTGAAATTCCCCGTTATAGTTAGTCCAGCTAACTATAACTCGCGCCCCCGCAATGCACTGCTGATGACGTCACATATTACATCACTCATGACATGGTCAGTGACATCACTGATGACATCACTGATGACATCTCAAATGACATCACTGATGACATCATCCAGTGACTGTGTGTTTCTGTAAAGTTTAAATATTTTTAATATATATAGGAAAAGACGTATTGAAGAATGAGTGGGTGTGTAAGTGTCTGTATGGATGATTTAGTAGGTGCGTGACTGACTCTATAAGTGAGTGATTTAACGTATCTTACTGAATGCATGGGTTAGTGACTAAACTGGGTGAATGTCTGTATCCGTCTGTCTGTTGCTGTGTAAGTGGCTGCATGTGTTTGTGAATAGCTACATGAGTGTCTATATGAGTTATTGAATGCTTGTCTGAGTATCTGTATGGGTGCTTGATTGTTTGTGTGGGAGGGGTGTGTGCAACTCTGTGCATAGATGTGTGAGTGGGTGATTCACTGGGTGGATGGTTTCAAGAGTGCATCTGTGATAGACTGTATGGGTGGGTAAGTGTGTGTAAGAGTGTGTTAGTGAGTGAATGTATGTCCCAGTGGTACATGTGTGAGTAACTACATATGTGAAAGGCAGTATATATGTGTGTTGGAGTATATAAATAGCTATAAGCGAGAGTGAGTGATTGTGATAGTGGCTGTATGGATGAGTGTGTGCTTGTATCAGTGATTGTATAAGAGCGTAAGAATGTGCTAGTATTTGTATGAGTAAGTGAGCTGGTGTGTGTATAACTGTATAGGTGAGTAAATGGTAGTGTGTTTAATTATTTGCATGACTGACTAGGTGTGTGAGTACCTCTATGGATGAGTGGCGGTGTTTGAGTGTCTATATAGGAGTATGAGTGCATATGATAGTCCTGTACTGAGTGACCGTAAGTATGAGTGACTGTACGGGTGAGTGAGTGGATGTGTGCGTAGACCTAAGAATCAGTGAGTGGGTATGTAGTTATTGGTGTTGGAGTGTCTATGGTTTTGCGAATGGCAGTCTGTAATTTAGAGTGGGTGTATCAAAGGTTATATTAGGGTGTGAGGAGGTGCATCAGATTATCACGTGGATGATGTCATCAGTGATGTCATTTGAGATGTCATCAGTGATGTCATCAGTGATGTCACTGACCATGTCATGAGTGATGTAATATGTGACGTCATCAGCAGTGCATTGCGGGGCGCGAGTTATAGTTAGCTGGACTAACTATAACGGGGGAATTTCACGGGTTTTGTACGAGTGCAATGTCCAACTAACTATAACTGTCCCTAAAACCTATGGTTTTTTCAGTGAATTTCAAAGGTTTTTTAAATGCTAATTTGTAACTATAACGTCCATGAAACCTATGGTTTTTTCAGTGAATTTCAAAGGTTTTTTAAATGCTAATTTGTAACTATAACATGTCTGAAACCTACGGTTTTTTCAGTGAATTTCAAAGGTTTTGTAAATGTCAATGTTTAAATGTATTAATTGTTATATAAATTTTTTTCATACTGATTTACTACATTTTTAGAATTTTTTTTTTACATATTTTATTTTTTAAATTACATTGTAATTACATTATACATTACATTACAAAAATACTTTCTCAGAATGAATTACTTTAGTTTAAATACTTTGCACATAGGCAATAGACTTTTAAGTACAGTAGTTACAGTTGTTGCAATGGGCAACACATTTTCAAACACAATGCAACATTCAGCTCAATGTGAATTTCTAGTTAAATGCAATTAGTTACTTTATGGATTACTTTTCTAACCACAGGACTGGATCCTAGATTCAGTCCTGGGACATCTCCTGTAAACAGTTGAGTAAAAGCGTTTTGGTTACAGTCGTGATTTTTAAGGAATATTATTGTACTTTAAAAGTTCACACTTAGAAACTTTTTCTCATAGAATCACCAATGTTATCCTATGGAAGGAAATTCACTTAGAAGTTAAAAACTGTTATCGTTACTTTTTCTTACTCAGTGTTGGATCCTGGATCCAGCACTGGTGCATCTCCTGTAAACAGTTGAAAGAATGCGTTTAAGTCATACAGGCGATTTTTTAGGAATATTTGTAGTTTGTGAAAATCGACACTTTGAAACTTTTCTGCTGAAAACCAGACAATGGATTCCTATGGAAGAAAATATAAGTTACTGGTAAGTACGGTTAAAATTACTTTTCAGGATTAGTACTGGGCTGAAAGATGTAGCACTGAGGTCTCTCCTGATAACAGGTGAGTAAATCGGAATTCGTATTTTGGCTGATTTTAGATGAATATTTTAAAGTTCCAAAACTCCACACTTAGAAGAATTTCCAAGTGAAACCAGTCAATGTTAGCCTATGGAAGGAAATTCAAGTTACTGGTAAGTACGGTTAAAATTACTTTTCAGGACCAGTACTGGGCTAAAAGATGCAGCACTGAGGTCTCTCCTTATAACAGGTGAGTAAATCGGAATTCGGATTACGGCTGATTTTAGAGGAATATTTGTATGTTTCAAAATCAACACTTAGAAACTTTTTCAGCAAAAAGCAGGCAATGATATCCTATGGAAGGAAATTCAAGTTACTGGTAAGTACGGTTAAAATTACTTTTCAGGATTAGTACTGGGCTGAAAGATGCAGCACTGAGGTCTCTCCTGATAACAGGTGAGTAAATCGGAATTCGTATTTCGGCTGATTTTAGAGGAATATTTTAAAGTTCCAAAACTCCACACTTAGAAGAATTTCCAAGTGAAACCAGTCAATGATATCCTATGGAAGGAAATTCAAGTTACTGGTAAGTACGGTTAAAATTACTTTTCAGGATTAGTACTGGGCTGAAAGATACAGCACTGAGGTCTCTCCTTATAACAGGTGAGTAAATCGGAATTCGTATTTCGGATGATTTTAGAAGAATATTTGCACAATGGTGAAGGGAGGGGCGGGGCCTGAGGTGACATCTGTCAAACGCGCCCGTGGCGCGTTTTAAGTTGGGGGATTAAGTCCCCTTGAATCATGTGGGTCCCTACGGGCCAACTAGCCCACCAGGAACCTCCAGTATGCGCCAGGGGCTGCGTTGCAGAGACGTGTAGAGAGGCCACACCCTTCTTACACCTCTCTGCAACGCAGCTCTGTGGCGCTTTCTGGATGTACCTGTTGGGCTAGTTGGCCCCCAGAGACCCTCAGGATTGAAGGGGATTTAATTCCCATCTTAAAACGCGCCACGGGGCCTGTTTGCACACATGTCACCTGAAGCCCCGCCCCTCCCTTCACCACTGTGCAAACGCGCCCGTGGCGCGTTTTAAGTCGGGGGATTAAGTCCCCTAAATCCTGAGGGTCCCTGGGGTGCAACTAGCCCACCAGCTACCTCCATTAAGCGCCACAGAGCTGCGTTGCAGAGAGGTGTAAAAGGGGCGTGGCCTCTGTACACCCTCTATGCAAGGCAGCCCCTGGCGCATACTGGAGGTTCCTGGTGGGCTAGTTGGCCCCCAGGGACCCCCAGTATTGAACGGGAATTACTCCCCATCTGCAAACGCGCCAGGGGGCGCATTTGCAGAGTGGTGAAGGAAGGGGCGGGGCCTGCGGGCCCGATCGTTTAAAAAAAAAAATAATAATTTTGTCCCCTGAAGGGGGCTCTGTGGCCCCACTTCCTTTTTCCAGTTTTTATGCCCTGGGGACCCCATCCCCAGGGCCTTACCTCTTTTTAAATTAAATATTTAAAAAAAACGGGAAGGGGGCCGCGTGGCCCCCTTCCCTGGGCCTGTATTGGCCCCGGGGACCCCATCCCCCGGGGCATGGGCTCGTTTTTTTTTCTTTGGAGGGGCTGCGTGGCCCCCTCCTCAGGCCATTTATGGCCCTGGGGACCCCATCCCCGGGGCCGGCCTTTCCGTTTTTTGTATTTATTTTTTTGGGGGAGGGGGCCGCGTGGCCCCCCTCCCGGCCACTACTTGCCCCGGGGACCCCATCCCCCGGGCTGGCCCTCTCCGTCGGGGACTGTGGGGGTCCCCAATCCCCCACAGTCCCGCCGGCCTCCGCGTCCCTTGGGAGCCGGCATTGCTTTACACATGGGGAGCTGCTAAGATGCAGCCCCCATGTGGAAAGCAATGTGCTTTGGATATTGGAAGAGAGAGCAGGTTTCCTGCTCTCTCTTCAAATATCCATAGCAAACCACAGTGTCCCGGGGTAGGCACCCCGGGACACTGCAGGAGCCGGCCCTGGGGGTGGCGGTCCCCAGGGCCATCAAGGGCTCCAGGAGGGGGCCGCGCGGCCCCCTCCCTACATCAGCACAGCCCCGGGGAGGTGGTGGTCCCGGGGCTTTGGGGGTCCAAAACGGACCCCCATTTTAATTTGTTAGTGCCCGGGGAGGTGGCGGTCCCCGGGTGTGTGGGGGGGCTGGAGCCCCCCCACACAGGTTTTTAAATGGCATAAAAAGAAGCCCCGGGGAGGTGGTGGTCCCCGGGGCTGCGGGATGGCTCAGAGCACTCCCGCACCATTTTCAAAAGAAAGCCCCGGGGGTGGCGGTCCCCGGGCTTGGGGGCCCTTTGAGGCCCCCATACATAAATTTAACCCCCTCACCATGCCCCCGGGACTTGGGCCACCCGGGGGCAAAATGCAATCGAGCGCGGAGACCGCGCTTCGATTTTTTTTTTTTCAGCAGGATTCGCGCACCCTGAGCGCATCCTGCCGATTTTTTTTGCCCAGGGGGTCCTTGTGGGACCCCCTGAGCAAACCTAGGGGGTAAGGGTGTTTCTACCCTGCCCCCTTTGTGCGCTTTGCGCACTTAGTTTCTGTCCCTCGGTTCTACCGAGGGATAAAATGGCTGCCAACATTTCCTGAATCGGAATGTTGACAGCCAGCTGACAGCCAATTAACATGCAGCTCGTGATCGGGACGGTGCGCGCAGGGTGCGCTGAGGGTACGCGGACCCTACTCGGCCATAGATATCACTATCTTTTTACTTTTGATTTTCTCAGCAACTACTGAACGGATTTACACCGATTTAAACAAAAGCGTGCTTTCTGGACCAAGACCTTCGTCTCTGCCAAATTTAGCGTAATTCCGTTCAGCAGTTTGACCTGTAGCCTTGTCTAAAGTTTCCTATGGAAATTGCATGGAGAAAACACATTTTGGGACCCCCTTTTTCTTAGCCCACGCTTGATGAATCCCCCGAAACTTTTAGGATAGGAGCTGACCTGAAAAGAGGAACGTTTGGAAAATTTCGCGAAGATTCGTCAAACAACGCCAAGAGTCATAAGCACATCAGAAAATGCTGTTTCCTATGGATAACGTGGTCCTAACTATAACTACCTACTGGCGACCGCCAGTAGGTAATATATATATATATATGTGTGTATATATATGTGTGTGTGTGTATGTATGTATATATATATAGTATAGTATATATATATATATATATATATATATATATGATATATTCACTGAAAAAACCATAGGTTTCAGATATGTTATAGTTAGAAATTAGCATTTAAAAAACCTTTGAAATTCACTGAAAAAACCATAGGTTTTAGGGACAGTTATACTTACTTGGACATTGCACTCGTACAAAACCCGTGAAATTCCCCCGTTATAGTTAGTTCAGCTAACTATAACTCGCGCCCCGCAATGCACTGCTGATGACGTCACATATTACATCACTCATGACATGGTCAGTGACATCACTGATGACATCACTGATGACATCTCAAATGACATCACTGATGACATCATCCAGTGACTGTGTGTTTCTGTAAAGTTTAAATATTTTTAATATATATAGGAAAAGACGTATTGAAGAATGAGTGGGTGTGTAAGTGTCTGTATGGATGATTTAGTAGGTGCGTGACTGACTCTATAAGTGAGTGATTTAACGTATCTTACTGAATGCATGGGTTAGTGACTAAACTGGGTGAATGTCTGTATCCGTCTGTCTGTTGCTGTGTAAGTGGCTGCATGTGTTTGTGAATAGCTACATGAGTGTCTATATGAGTTATTGAATGGTTGTCTGAGTATCTGTATGGGTGCCTGAGTGTTTGTGTGGGAGGGGTGTGTGCGACTCTGTGCATAGATGTGTGAGTGGGTGATTCACTGGGTGGATGGTTTCAAGAGTGCATCTGTGATAGACTGTATGGGTGGGTAAGTGTGTGTAAGAGTGTGTTAGTGAGTGAATGTATGTCCCAGTGGTACATGTGTGAGTAACTACATATGTGAAAGGCAGTATATATGTGTGTTGGAGTATATAAATAGCTATAAGCGAGAGTGAGTGATTGTGATAGTGGCTGTATGGATGAGTGTGTGCTTGTATCAGTGATTGTATAAGAGCGTAAGAATGTGCTAGTATTTGTATGAGTAAGTGAGCTGGTGTGTGTATAACTGTATAGGTGAGTAAATGGCAGTGTGTTTAATTATTTGCATGACTGACTAGGTGTGTGAGTACCTCTATGGATGAGTGGCGGTGTTTGAGTGTCTATATAGGAGTATGAGTGCATATGATAGTCCTGTACTGAGTGACCGTAAGTATGAGTGACTGTACGGGTGAGTGAGTGGATGTGTGCGTAGACCTATGAATCAGTGAGTGGGTGTGTAGTTATTGGTGTTGGAGTGTCTATGGTTTTGCGAATGGCAGTCTGTAATTTAGAGTGGGTGTATCAAAGGTTATATTAGGGTGTGAGGAGGTGCATCAGATTATCACGTGGATGATGTCATCAGTGATGTCATTTGAGATGTCATCAGTGATGTCATCAGTGATGTCACTGACCATGTCATGAGTGATGTAATATGTGACGTCATCAGCAGTGCATTGCGGGGCGCGAGTTATAGTTAGCTGAACTAACTATAACGGGGGAATTTCACGGGTTTTGTACGAGTGCAATGTCCAAGTAACTATAACTGTCCCTAAAACCTATGGTTTTTTCAGTGAATTTCAAAGGTTTTTTAAATGCTAATTTCTAACTATAACATATCTGAAACCTATGGTTTTTTCAGTGAATTTCAAAGGTTTTTTAAATGCTATTTCCTAACTATAACATGTCTGAAACCTACGGTTTTTTCAGTGAATTTCAAAGGTTTTGTAAATGACAATTTTTAAATGTATTAATTGTTATATTAATTTTTTTCATACTGATTTACTACATTTTTAGAAACAATTTTCTTTTAACATATTTTATTTTTTAAATTACATTGTAATTACATTATACATTACATTACAAAAAATACTTTCTGAGAATGAATTACTTTAGTTTAAATACTTTGCACATAGGCAATAGACTTTTAAGTACATGAGTTACAGTTGTTGCAATGGGCAACACATTTTCAAACACAATGCAACATTCAGCTCAATGTGAATTTCTAGTTAAATGCAATTAGTTACTTTATGGATTACTTTTCTAACCACAGAACTGGATCCTAGATTCAGTCCTGGGACATCTCCTGTAAACAGTTGAGTAAAAGCGTTTTGGTTACAGTCGTGATTTTTAAGGAATATTATTGTATTTTAAAAGTTGACACTTAGAAACTTTTTCTCATAGAATCACCAATGTTATCCTATGGAAGGAAATTCACTTAGCAGGTAAAAACTGTTATCGTTACTTTTTCTTACTCAGTGTTGGATCCTGGATCCAGCACTGGTGCATCTCCTGTAAACAGTTGAAAGAATGCGTTTAAGTCATACAGGCGATTTTTAAGGAATATTTGTAGTTTGTGAAAATCGACACTTTGAAACTTTTCTGCTGAAAACCAGACAATGGATTCCTATGGAAGAAAATATAAGTTACTGGTAAGTACGGTTAAAATTACTTTTCAGGGTCAGTGCTGGGCTAAAAGATGCAGCACTGGGTTCTCTCCTGATAACAGGTGAGTAAATTGGAATTCGTACTTTGGTTGATTTTAGAGGAATATTATAAAGTTCCAAAACTCCACACTTAGAAGAATTTCCAAGTGAAACCAGTCAATGTTAGCCTATGAAGGAAATTCAAGTTACCGGTAAGTACGGTTAAAATTACTTTTCAGGACCAGTACTGGGCTGAAAGATGCAGCACTGAGGTCTCTCCTGATAACAGGTGAGTAAATCAGAATTCGGATTTCGGCTGATTTTAGAGGAATATTTGTATGTTTCAAAAATCAACACTTAGAAACTTTTTCAGCAAAAAGCAGGCAATGATATCCTATGGAAGGAAATTCAAGTTACTGGTAAGTACGGTTAAAATTACTTTTGAGGATCAGTACTGGGCTGAAAGATGCAGCACTAAGGTCTCTCCTGATAACAGGTGAGTAAATCGGAATTGGTATTTCGGCTGATTTTAGAGGAATATTTTAAAGTTCCAAAACTCCACACTTAGAAGAATTTCCAAGTGAAACCAGTCAATGTTAGCCTATGGAAGGAAATTCAAGTTACTGGTAAGTACGGTTAAAATTACTTTTCAGGACCAGTACTGGGCTGAAAGATACAGCACTGAGGTCTCTCCTTATAACAGGTGAGTAAATCGGAATTCGTATTTCGGCTGATTTTAGAGGAATATTTGTATGTTTCAAAAATCAACACTTAGAAACTTTTTCAGCAAAAAGCAGGCAATGATATCCTATGGAAGGAAATTCAAGTTACTGGTAAGTACGGTTAAAATTACTTTTCAGGATTAGTACTGGGCTGAAAGATGCAGCACTGAGGTCTCTCCTGATAACAGGTGAGTAAATCGGAATTCGTAGTTCGGCAGATTTTAGAGGAATATTTGCACAATGGTGAAGGGAGGGGGCGGGGCCTGAGGTGACATCTGTGCAAACGCGCCCCGTGGCGCGTTTTAAGTTGGGGGATTAAGTCCCCTTGAATCGTGAGGGTCCCTAGGGGCCAACTAGCCCACCAGGAACCTCCAGTATGCGCCAGGGGCTGCGTTGCAGAGACGTGTAGAGAGGCCACACCCCTTTTACACCTCTCTGCAATGCAGCTCTGTGGCGCTTTCTGGATGTACCTGTTGGGCTAGTTGGCCCCCAGGGACCCTCAGGATTGAAGGGGATTTAATTCCCCATCTTAAAACGCGCCACGGGCCTATTTGCACACATATCACCTGAAGCCCCGCCCCCTCCCTTCACCACTGTGCAAATGTGCCCCGTGGCGCGTTTTAAGTTGGGGGATTAAGTCCCCTTGAATCCTGAGGGTCCCTGGAGTCCAACTAGCCCACCATATACTTCTAAAAAGCGCCACAGAGCTGCGTTGCAGAGAGGTGTAAAAAGGGGCGTGGCCTCTGTACACCTCTCTGCAACGCAGCCCCCTGGGCATACTGGAGGTTCCTGGTGGGCTAGTTGGCCCCCAGGGACCCCCAGTATTCAAGGGGAATTACTTCCCCTTCTTAAAACGCGCCAGGGGGCCCGTTTGCAGAGTACTGCAGGGAGGGGGGCGGGGCCTCCGGCACGATGCCGGTCGTTTTTTTTTTTTTTTTAAATTTTTTTTAAAGGGAGGGGGGCTGCGTGGCCCCCCTTCCCTTGCCCACTTTTGGCCCCGGGGACCCCATCCCCCGGGGCCTGAGCATTTTTTTTTTTTAAATGAAAAAAAAACGGGAAGGGGGCCGCGTGGCCCCCTTCCCTGGGCCTGTATTGGCCCCGGGGACCCCATCCCCGGGGCATGCCCTCAACTTTTTATTTGGAGGGGGCTGCGTGGCCCCCTCCTCAGGCCATTTAAGGCCCCGCGGACCCCATCCCCCGGGGCCGGCCTTGCATTTTTTTTTTTTTTTTTACTAATTTGGGGAGGGGGGCTGCGTGGCCCCCCTCCCTGGCCACTTATGGCCCCGGGGACCCCATCCCCCGGGGCCTGGCCTCTGGTTGGGGACTGTGGGGGATCCCCAATCCCCCACAGTCCCAGCCGGCTCCCCGCCTCCTGCGCGAGCCGAGCATTGCTTTTCCACATGGGGAGCAGCTAACATGCTGCTCCCCATGTGGAAAGCAATTGTCTTTGGATATTGGAAGCGAGAGCAGGTTTCCTGCTCTCTCTTCCAATATCCAAAGCAGTTTGCTATGACAGGACGGGAGCCGCGAGGCTCCCGTCCTGTCATTGCAAACAGCAGTGTCCTGGGGGTAGGCACCCCGGGACACTGCAGGAGCCGGCCCTGGGGGTGGCGGTCCCCAGGGCCATCAAGGGCTCCAGGAGGGGGCCACACGGCCCCCTCCCTTGAATTGCACAGCCCCGGTGAGGTGGTGGTCCTCGGGGCTCGGGGGTCCGTAACAGACCCCCACATTTATTTTCTATGTGCCCCGGGGAGGTGGTGGTCTCGGGGCGTGTGGGGGCTGGAGCCCCCCACACATTATTTTAAATTTAAAAAGAAGCCCCGGGGGTGGCGGTCCCCGGGGCTGCGGGAGGGCAGGAGAGCCCTCAAGCACCATTTTTTTAATTAAGCCCCGGGGGTGGCGGTCCTCGGGCTTGGGGGCCCTTAGAGGCCCCCCATACATAAAATAAACCCCCCCAGCATGCCCCCAGGACTTGGCCCACCCGGGGGCAAATTTACATCGAAGCGCGGGAGACCGCGCTCGATTTTTTTTTTCCGGCAGAATCCGCGCACCCTGAGCGCATCCTGCCGATTTTTTTTTTTAATGTTTTTTTTGCCCAGGGGGTCCTTGTGGGACCCCCTGAGCAGGCCTAGGGGGTTAGGGTGTTTCTACCCTGCTCCCTTTGTGCGCTTTGCGCACTTAGTTTCTGTCCCTCGGTTCTACCGAGGGACAAAATGGCTGCCAACACTTCCTGAATTGGAATGTTGACAGCCAGCTGACAGCCAATTAGCATGCAGCTCGTGATCGGGACGGTGCGCGCAGGGTGCGCTCAGGGTGCGCGGATCCTCCGTGCCCATAGATATATATGTACTTTTACTTTTGATTTTCTCAGCAACTACTGAACGGATTTACACCATTTAACAAAAGGGTTCTTTCTGAACCAAGAACTACCTCTTTGCCAAATTTGGTGTAATTCCGTTCAGCAGTTCGGGCTGTAGCCGTGTCTAAAGTTTCCTATGGAAAAATGAATGGGGAAAACGCGTTTTGGGACCCCCCTTTTTTCTCGGCCACCGCTTAACGAATCACCCCGAGACTTTCAAGGTAGGAGCGGACCGGAGCGCCCCACAAAGTTTGAAAATTTCGCGAAGATACGTCAACCGGCAAGAGAGTTATTTCAAATAGAATGTCGCGGATTTCCTATGGAAAATAGGTCCTAACTATAACTATCTACTGGCGACCGCCAGTAGATAATATATATATGTTTCTTTTTTATGCTTATTTCATTTTGGTTTTGTTTCCACGTCAATTTAGTTTGTTTAAACTATCATGAGCTATGATAATGGGTATTATACCTTTATTGGTTCAAAACGTGATGTTAGTCTGTCTTCTTATATGAAGAGACCTTAATTACCATATACAATTTTCTTTATGTCTATGTATTTGTCTTGTGACTTTTTCTATGAGCACTTAAATACAGCCACTTCCGGGTCAGGAAGTGACTTTGACAAAGACCGTGAGGTTGAAACGCGTCAGTCAATAAATTTTTGCTCTTAAAAATATCCTGAGTGCGACTTTGCCTTCTGTTGTTCGACTGGAGGATTTGTACACATTATAGCGGGTCCAGCGCCCGCCTGCTCGCACCAACCCTGTCTGGTGGATGAGGTCGGATGAAAGGCTGGAATCTTCATTGTGCTTTTCCTTTCCCGATTCCCGCCGCTGCTGTGAAAAATCACCGTGTTCTTTGAGCCGGGTTTTGTCGGGACCGGTTGCCAGGTAACAGCATGGGCTTCGTTCCGCAGAGAGACGCAACACGGAAGTGCTGCTAGCTCCCGGTACGGAAGTTGTCCTGCTTGTGGTTAGCGGATCCCGTCTGTGACAAAAGAAAGCGGCAGGGGTGCTTCGTTTGCCTTCCGGACTAGTGGTGTTCCACTGTTTCAGAAGGCGTCCACGGAGGAGGATATTTGCGGTAGAGCTTGGATTTTTTGTAAAACGTGGGCTGGCTGAGACCGTGAGTCGGAGACAGTGAAACAGAATTGCCACGATGAGTGAAGCAATCAGGAAGCGATTGGATGTTGCCAAATCGCTTTTTCTGAAACGGATGTATCACCAAATTCGAGTGGTGATGGAACAGGAACGTCTACGAGTGGAACAGCAACTACGTTGAAACAGGACCTATATAGGCTGGAAAAACTATATAAAAAGGAGATCAACAGAAGCTGGGAGGTTATTTCCCTCAACAACTACATAGAGGTGGAGCGCGTCCCAAGAGGTCTGCGAATCCTCATTACACCTACCTATCAAAATCCTGATCCGCAGCTCCTCGAGGAGTGGTCTGCTCTCATGGCTGCCACTTGTAAAAATATGTTGGGTCTTCTTGCGAAATATGCCGCACTCGAGTTAGAGCAAATCAGTGAGGAGATTAAATCTCTGCGTGAGATGCTTGATAAACATGAGTCGCAAAGTGAAATATCCAGCTTTTTGAAAGATATGGATGGACGATTATTGAAATATGAGGAAGGCATTAAAGCAAAGAAGCGTTGGAAGTTCATCAGAGATCGTAATGATTATGCCCAAGGACGCATATTGACTTTTGGACGTAAATATGATGCAGCAAGAAAGGATCAACTACAAACTGATACTATTAGGATTCGGGAATTGGAAACCTCTGAATCCAGCTCTGAGGCACCATCTGACCTGGATGAACAACCGAGTCTTTCGGCAACGGCGCGAGGTCCCTTCCCTTCCCACACAGAATACCGTTTTTTACGGGAAAGCGTGAGTGGAAGGAAGAAACCACCGCGAGGAAGAGGAAGAGGCGCAAACAACGAACAAGGAAAAGACAAATCAGGAGAGGAGGCGAAGGCCAAAGAAAACGAGACGCCATATGGGAGAGGACAACGGCGATCCAAGCGCAACAAGTAATGGGTGAGTTAAACCACAACAACTTATCTATTATTAATATCTCCTCACATTCCATTACCCCTGATGAACGTTCAGTGCGTGAATTAGGCCTATCCTTTTGCCCTACTGCCAATTTTAACTTTCCTAGAGCTCGCATTGACATTTTTTTATTTATAAGGAAACTGAAGCTCCTTAAAACACACGCGCTTAAACATGGTAGGGCCACTCACACTGAGATTCCCCAGCTTGAGCCTACGAGTGGTGACATGGATACACTTACCATGTCTGACATTGAGACTATGGCCACACTAAGAGAGATCGAGCTGGGTGCCAAGGATTGGGTTTCTGACCGTGAACTGTTAGCTAACATGGGGATGGAGGTCGACCGTAGTTCCAGGAATGACTTTAAACCTAAATCTAGGTTTAATCCTGTGACGCTACATGATGGCATTGACGCCTTCCATGAAAGTATTGTCTTTGATCTCGTGACATTGTGGGAGAAACAAAACAACACTTTTGCTAGTAACCTCACGCCAGCTCAAAGAATGGGCCTACAGTCTCTTCAAAAGGCTGAGTCTTTTGTTATAAAACCCTCTGATAAAGGGGGCAATGTTGTTCTTTGGGATCTTGGAAAATACAAAACAGAAGCAAGACGACAGTTGGAGTACTCAGGGAGTTACCTGAGGTCTAACCAGACAGAATACTCCAGGACTATTACTCAATACCATCTATTACTTGAGAAATGGCATGGACAAGGAACTCTGAGACGTAATGAGTTCCTGTTCCTCATGACTAAGAAGCCTATGGTCCCTGTCTTTTATATGCTCCCTAAAGTTCATAAAAGTCTAACTGAACCTCCGGGCAGACCCATCATTGCCGCCAACCAGAGCCTACTTGAAAACTCTTCCATCTACCTTGACTATTTCCTCTGCAAATATGTGTTTAATTTGCCATCATATTGCAGGGATACCATGGATTTTCTATCTAAAACGCAGGGTATTCCATGGAAAGACTCATATGTACTGGCTACGATTGATGTGGTGTCTCTTTATACTTGTATCGAGCATGACTTGGGCCTGAAAGCTTGTAAATATTTTTTAGAGATAGACCACTCTCCATGTTTGATCACACTACCTTACTGTTGGACATGTTAAGCTTTTGCCTTCACAACAATTGTTTCCTTTTTGAAGATACATGGTATAGGCAATACACTGGGACGGCGATGGGAAGCTGCTTCGCCCCCAGTTATGCCTGTATCTTCATGGGGTGGTGGGAGGCGGAGCACCTTTGGCATCCAGGTAATGAGTGTTTTATGGATAATGTGATCCTGTGGACCCGCTACATTGACGACATTTTTCTGATTTGGGATGGTTCACAGGATTTGCTTCATGATTTTATTGCAGGTTTATCCATCAATGAGCTCAACTTAAGTTTTACTAGTAAAATACATGCTACTACCATTGAATTTTTGGATGTTCAGGTTGAGGTAAGGGATGACTGCATACATACAAGCTTGTTCAGAAAAGCTACTGCAGTGAATAGCGTGCTACATGCACGTAGTCATCACCCGGATGCACTCAAGAGAAGCATTCCTTATGGAGAGTTGCTCCGCGCTAAACGTAATTGTAGTTCTGCTGAAGCCTTTACTAGGGAAAGTTTGACCATGTTTAGCCGTTTTAAATCACGAGGCTACTCAGGTCAAACCATTAAAGTAGCTACTGAAAAAGCAGCAGGGAGGGACAGAAACAGCTTGTTGGTCCCTAAGACCACTAACAAAAGAGCTCAGGAAGTAAGACTTATCACCACCTTCTCGAATGCATCACAAGCCTTACACAGGATAGTTAACAAACACTGGCATTTAGTCAGGCAGGATGTGGTTATTGGTAAATTGGTTAGTTCCAAGCCACACATCACCTATCGCAAGTCTAAATCCCTACAAGATACCCTGGTACACAGTCATCTTACACATAGGAACATTGGCTCGGGTTCATGGCTTAAGGAACTCCCGGTTTTTACAAATGTGGCCGGTGTAAGGCCTGTAGTAACAGCCGCAATGTGAGAAGCTACCCTTTGCCAGTGGGCAGGGATGAGAAAATCTTGTCATTTATAAATTGCAACACCGAATTTGTGGTGTATGTCATTGTCTGTATTTGTGGCCTGCGCTATGTCGGCAGCACCATTTTTCCTGTTAAAAAGCGTATCCTTGAGCACTTGCGCGCAGTTAGGAACAGGGATCTGACTTACACTGTAGCCAAGCATTGCATGTTGGAGCATGGTGGGACCGTTGATGTCTCTTCTAAACTTTCTTATTTTGGAATTGACAGGGTCCCAGTACATCCCAGAGGAGGTGACCGTGAAAGAAATCTCAGGCGCCTGGAATCGGAGTATATCATTCGCCTGCAAAGCAAGACCCCGGAGGCCTCAATTGTGAGGAAGACCTTCATGTCCATTTAGGCTAGTAAAGATACTATATACAATTGGTGCTCCCTAAATATCCTTAGGACACTGTATATATTGCTATCTTCCTTCTCCTGATCTGGGTTTCAATCTTAATTTCATTTGATCTTATTTTGTATTGATTTTTATTTTTATTTCTGTTTTTCAACGTAGTGTGCCTGAAGGGCTTCATTCCCCCTTTTCCTTTATTTTTTGCCCATTTATTTTTTTATTTATTTTTTGCTAATTTTTTGGTCATATTTAATTTCCCTCCTAGAATTATCTGTTCCTCTATTATCTTCCTATTTGAGGAAGTCCCATCTCCGTTTCAGCGTTATAGTCGCACTGTAACTCATCATCTTTTTTCAAGCGGCTGCTTGAACTGATGGTCTCTCCCACTCCGTTTTTCCCTTGTATATCACCTGTGGGTGGGTTTCAATAGTGCTCTTTTTTGTGTTTTCATTGAGTTATATGTTTTAGTTCTTGTTATTTTGTTGCTCTTTTACTTTATCTGTACTTGTCGAATGGGATCTGGTAGGCCCTGTATTGGGGTTAATATGGGTGCAGTGGTTTTCTTGGCCACTATGTGCCTTTCAGCCTCATGAAACTTTTCACTTGTTTGCGCACTTGCGCTGTGAGGCTTCTTTGTAAATTACCATTTGATTGCCATATCCCATTGTCGTGGGTTTTGCATATGTTTCTTTTTTATGCTTATTTCATTTTGGTTTTGTTTCCACGTCAATTTAGTTTGTTTAAACTATCATGAGCTATGATAATGGGTATTATACCTTTATTGGTTCAAAACGTGATGTTAGTCTGTCTTCTTATATGAAGAGACCTTAATTACCATATACAATTTTCTTTATGTCTATGTATTTGTCTTGTGACTTTTTCTATGAGCACTTAAATACAGCCACTTCCGGGTCAGGAAGTGACTTTGACAAAGACCGTGAGGTTGAAACGCGTCAGTCAATAAATTTTTGCTCTTAAAAATATCCTGAGTGCGACTTTGCCTTCTGTTGTTCGACTGGAGGATTTGTACATATATATATATATATATATATATATATATATATATATATATATATATACATATATATATATATATATATATATATTCACTGAAAAAACCGTAGGTTTCAGGCACGTTATAGTTACAAATTAGCATTTTAAAAACCTTTGAAATTCACTGGAAAAACCATAGGTTTCAGACACGTTATAGTTAGAAATTAGCATTTAAAAAACCTTTGAAATTCACTGAAAAAACCATAGGTTTTAGGGACAGTTATAGTTAGTTGGACATTGCACTCGTACAAAACCCGTGAAATTCCCCCGTTATAGTTAGTTCAGCTAACTATAACTCGCGCCCCGCAATGCACTGCTGATGACGTCACATATTACATCACTCATGACATGGTCAGTGACATCACTGATGACATCACTGATGACATCTCAAATGACATCACTGATGACATCATCCAGTGACTGTGTGTTTCTGTAAAGTTTAAATATGTTTAATATATATAGGGAAAGGCGTACTGAAGAATGAGTGGGTGTATAAGTGTCTGAATGGATGATTTAGTACGTGCGTGACTGACTCTACAAGTGAGTGATTAAACGTATCTTACTGAATGCATGGGTTAGTGACTAAACTGTGTGAATGTCTGTATCCGTCTGTTGGTGTGTAAGTGGATGCATGGATTTGCGAATAGCTACATAAGTGTCTATATGGGTTATTGATTGGTTCTATGAGTATCTGTATGGGTGCCTGAGTGTTTGTGTGGATGGGGTGTGTGCGACTGTGCATAGATGTGTGAGTGGGTGATTCACTGGGTGGATGGTTTCAAGAGTGCATCTGTGATAGACTGTATGGGTGGGTAAGTGTGTGTAAGAGTGTGTTAGTGAGTGAATGTATGTCCCAGTGGTACATGTGTGAGTAACTACATATGTGAAAGGCAGTATATATGTGTATTGGAGTATATAAATAGCTATAAGCGAGAGTGAGTGATTGTGATAGTGGCTGTATGGATGAGTGTGTGCTTGTATCAGTGATTGTATAAGAGCATAACAATGTGCTAGTATTTGTATGATTAAGTGAGCTGGTGTGTGTATAACTGTATAGGTGAGTAAATGGCAGTGTGTTTAATTATTTTCATGACTGACTAGGTGTGTGAGTACCTCTATGGATGAGTGGCGGTGTTTGAGTGTCTATATAGGAGTAAGAGTGCATATGATAGTCCTGTACTGAGTGACCATAAGTATGAGTGACTGTACGGGTGAGTGAGTGGATGTGTGTGTGTAGACCTAAGAATCAGTGAGTGGGTATGTAGTTATTGGTGTTGGAGTGTCTATGGTTTTGCGAATGGCACTCTGTAATTTAGATTGGGTGTATCAAAGGTTATATTAGGGTGTGAGGAGCTGCATCAGATTATCACGTGGATGATGTCATCAGTGATGTCATTTGAGATGTCATCAGTGATGTCATCAGTGATGTCACTGACCATGTCATGAGTGATGTAATATGTGACGTCATCAGCAGTGCATTGCGGGGCGCGAGTTATAGTTAGCTGAACTAACTATAACGGGGAATTTCACGGGTTTTGTACGAGTGCAATGTCCAACTAACTATAACTGTCCCTAAAACCTATGGTTTTTTCTGTGAATTTCAAAGGTTTTTTAAATGCTAATTTCTAACTATAACGTGTCTGAAACCTATGGTTTTTTCAGTGAATTTCAAAGGTTTTTAAAATGCAAATTTGTAACTATAACGTGCCTGAAACCTACGGTTTTTTCAGTGAATTTCAAAGGTTTTTTAAATGACAATTTTTAAATGTATTAATTTTTATATTAATTTTTTTCACACTGATTTACTACATTTTTAGAAACAATTTCTTTTACATATTTTATTTTTTAAATTACATTGTAATTACATTATACATTACATTACAATTAATACTTTCTCAGAATGAATTACTTTAGTTTAAATACTTTGCACATAGGCAATAGACTTTTAAGTACAGTAGTTACAGTTGTTGCAATGGGCAACACATTTTCATACACAATGCAACATTCAGCTCAATGTGAATTTCTAGTTAAATGCAATTAGTTACTTTATGGATTACTTTTCTAACCACAGGACTGGATCCTAGATTCAGTCCTGGTACATCTCCTGTAAACAGTTGAGTAAAAGCGTTTTGGTTACAGTCGTGATTTTTAAGGAACATTATTGTATTTTAAAAGTTGACACTTAGAAACTTTTTCTCATAGAATCACCAATGTTATCCTATGGAAGGAAATTCACTTAGCAGGTAAAAACTGTTATCGTTACTTTTTTCTTACTCAGTGTTGGATCCTGGATCCAGCACTGGTGCATCTCCTGTAAACAGTTGAAAGAAAGCGTTTAAGTCATACAGGCGATTTTTAAGGAATATTTGTAGTTTGTGAAAATCGACACTTTGAAACTTTTCTGCTGAAAACCAGACAATGGATTCCTATGGAAGGAAATTCAAGTTACTGGTAAGTACGGTTAAAATTACTTTTGAGGATCAGTACTGGGCTGAAAGATGCAGCACTGAGGTCTCTCCTGATAACAGATGAGTAAATCGGAATTCGTATTTCGGCTGATTTTAGATGAATATTTTAAAGTTCCAAAACTCCACACTTAGAAGAATTTCCAAGTGAAACCAGTCAATGTTAGCCTATGGAAGGAAATTCAAGTTACCGGTAAGTACGGTTAAAATTACTTTTCAGGACCAGTACTGGGCTGAAAGATACAGCACTGAGGTCTCTCCTGATAACAGGTGAGTAAATCGGAATTCGTATTTCGGCTGATTTTAGATGAATATTTTAAAGTTACAAAACTCCACACTTAGAAGAATTTCCAAGTGAAACCAGTCAATGTTAGCCTATGGAAGGAAATTCAAGTTACCGGTAAGTACGGTTAAAATTACTTTTCAGGACCAGTACTGGGCTGAAAGATACAGCACTGAGGTCTCTCCTGATAACAGGTGAGTAAATCGGAATTCGTATTTCGGCTGATTTTAGAGGAATATTTGTATGTTTCAAAAATCAACACTTAGAAACTTTTTCAGCAAAAAGCAGGCAATGATATCCTATGGAAGGAAATTCAAGTTACTGGTAAGTACGGTTAAAATTACTTTTCAGGATCAGTACTGGGCTGAAAGATGCAGCACTGAGGTCTCTCCTGATAGCAGGTGAGTAAATCGGAATTCGTATTTCGGCTGATTTTAGAGGAATATTTTAAAGTTCCAAAACTCCACACTTAGAAGAATTTCCAAGTGAAACCAGTCAATGTTAGCCTATGAAGGAAATTCAAGTTACCGGTAAGTACGGTTAAAATTACTTTTGAGGATCAGTACTGGGCTGAAAGATGCAGCACTGAGGTCTCTCCTGATAACAGGTGAGTAAATCGGAATTCGTATTTCGGCTGATTTTAGAGGAATATTTTAAAGTTCCAAAACTCCACACTTAGAAGAATTTCCAAGTGAAACCAGTCAATGTTAGCCTATGAAGGAAATTCAAGTTACCGGTAAGTACGGTTAAAATTACTTTTCAGGACCAGTACTGGGCTGAAAGATGCAGCACTGAGGTCTCTCCTGATAGCAGGTGAGTAAATCGGAATTCGTATTTCGGCTGATTTTAGAGGAATATTTTAAAGTTCCAAAACTCCACACGTAGAAGAATTTCCAAGTGAAACCAGTCAATGTTAGCCTATGGAAGGAAATTCAAGTTACTGGTAAGTACGGTTAAAATTACTTTTCAGGATTAGTACTGGGCTGAAAGATGCAGCACTGAGGTCTCTCCTGATAACAGGTGAGTAAATCAGAATTCGTATTTCGGCTGATTTTAGAGGAATATTTGCACAACGGTGAAGGGAGAGGGAGGGGGCGGGGCCTGAGGTGACATCTGTGCAAACGCGCCCCGTGGCGCGTTTTAAGTTGGGGGATTAAGTCCCCTTGAATCATGAGGGTCCCTACGGGCCAACTAGCCCACCAGGAACCTCCAGTATGCGCAAGGGGGCTGCGTTGCAGAGACATGTACAGAGGCCACACCCCTTTTTACACCTCTCTGCAACGCAGCTCTGTGGCACTTTCTGGACGTACCTGTTGGGCTAGTTGGCCCCCAGGGACCCTCAGGATTGAAGAGGATTTAATTCCCCATCTTAAAACGCGCCACGGGGCCTGTTTGTACACATGTCACCTGAAGCCCCGCCCCCTCCCTTCACCACTGTGGCGCGTTTTAAGTCAGGGGATTAACTCCCCTTGAATCCTGAGGGTCCCTGGGGTGCAACTAGCCCACCATATACCTCCAAAAGCGCCATAGAGCTGCGTTGCAGAGAGGTGTAAAAGGGGCGTGGCCTCTGTACACCTCTCTGCAAGGCAGCTCCCTGGCGCATACTGGAGGTTCCTGGTGGGCTAGTTGGCCCCCAGGGACCCCCAGTATTCAAGGGGAATTGTTCCCCTCTGCAAACGCGCCAGGGGCGCGTTTGCAGAGTGGTGTAGGAAGGGGGCGGGGCCTACGGGCCCGATCGTTTTTTTTTTCCCTCTGAAGGGGGGCTGTGTGGCCCCCTTCCTTTTTCCTATTTTTAGGCCCTGGGGACCCCATCCCCCAGGGCCTTACCCCTTTTTTTTAAATGAAAATAAATTTAAAAAAACGGGAAGGGGGCCCCCCTTCCCTGGGCCTGTATTGGCCCCGGGGACCCCATCCCACGGGGCATGGCCTCTTTTTTTTTTATTTGGAGGGGGGCTGCGTAGCCCCCCTCCTCAGGCCATTTAAGGCCTTGCACTTTTTTAAATTTTTTTTTCCTTTTTTTACTTTGGGGAGGGGGGCTTTTTGGCCCCCCTCCGTGGCCACTTATGGCCCCGGGGCCTGGCCTCTCGTTGGGGACTGTGGGGGGGTCCCCAAGCCCCCCACAGTCCCGCCGGCTCCCCGTGTCCTACGGGAGCCGGCATTGCTTTACACATGGGGAGCAGCTAACATGCTGCTCCCCATGTGGAAAGCTGTCGGCTTTGGATATTGGAAGAGAGAGCAGGTTTCCCTGCTCTCTCTTCCAATATCCAAAGCAAGTTTGCAATGACAGGACGGGAGCCGCGAGGCTCCCGTCCTGTCATTGCAAACAGCAGTGTCCCGGGGGTAGGCACCCGGGACACTGCAGGAGCCGGCTCCTGGGGGTGGCGGTCCCCAGGGCCACCACAGGCTCCAGGAGGGGGCCACGCGGCCCCCTCCCTACATTTTGAAAGCCCCGGGAGGTGGTGGTCCCCGGGCTTGGGGGTCCAAAACGGACCCCCATTTTAATTTTTCTTAGTGCCCCGGGAGGTGGTGGTCTCGGGCGTGTGAGGGGCTGGAGCCCCCACACAGGTTTTTAATTTAAAAAAAGAAGCCCCGGGAGGTGGTGGTCCCCGGGGCTGCGGGAGGGCTCAGAGCCCTCCCGCACCATTATACATAAAGCCCCGGGGGTGGTGGTCCTCGGGGCTTGGGGGCCATTAGAGGCCCCCACACATAAAATTAACCCCCCCAGCATGCCCCCGGGACTTGGCCCACCTCCTTGTGGGACCCCTGAGCAAACCTAGGGGGTCAGGGTGTTTCTACCCTGCTCCCTTTGTGCGCTTTGCGCACTTGTTTCTGTCCCTCGGTTCTACCGAGGGACAAAATGGCTGCCAACATTTCCTGAATCGGAATGTTGACAGCCAGCTGACAGGCAATGTACATGCAGCTCGTGATCGGGAGGGTGCGCGGACCCTACTCGGCCATAGATATCACTATCTTTTTACTTTTGATTTTCTCAGCAACTACTGAACGGATTTACACCATTTAACAAAAAGGGTTCTTTCTGAACCAAGAACTACCTCTTTGCCAAATTTGGTGTAATTCCGTTCAGCAGTTCGGGCTGTAGCCGTGTCTAAAGTTTCCTATGGAAAATTGCATGGGGAAAACGCGTTTTGGGACCCCCTTTTTCTCGGCCCCGCTTGACGAATCCCCCGAGACTTTCAGGGTAGGAGCGGACCGGAGCGGGCCACAAAGTTTGAAAATTTTGCGAAGATACGTCAACCGGCAAGAGAGTTATTTCAAATAGAATGTCGCGGATTTCCAATGGATAATAGGTTGTAACTATAACTATCTACTGGCAACCGCCAGTAGATAATATATATATATATATATATATATATATATATATATATATATATATATATATATATATATATATGCAAAAACAGAAGCAGAGAACTCTGGGAAGTTCTCAAGTTTAGGTGGAAAGCAGCTCCAGTAAGAGCACTCTCAACACCAACAACACTCTAAATTTGCTCACCTCAAATGTCTGCTTTTCTATCAAAGTTTTTAAGCATAGGATTAGCGCAGTGCTATCCACGCCGAGATAGAAAGGGACAAAGTCTTTTGGCATTTTCACAGCAAAGACTTTAGGCATAGGATTAGCACAGTGCTATCCCTGCCGAGCTGTAAAATGGTCAAAGCCTTTTACCACTCCAGGCACAGTATTACAGCTTTGGATTGGTAAAATACCATCCAAGCCAACCTGAAATGAATAAAAGCAACCCCTGACATGTGTTTCGCTCTCGTTAGAGCTCTTCAGAGAGGTATAGCTTTGTCCAGACACAAGGGAGCACCCAGTATAAGTCAAAACAAAACCCTTTCAGGCATAGAGTGACGAAAAATTATGCAAAACAGAGCAGAGAACTCTGCGTAGTTCTCAAGTTTAGTGGAAAGCAGCTCCAGTAAGAGCACTCGTAACACCAGCGACACTCTAAATTTGCTCACCTCAAATGTCTGCTTTTCTATCAAAGTTTTTAAGCATAGGATTAGTGCAGTGCTAATTTAGAGTGTCGCTGGTGTTGAGAGTGCTCTTACTGGAGCTGCTTTCCACCTAAACTTGAGAACTACCCAGAGTTCTCTGCTTCTGTATTTGCATAATTTATTCGTCACTCTATGCCTGAAAGGGTTTTGTTTTGACTTATACTGAGTGCTCCCTTGTGTCTGGACAAAGCTATACCTCTCTGAAGAGCCGAAATTGGGAATATAAGGCGGCTTTAAAAAGAGCCCTTGTGGTTATTAGTTGGAGCTACATGTAAGTGCGAATGCACAGCTTCAGGTTAATCAGGAAAACTTGGTTTCCCTCATCTGTGAAGTGTACTCCATCACTTCTGTAGATATCAGCCATATCAAAACGTATGTTGTTGTAGTAAATCTACCCTATTCTATGGTCTCTGAGGTATGCAGACACAGCTTTGTTGACATTCTTCCTAGATTTTTCAATCTTATGACAAAATTGGTTTGACCATTTCCACTTCTGTCTTGGGCATATATTGGAATATACAAAGACAGTTTGAGGCAAAAGTAACATCAATTGTCCAAAGGTGTCCTTCATAAGCATTTCCAAACCTAGCCCAGTCAATGTGCCTAGGTCGTTATCACCACAGTGCACAATCATGAGATCAGGGTGTTGGAGATGCAAACAGGTTTTAACCAAAGGGAGCAATTGGTGCCACTTCAATCCTCTCTGTGCAAACCATTTAATGGGCACATTTTGTAAACCTAGGTCTAAGTCAATACGTCTCTGTTCTGCATACCTCTTGCACCAGAAAACATAGCTATGTCCTACGATCCACACTAGCATTTTGAAGGTATGGCTAGAAGATATAGATAAATGTCTGTAGCTCATGCAGTCCGTTCGTAGAATAAGAGATATGTTTAAACATGGGGAACTACTTTTTTTACATACAAAACGTTAACAGATTGGGAGATGAAATGTATTGTGTCCTAAAAAGTTGGGTGTATATTAGTTTTGATGAAAAGCATCTTTGTGATTGGTTAATAAAAAACAGTTTATACGTGGAGTACATATTATAGGATGAAATTTGCTCAGCTCAACCACACCTGCTAATTGTATTTGGAAGGTGCAGTTCAAATTTGAAAGAATGGTGAACTTTTGACCTCCACGTGCCGTTAAATGTTGGAGAAAATGTTGCAAAAAAATATCGGTAGGTTTAAAAAAATGACGAACTTTTAACCTGCACGTGTCGTAGAATGTTCTAGAAAGTGTTGATACAATACCTTGAACTTTTCACCTATATGTGTCCTTAAAAAACTGTTTATATGGAAAGTTCAAAAATAACCAATAAAGAGAGGTTTTGCAATCTAAAAAAATAAGGAACTATTCTGATTTGTTCTTTACATATATTTATGTCTGGAGCAACAGGGAAATTATGCCATTACTAGTTCCATTCTTGATGAAAGCGGTGCATTACATGTACTGTGTGACAAGAAAAAAATTGCATGCGTTTGTGACATTTGAAATCTGCATACCAACTACGAAGGTAAATTAGAAATTAAGAAGGTGTGTTATGTGTTTTGTAGTAGTGGTTAAGTATTTGAGACAATATTTTTAACTTTGAAAGTATTTTTTATTTCTAAATAACATAGTGTTAGTAAAGTCTGGTGTTTTATTGGTTGAAAAATATACATAATGTGTAACTAGTTGTTAAACAAGTACTTTATATATGTTTAGGAGTTTTTCACAAAGAAAAAGTGTAAGTTGTCATCTGTAAAAGACTGTGGGCCATATTCTCAAGACCAGCGATAACATTATCGCCGCTTTAGCGGCAGTTTCCTGCCGCTAAAGCGGTGTTAATGTTATCGCCATTCTTGTGAATATGGCCCTGTATGGTTTTGAAAATTCGATGTAGCGTTAATTTCGATTTGTATATCTATTCCGGCGAGATAAACAGAATGTGGCACGGTTGGAAATTATGCTCAGTCTGGAAATAGTGGAGAAGGGGTGACAGTAGAAAATTCATGTGTTATTAACTTAACAGAGATGGAATGTGGATCAGTTACAGGCTCAGCTTCCGCATTGCCCAGGTCACCTGCGTACAGCCCTGGTTCCACTGCCGAACATGCACATTCGAGTGTCCCATGGATGTCTGCCTATCCAACACAACTGTTGATGAATTGGACTATGACTTGTGTTTCGCGCCCCCTGTTGGATCACGAACAGGAGTGTAACCGAGACAGCCGTGCATGGGATGCCTTGACATACTGCGTATGTATTGGTAGTTGTGCATGGGAGATGGCACAATTTCTCGTGTTCAGTGAGCACATCGAGGCGCTCCCCTATTGGGCTGTGTTGCGGATCGGTGAGACGGCGTGGGCTGAGCACACCTGCCCGGACCACCTAATGGATTGGCTCACCCTGGTGTTCCTTGAACACGACAATGACGTACTATTGGAACACATTGCATATGAAGCTGCACGGGCATTCATGGACGAGTAACTACGTACCTGCAGCCACATCCTATTGCCACCCACAGCACATGGCCCAACAACTTGTTGCACAGTGGGGATTGCTCACATATCCCACCAAAACAGAGGACACGTCTCCCTTCGGTCGAGCTCTGGATGCATGTGCGTGGAATAACGCGTGTGCACACACACTTGTCCAAGGCGACGCAGGTCCATGGTCCGAGCAACACAGCGTCGTTTGGCAACTTTGCCAATTCAGACACACTGCTCGGTGAGAGCACACACATGGCGATGTAGCACGAAATGTGAACCTGTCGGACCCTCACACCTGATCACTGTCGGCAGAGCAGACAATTGCTGCACCCCGGAGGCAGAGCACCATGCAGACCCCACGCACAGTGAGTCGTGCCCCCTCACACGGGGCACTGTGCAGACGCCAAATAAACCATCCGACTTATCCACAGCCCACACATAGAAGCCCCTGCCTGTGGTACCCCCGCATGGGATGGCCTTGACACCCATAAAAACAGCAACCCATGTCCCACAACGTTGCACACATATTCAAATCATTGTTCAGAGCTGTGGCATATCCTCCACACAAAAAAGAAGAAATGTTATGTGCACACTTTGTGGTCTCATTTTTACACTGAGAGGTAGATTTCAATGTCAGTCAAGGCTGGTGCGGTACTGCGAGGCTTTGCATTTGGGTGTTCTTAGGAAATCTAAGTTGTTGGGGAGCAAGGCAAGGTGGGCTGTGAGCGTTGCCATATGTGATAAATCTTGTCCATTTCAGCCCCAACATCATCTGCCCCTCGACATGTACCCATGCTGCGTGTAAGTGTCTTAAGCATGTCCGTGCCTGTTGTGGCCGTTGCCTCTTCCATACTCACACGCACATGCCAATAAAGCCTATGCCACTGCACTGGTGTCTAACTGTGAGGTGTGTTGTAAAGATTGTCCACTCATGTGCCACAATCAGCCTCGTCCCAACACAGGGAAGAATTGACTGTCGCATGTGCAACGTGGGTGTTCCCTTTGGCAAGCTCCTTCTCTGTGAGCCAGACATTGTTTTTGCATAGGTGCTGGACGACATCTGATGCAGCCCCATCACCTACGCAGTCTGATGTGTCAGGGGCACACAGCCATGCAGCCATCACCCCGCCACACACACCGGACACAGAACCCGTATGAGGGGAGTTTTGTACCACATTGCCTTTATTGCTGATGTTCTGTGATTGCTATGTGTGTGGGCTGCATTGTGGGGGAATTGTCTGTGCACAGATGGCGATGCACACAAACATGTTGGCATGTCGAGCCAGGTGCCCGTGCGGCCTTGCGCTGCTTGTGCTATCTCACTCCGTCTCTCTCCCTCGCTCTCTCCCGCCCTGTCATAGCAAACTTGTGAAAGCGATGGCTCTCAGCGCGGCACTCGAGTACTTCTTAAGTCTTTCAAACATCGAGGGGTATATTCTCAAGGACATATCGCCGAGTTAACGGCACTTTATCGCAACCAAAATGGTGATAAATTTAACTCACCATTCACAAGCTGGAGCAAACAGCCCATATCACCAGTTTACCAGCGATAGCAGCCTCAAAAAGCATTGTCACGAATGACTCCGGCAAATATTGCTAATGAGATGTAGAGTAGGCGTTCCCGTGCAAAAAGCAGCGAACACATCACTTCGCAAGTGTCTCAACCACCAGCAAGATCGTCGAAGAGAGTACAAAACAGGCGATAAGGTGTGTTAGTAGCAGAAAGTTTACACCTGCTCTGAGCTGGTGTAAAGTCGGACTACAACCTGCAATATGAAAGGGAGCCCAGCCCAGAGCCACACGTGAATGACAACAGATGCAATGGAGCCAACGATCATGCAGCTCGGACACCCAACACTGCTCCGACACTCCCCGCCACTAGCCCCTTGTCCGCCATTCCCCCTCACCTCCCCCCCCACACAAACAAATGTGACAGCAACCTTAGGAAATCTGGAATGTAACAAATTGGCTGATGTCGCACAATTATAGTAAAGAAGATGCATGTGAGGTTGGACAAATAAGAATCTCAGTCATCTTTGGATTTACATATAAAACATTTTATTTAAACAAAACAACAAAATAAAAGTAGGTACAGGTATGGCGTGTCATCCCTCGACAACTTGTGAATCACAGCCTGCAAGACAAAAAGAAAGATAAGATTGTGCGTCATGCGTCCATGAAAGGAGAGAGAGAGAGAGAAAGAGAGAAAGAGTGAGAGAGAGGAAGAGAGAGAGAAAGAAAGAGTGAGACAGAGAGGAAGACAGAGAAAGAGAGAAAGAGTGAGAGAGAGAGGAAGAGAGAGAGAAAGAGAGAAAGAGTGAGATACAAGGAAGAGAGAGAGAAAGAGAGAAACAGTGTGAGAGAGAGGTAGAGAGAGAGAGAAAGAGTGGGACAGAGAGGAAGAGAGAGAGAAAGAAAGAATGAGAGAGAGGAAGAGACATAGAAAGAGAGAAAGAGTGTGAGAGAGAGAAAGGAAGAGATAGAGAGTGAGAGAGAGAGAAAGAGTGTGAGTGACAGAAAGGAAGAGATGGAGAGGGAGAGTGAGTGTTGACACTGTGGAGAAAATCCTCACAGCTCACCTTTCTGCCACCGGTGTGTCTCCAACCATGTGCGGGACATAGTGCAGTCTGCAAGTTTAGTCATCTGAAAGATAGTATAGAATCAGTAATGGCAGAGTACATACAACTGCACACGCCTAATTCTCTGTTTCGCCCCTGCGCACCCAGGCTGCTGCACCCCATCGATTCCCTCCGCCCAGATGTGTCTGCCCGCCTCTGCGCACCCAGGCTGCTGTACCCCATCCACTCCCACTGCTCAGAGGTGTCTGCCCGTTGCTGTGCACCCAGGCTGGTGCACCCCATCCAGTCCCACTGCCCGGAGGTGACTGCCCGTTCCTACGCACCCAGACTGCTGCATCCCATCCACTGCCTAGAGGTATCTGCCCACTCCTGTGCACCCAGGCTGCTGTACCCCATCCACTCCCACTGCTCAGAGGTGTCTGCCCGTTCTTGTGCACCCAGGGTGCTGCACACTATCCACTCCCACCGCCCAGAGGTGACTGCTCGCTGCTGCGGAAACAAGCCTCTCTGCTCACCTTCCGCCACCGGCGTGTGTCTAAGAGGGTCCACCACGTGCCGAAGCAACCTCCTCAGGCGTTGCGTACACGCGGTCCAGCCGAGCTCACAATTCAAAGTGGGTGTTGATTGCAGGATGGCCACGCATCATCGCAGGCTGCACACGCGCTCAGCTCTGGTGGCACTAACTCAGTGGAACTGAAGTCATCGCCTCGTGGCGGGAGGTCCGTGTCGGGGGGGTCGTCAATCTGTGAATCACAGCCTGCTAGACAAAATGCAAGATAAGATTGTGCGTCATTCGTCCATCAAAGGAGAGAGAAAGAGTGAGAGAGAGGAAGAGAGAGAGAAAGAAAGAAAGAGTGAGAGGTAGACAGAGAGAAAGAGAGAAAGAGTGAGAGAGAGAAGAAGAGAGAGAGAAACAGTGAGAGAGAGGAAGAGAGAGAGAAAGAGAGAAACAGTGTGAGAAAGAGGAAGAGAGAAACAGAGGAAGAGTGAGAGAGAGAGAAAGAGAGAGAGAGGTAGAGAGAGAGAAAGAAAAAAACAGTGTGAGAGAGAGGAAGAGATAGAGTGAGAGAGAGAGGAAGAGAGAGAGAAAGAGTGTGAGGGAGAGAATGGAAGAGATGGAGAGGGACAGTGAGTGCCCACACTGTGGACAAAACCCTCACAGCTCACCTTTCCGTCACCGGTGTGTCTCCAACCACGTGCCGGGACATAGTGGAGCCCTCAAGCTTACTCATCTGAAACGTAGTATGGAATCAGTAATGGCAGAGTACATACAACTGCACACGCCTAATTCTCTGTCCCGCCTTTGTGCATCCAGGCTGCTGCACCCCATACACTTCCCAGAGGTGTCTGCTCACCGCTGCGCACCCAGGCTGCTGTACCCCATCCACTTCCACTGCCCAGAGGTGTCTGCCCACTGCTGGGCACCCAGGCTGCTACACCCCATCCACTCCCACTGCCCGGAGGTGAATGTCTGCCGCTGCGCACCCAGGCTGCTGCACCCCATCCACTCCCACTGCCCGGAGGTGACTGCCCACCGCAGTGCTAACAAGCCTCTCTGCTCACCTTTCGCAACCTGCATGTAGAAAAGAGGGCCTACCACATGCCGCTGCAAGCCCCAAGCCCGGGGCCCACAGACACGGCACCCTGCATATCATGCAGCTCCGCTCCGCAGGCCACCAGGTCTCACATTTGGTGCTGGGTCTTGATTTCGCCATGGCAGAGGACATACCAGTGCACCGGGCTTTTCATCGCAGGCTGCACACCCACTCAGCCCTTGCGGTGCCACTAACTTTGTGACCAGCGAGGCGACGCCACATGGCGGTAGGCCTGCGCTGTCTGATGGCTCAGGCCTACACTGCGGTCCAGCAGGGTACACAAAACCTGAGCTGTCCAGACTGCCGGGACGGGCCATCACCGCAGGCTGCACACCCGCTTAGCAGTTACGGTACCCGTACCTCAGTGGACCGAAAGTCACCGTCCCGTGCCGGTGTGCCTGTACCGGCCGCAGTGCATCCGGTGTGAGCAACTCTGAAATGGCGTCGAGCACGTGCGCCTGGTCTTTTTTATTGGCAGGGTCACGTGTCCTGTGACGCCTGTGCTGGATGGGTGTGGTGTGGGTGTATACTAGCCATGAGGGAGTGGCTGTGGCGTACTGACAACTAGGGTGTGACCAGCAGATCACTGCAATGAAAATCTGGGCCATGTAACGTTGTTGTCCTTCCCTGTAAGCGTAAGCGGAGTGGGCTGGCCTGGTGTATGCCAGTCCTGCGTGAGGCTGTGAAGAATGACTCCGGAACTATGGGCGTGGCTCCGTCCTGGGCTGTATGAGGAATCAACTGATGTGGGTGTCCCTGTTGTAGTGCTGACGTCACCCGGGTCGCAAGCGCCAATGTATTACTCTGTGAGCTAAGTCCCACAACATGGCCAACATGGAAGGTACGGGGAATCACTGACCCTACATTGATCCATAGTTCCACACATGAAAGATGGTGGACATGACACATCTGTGTGGATATGAATGTTTATTGCACATTCAGTGGAGTGTTGCAGCTGTAGCAATACAGGGCCATGCAAAGTTCAAGTTTCAGTTTTTGGCACATGGAGGGCAGCCAATTAGAGCCAAGCTTGTGTTCGGGGTTAGGCTGCGCCAACATATGTACTTATACAATTACTCCGCCAATCACCAAGCACTTATAAATTCACTATACACTCTCCTTGCAGTACTCTAATGATCAAGTCTCTACGTACGTACTTGTACAATGACCGAGAGAAAGTTACATAATCGAAGTTTTCCCCACTGCCAGAGGTAACATGGTTGCATACGCTGTCCACAGCACAATGTAATGTGGTAGGGCCCAGGGGCAGCATCTTGCATACATAATGAACACACGGACAGAGATAGATAGTGGAACTGGGTACGGGCACGTGCGCCGACTCATTTTTATTACCAGGGTCACATGTCCAGTGACGTCTGTGCTGGATGCGTGTGGGGTGAGTGTAAGCCAGCCCTCCGGGAATGGTTGGTGCTGGCAACAAGTACAACAGTAATCATTGGATCAGACACACAGATTCAATCATAAAGGGTCAATAATTTGTGCTGCACTAAGGTAGGGGAAACAGATGTGAAATAATACACACAAGATTGTATCGTAAAGGGTCCATGACTTGTGGTACACTGAGGTAGGGGCAGCAGATGTGAAATTATACACAAAACATTGTATCATAAAGGGTCCATGAGTTGTGCTGCACTGAGATAGGGGCATCAGAAGCATGCAGCGTGTGCACAGCCAGCGATGATGCGTGGTGCGGGCGAGCCGCACTGGGAGCAATGTCTGTTGCCTACTGGACTGAGTCATCTGCAATCGCGACTCGATGTGAATTGTGAGCCCTGCTATCTGCAGTGTAGATCGAAGGCAGTAGTCAGCACAGACATCGAAGAATGCTTTTAGTCACTTCCTGTTTACAAAATTCGAGGACATAGAGTACAATTCTCGCTGCAATAAATAAATCATGTCCCAATTTAAATTGTGAGCTCTGCTAACCGCAGTGTAGGTGTATGGAACAAAAGATGAAACATTTATGGAATACACTGTCAAAATATGTAGGTTTCAGGGACGTTATAGTTAGTTGCCTACTGGACTCTGAAATTAATGAATGAAGATTGAATTTGAATTGTGAGCCCTGCTGAGCACAGTGTAGGCCGGAGGCAGCGTTCAGGAAGGGCCTTCAGCCACATGGCATTGACTTGAGCTGCATACACTTAGTGGTAGGTGTGACGCTCAGCGTGTGCGCAGCCAGCGATGATGCAATGTCTCTTGCCTACTGGACTGCGTCATCTGCAATCGTGACTCGATCTGAATTGTGAGCCCTGCTGACCGCAGTGTAGGCCGGAGGCAGTGGTCAGGAAGAGCCCAGAGCCACGTGGCGTTGACTTGAGCTACATAGAGATAGTGGTAGGTGTGGCGCTCAGCGTGTGCGCAGCCAGCGATCATGCAATGTCTGTTGCCTATTGGACTGCATCATCTGCAATCGCGACTCGATCTGAATTGTGAGCCCTTCTGACCGCAGTGTAGGCCGGAGGCAGTGGTCAAGAAGAGTCCACAGCCATGTCGCGGTGACTTGAGCTGCATAGAGTTAGTGGTAGGTGTGGCGCTCAGCATGTGCGCAGCCAGTGATGATGCAATGTCTCTTGCCTACTGGACTGCGTCATCTGCAATCACGACTCGATCTGAATTGTGAGCCCTGCTGACCGCAGTGTAGATCGAAGGCAGTAGTCAGCACAGACATCAAGGAATGCTTTTTGTCACTTCCTCTTGACAAAATTCGAGTACATAGAGTACAATTCTGTCTGCAATTAATAAATCAAGACTGAATTCAAATTGTGAGCTCTGCTGTCCACAGTTTAGACTGCCATTCAGTGTTCCTTTGGACTTTAAAGATGAATTTGGTCATTGTACTAAAGCTATTACTGATATAAAACAAGTTCTTGAAGCAAGGATACTAAAAGGATATTATGTAGTTTTAGGGACGTAATACTTAGTTGCCTGCTGGACTCTGCAATTAATGAATCAAGAGTCAATTTTAAATGTGAGCCCTGATGACCGCAGTGTAGGCCGGAGGCAGCGGTCAGCAAGGGCCCACAGCCACGTGGCGTTGAGTTGAGCTGTACAGTTAGTGTCACCTGAAGCAACCAGCGTGTGTGGAGCCTGCGAAGATGCGTGGTTCGGGCGGGCCGCACTGGTAGCAATGTCTTTTGCCTAATGAATTCTGTCTTAATAAGTCCACGTGCCGTTGACTTGTGGTGCACTGAGTTAGTGGCACCTGAAGCACTCAGTGTGTGCGCAGTCTGCGATGATGCGTTGTCCGGGCGGGCCGCACTGGAATCAATGTCTCTTGCCTACTGGACTGCGCCATCTGCAATCGCAACTCGATCTGAATTGTGAGCCCTGCTGTCCGCAGTGTAGATCGAAGGCAGTAGTCTGTACAGACATAAGTCTGTGGTGCTCTGCTGCTGGGTTCGCAGGGGGCCTGTGTCGAGGAGGCTGGCGGTCACGGCGGAGGCCTCGTGGCAGGGTGAGGGCTGCCGCCCTAGCAGGCGCTTTGGCCTTCCCACAAGTGAACCACGCCCAGAGCCCCAGCCTATTTATTCATACTCCTACGCTGGAGTGGCGTACGTTGGACCAGCCCACTCCGCTTCCGCTTCCAGGAGGGGACAACACAGCTACATGACCGAGATCTTCCCCACTGCCTGAGGTAACATGGTTGCGTCTATTGTCCACAACACTACAAGCACCAGCACTATATGTCCACATGGAGAGGTTTGTGCTCTGCATAGTGAGGTCTGTCCACCACATCACCGCTACACTTGGTATTGTGTGCATTTTTATTGATGGGTGACTTGCGTCCTTCACACATACTTGGTTGCCCCATCTCCCAAGATTCAGCTATTGTGTGGCTGAGGGACCATGCCTTTTTTGGAAGGTCCTCTGTCCTGTTCTGTGCTGCCTCGGTGGTAGTAGGGAGGGGGGTGGTCCGGGGGGGAGGTCCTGAGGGTGATGGCAGTGGGTGTTGTGGCCTTCTTGGGTGTCGGAGCTGCATGGTCAGTAGCTCTATGACATGTGTTGGTCTTCAGATGTGGTTCTGGGCTGGGCTCCCTTTCACACTGTAGGTAGTCATCCTGCTTTACACCAGTAAAAGGCAGATGTTAAATTCCTACTGCTAACGCAGCTTATCGCCTGTTTTTGGGTCGCACCCCAGATTTGGCTGCTCATTGAAAATATCGGGAAGTGGTGTTTTCGTGTTATTTTTGCACTGGAACGCCTACTCTGCATATTATTAGCGTTAGTTGTCGCTCTCATTTGTGGCGAAGTTTTTTGCGGAAGCTATTGTTGGAAAACTGGCGATATCGGCTGTTTTTACTAGGTTGAGAATGGAATGATAATTTAAAATCACTGAAAAAACCATAGGTTTAATGAACATTATAATTAGAAATTAGCATTTAAAAAACGTTTGAAATTCACTGAAAAAACCATAGGTTTCAGGCACGTTATAGTTAGAAATTAGCATTTAAAAAACGTTATAGTTAGCTGGACATTTCACTCGTACAAAACCATAGAAATTCCACCGTTATAGTTAGTTCAGCTAACTATAACTCGCGCCCCCGCAATGCACTGCTAATGACGTCACATATTACATCATTCATGACATGGTCAGTGACATCACTGATGACATCTCAAATGACATCACTGATGACATCACTGACGACATCATCCAGTGACTCTGTGTTTCTGTAATTTTTTTAATTTGTTTTATATATATTCCAAGGTGTATGGAAGAATGAGTGGGTGTATAAGTGTCTGGATGGAAGATTTAGTAGGTGAGTGACTGACTGTATAAGTGAGTGATTAAATGTGTCTTACTGAATGCATGGGTTAGTGACTAAACTGTGTGAATGTCTGTATTAGTCTGTCTGTTGTTGTGTAAGCTGCTGCATGGGTTGGTCAGTAGCTACATCAGTGTCTATATAGGTTATTGATTGGTTGTTATTTTGGGGGGAGATTGAGTGTGTGTGTGGGTGGGTGGGAGGTGTGTGAATCTGTGCATAGATGTGTGAGTAGTTGATTCACTGGGTGTATGGGTTCAAGAGTGCATGTGGAAACAGTTGTATGGGTGCGTGAGTGTGTGTATCAGTGTCTTGGTGAGTGAATGAATGTCTGAGTGGTACAAGTCCAAGTAACTACATATGTAAAAGGCAGTGTATGTGAGAGTTGAAGTATATAAAGGACTCTACATGATAGTCAGTGATTGTGAGACTGGCTGTATAGATCAGTGTGTACTCGTATCACTGATTATATAACACAGTAAGTATGCGTTAGTATCTGTATGAATAAGTGAGATGGTGTGTGTATAATTGTATAAGTGAGTAAATGGGAGTGTGATAGATTCTTAGCATGACTGAGTAGGTGTGTGAGTAACTGCATGGATGAGTGGCGGTGTGTGATTGTCTGTATAGGTGTATGAGTGCATATGATAGTGTTGTATTTAAGAGTGACTGCATGTATGAGTTATTGTATGGATGAATGAGTGGATGTGTGTGTAGACCTAGCAATCAATGAGTGCGTATGTAGTAACTGGTATTGGCGTGTCAATGATCTAGAAAATGGTAGTCCGTATTTTACAGTGGGTGTATGAAAGGTTATATTAGAGTGTGAGGAGGTGCATCAGATTTTCACGTGGATGATGTCGTCAGTGATGTCATCAGTGATGTCATCAGTGATGTCACTGACCATGTCATGAATGATGTAATATGTGACGTCATCAGCAGTGCATTATGGGGCGCGAGTTATAGTTAGCTGAACTAACTATAACGGTGGAATTTCTATGGTTTTGTACGAGTGAAATGTCCAGCTAACTATAACGTCCCTGAAACCTATGGTTTTTTCAGTGAATTTCAAAGGTTTTTTAAATGCTAATTTCTAACTATAACATCCCTGAAACCTATGGTTTTTTCAGTGAATTTCTAAGGTTTTTTAAATGCTAATTTCTAACTATAACGTGCCTGAAACCTATGGTTTTTTCAGTGAATATATATACATATATATATTCACTTAAAAAACCACAGGTTTCAGGGACGTTATAGTTAGGCTGACATTTCACTCGTACAAAACCAGAGAAATTCAGCTATTATAGTTAGCTGAGCTAACTATAACTCGGGCCCCCGCAATGCACTGCTCATGACGTCACATATTACATCACTCATGACATGGTCAGTGACATCACTGATGACATCTCAAACGACATCACTAATGACATCAACCTGTGACTGTGAGTGTTTCTAAAAAGTTTAAGAATGTATATATATATCCAGAACTCTTTACCAATGGCCCCCCAGATCCGAGGGCATAGAAGAAAACAGCACAGCCAGGTCACAGCAGGCTATCAGTAAGTCCTTTTTATTTAAATTTTAGCCACCGTGCAAAGAGGAGACCTACGCATTTCGTTCTGAGCCTTCAACAGGGTATATATATATATGCCAAAGTGTATTGAAGAATGAGTGGGTGTAGGAGTGTCTGAATGGATGATTTAGTGGGTGCATGACTGAATGTATAAGTGAGTGATTAAACGTGTCTTAGTGAATGCATGGGTGAATGACTAATCTGTGTGAATGTCTGTATCAGTCTGTCAGTTGGTGTGTAAGTGGCTGCATGGGTTGGTGAGTAGCTACATGAGTGTCTATATGGGTTAATGATTGGTTGTCTGAGTACCTGTATGGGTGCATGAGTATCTGTGTGGGGGGGGTGTGACTCCCTGCATAGATGTGTGAGTGGGTGATTCACTAGTGTATGGGTTCATGATTGTATCTGCGAGGGGCTGTATGTGTGAGTGAGTGTGCATATGGCTGTGTTGGTGAGTGCATGGATGTTTCAGTGGTATATGTGTGAGTAACTACATATGTGAACGGCAGTATATGTGAGTGTTGGTGTATATAAGTGACTATATGTGAGAGTGAGTGGTTGTGAGAGTGGCTGTATGGATGAGTGTGTGCTTGTGTCAGTGATTGCAGAAGAGAGTAAGTATGTGTTAGTATCTGTATGAATAAGTGAGGAGGTGTGTGCATAACTGTACAGATGAGTAAATGGCATTGTGATTGATTCTTTGGGTGACTGACTAGGTGGGTGAGTATCTCTATGGGTGAGTGGCGGTATGTGAGTGTCTGTATGGGTATATGAGTGCATATATCAGTGGCTGTATTGATGAGTGACTGCGTGTATGAGTAACTGTATGGGTGAGTGAGTGGATGTGTGTGTGTAGACCTATGAATCAGTAAGTGGGTATGTACTGACTAGTATTGGTGTGTCTATGGTTTCGAGAATGGTAGTCTGTATTTTGGAGTGGGTGTATGAAAGGTTATATTGGGGTGTGAGGAGGTGCATCAGATAGTAAGTAGATGATGTCATCAGTGATGTCATAAGTGATGTCATTTGAGATGTCATCAGTGATGTCATTTGAGATATCATCAGTGATGTCATCAGTGATGTCACTGACCATGTCATGAGTTATGTAATATGTGACATCATCAGCAGTGCATCGGGGGGCACAAGTTATATAACGCCTGAATTTCTCTGGTTTTGAACGAGTGAAATGTCAGCCTAACTATAACGTCCCTGAAACCTAAGGCTTTTTAAGTGAATATCTAAGGTTTTTTAAATGCTAATTCCTAACTATAACGTCCCTGAAACCTGTGGTTTTTTCAGTGAATTCCTAAGATTTTTTAAATGCTAATCCCTAACTATAATGTTGTCGAAACTAGTACCTGAACTCGTGCCTCCACAGGAGCAGAAGGGCTGAATTGCCGCAAGGTTGATATTTTCCCAACTCCCCTACCTCACTGCACACCAGAGAATACACTGACCACAGCAAGGAGGGGGAAAGAGGAATGGGAAGATAGAGAGACTGCCACAGCGGTGTACCTGAAGGTCTTCCTCAATCTGATCTCCTAGCACCTGTAATTACAAGCAAAGCATTACTCTACACTTTACTCTGGCACAATACAACTCCAATTATACTTTCTTTAATGTGTGACTAAATTTTCCCTGTACCTGTATTTCACTGCGGACTAGCTTCTCTCTAAAAAGTAACTGCCATCATAAGCCTCAAACTCTCTTCTTCTTTCTTTTCTCTTGTAGATGAATGCAGATGGAGAACTGCGCCAGTAGAGTTGGTAAGTAAAAATATATATATATATTCGTACCTACTTGTAGTCAAGTAGGAAGAGTGCAGCAGATTAGAGAAAAGTCTGGTGAAAGAGGCTTGAATAATGGAGAGTCTCAGCACCTTGTTTGTGGTGCAGTTGGATTAGTTCAGCGCTATTAGTTCAGCAATTAGTATTTTGAATTAGTACAGTCTTGTAAATAAATACGATTCTGTGAGTTCTGGAGATTAGAGGATAATTTGCCATAAACTGAATCCTCTCTGAATAACTAAAAAACTAATAAAGAATAGTCTCTACATATCCAGTACGAAACCAATGGTTCTTATAAAAATCCTTGAATTCAGGAAAAAATTCTATCTATAAACCCTAGTAGCCTGGCCAAGGAAAAAAGGTGAAAAGGCAAAAAGCTGTGAGAGACTCTGAACTGGGCTCAGTCTGTATCAAAGAAAAAATACCTTAATTCTCCCTCGTAGGCAGTTTGGGGTGCCGCTACTGACCTCAGGACTTCTCTACATACTATCGGAATCAAAGGAAAAAAACAAACTGAATGTCCTCGACGAATTCTTGACTGGAATCTGAGAGGAGCACAGAAAAATGCAGCCTCTCTGGAAAATTGACGGTTGAAGTGCAAGGCGCTTCAGCTGCGCGAGCACGATAACCGGCAAGGCAATCAGAATGGAGGGAAACACTAGAACGCTAACCTAACAAGTATGGCCGCCATGTTGGAACTTCTGCTGCTGTTACAAAACAGAATCTGAGCAGCGGAATGAGTTGGCAACCAGCTGCCTCCAACTTCTTGGAAACCGTCTGAAGCCTGGCCCCCCATTATATCAAAAAACTGGTGAGGATTGCTTCTTTCTAAAGAGGAATCGATCAGCCTTGACAGTACCCCCCACCAAGACCCCTCCTCTTCCTTCTTTGGGTTTCAGTGGATATGTCTTATGGATTTCCCTAACCAATCTAGGGGCATGCACTCCTGAACTGGGTTCCCAAGATCTCTCCTCTGGGCCATAACCTTTCCAATCAATCAAGTAAAACAAACTCCCCCTTCTAATCTTGGAATCAACTATTCTTTGTACCTCAATCTCTTCTTCAGAATTCACAAAAACTGGAGCTGGTGGTAAAATTTTCCTTAAATTTGGGGGTTTCTTTTGACCAGAGAGACGTGAAAGACTGGTTGTATTTTCAATCCTTTAGGAAGTTTGACCTTAACACAAACTGGATTTACCATTCTCTCTTCAACATAAGGTCCTACAAATCTGGGTTGAAACTTTCTGTTCCCCTTTAATCGCATATTTCTAGTGGAAATCCACACCTGATCTCCAGGCTCAAAAACTGGGCTTTCTCTTCTACTCTTGTCTGCTTGTTCTTTGTGTGAATTTTTTGCTCTTACTAAATTTTCAGTAGCAACTTGATAGGCCCTTTGTAATTCCTGAATGACTTCCTCTACAGCTGGTACCTCACTCTCGATCTTATCAATTAACATGTTTGGGTGTCTGCCAGTATTTAAAAAGAAAGGAGTAAAACCTGTGGAAGAATGCACTGAGTTATTATAGGCAAATTCTGCAGACCAGAGTAAAGTGGGCCAATCTCCTTCCTGATCCATGAGATACAATCGCAGATATTGCTCCAAATCCTGATTCACTCTTTCCGTCTGTCCATCAGTCTCCGGATGGAAACTGGTAGACAAACGGGAGTCCACTCCCAAGCATTTCAAAAATGATCTCCAAAAGTGAGACACAAATTGTGACCCCCGATCGGAAATCACCACCTTCGGAATCCCATGCGCTTTAACTATATGTTGTGTGAACAGGTTTGCTTACTGAGTCGCAGTTGGAAGAGCTGCTAAAGGAATATAATGGCTCATCTTGGTAAAATGATCGACCACCACCCAAATGATTGAATAGCCTTGACTAGAAGGTAAGTCTACAATGAAGTCCATTGAGACTGTATGCCATGGATATGGAGCCACAGGAAGGGGCATTAACAGTCCCTGAGGAGCCTGTCTACTGGCTTTCCCCTTCACACACAGTTCACAAGATGCCACATACTGCCTCACCTGAGCATCCATGCTGGGCCACCAGAACGATTGTTTCAAAAGTTCCAAAGTCTTCTTAACTCCCTTATGCCCTGCCAATGGATTGTCATGGAACAATTGAATGACTTCATTCTGTAATTTGTTGTCAGATACAAAAAGCTTCCCTTGAAAGTAAGGCTTCCCCTCTTTGATTTCTCTTTCAGGACCTTCCACAATCCAACTCTGGATTTCTGCTGGTGATATACTTGCTCTTATCTTGTCTTCCAGCTCTGGATACAAAATCGTTCCTACAATCTTCTCCTCTGGAATGATTGGACCTACTTGTGGACCTTTCTTTTCTTCTCCTGTATGCAAACAAGATAGCGCGTCTGCCTTTCCATTCACAGATCCAGGTTTATAAGTCAGAACAAAGTCATAATCTGCAAAAAAGAGAAACCATCTGAGCTGTCGTGGAGTGAGTGTTCGAGCTGATTTGAGGAATTGCAAATTTCTATGATCAGTAAAGACAGTGATCACGTGTCTTGCTCCCAACAAATAGTGTCTCCATTCTTGAAACGCATCCTTAACAGCTAGCAATTCTTTGTCAGCAATAGAGTAATTTATTTCAGCGGCAGATAACTTGCGGGAACGATAAGCCACTGGATGCAGTTGGCCTGTTTCTTTATGTCTTTGAGAGAGGATTCCACCAATGGCCAAGTTGGAAGCATCCGCTTCGACAAAGAATGACTCCTCTGGGTTCAGATGAGCCAATAGTGGGGCCGAGATAAAAGTTTTCTTCAGAAGTTGGAAGGCATTCTCCGTTTCCTCATTCCAGATGAACTTTTCTTTCTTTTTGAGCAGACGAGTGATTGGACTAACCTTCTCCGAGAAATTAGGAATAAATTGCCTGTAAAAATTGGCAAAGCCAAGAAAACTTTGTATTTCCTTGACTGATCGGGGAACTGGCCAATGCATTATAGCTCTTACCTTGGAATCATCCATTGATACACCTTCGGAGGAGAGAATAAAACCCAGGAACTCCACTCGACTGGTGTGAAAAACACACTTCTCCAATTTTACAAATAATTGATTCTCCAATAATCGTTCCAAGATTGCTCGCACATGCTGGACATGTTCCTTCAAATTAGAAGAGAATATAAGAATGTCGTCGATGTAAACGACGGCAAAACGGTCCAAAAACTCGCGTAGGATGTCGTTTACAAAGTTCTGAAAAGCAGCAGGAGCATTACACAGGCCAAATGGCATGACCTGGTATTCGAACAGACCAAATCGAGTTCAAAACGCGGTCTTCCACTCATCACCCTCAGCCATGCGGACTAGATGGTAGGCCCCTCTTAAATCCAATTTAGTATAAATCTGAGCTTCTTTGACTTGATCCAAAAGTTCCGAAATCAAAGGTAAGGGGTACCGATTCTTTTTTGTGACTTGATTTAGGGCTCGATAGTCTATGCAAGATCGTAAACTTCCATCCTTCTTAGGAATGAAGAACAATGGGGAAGAGACTGGTGACTGTGAAGGTCGAATGAAACCATTGCCTAAATACCGGTCCAAATATTCTTTCAAATGTTGATTTTCCACTTCCGATAAAGCATAAATGCGACTGCACGGCAAGGACGCCCCAGGCTCTAGTTCAATCCTGAAATCATATTCCCGATGTGGAGGTAGTTTCTCCACCTCTTTCTCATCAAATACTGCTGTCAGATCTTGGTATTCTTCAGGAATGCTCGGTAACTCTACTGCACAAATAATCCGTGCCTGGTCAGCCAAAAGAACTGAGGGTGACTGCTGTGTGACTTCTACTTGAGAGTTAAAGCAATGCTTCTGACAATAATCATAATCCAATTCTATGGTTCTTTTCGCCCAATCAATTTTCGGGTTATGTTCCGTCAACCATGGAAGACCCAAGATCAACTGAAATTGAGGAGCATCAATGAGGATGAATCTTAAAATGCTTTAATGTTTTCCGGGTCCAATCAGTATGATTTCTTCTGCGTCATGGATGATGGGGCCAGATGATAGATTGGTTCCATCCACCGCACGAACAGGCTCCGGCTTCTCCTTCTTGACGAAAAGAATTCCTAAGGCCTTTGCGAACTTGATGTCACAAAAGTTTCCGGTGGCCCCAGAATCCACCATGACAGATATTTCATCAACCTCAATGTCTCGAAATTTTATTCGACTGGAAATTATTAAATGAGGAGTGGCAGACTGAAGCGTATTCGCAAGAAACTGGGCATTTGGAGTTGTCTCTTCGGCAGCTCCCACCAGAGCAACTCCGTCTACTGGTGGGGCCTGTCTTTTACCCACAAATTGTTCTTGGGCCTCTTAGGACATTCTTTGACAAAATGACCCGCACTTCCACAATACATACACAATTTGCCACTTCTTCTCTTCTCTCTCTCTTCCTTCGTTAAAGGACCCCGCACTGAACCAATCTGCATGGGCTCTTCACCAGACCCCGCCTCCACTGGTTTCGATGCTTCAGTCTTAAATCGATCAAAGCGGGGTGGAATATGTCGTATTTCTTTTCGATGCTCATTTCTCCTCTCAAATTGTCGCTGATCTATTTGAAGAACCAGATCAATTAATTCGGACAACTCCGTAGGCCTCTTGGGAATTTGAGCTAAACCATCTTTCAATTCGTCCTTTAGCCCTCTGTAGAATATGGCTGCTCGCTTCGCTTCTGGCCAATTAGTTTCCACTATCAACTTATTGAAGTGTGCCAAGTAAGCCACCAATTCACGATTGCCCTGTTTCAGATCTAACAGTTCATTATCTGTAGTTTGTGAGATGGCTCTTCGATCAAAAATGCGCATAAACTCCAACTTAAACTCTTCCAAATTATAGAGAATGGGATCGTTGGTGTTCACTAAGGGCATGGACCAAGCAGCTGCATCTCCACTCAGGTAAGACAGTATAAAAGCTACCTTGGACTGGTCTTCTTTGAAAATTATGGGCCTGCATAGGAAATGTAATGAACACTGTGTGAAGAAAATCTGTGCCTTGTGGGGATCCCCATGAAATCTCTCTGGCGGGGCCAATGGAATAGTTGGGGAGATGGCATGGATCACTTGAGTTGTTAATTCTGCTGCAGAGGGAGAAGGAGTAAAAGACTGAGATTTTTGTTCTCTGGTGCTAGAACTGGTACCAGCTGATAACTCCTCAAACTTTTGACGAAGAAAACTAGCTTCCTGACTAGATTTCCTAACCTCCTCCCTAGTTTCACTTAACTGCTTCTGCAACCCTTCTAAAACAGCCACCAAAGCCTTAACGTCAATACCTTCAGCCATTCTGCTCAGGTAAAGGAATATTAGAAGGCACTTCAATCTGTCGAAACTAGTACCTGAACTCGTGCCTCCACAGGAGCAGAAGGGCTGAATTGCCGCAAGGTTGATATTTTCCCAACTCCCCTACCTCACTGCACACCAGAGAATACACTGACCGCAGCAAGGAGGGGGAAAGGGGAATGGGAAGATAGAGAGACTGCCACAGTGGTGTACCTGAAGGTCTTCCTCAATCTGATCTCCTAGCACCTGTAATTACAAGCAAAGCATTACTCTACTTTACTCTGGCACATTACAAATCCAATTATACTTTCTTTAATGTGTGACTAAATTTTCCCTGTACCTGTATTTCACTGCGGACTAGCTTCTCTCTAAAAAGTAACTGCCATCATAAGCCTCAAACTCTCTTCTTCTTTCTTTTCTCTTGTAGATGAATGCAGATGGAGAACTGCGCCAGTAGATTTGGTAAGTAAAAATATATATATATATTCGTACCTACTTGTAGTCAAGTAGGAAGAGTGCAGCAAATTAGAGAAAAGTCTGGTGAAAGAGGCTTGAATAAAGGAGAGTCTCAGCACCTTGTTTGTGGTGCAGTTGGATTAGTTCAGCGCTATTAGTTCAGCAATTAGCATTTTGAATTAGTACAGTCTTGTAAATAAATACGATTCTGTGAGTTCTGGAGATTAGAGGATAATTTGCCATAAACTGAATCCTCTCTGAATAACTAAAAAACTAATAAAGAATAGTCTCTACATATCCAGTACAAAACCAATGGTTCTTATAAAAATCCTTGAATTCAGGAAAAAATTCTGTCTATAAACCCTAGTAGCCTGGCCAAGGAAAAAAGGTGAAAAGGCAAAAAGCTGTGAGAGACTCTGAACTGGGCTCAGTCTGTATCAAAGAAAAAATACCTTAATTCTCCCTCGTAGGCAGTTTGGGGTGCCGCTACTCACCTCAGGACTTCTCTACATACTATTGGAATCAAAGGAAAAAAACGAACTGAATGTCCTCGACGAATTCTTGACTGGAATCTGAGAGGAGCACAGAAAAACGCAGCTTCTCTGGAAAATTGACGGTTGAAGTGCAAGGCGCTTCAGCTGCGCGAGAACGATAACCGGCAAGGCAATCAGAATGGAGGGAAACACTAGAACGCTAACCTAACAAGTATGGCCGCCATGTTGGAACTGCCGCTGCTGTTACAAAACAGAATCTGAGCAGCGGAATGACTTGGCAACCAGCTGCCTCCAGCTTCTTGGAAACCATCTGAAGCCTGGCCCCCCATTATATCCAAAAACTGGTGAGGACCGCTTCTTTCTAAAGAGGAATCGATCAGCCTTGACAAACGTGCCTGAAACCTGTGTTTTTTCAGTGAATTTCTAAGGTTTTAAATGCTATTTTTTTTTTTTTTTTTTTTTTATTGGTGCAAAACATACATTGTTACAATCTGAAATCAGTAGAGCCGGTACTTATGCTACATTCATCTTTTGATACTTCTGTACTTGGTAATCATACGGTAATGAAAACTTCGGAACAGAATCAATTCCCCACTATGCGTTGTTTAATTGTCTTCCTGTGAGGACTCCATAGCAGGTGTGGTACATATCCCCCCTCTAAATGCATTCCATTTTCCCCATAACCGCTCCCATTTTTGGGGGCATCGTCTATTTATATACACCGCTCTTTCGGCCACCATGGCCATATCCATGTCCGTACTCCAGTCTCGTATCGTGGGAGTGTTTCGTGCTCCCCACAGTCTGGCTATGTTTCGCTTTGCTATTATCATTCCTAGTGTTAACCAGGTTTGCGCTGTGGTGTTAAGATCTGTTGCTTCCCATATGTTCAATAGACATCGTTTAGGTTCTGGTGGTACAGGGGCCTCACTGACTCACGTTATTGTAGACATAACCTTCTCCCAATATGCCACTATTGCTGGGCATTCCCACATCGTGTGGTAAAATGTACCTACTTCCCCGCATTGTCAGAGGCAAAGTGGACTGTCAGTCTTACCTATTTTGCATAATATTAGCCTTGTATAATAGATCCTATGGAGCACTTTAAGTTGGAAATGCTAATGCCTCTTGCCACTCCGTCTCATCTAGCTCTCCCACCTCTTTCTGCCATTTCTCCCGGAGAGACTGTGTAGGGTCAGGGTGATTGTTTATGATTTTACGGTACGTTAAGGACGTGGCATTTTTGTCCATTTGGTCAGTTAGGAGCCTGTCTTCTAAAGGGGAAGCTTCAGGGAGGGCAGTGTCAGGTGGGATGACAGCTTCTAGGGCGTGCTTGATCTGAAGATAGCGAAATCTTTCCATAGGTGCCATCTCGTATTGGTCTTGGAGGTGGGTGAATGGGATTACTTTCCCCTTCTCCCACAGATCCCCTACCCTTGATATTCCTATAATGTCCCATTGTCTGAATCCTTTGGTATTGCACAATTTGCCTAGTTTACCTGTGTCCCAAAGGGGTGTTGCCTGCGTGATTGTATTATTCCAACCCATCTTTTTTTGTTCTATATGCCAAAGCTGAATCGTATGTTTAGTCGGTCCTAGTAGAGCCATCTTGGGATTAGTGTTATAGAGCTCCCGGTTGAGCCCCTCCGGCCCCAGGACCAGTCTATCCAGGCAAAAGGCCGGGTCAGTATGTGGGACATGAACCCATTGATTTATTACTGCTAGTTGGGATGCCCAAAAGTACATTTGTATATTGGAAAGCGCAATGCCGCCATCGTAACAGGTCCTAACTAGTTTGGTCATCGCTATCCGGGCTGGTTTCCCATTCCAAAGGAGCTTGGTCACTTCTGTTTCAACTGAGCGGAAATAGGACGGGGGGACTAGGAATGGGGTGTTATGTAGAGCATAAAGGAATCGAGGGAGCGCCATCATTTTGAAGAGTGCTGCTCTCCCTAGCAGTGTCAATGGTAAGGCTTGCCAATGTTTGGTATCCTTTCGTAATCTTTTTAGGGGTTCTAAGAGATTTAGAGTCATAAAGTCCTCTGGGTCTGAGGTGACATGAATTCCCAAGTACTTAAAATTGTCCTCCACTATTTTCACTGCACATCCTCTAGGCAGCTTCGGCGGTGGGCCTGCCAGGACATACAGTGTTGATTTGTTCCAGTTGATCGTATAACCTGAGTGATTCCCATAAGAGTCACATATATTCAGAATCCTATGTATGGAACGGTTGGGGGATGCCATATACAAGAGGATGTTGTCTGCATATAGGAATATGCAGTCTTCCCAGCCCTTGGTCCAGCGGAGCCCATGGATGACCGGATCTTGTCTTATCCATGCAGCTAATGGTTCCAGCACGAGTGCGAAAAGGAGTGGCGACAACGGACAGCCCTGTCTGGTGCCGCGCCCCAGAGGGAACTCCTTAGATATACAGCCGTTCGCCACTACGTGTGCAAGAGGGTTCGTGTATAATAACATTACCCAGGAGCAAAACTTGGGTCCGAATCCCAGTCGCTCGAGAACCACAACCAGGAAAGGCCATTCAACTGTATCAAATGCCATACGGGCGTCTAAAGACAATATGACAGCCTCTTCCTGTATCGCATATTTGCTCCCCAGTACATTGTGTAGTCTTCGCAGGTTTCGGGCTGTATTCCTGCCCGGCATAAACCCAGACTGATCCGGGTGTATTAACTTAGCTAGGTAGGGCGTCATTCTGTTTGCCAATGCTTTGGCCAAAGTCTTAGCTTCCGCGTTGATCAGGGAGATGGGCCGGTAGGAGGTGCTTTCCCGTGCAGGCTTTCCTGGCTTGTGTATAACCACCACTGTGGCCGTCCTCTGATCTTTAGGGAGTTCTACCAATTGTAAGCTCGCGTTGTACATGTTTAGTAGGTGTGGGGTAATTAGAGTCGCATTTCGTTTATATAATTCTATAGGAATGCCATTCGGTCTTAGAGCCTTCCCAGATTGTACGTTCCCTATCGCTATTGTTAGTTCATCCGTGGTGAATTCCGATTCCAACAACAGTGTTTCTTCTTCTGTAAGTCTGGGGAGTTGTATGTCTCGGAGGAATGCCGATGCGTCCTCCTGCTGTATTGTGGTTGTGGGGGTGTATATATCGGTATAGTGAAGTGCCAGTGTGTCTACTATTGCTTGGGGGTCTGTTACTATTTCACCCATAGAGTTTTGGAGTTCTGCTACCCAGCGACTTGCTCGCTCTCGCTCATCCAGCCATGCCAGAAGCCTACCGGCTTTATCCCCTACTTCGTAAATTGTGTGAAGCGTGGCTGTCAATCGAGTTTTGGCGCCTTGCCATAAATATTCCTTGTATTTTAAGATGAAGCCGGTGTGTATTGGTGTCTGAGGGGTCCTGTGAATGCACTGATTCTAGGTCTTTCAATTCCTGCTCGAGTGTCGATACCAGTCTCGCCTTTTCCCTTTTGTGGTCTGTGATGAGCGATATGGCCTGTCCACGGAGAACGGTCTTGTATGCTTCCCACAGAGTGAGGGGTGAGGTGACCGAGGACTTGTTTTCGTTGAAATAGTGCTTCGTGGTTGCGGTTAAGCCCTTCCCGATCTTGGGATTTTTGAGATATCCTGGATATATCGGGAATATACGGTTTTGGGTAGATGTGTGTCGTGTATATTTAACGAATATTGGTGCGTGGTCCGATATTCCCCATGGCAGATGTGTCATGTCGATGAATCTTCCCACATTGTCCGCTGATGTCAGTATGTAGTCTATCCTAGAGAGACTATTATGTGCCCCTGAGTGATGTGTATATTGTCGTGTTTGTGGGAATTGCGAACGCCAGACGTCGACTAGGCCTATTGTGTCAAGGAAGTCTGCTAGGGGAGAGTGTGTTCGATGTTGTTGTCGGTGTGGTGTCCTGTCTAGTGTGTCATTGAGGGTTGCATTAAGGTCGCCTCCCAGGATAAGTTCTCCTTCTGGAAGTCGGAGTAGGCATGTGCTAAGTGCCGGGAATGCCAAAGAGTGAAGTGCTGGGGGTATATACACTGTCACGATGTTGATCGATCGTCCCTCCCATTGGCAGGACATGGCCGCAAAATGGCCTTGTTCATCTGTGTATGTGTGTTTGATGATGAGTGGGCATTGTTTCTTAAGCAGGATCCCAACCCCTCGGGAACCGGATGTGAATTCAGAGTGGACTATCAGTTTAAAGCCCCATCTGTCTAGAGCCTTACAAGTTGTTCCTACTAAGTGGGTCTCCTGCAGAAGTATGACTGCAGGCGCTTTGCGTTTAAGGTATTGTAATATCAATCCCCTCTTTACTTTATCTCTGAGGCCATTTACATTCCAAGAAATCAGCGGCAGGTGTGGAGGGTGCACAGGCTTGCTAGACTGGGTGTTAGGGTGGGTGGTTGTATGCATCACTGGGGTCTGTGGTAGAGGAGTGTAAATGCTGGCCTCTAAGTAGCGGTCTCATACGAGTGTAATGGGGGTGCACCGTAACCCATAACATAGAACACAAAAAAATAGACTTAAACTAATACAATTAAACATTCGTCCCTCCCCCCTCCCTGCCACCCTGCATGACGGTTTACGAACTACCCGCCTCCCCAACTTTGGAGAGTGCCTAATACCCATTTCCCAGTAACTCTGTAGGGAGGTGAGATCACCCCGGTAACCTCCCCAGAATATTCCCCAACATGTGATACGTTATCTGGTCAGTCGTGCATGGATCTTCAGAGATAAGTACGATCACTACGGCGTCTTCTTGGCCACCGCCAAGGGCCTGCCCGAAAGTGTCATCAGGCGGTGCTGAGGTGTCCATATATATCTATGAGTGTTCGGTCGGTAGTCTTATACTTTTGGTCTGTTGCCTACGACCTTATCGTTTCACCAGTATTGTTTATGGATACTTGGCTCTTTGACCGGTTATATCCGACACTGCTGTCCTCCGAAGGGAGGTGTTCCTCCAGTCAGTCATTTCTCCCCATCAGGCCTCTCGCTCGTGGATGCTGCGTCTCATCGTTCTGACAGTGGTGTGCCTGTTGCTTGTTGCCCTTGTTCTTTCCCGGCTCTACCAGGATGAGTGACCTGGCACCACCCCTCAAGCCAGTCCTGCGCCTCTTCTGTCATTGTAAAGAACCATGTTTTCCCGTTGGCTACTACCCTTAACTCTGAGGGGAACATCATGGAGTATTTGAGCTTGCGAGCCCGCAGTTCTTTCTTCACTTCCAAAAAATTGCGTCGTTGCTTTGCGACTGCGGCTGTATAGTCGGGAAAGAAGGAGATCGTACTCTGTTCGTATCTGACGGGAAGGGCCGCTCTGGCCGTCTGCAAAATAAGGTCACGGTTTTGGAAGTTGAAAATGCGGGCTAATATGGGCCTGGGGGGTGCTCCTGGTTTAGGCCTACCTCCAGGGTCGCGATGGGCTCTCTCGACTGAGAAGTAGTTAGAGAGACCACGGGGTTGGAGGTGATTCTTGATTAGGTCTTCCACAAGCAGGTCGATGGCTGGCCCTCCTGTTCCTTCTGGCACACCTATGATACGAACATTATTGCACCTGTAGCGGCCTTCATAATCGTCCAGTTTTGCCGTCATGACTTTGTGCTCGGTTTCTAGGCGCAACACTTGGCGTTTGAGGGCAGCAGTATCTTCGCCAAGAGTAGTCGTCGTCGTTTCCACGTCTGTTACTCTTGTACTCAGTTTGCGGAAATCCGCACGGATTAACGTTAGTTCAGTGGCGACAGTGTCTATTCTAGACTCTAAGGATGTGTGTATCTTATTTAGCGTAACCATTATATCTTGGAGCGGGACTTCTTTGTCTTCTGTTGCGATATGCTCTTCTATGGGTGTTGCCGCCTGGTCCAGTAGCTCCTGGTTTGGCTTATTGCAGGCGTATTTGTCTAATTTGGTTTGATGTGTGACGCGCTGGTCCCGTCCTCCCATTATGACAGATACTTGTAGAGTATGTGTGTCGGTGCCAATTTAGGTGGTAGTACTCACCGCTGCCTGCCTGTGAGAGTAGCAGTCAAACGCGGCCTTTCGGGTTTCCTACCCCTAGGGTCGAGCACCGATCGGTGGCGCGTCGATGAATTATGCTTAGGGGGCTGCGTTGCTAGGTTTCCTTATCACCCTAAGCCTTGGGTGCAAGCGCGCGTGCGCCTGTCCTCGTTATTCAGGGAGGAAACGACTATTCAGGGTGCGCACTGGCAGTTGTGCAGTGGGTGCTTACTTGCTTCTTGGAACCAGGTGTATGGTAGCTCCGTAGGTGAGGAGGGGAACTCACTGTTTCTTGATGCCCAAGCAGTGTGGTTCTTCCCCCCTCCTCACTTGCACTAGATGATCAGCTGGGGCTGTCCCTGGTTAGGAGCAGGCTGCAGCACGTCTGGTTATGGGCTCCTTCTTAATGCACCCAGTAATTTGACAATTTACACTGTCTCTGGTAGAAGATGTATGGCCCCGCCAGGGAGCAGGACCTGCCGCCAGTGCAGTCTTTGTCTGCGCGGTCACGCACCCTCTCCCGGTCGTTCGCAGGCAGGCCGTACCAGGTCCAAATGCCCGCTGCAAGGGGCCGGTGCGTGGTGTCTCGGGTACGCCTTCCGTAGGTCCCGATGGTCAGATTGGGACTGTGCCGGTCAGGTACATTGGCGCTTGGCGCTGTAATGAGCTGTGTATCTTCTGTGTGCCTTTAGTGGAGGGAAGACGTGGTTCCGGTATTTCGGGCTGACGGATCACTTGAGGCTCCGGTCTCGGCATGGCATGTAGGCCACAGTCCTTCTTCACGGCGTATCTGGATGAATTTTCAGCCGCTGTTCACCGCGGGCAGGTCGATCGGTGCCCGTCTCCTTCCCACGTCACCACGTGTTAGCGCAGCGGGTTTATGTGCGGATAAGTGAAGTGGATGCTTGGGGAGTCTTGTGGAGGTCCGGAGCTCCTCAAGGCGGTGGCCATTTTCATCGGCTGCTGGCCACGCCCCCCTTGAATGCTAATTTTTAACTATGCCTACATAGGTAAGACATGTACAGAAAGAGGAAGAAAGGCACAGAAAGAGGCAAGATAAGTGCAGAAAGAGGAAGAAAGGTGCAGAAAGAAGCAAGAAAAATGCAGAAAGAGACGACAGAAGTCCAGAAAGATGAAGAAAGGTGGAGAAAGAAGCAAGAGAAGTGCAGAAAAAAGCAACAGAGGTGCATAAAGAGGCCTACTTTGACTGTACGTTTCCACAGACTCATACAAAGTAGCCTAATCACTATTCCTTCTCCCAAGATGTCTTAAACCTCACTTTTCTCTTTAAGATTCACTATTCATCGACTGCTCAGAATGTTAGGCCTACCAAATGTAAAACAGCAATCCTAACCATATCACTGTTGTAAGTCTCACCAAGTTTGTGAATGTATGCATGCATGTGTCCCTGTTTTTACCTAGTGACATGTTACATAAAAATAAACATACAAATACTTGAATACCTGTGTTTCAAACAGCATACTCTGTAAATTTGTGTACAAAAAGGTGTATGTATTTCTTTCTGCTCGTAATACAGGGCACCTGGGTATTCAATAGTATATTTGAGGGGCTCTATAACACCTTTATACATAAGACATGTATGTGTGTGCGACTGAATGACAGAGCAGAACTGAGAAGATTTGACCACCTATAGGAGAAACATTCCGCTTTTTAAGCTACCATCTTCAGATGCATAACAGATATTAGAATACATGTACAAGTAGACATATACCTCAGTCACAAGAGCACGCAGATCTTTAAACTTGACAGCCTGCACTTCCCATTTGAATACAGAAAGAGGCGAGAGAGGTACCGAAAGAAGCAAGAGAAGTGCAGAAAAAAGCAAGAGAGGTGTAGAAAGAGTAAGAAATGTGCAGAAAGAGGCAGGAGAAAAACAGAAAGAAAGCAAGAGAAGTGCAGAAAGAGGAAAGAGAAGTGCAGAAAGAGGAAAGAGGGGAGTAGAAAGAGGCAAGAGAGGTGCAGAAAGTGGCAAGAGGGGTGCAGAAAGAAGCAAGAGAAGTGCAGAAAGAAGCGAAAGATGTGCAGAAAGAGGCAAGAGGGTTGCAGAAAGAAGCAAGGGAGGTACAGAAAAAAGCAAGTGAAGTGCAAAAAGAAGCAACAGATGTGCAGAAAGATGCAAGAGAACTGCAGAAAGAGGCAAGAGAGGTGACGAAAGAGGGGTGCAGAAAGAGGCAAGAGAGGTGCAGAAAGAGGGAAGAGAGGTGCAATAAGAGATAAGAGGGGTACAGAAAGAAACAAGAGAGGTGCGGAAAGAAGCAAGAGAAGTGCAGAAAGAAGCAACAGAGGTACAGAAAGAGGCAAGAGGGGTACAGAATGAGGAAAGAGAAGTACAGAAAGAAGCAACAGAGGTGTGGAAAGAGGCAAGAGAGGTGCAGAAAAAGGGAAGAATGATGCATAAATAAGCAAGAGAGGTGCAGAAAGAAGCAAGAGAAGTGCAGAAAGAAACGAGAGGTGCAGAAAGAGGCAAGAGGGATACAGAAAGAGGCAACCGGGGTGCAGAAAGAGGCAAGAGAGGTGCAGAAAAAGGGAAGAAGGGTGCAGAAATAAGCAAGAGAGGTGCAGAAAGAAGCAAGAGAAGTGCAGAAAGAAACAAGAGAGGTGCAGAAAGAGGGAAGATGAGTGCAGAAAGAGGTAACCGGGGTGCAGAAAGAGGCAAGAGAGGTGCAGAAAAAGGGAAGAAGGGTGCAGAAAGAAGCAAGAGAGGTTCAGAAAGAAGCAAGAGAAGTGCAGAAAGACGCAACAGAGGTGCAGAAAGAGGCAAGAGAAGTGCAGAAAGAGGCAAGAGAGGTACAGAAAGAAGCAAGAGAGGTGCAGAAAGAGTGAAGAGGGGTGCAGAAAGAGGCAAGAGGGGTGCAGAAAGTAGCAAGAGAGGTACAGAAAGAAGCAATAGTAGTGCAGAAAGAAGCAACAGGGGCGCAGAAAGATTCTAGAAGGGTGCAGAAAGAGGCAAGAGAAGTGCAGAAAGAAGCAACAGAGGTGCAGAAGGAGGCAAGAGAGTTGCAGAAACAGACAAAAGAGGTGTAGAAAGAGGGAACAGGGTTGCAGACAGAGGCAAGAGAGGTGCAGAAAGAGGGAAGAGGGGTGCAGAAAGAGGTAAGAGGGTGCAGAAATTTGCAAGAGAGGTGCAGAAAGAAGCAAGAGCAGTGCAGAAAGAACCAACAGAGGAGCAGAAAGAGGCAATAGTAGTACAGATAGAAGCAAAAGAGGTGCAGAAAGAGGCAAGAGAACTGCAGAAAGAGGGAAGGGGTGTGCAGAAAGAGGGAAGAGGGGTGCAGAAAGAGGCATGAGAAGTGCAGAAAGAAGCAGTGAGGTGCAGAAAAAGGCAAGAGAGGTGCAGAAAGAGGCAAGAGAGGTACAGAAAAGGGGAAGAAGGGTGCAGAAAGAAGCAAGAGAGGTGCAGAAAGAAGCAAGAGAAGTGCAGAAAGAAACAAGAGAGGTGCAGAAAGAGGCAAGAGAGGTGCAGAAAGAGGGAAGATGAGTGCAGAAAGAGGCAACAGGGGTGCAGAAAGAGGTAAGAGAGGTACAGAAAAAGGGAAGAAGGATGCAGAAAGAAGCAAGAGAGGTGCAGAAAGAAGCAAGGGAAGTACAGAAAGAAGCAACAGAGGTGCAGAAACAGGCAAAAGAGGAGTAGAAAGAGGGAACAGGGTTGCAGGGTTGCAGACAGAGGCAAGAGAGGTGCAGAAAGAGCAAAGAGGGGTGGAGACATTTGCAAGAGAGGTGCAGAAAGAAGCAAGAGCAGTGCAGAAAGAACCAACAGAGGTGCAGAAAGAGGCAAGAGTAGCACAGAAAGAAGCAAAAGAGGTGCAGAAAGAGGCAAGAGAACTGCAGAAAGAGGCAAGAGAGGTGCACAAAGAGGAAAGAAGGATGCAGAAAGAGGTAAGAGTGGTGCAGAAAGAAGCAAGAGAGGTGCAGAAAGAAGCATGAGAAGTGCAGAAAGTAGCAATAGAGGTGCAGAAAGAGGCAAGTGGGGTGCAGAAAGAGGCAAGAGAAGTGCAGAAAGAAGCAAGAGAGGTGCAGAAAGAGGCAAGAGAGGTGCAGAAAGAGGCAAGAGAGGTGCATAAACAGGCAGGAGAGGTGCATAAAGAGGCAAGAGTGGTGCAGAAAGAGGCAAGAGAGGTGCAAAAAAGGGCAAGAGTTGCAGAAAGAGGAAAATGGTGCAGAAAGAGGAAGAAAGGCACAGAAAGAAGCAAGAGTAGTGAAGAAAGAAGCAAGAGAGGTGCAGAAAGAAGCAAAAGAGGAGAAGAAAGAAGAGAGTGAAGTGCAGAAAGAAGAGAGTGAGGTACAGAAAGAAACATGTGAGGTACAGAAAGAGGCAAGATAGGTTCAGAAAGAAGCAAGAGAGCTGCAGAAAGAAGACAGTGAGGTGTATAAAGAGGCAAGAGAGGTCCAGAAAGAAGTAACAGAAAAGCAGAAAGAGGCAAGAGAAGAGCAGAAAGAGGCAACAGAGGTATAGAAACAGGCAACAGAGGTGCAGAAAGAGGTAAGAGGGGTGGAGATAGAGGGAAGAATGGTATAGGAAGAAGCAAGAGAGGTGCAGAAAGAAGCAAGAGAAGTGTAGAAAGAAGCAAGAGAGGTGCAGAAAGAGACAAGAGGGGTGCAGAAAGAGGCAAGAGGTGCAGAAAGAGGGAATACGAGTGCAGAAAGAGGCAAAAGGGTTGCAGAAAGAAGCAAGAGGGGGGCGTGGTCTGGCCACGAAACAAGATGGCCACTTGACACCGGAGCTCCACGCTGTGAGGAGCCCCGGACAGTGGTGCGTGGACTTTTCAGTTACACTTTGCCGGTTTTAAATCCTGATATCGGACGGACAATGATATGACCAGGACCGACCATCGGACGCGTCCGAAGACAGAGGACGACCGCAAATGAACTTTTTTGAGAGTAAGCTGTGCGCGTCCCTTTGAGCGGAAAAAGGCAGCCCTTGACCCACACGCGAAGCTATGAACTGCCTGTGTGAGCCTCTTCGCTAAGGAGAGGAGGAATCCCCTCTCACTTGTTTGGCTGCTTTGGCCAATTTTTGATCCGCCTACTGACACCGGTGTCTCTGGAGCCTGGTTATATAGCCTCTTTGAAGATGAGGAAGATGAGATGAATTGCCCTGCCTCTGAGGATCGGCAGCGTTTACCTTTTTTCGTCATTTTGGTTTCATCATTGCTGACGGGAAAACGGCATACAACACAGTACATATTGTAATCATTAGGTGAGTGTGTCTATTTACGAACCTCACAGACGATTAGAGAGCTTCTTGTTGTTTCCTCTGGCATTCTGAATTCTGCTAGTCCGCCATTTTGTACAATTCAATACCGACGCCTGGGTCTACTACTGCAACGTTTTCCTAAACATAAAATACGGTCAGAGATGTGTTCAGATTACTGGCACACGATAACAACCGTCTTTGAGGGTTTCTTGTTTATTAAGAGAAGTAGTGAGGTAAAATGAAACACTGTCTATGACTTTCCTAACCAGAACCTCAGTTTAGTAATCCGCCGACATGTGATGACTCCTGGTTTATATATGGTGATACTGGCCTTACTAATATTACAATTATAGTGCGTTCCTAGGCACTTGAACCGAGTTCTGTCTACTGAATATTGGCCTTTTACTTTGTTGGTCCCTCCTGACTTACCCAAGTACCACTGCTGTTAGTCTAAAACTGCGGCCCGATAAGTTTCTCTCGATTTTTGTGCCTTGTGAGATCCTCCATTGGTTGGATTATTACGCAACTCCAGTAAGTATCTGTGTGCTGCTTTCAACTGCCTTGGTGGGAATATCGATCCCAAGGCTCCTTCTAACATTGCTGCAACATTATTTACCTGTTTGACCAAGAAGCCAAGTGCAGTCATATATTAAGTCTGATCTATTACCCTTGCTTCAACTATTTTTCCTCTGCCCGATACACTAATATTTATACCTACACTTGCTGAACAATACAATGCAGATATCAACTGAGCAAAGAACTTGTATATTAGAGAACTGACACAGAAAAGCTGGGAATGCCATCTGGTAAGTCATCTGGAAAACCTGCTAAACAACTCCTTTTGGCACTCAGACAAGATCCAAAAATATTTCATACATTGATGAAACAGAGTAAAAAATGGGGCTTTAAAAAGGGGTTAACATGACTGTAATTTCATCACAGACCTTCTAATGATCCAGACCCTACCAAGAAATTTGGCAACTGCACAAACTATTAAAAGACTTGAGTCTGATTTTAACATGCGCAGGGCTTTACTGTGGGAACCGGTGCCAAGCTACCTGCAGGCCAGAGCCAGCCACTTGGCTCTTGCAAGTTGATAACTGGGCAGACAAAGAGTATATGACTAATTGACTCGGGTGCAAGATCACGGCCTGGGCAAAGCTGTGATGCGGTGGGGGATTGGCACCAAGAGGCTGTGAAGGTGTTAACAGGAAGGGTGCCAAACCTGAATTGCATGAAAAGCTTTCTGTCCTGCGGGATTATGATGGCCTCCAAATATTGTTCAAAGGTGCCTATCAGTTTAAATTCCATAAAATTGAGTGTCAAACGGCCCCAAGTAGGACAAGTAATGGACGAGTGTGCCACCCAGTTCCAGTATTGGCAATATTGCTTCTTAATTAGGGCTTTGCTCGGCAGCAATGCTAGGTCTTAAATGTCCCACGCGCCTTTCAACCCTATAGTATCTAGCATAGACTTCACCCTATTCATCCATCCAATTTTCCCAAAGCGATAGAGCGCATGTACCTCATCCAGGACAGCAGCATACGGATGAAGCTCAGGGGTGGCTTTGAGGCGGTCAGAAAAGTAGGGGTCTTAGGTTTAATATTTTTATTACTACTACTATTATGTTACGCAGTTTATTTGATTGTACCACGCATTAGACAATTTCATACTATGTTGACCTTTCTCTTCTTCTTCATTGTTCTTCTTTCCTCTTCCTTCCCTTTGATTTCCTCATCTCCTCTAACACTATACTTTCAAGGTGATCCGTCTCTTTCCTATATTCCTTCAACTTGAACTCCGAACTCTATACTACCGTTTGAATACTGCTAACATTATTGCTTAAATACATCTTCCACCACTGACTTTGTCACAGGATGGGGCTCCTCCGGCGCGAATAGCCCGAAAGCCTAGACCCGCAGTAAGCAGTCCCATCCCACTGGTGCTGTGCTATCCCTGCGCAGTGCATCTACCACTCTTTCCTTTGTATTCTCATTAGTTTTCTTGAACTTCGTTTTTTCTTCTCACTTACTTCTCTATATACATATAAGTGACTCTTTCACAATCCTTTAACTTACTAGAAAGTTACTCATCCTTTGCCTTTCTCCTTACCTGGAACTTATTCTTCTTCTTCACCTTCCCCCTTCCTTTCTTCAACTCCTTCCCTCTGCATAGCTTCCTCCCTTATCCCCTTTCTTTCTTCTTTCCTGTGATATCCTCTCATTACTTGTTTAGCTTCTATTTCTATACTTCATTTCCTTCCTTACTTTGACCCCTTCATAACTTAACACCTCTTATTCCTTACATCAGCTTTTCTTTCATACTAACCTCTTTATACTTCCAACGCACATATGACAGCGAACACATCTTCTACCTCTCATTCATTACGCATAACTTGTGGAATGTTAATGGCCTCACACACTTTATAAAATGCAAAAAAGTACTCTCTTATCTAAAAAAGAAAAAAACTGATATTGCTCTTCTGCAGGAGACCCATCTAGATGCTCTGGAATCATCTAAGGTACAGCGAGATTGGGTGGGAAAAGGTATTCATTGCGGATTGACAACACAATCCCCTTCTGAGAAGAACCAACCATGGAAATGTGGTGTGGCCATCCTCTTACACAAATCTTTACCTGTCACTACTGTCAAAACCTGGATTGATCCAGAAGGCAGATATGTCTTTGCTAAATTAAAAATAGGAGAAAGGATCCTCTGTGTTGTCTCAGTATATGCCCCAACAGGGACTAAAGGCTCCTACCTTCTTAACCTTAATCGCCTACTAGTGGAGATTGGAGCATCCAGCTACGTCATTGGTGGTGACTGGAATTTGCAACGCAATTTTGATAGAACAGGTCCCTTAGACAGAGGTAATGTGGGCTACAGAGCTTTATTGGGCAATATAACAAAGGACAATGGCCTTGTAGACCATTGGCGTCTATGTCATCCGTCAGATCAAGAATATATCTTTCTTTCTTCTGCCCATGGCACACAATGTAGGATAGATTATTTTCTTATTTCCCATTCAGTAATTGCAATCACTAATGAATCCCATATTTTAGAAGCTGCTGTCTCTGATCACTTCCCGGTTCTTCTCGCTCTGGAAGTAGGTTTAACCTCTCCAGGTCGAAAGCCATGCTGTATGAACATTCAAAAATATCGTTCACCTCAGGGTAAAGCCCAATTACATTCTCACCTCTCTGAATACCTAACTAATAACAAACCATCAGTTACCTCTTGTAGAACTGTTTGGGCAGCTGCAAAAACAACTATCCGGGGACAACTAATGAGAGATGCAGCCGCGGCCAATAAGACAGCATCCTTGCATCGTACTGAACTTGAGGCTCAAATTATCTCTCTTACTCATCTATATAGTTCATGCCCTACTGTAATCAACCGCAAAAGCCTAGAGTTAGCTAAAATGGCACTTAACAATTTATATACTTTCAAAGCGGAGTATGCTCTTCAGCGTCTAAAAGGTAGACATTATGAACAAGGGGAGAAAGCAGGCCGATTACTTGCAGCACAGCTGAAACAACATTAAGCCTCCATGGCTATACCTGCAATATGAACAGAATCAGGTGAGATTCTTACTAAACTGCAAGAAATAGTAAATAATTTTGCATCCTTTTATAAAGAATTTTAATGTCCCAAACCTCCAGCAACTGAGGATCAAATAACTTCCTATCTTGCGGATATTGATCTTCCATGTCTTACAGATGAGGGTAGACTTTTACTTGGTGGTGACTTCACTAAGGAAGAAATAGCTACAGCCATTTCCAAATTACCTTATCACAAATCCCCAGGTGAGGACGGATTCCCTGCGGAATATTATAAATGGTCTGTGGAAGAAACAATCAATATTCTTCATTCTGCTTTCTATGAGGCCGTTCAGACATCCTCCCTTGGTCCTATTTCAAATAGGGCATTAATTGCGGTTATCACTAAGCCAGGCAGAGATTTGCTCGCTTGTGGTAGCTATCGCCCCATTTCCTTAATAAATGGTGATGTTAAAATTCTGGCAAGTATTCTTGCGTCATGACTCCACAAAGTTATTCCTTCCCTCATACACCACTCACAGGTTAGCTTTGTCCCAGGTCATTCCTCTAGAAATCATCTCCGAACATTAGCCCATACTTTATGGACTGCAAAAGGGTTGACGGAAGATGCAGCCGCTCTCGCCCTGGACACAGAAAAAGCGTTTGACGGCATTGACTGGGTCTATTTCTTTGCCACTATGAAATACTTTGGTCTAGGAGATCAGTATATTTCCAAGGTCCGCCTACTATATAACAACCCCATAGCCCAGGTCAACTGTGGAGGTTTTCTTTCTGATCCTTTTCTAATCCGAAGAGGTACCCGCCAAGGCTGTCCACTATCTCCCCTTTTATTCTTATTAGCGATGGAACCGCTTGCCTCACTCATTCGCCACTCTTCACAGATTAGAGGTATACCTATAACGGGAGGTGTATCAAAGTTATATTTATACGCTGATGATATCCTTCTTACTCTTACATATCTCTCTCATTCTTCGCCAACTTTACTCAAGATTATTAATGAGTTCTCAGCCCTTTCTGGTTATAAGGTAAATTGGGACAAAGCGAAGCTCTGCCACTCTCTTCTGGTACCACAAAAGCTTCAATTGATGGATATCCCTTTTGCTGGAAACCGTCCCAATTAAAATATCTAGGAATTTTGATTAACCGTGGACTAGAAAGGATGGTTTCAGATAATCTCTCACCCCTTATAGCGCAAATGGAAAAATAATTTTGACAAATGGCCGCTTCTAGGTTTTTCCATGTGGGTAAGAGTACAGGCGGTAAGAATGGTTACTCTACCTCGCTTTACATATGCCCTAGGAATACTTCCTATGGTAGTCCCTTTGACTACACTACGTCGCGTAGATGCCCGAATATGGGCCTTTGTCTGGGGAACTATGCGCCCTCATCTAGCTGCTGCTAAATTAATGGTTTGTCACTCCCATGGTGGTTTAGGTTTACCATCGTTGGAATATTACTCTTTAGCCTTACATCTCTCGCAATTGGCTTACCGACTCCCAGGTGTGACTGATCCTCCACAATGGGTCACAACAGAACACTTACTACTTGACTGTGACGATGGTCTTAATTTTTTATATAGTACTCACAAGCTTAGAACTTCTCCTTCACACCCTGTGCTTCATGCTACATACCAAGCATGGCAACGAGCACATCGCCTTCTAGGGGTTGCCCATCGTTTGCACCCTAAAGCCCCAATATGGGGGGATGAAAGTATTCGAATCAATGGTCGTGCGCTTCACTGGGCTAGTTGGAGCTCGAGAGGTATCCAGACATTAGACCAGGTTATAATAAATGCTGAATTGAAATCTTTTGATCTTCTTTGTGGAGAATTTGACCTTCCTTTGTATCAGGCCTCATAGCATTTGCAACTACCGCATTGCCTGAGGAGATGTCTTGGTCCTCTCCCCTGGACGTTAGAATCATCGCCGATATTGGATTATCTTCTTATTTAGGGTCGTCATAAGGGAGTAATGTCGGGATTATATTGTACTCTAATTAATCACCTATACTCACAACCACATCTTAAAGCTCTTCGTGAGAAGTGGCAGGATCTCCTACATATTACCATAGACGAAGATGACTGGCCAGACATACTGGAAGCCTTAGACAAGGGTACTCGTGAAGCATGTCTGAAATTTTATCTCTTTAAAACTTTACATGACTGGTATTGGACACCTTTGAAATTGCAACAAGCAGGATTATTACCACACTCTAAGTGTTGGAGATGTTCTGGAGTTAATTGTGATCTCCTCCATATATTTTGCGAATGTCCCTCTATACAATATTTCTGAACACAAATAGGAGATGTACTAAAGGAAACTATTCCCCTCCGACTCCCCCTTACCTCTTCCATTATTTTACTGCATGATCTTGGGAGTCCACCTGACATCACACGTCCTCAGCACCGACTTTTACATACTGCACTCTCTACAGTCAAAATTTGTATCTTAAGACTGTGGCAATCAGCTAACTCCCTCGAAGGAAGATTGGATGGTAGTGATAATTCAAACGGCATCACATGAGCGTGTAATCTATAAACTACAAGATCAGGAAGATATATTTCAACAAGTATGGGCTTCTTTTCTCAGGGACCCTTGAATGTTTCCCTTTTATTGCCTTATATGTTCTCTCTCCCCTTTATTTAATCTTTTCTCCTTCTTCTTCCCCTTTCCTCCTGTCTCCCTCTCTCTTTTTCTCTCTGTTTACCTTTTTCCTTCTTTACTTCTCTTACCGTCTCTTTCCGGGTAAGGAGATCACTTTTCTCTCCTCATTCCTCTATTTATTCACTCTTCTATTTATTCATCCATCTATTTGCTCATTTATTTTCCGAATTATCTTTTTCTTTATTTATCTATTTATGTATTTATTCATTTATTTATTTATTTATTTATTAACCTTCATGACCTTCCATTATTCCCAATAGACAACATATTTTATAATAATTTTGTAGCTCTAAATATATTCGCCCTTTACATAATTTATGCTGTCTAACTTATCCTGTGATTATAGTCAACCAGAATAAGGATTTTCTATCATATTATGTACAATATCCTTCTTTTCCACTATTGGCTTCTTGCCTTTTTATTTCATCCCTCTTTTCCCCCTCCTTCCTTCTATTATTAGCATATGTAATGTCAGTAGACCATTGTGGATCTATTATAAAGTACTACATTTTTGTAAATTTATCTACCTTTAATTTCTTAATAAAGAATTACGACACAAAAAAAGAAAGAAGCAAGAGAGGTGCAGAAAGAAGCAAGAGACATGCAGAAAGAAGCAACAGAGGTGCATAAAGGGGCAAGAGAGGTGCAGAAAGAGGGAAGAGGGGTGCAGAAAGAAGCAAGGGGGGTGCAGAAAGAACCAACAAAGGTGCTGAAAGACGCAAGAGAAGTACAAAAAGAAGCAAAAGAGGTGCAGAAAGAGGCAAGTGAAATGCAGAAAGAGGCAAGAGAGGGGCAGAACGATGCAAGAGAGGTGCACAAAGAGGGAAGAAGGGTGCAGAACGAGGCAAGAGGGGTACAGAAAGAAGCAAGAAGGTACAGGAAGAAGCAAGAGAAGTGCAGGAAGAAGCAACAGAGGCGCAGAAAGAGGCTAGAGGTGTGCAGAAAGAGGCAAGAGAAATGCAGAGAGAAGCAACAGAGGTGCAGAAAGAGGCAAGAGAGGTGCAGATAGAAGCAAGTGAGGTCCAGAAAGAGGCAACAGAGGTGCAGAAAGAGGCAAGAGAAGTGCAGAAAGAGGTAAGAGATGTGCTGAAAGAAGAAACTGAGGTGTAGATAGAAGCTAGAAAAGTGATGAAAGAGACAAGAGAGTTGCAGAAAGAAACAAGAGAGGTGCAGAAAAAAGCAAGAGAAGTGCAGAAAGAGGCAAGTGAGGTGCAGAAAGAGGAAAGAGGTATACATAAAGAGGCAAGAGGGGTGCAGAAAGAAGTAAGAGAGGTTCAGAATAAAGCAAGAGAAGTGCAGAAATAACCAACATAGGTGCAGAAAGAGGCAGGAGGGGTGCAGAAAGAGGCAAGAGAACTGCAGAAAGAGACTAGAGAGGTGCAGAAAGAGGCAAGAGAGGTACAGAAAGAGGGAAGAGGGGTGCAGAAAGAGGCAAGACGGGTGCAGAAAGAAGCAATAGAGGTGCAGAAAGAGGCTAGAGGGGTGCAGAAAGAAGCAACAGGAATGCAGAAAGAGGCAAAAGAAGTGCAGAAAGAGGCAAGATAAGAGCAGAAAGAGGTAAGAGAGGTGCAGAAACAGGCAACAGAGATGCAGAAAGAGGGAAGAGGGGTACAGAAAGAAGGAAGAGGGGTGCAGAAAGAAGCAAGAGAGGTGCAGAAAGAAGCAAGAAAAGTACAGAAAGAAGCAACAGAGGTGCTAAAAGAGGCAAAAGGGGTGCAGAAAGAAGCAAGAAAGGTGCAGAAAGAAGCAAGGGAGGTGCAGAAAGAAGCAAGCAAGGTGCAGAAAGAGGCAAGAGAAGTGCAGAAAGAGGCAAGAGAGGTGCAGAAAGAGGCAAGAGAGGTGCAGAAAGAGGGAAGAGGGTGCAGAAAGAGGCAAGAGAAGTGCAGAAAGAAGCAACAGAGGTGCAGAAAGAGGCAAGAGAGGTGCAGAAGAAAGAAGCAAGAGAGGTGCAGAAAGAAGCAAGAGAGGTGCAGAAAGAAGGGAGGTGCAGAAAGCGGAAGAGATGTGCAGAAAGAGGCAATAGAAGGGCAGAAAAAGTAAAATGTTGCAGAAAGAAGCAAGAGAAATGCAGAATGAGGCTGGGGAGGTGCAGAAAGAAGCAAGAGTGGTTTGCGCACCATTAGTACCAATTTAACACCCACATTTAGCAATAAGTAACAGGTGACCATTCCAGGTTTGCAAAGGTCCTTCCACCACGCTGTAACACTGGTGGCTGCATTTTTGGTATCGTTTGAGCCGTTTGAGCTAGAAACAAGGTTTGTTTTGTTCAAATCCGCAGATTATGCAGCAGATGATGGATTATGTGGCAAATGCGGAAAATGTATAATTATGCAGAAATCGGTGCAGCCGAACAGTCACATAATTCCAGTGGCCCTGCTCATACCTCTGACTAGGTCCACAAGTGCTCCTCAGTGGTTCCTTCTTTTTTGTCTCATTGAGTTTATAGTTTAGCGTCTATGGAAATGAGGAAGACTAAACCTGAGGTTACCACACCACAACACAGACTACCATGCCACATAATTACTCTCCATAACACATAATCCCACTCTACATAGTTCCTATACACTAAATACCACATACTTTCTAGCCACATAATTTCACTGCACAACATAACACATAATTCCACTACACACAACGTACATCCACTCCACTCCAAAAAACATTAGTAAAAAACTTTTATATTTACAACGCCAATAGCTCTAACTCTCGCAAATGCGAGACCAATTACATTGCAAATGCTTCTTTAACTAGTAGTCGCATTTGCAGAATGGTGGAGAAAGGGGGCTGGGCCTCCGACCAGCTCTCAGGAATTCCGCTGCTTAAGACTTACAGGAGGTACCAGGAGGGCTTCTTGGCCCCCAAATTCCCTCAGGAGTAAAGTGGACTTCATCCCCAACCAGTAGTGTGCCAGGAGGCGCGTTTTCAGAGTGGTGGAGAAAGGGGGCATGGCCTCTGAAGACCTCTTAGGAATCCCACTGTGTGGGACTTACTCGAGGTAACAGGAGGGGTAGTTGGCCCCCAAGGACATCCTTGGGGGCCAACTACCCCTCCTATTACCTCCAATAAGTCTCACACAGCAGGATTGCTAAGTTCTCGTAGCAGGCCATGCCCTCTTTGCCCACCACTCTGCAAACGCGCTCCCTGGTGCGCTCTTGGATGGAGATTGAAGTCCTCTTCACTGCTGGGGGTCCTTATGGCCAACTAGCCTACCTGTTACCTCCAAAAAGACCCACACAGAGGGATTGCTGAGAGGTGGACACAGGCCACACCCCCTTTCTCCACCACTCTGCAAACGCACCTCCTGCTGTGCTCTTGGTTGGGGGATGAAGTCCCCTTGCCTCCTGGGGGTCCCTGGGGGCCAACTAGCCCTCCTGTTACCTCTAGTAAGCCCCACACAGCTGGATGCTGAGAGTTGTCAGAGGCCACGTCCCCTTTTTAAACCACTCTGCAAACACACCTCGTGGTGCACTGCTGCTTAGGGGATAAAGTCCACTTTAGTCCTGAAGTCCTCAGGACACAAGGGGACCTCAACGCCCCACCAGCAGTGCGCCAAGAGGCGTGTTCGCAGAGTGTTGTAAAAAGGGGCGTGGCCTCCGACCACCTCTCTGCAATCCCACTGTGCGGGGCTTACTGGAGGTACCTTGTGGGCTAGTTGGCCCCTATGGGCCCTCACCAGTGAAGGGGACTTGCAGTTTCTTTTTCTTTTTTCTTTTAGGAAGGGCGGCTATGTGGCCCCCTACCCTTGACCCTTTTGGGCCCCGGGGACCCCATCCCCCGGGGCCTCAGCCATTTTTTGAAAAACAAATTGAAAAGGGAGGGGGCACGCTGCCCCCCTCCCGAGGCTGATTATGGCCCTGGGGACCTTTGTTTATTTTGTTTTTTGTAGGGGAGGCGGGCTCTGTGACCCCTCTCCTCAGGCCGATTTTGGCCCAGGGAACGCCATCCCCCAGGGACCCCCAATTTTTTAATTTTTTATGGCAGGGGGGCCGCGTGCCCTCCCTTCCCTGGGTCACTTTTGGCACCGGGGACCCTATCCCCCGGGGCCTGGCATGCCTTTTCTTTTTACATTTTGGAGGGGGGCCGCATGTCCCCCCTCTTGAGGCCAATTTTGGCCCTGGGGACCCCATCCCTGGGGCCCTGCCTTATGCGTAAAAAAAATATTATAATAATTAAAAACGGGAGGGGGGCCAAGTGGCCCCCCCTCCCGGGCCATTTTCGGCCACAGGGACCCCATCCCCTGGGGCATGGCCACAATGTTGGGGACCGCCCCAATGTCCCCACGGTCCCTGCCGGCTCCCCGCCTCCTGCGGGAGTTGGCATTGCTTTTGGACAAAGGGAGCTGCAAACATGCAGCTCCTTTTCCCAAAAGCAAATCTGGTTTGCTTCATGGAAGCAAGAGCATTTTTCCTTCTCTGGCTTCCATGAAGCCAAGCAGAGTTTGCTATGGCAGGGCGGGTGCAGTGTTCCTGCCCTGCCATAGCAAACTGCAATGTCCCGGGAGTGGGCACCCCGGGACATTGCTGGAGCCGGCCGTGGGGGGTGGCAGGCCCCAGGGCCATGGGGGCTCCTGGAGGGGGGCCGCCTGGCCCCCTCCCATCTTCTGTGCAGCCCCGGGGAGGTGGTGGTCCCCGGGGCCGGGGGTCCACAACAGACTCCTGTTTTTCAATTAAATGCCTGAGGAGGCAGGAGCCCCCCCAAACTTCATTTAGGAAATTGAAGCCCCAGGGAATTCTGCGAGGCCCCTCCACCCATAATTAATGAATGCCCCGGGGAGGTGGTGGTCCCCAGGGCAGCGTGGGGGGCAGGAGCCCCCCTATGCTTTTTTTTAATAAAAAGCCCCGGGAAGGTGGTGGTCCCCAGGGCTGTGGGGGCCGCGTGCTCCCCGCATATCATCAAAATTGTCCCAGGGAGGCGGCGGTCTCCAGGGCTGTGGGTGCCTCGCAGGGCCCCGTGTCACATTTTGGCAATGCCCCCAGGACCTGGCCCACCCGGGGGCTTAATTAAACAAAGCATGAGACACTGCGCTTCATTTTTTAAAAATTGTTTTGTCAGGATTCACAGACCCTGGGAGAATCCAGTCAAAAATATTTTTTTTAAATGCTTTTTTTGGCCCTTGGGGTCCCTGTGGGACCCCCTGAGCAGGCCAAGGGGGTCAGGGTGTTTCGACCATGCCCCCTTGTCTTGTTTTTTTACAGTTTTTCTTGTGACTCGGTTCACCCGTGTCACAAGATGGCTGCCAACACTTCTTGGTTAGAACTGTTGGCAGCCATTCAGAGTCAAACTCGAGATCGGGAGGGTTCACGGATCCAACGCGGTCACCAGATAATATTTTTAAATATATGAATTTCTCAGGAACTACTGAACAGATTTACACCATTTAACAAAATGAGTGCACTCTGGAGCAAGAGCTACCTTTCTGCCAAATTTGGTGTACTTCCGTTCAGCAGTTCAGGCTGTAGCTGTGACAAAATTTTCCTATGGAAATTAACATGGAGAAAACACATTTTGAGACCCCTTTTTTTCTCAGCTCCCCCTTGACGAATCACCCTGAAACAGGAGCTGACTTGAGCGAGCCATTAGTTTTGAAAATTTCGCGAAGATTCGTCAAATGGCGCCAAAGATATCGGCAAATCAAAAAATGCTTTTCCTATGGAAACTTGGTCTTAACTATAACTACCTATATATATATATATATATACATATATATATATATATATATATATATATATATACACACTTAACCCTGGAAGTCAAGCAACCGGAGGTCTGAACTTCCAATGCGCCTGGTGCACCTTCATTCTTAAAGGAAAGGCTCATCAAGAAATATGGTGAGCATATGCCCTTTGTATTAAAAAACATAGATGTGGCCCTGTTAGAAATGGGATCTCTGGTTGGCTAAGGCTTGCGCCAAAGCCAGACAGAGACCACCACTCTAGTCAGGGCGAGGGAGTTACACGCTGAAGATAACTCCTGCTCACCCCCTTGGTAGCTTGGCACGAGCAGTCAGGCTTATCCCGGAGGCAATGTGTAAAGCGTTTGCGCAACACGCACACAGCAACAACACACTAGGCACACTACAAAAGGAACTCCACACAAGGTTATATCAAAAATAGCCTTTGTATTATCATAAAACACATTAGAATAGTAATCACACAATATACACTGTGCCAACTGGCACTGGGCAATATTTACAGGGGATTATATACACCTGGCAGGGCCAACTGGACCACTGTCAGAACCATCACAAAATGAACATAGTAAATGTAGAACATATCATAAACGTAGAACACAACCAGTAATTACTGGCAAACACTGTACTCAGCATCATCCTGTAACACAAACCATATTATGCACAGTATCACATTAGGCGTGAAATATATTCTGCGCCAACCTCATAAGCCTAAACATATTAGACCATAACCTCCTAAGCATAACTCACATTAGGGGCATAAACCACAGTAGAGAATAATCTCACAAGCATAAACCACAATATGCAAATAACCTCATACATAAACCATATTTAGAGGCATAAATCAGGGTGCGTAAATCACAGTACATGAATCACATTTCCTAGCACCACATAAATCACATTGGGGCCTGGCGTCCTAGAAACCTAACAGTCCCCCTGGCCAACTGGCCTTCTCAAAGGGGCTCAAATGCCCTATGTCCAAATGTCAGGGCGGCTGCCAATGCAGCAGAATTCACAAGTGCGCAATTGCGCTGGGGCAGAGTGTATCTGACTCCTATCTCATAAAACATACCCCCAAAGAACTGATGGCGTAAACGTTGCAGCTGGCACTAATTGCTGCGCAGCTGTGAATGACAAACGTGGGCCTGGGCACTCACTGTGCCTTCGGAGCAAATGGGCAAAAACGCTGCAGCTGCCCGCGCTGGTGCAGTGCAGCTGGGAACAAACAACATGAAGGGGCCCTGGCACATCTGTGCCTCTTCAGCCCCACTGGGCTTCTCTAAATCAAATTGCCCCATAGTTGCAGACATGGCACTGGCACTACACGTGCCATCTGAGCCCCACTCCGGGACTCTTATCAAACCAAATGTGCCCCCGTGATGCAGCTGCCCCCTAGCAGGTGGGGCAGCTGTCCAAATAGCCAAAACGGAAGACCCGGGCCCCTCTGGGCCCTCTTACAACCAATATGCCCATCGTGGGGGTGGCCCGCTCTCTCGCGGGACCGCCCATGCACTGATACTGTGCCTTGAATGGCACTAACAACCAGGAAGAAGCCCCCACTCACCGGGACTGCGGGCAGGACTCCTATGGTCTCCTCGGTGGGATGGTGCTCACCGGGACCTCTCTGCTCCTGTCGGCTCCGGGGCTCCCAACAGCTCACGGGAGCCCCGCTGGGCATTCCCTGTCACCCGGGCCACCTTACGTGGCATCCATGAAGGCGGGGTGGGCTCCCGCCGGACTTCCTGCTTCTGGCCTCAGCTTCCCGTGCTGGCCCCGCCCACGTCCCAGGCAAGGTTGCCTGACTTCTGGGTCGCGCTGAGAGCGGCCCGGAGAGGGATTCTTCAATGGCTCGGGCCGCGGCGGTGAAACGCAGGGTGGGCTCCCGCTTCAGTTAAAGATAATGGCGGGGTGGGCACCCACCAAAACAAACATATAAGCGGGGTTGGCACCTGCCATCAAATCCAAACGCGGGGTGGGCACCCGCAATGATGCCTGCATCACGGGGGAATCCCTATGATGGGGATTCCCTCTCAAAGAGCTGCAGCGCCACGCTGCGCAGCCCACGCTCTCTTTCTCTGGGGAAATTAAAATAAAGCGCTCACAGGGCGCCAGATGCAGGCAAAGTCCTGAAGGTCCTGGACTCCAGCAAGAAAAGCAGAAGGGTCCCAAAAAGTCCCCAGAGATGAAGGGGCAATGCAGGGCCCAGGGAGGCAAGCCCCCATGGCAGCCCCCCCTGGGCCCCAGCCGCAGCACGCCCCAGCAGGATTCAGGAACAAGAACTGAACTAAACAATTTCATGGGGTCACAGCCCCTATATTTATACCAACATTCTCTTTGTCTGTAGTGCAGGGCATGGGGGAACCAGATGCAACTGGTTCATGGGGGATTTGGAGCACTTTGTTTTCCAAGCTCCTCTTCCCCTTTGTCAGGTGGGGGCTAGGTGATCAGACACACCACAGGGGGCGGAGCCAGCATTGTACAGGGCAGGCACACTCCTATTCAGAGTCAGGGTATTACTCCTCCCACTACCCCCAGCCCAGAGGTCCTATTCAGCCCAGCGCTGACTCACCCTTCCCCTCCTGGAGCCACACACACCTCCCAGCCCCTGTCACTCACAAGCCAGACATGCAATTCACATCAGGCAGGCAGACACATAGCACACAGAAATGCCAACTTCTAAAAGTGGCATTTCTCCCATAGTCATAATAAATCTGCGCACACCATTGCGCAGCATTTATTCTCACAATTTCATACTTACTAAACTTGACCACTCTGCTCCTCCCATACCATGAATTACCACTGACACACACTGATCAGGGAATCCCCAATGCATTCCTATGGGAGGGCAGGCCTATCTCACCAATGTAACACAGAGAGCGCACGCACTTTACACTGGACCACAGTGCTAAAGTGCCCAGAGGCCTAAAACCACCAACACCATGTCAGAGAAAAGGCAAAAAGTTTAGGGGTGAACTTGCCAAAAGGGCCAAGTCCAACAGGCCCATAATTGTTTGGGAGCAAGGGTCAGGAGGGTGACAGCACATTTATGGATTGCAATTGCATTTGAACTGTGCCAAAGTATGGGAAATGTGTATAATGAATTTTGAAAAAAAACACTGAAATACACGAGCTGATAGAAATGAACACAGCTGTTTATGAACTCATTTGGTAAAAACAATTAACTGTTTCCATGTGGAACTACAGCACTACATGTCCCATAATGCCTTTGACTGCATAAAAGGCATGGCAATCACAACTAGTCGATTCCCCAACTCGTGATGTAGTGGCACAAAGTACAAACCCAATTGTGGCAGTTGATGGTGCAAAAACAAAGTATTTTATTATACGTTCTCAGCAAGCTTCATCAAAAAAGGTGCAAAGTTCAAAAGAGAAAATTATTGCAGCCAAAGCGTTTCGGCTAGATGCCTTCCACCGGGCCTATGTTACCGTTATGATGGACATGATTAATTTGATGTAGTCCTACTACCATGTCATTGACCCATTGTTAGACCTGGCATCCTTGGCGTGGGTCTCCCTTCCATTTTGGATGATGCCTCCAATGTTATTGATCTGTTTTTGCTGGTTTAGATGCTTTGGGCACTGTGCCACTGCTATTCAGTGCCACAGTGCAAGTGCTCCCTATTGTAAATTGATGTATGTATTAGTGACTCCATGATTGGATGATTGGTTTACTTGTCAGTCCCTAGTACAGTGCACTGAGTGTGCCCAGGGCTTGTAACTCCAATGCTGCTGGTGGGCTTGCAGCACTGGTTGTGCCACCCACAGAAGCAGTTTGTAAAATGTGTCTCAGGCCTGCCATTGCAGCGCCTGTGTGCAGCCTAGGGCTGCCATGTCGACTTGGTGAGTGCACCCACTTACCAGGCCCTAAACCTTCCCTTTACTGCATGTTGGTCACCCCTAAATTAGGCCCTAGGGCAGGGTGCAGTTGTAAGTATAAGGTAGGACATGCCATGGTGTGTGTGGCATGTCCTAATAGTGAATTACAGCCATTTTCGTTTTTCACTATTGCAAGGCTACCTGCTCCCCATAGGCCAGAATGGGCAGTTTGATTATTACACCTTATAATCCTAACTGACCCAGGGAACATGGTAGAAAAACGAATTTAGTATGTCTGAACTCAGGATGATAAAATACATCTTTTAGTGAAGTTGGTTTTAACATTCTGTGTTTGAAAATACCACTTTTAAAAAATAGGTATTTTCTTGCCTAACTATCCAAGCCTGCCTCTGCTAGGTTGTGTATTCCTTGTCTGGAGTTTGAGTGACAGGGGCTGGGGGTGGCTACAGGAGACAGGGTGAGTCAGCACATGGCTGAATAGAGAGATCTGCATCCAGAGTGGAGGGAGGAGTTGTACCTGGGTCTGAATAGGGCTGTGCCTGCCTTCCACAATGCTGGCTCCACCTCCTGCCGGGCGGCTGAGCACTCTGCCCCACATTCTGAAAGGAAAGAAGGAGTCCTGTAAACAAAGTGCTCCAGGACTGACCAGAACTTGTTTTGGACTAGGCAAAGGCCTCTCTGCCTTCAGAGAACAAAGAGAAAAGGTGTATAAAAAGGGGACCCAGACCCCTAACAAATTAGATCACTTTTGGGAAACAAGAAGAAAGCTTTGCTGAGGAGCGGAACCAAGAAGAAACTGAGGAGAAGACTATCCCTAAGCTAGAGGGATCTGCCTGCAGTGGTTGCCTGACTGCCAAAGAAAGGAGAAGGGAACTTTGTGTGTACTTTCATCAACTTGTGAAGGATCTCCAAGGGCTTGATTTTAGATCTTGCCTCCTGCTGAAGTCTCAGGGACAACAGACTTCACCCACCAGCTCCCCCTGTATTTCCTTGCTGGGAATTTGGACCTTCTGACACACTTGCGTGTCTCTGGGAGCTGGAAGCGCGACTCAACACAAAGAAGCGTGTCACCACAGCCGCTGAGCCTCGCATCGCCGGAGAAGAGTGTCGACGTCGCATCAGACGCCGGCGCATCCCCGAAGAAGCACGCCGCATCCTTCGAAGCGCCTCGCAGCACCGGAGAAGAGTGTCGCCGTCGCATCAGATGCCGTCACATCCCCGGGGCACAGCATCGACCTCGCATCAGATGCCGACGCATCGCAACACGAGGCGCGCCCCGCATCCCCGGAGAAGATCGTCGACCTCGCATCAGACGCCGTCGCATCGCCAGGGAAGCGTGTCGCAGGGCCTGTCGCGGCTCCAAAGACTCATCAAAATCGCCGCACGGCCGTCGGGCGTGCACGCATCACCTCTTCGTTGTCGCAACCTCAAGAAGATGCCACTTTGTTTCTTTTGCACCAGATCTTCAACGCATCACCGTCCTTGCGTGTAAGGGACTACCGCATCACCTTCCCTGCAACACTTTTCGTTGCCCTGCGTTATGCATCTTAAGGTACATTGAACTCAAAGTGTCGCATTTTCATTTTAAGAGACTCAAGCTAAATTCTACCATCTTTAAAGTACAGTATTGTGGATTATTTTTGTCGTTTATGGTCTTGTGGTAAATCTATATAAAAGATACTTATTTTTATAATACAACCTGTGTGGTGTCCATTTGTAGTGTTGTCACTGGATTACTGTATGTGTTCACAAATGCTTTACACACTGCTTCTGAACTAAGCCTGTCTGCTCGTGCCAAGCTACCAAGAGGGTGAGCAGGGGTTATTTCAGGAATGTACCCCCTTACCCTGACTAGAAGCAAGGGTCCCTATTTGGACAAAGGTACCTACCTCTGCCAACTAGAGACCCCCAGTTCTAACATTGGTGGTCAGCGGTGGGGATTCTGGATTTGCATTTGTGACTCATGTACAGTCATTGGTGAACACTACCTAGTGAGTGTAGACCAAAACGCAACCACATACTTTTGGTAGATATTCTTTTTTGGGACTTTCTATTTTTGCTAAAAACTGACAAGTTTAATCACCATGGATAGAGCAGCATCCATAGTATCTGTTGATAATGATTGGGAGGAGGAGAAACTGGAATGCTACACCGTTAACCAGCTCAAGCACTTCTTCAGGAAGTTCAAAGTTTCTATGACCGGAATCTCCAAGAAGGATGATTTCCAAAAGGCCCTGAGGGCCTGGGTTGACGCAAGGAAGACCCCTGAGAATGAGGAGGGGGCTGACAATGCAGATGAGCAGCTGGATGGGCCAGTGGGTCCAGGGGAAGGAGAGCATCTTCCCCCGTGGGTAGCAGTATTTCTGCCAGAGGTCTGTCCCCAGAAGAGCTGGAGGACAGACAAAAGAATAGGATGCATGAGTTGGAGCTGGCAAAAATGAGTGGGCAGTTAGAAATTAGGAAGTTGGCCCTGGAAGAAAAGAAAATGCAGCTTGAGCATGATAAAAGTTTGAGGGAGTTGGATTTGAAAGCTAGGAGCTTAGAGATTACTCCCTCTGGTGGCAGCGCACCGTCAATGCCTGTTGAGGCTAGGGTGTATATTCCTAAAGATGTGGTTAAGGAGTTTTTAAAAAATGATGATATTGGGCAATGGTTCAAGGCCTATGAGGTAGCCATGACTTCCTACCGGGTCCCTGAGAAGGATTGGGGAGCGGGGTTGTGGGGTCGGTTCCTTAGTGAGGGGCGGGATACTTTGTTGGACTTGCCCTCTGAAGTCTATAATTCCTACAGCCACATGAAGAATGCATTGATGACCAGGTATGGGTTGACTCCTGAACTCTATAGGCAGAGGTTCAGGAACTGTAAGAAGATTGAAGGCAGTACCTGGGTTGAATATGTGACTTTCTTTTGCAGAGCCTTGGATGGTTGGGTAAAGGGTAGCAAAGCAAATGATTTTCAGGCGCTCTTTGATTTGATTGCATGGGAGCACTTGTCCAGTAATTGTTTTCCTGAGCTACGCCAGCACCTGATTGACAGTAGGCTGACTAACCCTAGGCAGCTTGCTGAGGAGGCGGACCGCTGGGTGAGCACCCGGGTCCACAAGGGTCACGTGGGAGACTCTGCCAAGGGTGGGCAGGGTCCCCAGCAGAGGAGTGGGGGGGACAAGGGTAAACAGAGGGAGTTCCAGAGAGGGCCCCAAAGTAAACCCCAAGGGAACCAAGGGAATGGTTCCCAGCCTCCCCCTGAGAATAAGCACGGGGCCCGACAGGTCCACCTGTTCATAGGGGACCCCTGGTGTGCTACAAGTGTGGCACCCTAGGCCACAGGGCCAATGATCCCCAGTGCTCTTTGTTTGGAAAGCCAGCACCCCCTGGTGCAGTCCCCCGGCAGTTGGCTAGTGTAGCCCTGGGAGAGGAGATGGGTGCCCAAGGTGGGCAGGATCCCGTAGTATTGTCCCTTGTCTCATTAGGAGACTCTGAGATGGTCCCTAGGACCCAACTGCCTGAGAACACTAAGAAGTACAGGCAGTGGGTGACCATCAATGGCCATAGGGTGGAGGCTCTGAGAGACACAGGAGCCAGTGTGACAGCTGTCAAGTGTCACCTGGTGTCTAAAGAGCAGGTGGTCCCTGATGCATTCTACCCAGTTGTTGCCGCTGACAACACAGAGAGCCACTGCAAGGTGGCTCAGGTTCCCTTTGAGTGGGGGGGTCTCTGGTACTCTTCAAGTAGCTGTGAGGCCAGCCATGCCTGTTGACTGTTTGTTAGGGAACGATTTGGAGAGCTCCCAATGGGCTAAGGTGAAGCGGAGTGCTCATTTGGAGATGTTGGGTTTGCCTGATTGGGCGTGTGTGACCACCCGGTCCATGGCAGCCAGAGGTGTTCAAGAGGACCTGGAGCCTGAGAGGGAGGCCCAGGTGCCTGCCGGAGAGAGAAGAGGCAGGGGGCGCGGAAACCGGCCCCCGAAGTTCCCACGGTCAAGGAGGAGGAGGCAGACCCTGAGGGGGATGCCCTGGAGCCTACAGGGGAAAGGTAGCTGAACTGGGGGACCTGCCTGAGCTGACCCATTGGCAGCAAGATGGAGGACCCTCCAGGGAGGAGTTCTGCGAGGAGCAGAACAAGTGCCCTTCTCTCGTGGGTCTGAGGCAACAGGCCACAGACCAGGCAGCAGGTGATCAGTCTGGATCACATTGGATCTACTGGGAGAATGGTCTCCTATATAGCGAGCCTGGGGTTGCTGAGCCTGGGTCAGCCCGTGTGCTGGTGGTACCCAAGCGCTTCAGAGCCTTCCTACTGGGTTTGGCTCATGATGTGCCTTTAGCAGGTCATCTGGGGCAGGACAAGACCTTTGAAAGGCTTGTCACCCATTTCTTTTGGCCCCGGATGCGCAGGAGTGCCGCAACTCACTGCAGGACCTGTCAGACTTGCCAGGCAAGTGGAAAGAGTGGGAGGAAGCAGAAGGCTCCTCTCCAGCCATTCCCTGTAGTCAGCACCCCCTTTAAACGGGTGGGTATTGACATTGTGGGGCTACTGGACCCCAAGACAGCCATAGGCAACAGGTTCATCCTGGTCTTGGTGGACCATGCCACCCGGTACCCTGAAGCCATCCCTCTGAGGACAGTGACGGCCCCCGTGGTGGGACGGGCACTGATGGGAATTTTCTCCCGCGTGGGGTTCCCTCAAGAGGTGGTGTCTGACAGAGATACTAACTTTATATCCAAGTATATGAAGTCCCTGTGGCAGGAGTGCGGTGTAACCTACAAGTTCACCACTCCTTACCACCCCCAAGGAAATGGGTTGGTTGAGAGATTCAACCGGACCCTGAAGGGCATGATTATGGGTCTGGAAGAACCCATGAGGCGTAAATGGGACGTCCTCTTGCCATGCCTTCTTTTTGCATACCGTGAGGTGCCACAGAAGTCTCTAGGGTTCAGCCCCTTTGAGCTCCTGTATGGTCACCCAGTGAGAGGACCTCTGAGTTTGGTCAAGGAAGGCTGGGAGCAATCTCCCAGGAAACCTCCCCAGGATGTATATAGCTACATGCTGGCCTTCAGGAACCAAACTAGGCGTTTCAGGCAACTTGCTGAGGTAAATCTGGAAGCCAGCCAGGAGGAAATGAAGCGGTGGTACGACCAGAATGCCACTCTGGTGGAGCTTCAACCTGGTCAGAAAGTGTGGGTCATGGCCCCAGTGGAGCCCTGTGCGCTCCAGGATAAGTGGACCGGACCCTTTGAGGTGGTGGAGCGCAAGAGTCCTGTTACCTACTTGGTGGACATGCGGTCTCCCAGGAACCCCTTGCGGGTCCTGCACGTCAACCGCCTGAAGCCCCACTTGGAGAGGTCCCAAGTGGGCATGCTCTTGGCTACAGATGCTGGGACGGAGGAGGAGACCGAGCCTCTTCCTGACCTCCTGTCAGCCCAAGAGCAAGATGGATCAGTGGAGGGTGTGAACCTCTCTCCCTCCCTGACACCTGAGCAGCAAGGTGACTGTCGCCAACTGTTGGGGCAGTTTCCTGACCTGTTCTCCCTGGTTCCTAGTGTCACTGACTGGTGCGTCCATGATGTGGACACTGGGGACAGTCTTCCTGTCAAGCACAAGGCTTACAGGGTGACTGACAGGGTGAGAGCTTGCATCAAGGAGGAGGTCTCCAAGATGTTTGCATTGGGGGTAATTGAGTCCTCTCACAGCCCTTGGGCCAGCCCAGTGGTCTTGGTCCCAAAGGCTGCCGCGCCTGGTGCCACACCCAAACTCTGGTTCTGTGTGGACTACCGAGGACTCAGTTCCATCACCAGGACTGACGCACACCCCATCCCCAGAGCTGATGAGCTCATAGATCGGTTAGGGGCAGCCCGGTACCTCAGTACGTTTGACTTGACGTCTGGGTACTGGCAGATCGCCTTGACTGATGGGGCAAAGGAGAGGTCAGCATTCTCCACACCAGATGGGCACTACCAATTCCGGGTGATGCCCTTTGGGATGAAGAATGCCCCTGCCACCTTTCAGAGGTTGGTCAACCAGGTGTTGGTTGGACTGGAGGACTTCAGTGCCGCCTACCTGGATGACATCGCAGTGTTCAGCGCCAGTTGGGAAGAACATCTGCGCCACCTCTGGGAAGTGTTGATGGCTCTGCGGAGGGCAGGCCTCACGATCAAGGCGAGTAAGTGCCAGATCGGGCAGGGTTCCGTGGTGTACTTGGGACACCAGGTTGGGAGCGGCCAGGTGGCACCCCTATAGCCCAAGCTAGATACCATTCTGGCTTGGGAGCCCCTCAAGACCCAGACAGCGGTGAGAGCCTTCCTAGGACTCACCTGGTATTACAGGAGATTTGTCAAGGGGTATGGCAGCATGGTTGCACCCTTGACAGAGCTGACTTCCAGGAAGCAGCCCAAGAGAGTGATTTGGACTGACACCTTGTCAACAAGCTTTTGACACCTTGAAGACAGCCATGTGCACGGCGCCCGTGCTCCTGGCCCCCAACTTCTCCAAAGAGTTTATCGTTCAGACAGACGCTTCAGAGCATGGTGTGGGGGCTGTTTTGTCACAGATGAATGAGGAGGGCCTAGACCAACCTGTAGCCTTCCTTAGCATGAGATTACTTCCACGTGAACAGAGGTGGAGTGCTATTGAGCGTGAGGCATTTGCTGTGGTCTGGGCACTGAAGAAGCTGAGACCATACCTGTTTGGGACTCACTTCTGGGTTCAGACCGACCACAGGCCCTCAGATGGTTAATGCAGATGAGGGGTGAGAATCCAAAGCTGTTGAGGTGGTCCATTTCCCTACAGGGGATGGACTTCACGGTGGAACACCGCCCTGGTACAGAACACGCCAATGCTGATGGTCTGTCCAGATTTTTTCGCCTTAGTGAAGAGGACTCCCTAGAGGTAGGGTAGTTCTCCCCACATTTCAGCTGGAGGGGACACGTGTTAGACCTGGCATCCTTGGCGTGGGTCTCCCTTCCATTTTTGATGATGCCTCCAATGTTATTGATCTGTTTTTGCTGGTTTAGATGCTTTGGGCACTGTGCCACTGCTATTCAGTGCCACAGTGCAAGTGCTCCCTATTGTAAATTGATGTATGTATTAGTGACTCCATGATTGGATGATTGGTTTACTTGTCAGTCCCTAGTACAGTGCACTGAGTGTGCCCAGGGCTTGTAACTCCAATGCTGCTGGTGGGCTTGCAGCACTGGTTGTGCCACCCACAGAAGCAGCTTGTAAAATGTGTCTCACGCCTGCCATTCCAGAGCCTGTGTGCAGCCTAGGGCTGCCATGTCGACTTGGTGAGTGCACCCACTTACCAGGCCCTAAACCTTCCCTTTACTGCATGTTGGTCACCCCTAAAGTAGGCCCTAGGGCAGGGTGCATTGTAAGAATAAGGTAGGACATGCCCTGGTGTGTGTGGCATGTCCTAATAGTGAATTACAGCCATTTTCGTTTTTCACTATTGCAAGGCTACCTGCTCCCCATAGGCCAGAATGGGCAGATTGATTATTACACCTTATAATCCTAACTGACCCAGGGAACATGGTAGAAAAACGAATTTAGTATGCCTGAACTCAGGATGATAAAATACATCTTTTAGTGAAGTTGGTTTTAACATTCTGTGTTTGAAAATACCACTTTTAGAAAGTAGGTATTTTCTTGCCTAACTATCCAAACCTGCCTCTGCTAGGTTGTGTATTCCTTGTCTGGAGTTTGAGGGACAGGGGCTGGGGGTGGCTACAGGAGACAGGGTGAGTCAGCACATGGCTGAATAGAGAGATCTGCATCCAGAGTGGAGGGAGGAGTTGCACCTGGATCTGAATAGGGCTGTGCCTGCCTTCCACAATGCTGGCTCCACCTCCTGCCGGGCGGCTGAGCACTCTGCCCCACATTCTGAAAGGAAAGAAGGAGTCCTGTAAACAAAGTGCTCCAGGACTGACCAGAACTGGTTTTGGACTAGGCAAAGGCCTCTCTGCCTTCAGAGAACAAAGAGAAAAGGTGTATAAAAAGGGGACCCAGACCCCTAGGAAATTAGATCACTTTTGGGAAACAAGAAGAAACCTTTGCTGAGGAGCGGAACCAAGAAGAAACTGAGGAGAAGACTATCCCTAAGCTAGAGGGATCTGCCTGCAGTGGTTGCCTAACTGCCAAAGAAAGGAGAAGGGAACTTTGTGTGTACTTTCATCAACTTGTGAAGGATCTCCAAGGGCTTGATTTTAGAGCTTGCCTCCTGCTGAAGTCTCAGGGACAACAGACTTCACCCACCAGCTCCCCCTGTATTCCCTTGCTGGGAATTTGGACCTTCAGACACACTTGCGTGTCTCTGGGAGCTGGAAGCGCGACTCAACACGAAGAAGCGTGTCGCCGCAGCCGCTGAGTCTCTCATCGACGGAGAAGAGTGTCGATGTCGCATCAAACGCCGGCGCATCCCCGAAGAAGCGCGCCGCATCCTTTGAAGCGCCTCGCAGCACCGGAGAAGAGTGTTGCCGTCGCATCAGACGCTGTCGCATCCCCGGGGCAGAGCATCGACCTCGCATCAGACGCCGATGCATCGCAACACGAGGCGCGCCCCGCATCCCCAGAGAAGATCGTCGACCTCGCATCAGACGCCGTCGCATCGCCAGGGAAGCGTGTCGCAGGGCCTGTCGCGGCTCCAAAGACTCATCGAAATAGCCGCACGGCCGTCGGACGTGCACGCATCACCTCTTCGTTGTCGCAACCTCAAGAAGACGCCTCTTTGTTTCTTTTGCACCAGTTCTTCAACGCATCACCGTCCTTGCGTGTAAGGGACTACCGCATCACCTTCCCTGCAACACTTTTCGTTGCCCTGGGTTACGCATCTTAAGGTACATTGAACTCAAAGTGTCGCATTTTCATTTTAAGAGACTCAAGCTAAATTCTACCATCTTTAAAGTACAGTATTGTGGATTATTTTTGTTGTTTATGGTCTTGTGGTAAATCTATATAAAAGATACTTATTTTTATAATACAACCTGTGTGGTGTCCATTTGTAGTGTTGTCACTGGATTACTGTATGTGCTCACAAATGCTTTACACACTGCCTCTGAACTAAGCCTGTCTGCTCGTGCCAAGCTACCAAGAGGGTGAGCAGGGGTTATTTCAGGAGTGTACCCCCTTACCCTGACTAGAAGCAAGGGTCCCTATTTGGACAAAGGTACCTACCTCTGCCAACTAGAGACCCCCAGTTCTAACACCCATGAAACACTAGAGTGTTCTAATACATAACAATGCCTGGGAGTTCGACCTCCATTTTACCTCATTTTTTCAATGAACAAAAGTCCCTCAATGCTGCTTTCCATTGGTTTCACTATCGATATAACATTAATCTCCACTCAATGTTCATGTAAAAAAATCATCATTCATTGACTTCTCATTTTGTAGACTTCATTCTTGAACACATATTGCACATTTCTTTCTCTAGCAATGGATACCCATAAATAATTGAGTGGCTACTGTGCATATATTCCCCATACAGAGAGTTCCAAGGACTTAATGCCATCACAGTACCTATGTTGGTATCTACTCAATGGCATGCCCTGTTCTGAGTGTATATTACACAATACCCTTAATGATCAAAACAAATTGACATATAACATGTCCAAAAGTAACTGTATAACTACAATAGAATGTATATTACACCTAACCCTTAATGACCATCATCAAGTTATTCTCATTAGTATATTTCATTCTCCCCATAGATTTGAGGTACAGCATTAGATCCCAAACATATAACGGACAAGTGACATGTTCTTCAATTTCTATAGGAGTCACCAACCCCAATACTGGTAAATTGATCAATTGGATGACAAGCGCCATTAACATATATCAACATCCATGTGTGATATATCACACATTCCCTTCCAAATACAATTATGTATTTAGGAATTAAGAAGAATTTCATAAAGAGGCTCAATGCCTATACACTGTCTAAGCCTCTATTCTTAAGTTTGCGTTAAAGTGACGTGTGCCTGTTCTAAAGTGTTATTGGATTTTTTCGGTTTGACCACAGGGTGTGAAATGAAAAAGTGACGTGTGCTATGTTAATCAACATGAGTCACTAAACCAACATATAGTCAATCTTGTAACCTTTCAATAGGGTGCTATGTACAATGAGGTGTTTCCTGAAAGATTGTTCAATGCCCCATCATCATGTTGCTTGCTTCAACTCTTAACTAATGTGGCAGGATGGAGGGAAACTGTAGGAAAGTGCCCCTTTCTTGCATTGTTACCCCTAACTTTTTGCCAGATACCTGATGCCAACTTGACTGAGAGTGCCCTGGGTCCCTGCCAATCAGGGTTCTAGGGGCTGTGTTCTTTCCCAAAATTGAACCTTTGTACCCACAATTGACACACCTCTGGGACACATGTAAGTCCCTTGTAAAAGGTACCCCTGTACCTAGGGCCTTCTGACCAGAGAGGGCCTATGAGGGCTTCAGCATGTATTATGGCACCCTCAGAGGCCCCTCACATTAACACCCACACACTGCCATTGTGGGTTGCATGTTGTGGTGCAGCTAAAAATGAAGAGTTGACATGGCACCCATCCCTGGGTGCCATGAACACCAACACTGCCTGTGGCATGGGTAAGTCACCCCTCTCGCAGGCCTTACAGCCCTAAAGGCAGGGTGCACCATACCACAGGAGAGGGTATAGCTGCATGAGCAATATGCCCTGCAGTGTCTGTGCCATTCACAGGCATTGTAAGTGCAGTGTGACCATCTTGAGTACAGGGGCTGGGAGTTTGTCATTACGGACTCCACATCTCCCTGATGGCTTCACTGAAAACTGGGAAGTTTGGTACCAAACCTCTCGGCACATAAAACCCACACTGATTCCAGTGTTGGATTTAATGTAAAATGCACTCAGAGGACATTTTAGAGATGCCCCTGATGTGGTTCCTGAATGGCTACCCACCATCTGCCACCACCAGACTGGTTTCTGGACCCCTGGATAGACAGCCCCCGCTCTCTGGGTCCTGACACAAAGCACATCCTGGGCAGAGCTGTCAGGCCTCCGCCCCTAGGATGGGCAGGGTCCACGATGGGGAAGCTTCAAAGGCTTGCAGCCTTTGTTAGCTACACCCTACATCTGCTGTTATCAGCAGCTGCCTCTCACCGGTTTTGACCCCCACTTTGGGTGGAAGAATCAGCAGGACAATAAACAAAGATAGGGAGGTTTGCCCACCTTTGCCAACCCCACCCCTCAGGTGGGAGAGGTGAAGTGAAGCACACATCTGAGTCCACTACATCCTGAAGATGAGGGGACTCCCCAATCAGGATGAGGCATATGCCCCCTCCCACTGGAGGGTGACATAAGAGGGGTTGTAGACACCCCAGGGAAGGGACCCATTGATCCCAACTTGCACACCCCTGTAATGCCCCTAAATCTAGCATTTGGGGAACCCCTCACCCTTGCTCCTTAGATTCGACGACCTATGAAGAAGGACTGAAGAGCTGTGCAGCAGCGAAGAAGGACAATGACAACTGCCTTGGCCCCAGCTCTATTGACCTGTCTCCTGCTTCAAGACCCTGCATGCAGCAACCAGCGTGTCCTACAGTCAGCCAACTCCAAGAACCCCCGAAGACCTGAGCTGCCTTCAACAAAGACTCCCGTCTCTAATGGACACCAGATTTGTCCAACAGCAACCCAAGCCAGGGATCCGGGTCCAGCCAGGGACACAAGTCCTCACCAGTCTGCACCCAACGCCCACCGCTCGAGTCCGAGCGGCCAAAAACCCAAGTGAGGTCCCCCGGTGATCCTGACCTGGGATCCAGCTTTGGATTACCTCCTCCAACCGCCTCCTTAACGCCTGCAGCCTCATCCTAAAGGGTCACCCCCACTGAGACCAGAACCGGCGAGAAAAACCCAACATGAAAAGACACCCCTGCACTCGCAGTCCCTAGGCTAGGGTGCCCGATCGACAGTGTCCTGGTGTCCAGCAACTCTCCAACTTCACCCTCCAGTCGTTGGCTCTCTTCATCCAGTCTTCTGGTCCAAGCCTGGAGCCTTTTTCCTCAACTAACGATCTCCATTGGTTTCCTTTGGGAGCCTGATGCCTACTTTGCATCCTGCACCCTGCTGCCACAGGAGGTGCGCTCTTGGTGCCCACAGGTGCCCCCCTTTCTGCTAATCATTGATCCCTAGGCCCTGGCCCAGAAACCGTTGGTCCCTACTTGCAAATGGTGCTTTTCCGAGTAGCCCCTGTCTCCATAGCATTAAATTGGGCATCAGACCTCTCATTTGACCTCTGCACCCAGCTGCCCCAGTGCCGCTGAGGTTGCACCCTTTTTGCCTTCCTGACCCTTGCCCAGTGTAAGTGCCACAAACCCGAGACTGACCTTTTTAAAAAAAAATATTTTTTATTTTCTTATTTTTCTTATTGATGAAGTAAAATTGCAGCAGTAGGTTACATAAATACATTTCAAAGGGCAAATTTCATTAATCATCCATAAAAACGCATGGTCAAAGATCAAAAGATCAAAATTGAGTGGATAAAAGACATACAAAAGTTCCCTCACTCCCAGAGTTATAAAAACCATTGGCTTATTTAAACAGAAATACCCAAGTCGAGAACGGCACCCCAAATCCTTTTCCCTTTAGCCCTTCCGCTCTTGCCTTTCCGTTCATAGAATGCTATCTCAAGGTTGTAGATATGCAGAAAACGCCCTTTCCACTGTTGAAAGGAGGTGGGCAGGGGGTCAAGCCATGCTGAGGCTATACATAGCCTAAAAACCGACATAGCAATAAAAATTAGGCCTTCCCCAACCCCATTATCTAATTCCTCTATCCCCAATAAAATAATCTGAGGCGACAGGGATATATTAACTTTAAGTACATAGCCCAAAAAACCTACTATTTCCTGGCCAACGGATTCTAGGCTAAGGCAGGTGGCAAAGATGTGTATCAGATCCGCACCAAGTGCCTGGCATCTAAAACAACAAACCCCTGCATCTCCCCCCCATTTGGCAATTTTTGCTGGTGTTATGTATAGTCAAAAAGTGTTTTATAATGTTGTACTTGCAAATTTGCTGAGCACAGAATTGACCCACCCAACTCAAGCGATTTAAGAAAGCCAGAGTCCAACAACTCAAGCCTCCCTTGCCACTTCACTTCATGCTTGTCCAGGTCGTCCGGGACCCCCTCTAGCAAGCAGCCATATAGTTGCAAAATGGATAATGTTGTACCATTTGTTAATATTTCCATTAGGGAAATCTGTATAAAACCTGCTGCGCCACCCGCCTTCCTCAAGAGAAACTCCCTCAGCTGTAGATATTTAAAAAAATCCAGAGGGCCAATGTTAAATCTCCCCCTGACCACTTCAAATGTCGCAATACAATCCCCAGACAACATATCCCCGATCCTACCGAAACCCCCTTATTTCCCACCTAGTTAAACAGTCATCCTGCAAGATCCTAGGGAGCTGATCGTTCCTGAGCAAAGGAGTGTACCTGCTGTATCTACCCAACCCCAGCTTTTTACGAACAGACGCCCAGTTCTGAAAGGCTGTGATCAGGGTCTTAAACTGAGTTCTTTTGTAATAACTTGACTCAAAGAATTTCAACAAACAACCATTAGCAGTTACCCCAATCAAAAGTTCAAAAATTGAAGGGACATACCCTGGCGTGTCTTCCTCCCTTACTCGATCATTGAATAAAGGGCCATAATATTGAAGCGCTGCAGCTAAATAGTATAGTTTGAGATTGGGGAGCCCCCACCCCCCCTTTCTCAGGTAAACACAAAAAAGCATTAGCTCTTCTAGTCCTCCCATAAGACCAGATGAATCTAGCCACCAATCTATCCATAAGTTTAAACCAGTCATTATTTATTTCTAAGGGTATTGTGCGAAAAACATAATAACTTTGGGAGCACCATCATTTTAACCAGGTTGCACCTCCCCATTATTGATAGTTTAAAATTATCCCAGCGATTAAAATCCTTCTTGACTTTTTCCAAAAAATGGGACAAATTTAGACTGACTATAGTATCCACTCTTGCTGTAATGTTTACTCCGAGGTTTATCGCTTTATCAACAATCCTGCTATCCGTGGCCAATGTAAACCTATTTATCACGACCTGTGTTTTAGCCCTGTTCAGCAAGAACACTGATTGATCCCCAAATTCTTCAGCTATGATTTCCACAGATCACAGGGCCCTGTCAGGATTAGCTGTAATTATAGCCACATCATCAGCATAGGCCAACATCTTAGGGGTCGATTCCGATTCGGGCCGGAAATCTCTCCGACCGAGCCGGACCCGGAGAGATTTCCGACCGAATCGGACCCGTGCAGTCCGACCGAACGAGTCCGATGCATTCGTATGCCACCGGACACGAGTCGGTCGGACTCCCATTGAACTCAATGGGAGCCGGTCGTACAACGCGTACGCGGGCTCCCATTGCCTCAATGGGTGCGAGGCGGACAAGGGCGCCCCTACAGCGAGTACGCCGCGAAGCGCTCGCGGCGTACACGCACAGGTAGGGGGGACCCATGGGTCCCCCCTGTGTGCGCCTCGCACGGGTACGCGTACAGGGGGTCCGACACGGACCCCCAAAGTACGGCTCCGACAGCGAGTTCGAGTCGGACGGCGCGAGTCGGTCGGAGCGGTCGAGGTGCGCATCGTACTTACCCGGCCGGAAAACGTCTCCATTGCGCGGTGCGAGTCGTGTCCGACCGAGTCGGTCGGAGCGGTACGATCCGGGTACGAGTCGGTCGGAGCGGTCGGGTCGCCCGGACGAGTCGGTCGGCGACCCGCATCGTACTCGCTCGGCCGGACCCGCGTACGGTTCGGTCGGGAAACAGGGCTCCGAATCGGATCCGGTAAAGCCGAATCCTATTCGGAGCCCTACCGGCCGAGATCGGAATCGGCCCCTAAGTGTCCTAGACCTAAAGGCTGACAGAGGGGACATCCGGAGAGGCTTCCACCTGCTTAAGAAAGGGATCTATGTACAGTGCAAACAACAAGGGGGAAGAAGGGCAGCCCTGTCTCGTCCCCCTTTCAATCGAGAAAGGCTCTGACCCCCCCCATGACTTGCAGGTGAGCAGTGGGGTTAAGATACAGAACCTGTATGCCTTAAAAAAGGATGTCCCATGCCCATTAGCCTCCATGATCGTCCAAAGATAGTCCCACGAAATCCTTTCAAAAGCCTTCTGGGCATCGAGCAGGGTGACACCCATCGGCTTTGTAAGGACCTCAGTGGCATCAAATAGCGAGATTACTCGCCGTACTTGATCTACCGTTCCCCTCCCATGGATGAAGCCATGCTGCCGAGGTGAAATAAGACGCTCTATCACGTTACTTAGCCGGCTAGCATAGATCTTTCAATATAGCTTTACATCACTGTTTGAGAGAGTAATTGGCCTATAGGAATTCAGAGCAATGGGATCCTTACCTTTCTTTAAGAAAATAAAAATATTAGCTGAGCCCCAGGAGCCTGGCGGTGGTGTCCCTCCTCTTACTTCAATAAACAATCTCAACATTTCCTTATGGATCTCTTTATAAAAAAAACGTATAAAATTCTGAAGGTATACAGTCTGTTCCTGTGGCTTTACATGAGGGTAGAGCTTGGAGAGCCCCCTGGAACTCCTCTAGTGAAACATCGGCCCCCAGTAGACGTCTCTCCTCTTGGGTTACCTTAACGCTAGGCAAAAAATCCTCAGAGGCCCGAGGCAGCCCATAAGGGAAGCTTTATAAAGAGCCGAATTAAATTCCCTAAACGCCTCCCTAATCTCACCGGGATCCGTTACTACTCCACCTTACATGTTCCTTATCTGGCTAATATTCCCCGCAGCTTGCTGTTGCCTGGCCCTAACTGCGAAGAGCTGGTCCACACGTTCACTGTACTCATAACATTCTTCACGCTTGACTAGGTACCTCCCAGCAGTTTTCTCCGCAGTAAAGTCATTCCAACTTGCCCTAGTTATGGCTATTGAATTCAACACTGAGGTCAGATCCCTCCCACTTGCCACAGCGCAGATCAATTCTAATTCTAGGAGATTAAGTTTTCGGTATAGTTCTTTGATCTGTTCCTGCCCTCTCTTTTATTTGGCCAAACTAAACCCCCGAGTTTCCCCCCTTGCCGCCGCCTTGAAGACATCCCAAACCATTCCGGGTGAGGCACTACCGTAATTAATAGAAAAATATTCCATAATCCATCCCTTCATATGGTTCAAATAATCAGGGTCAGACAATAGTGCCCTCTCGAATGACCAATTTCTGACCACCCTTCTTATTTCGTCAAGTGGAAAATCAAAAACAATAGGGTTGTTGTTGGACTTGGCCCTTTTTGGCAGGTTCACCCCTAAACTTTTTGCCTTAAGTTCTGACATGGTGTTGGTGGTTTTAGGCCTCTGGGCACTTTAGCACTGTGGTCCAGTGTAAAGTGCATGTGCTCTCTGAGTTACAGTGGTAAGATTGGCCTGCCCTCCATTAGGAATGCATTGGGGATTCCCTGCTAAGTGTGTGTCAGTGGTAATTCCTGGTATGAGAGGAGCAGAGTGGTCAAGTTTGGTATGTATGAAATTGTGAGAATAAATGCTGCGCAATGGTGTGTGCAGATTTATTATGAATATGGGAGAAATGCCACTTTTAGAAGTTGGCATTTCTGTGTGCTATGTGTCTGCATGCCTGATGTGAATTGCATGTCTGGCTTGTGAGTGACAGGGGCTGGGAGGTGTGTGTGGCTCCAGGAGGGGCAGGGTGAGTCAGCGCTAGGCTGAATAGGACACCTGGGCTGGGAGTAGTGGGAGGAGTAATCCCCTGACTCTGAATAGGAGTGTGCCTGCACTGTACAATGCTGGCTCCGCCCCCTGTGGTGTGTCTGATCACCTAGCCCCCACCTGACAAAGGGGAAGAGGAGCTTGCAAAACAAAGTGCTCCAAATCCCCCCTGAACCAGTTGCATCTGGTTCCCCCATGCCCTGCTCTACAGACAAAGGAAATCTGGGTATAAATGTAGGGGCTGTGACCCCATGAAAAGGTTCAGTTCCTGTTCTGTGAGAGCTGTTGCTGACTTGCTGGGGGGCTGGCTGCTGCTGGGGCCCAGGAGGAACCGCCATGAGGGCTTGCCTCCCTGGGCCCAACATTGCCCCCCTGGATTCCCAAGGACTTTTGATTCCCTGCCCAGCCTTGTCACCCTGATGACTCTGGGGATCCTTTTAGGGCCTCGTGAGTGCTACTGCTGGGAAGGAGGAGAGGAGTGCGTGCCTGCAGCGCTGTGCTGCAACGTCTTTTGAGGGAATCCCAACGTGGGGATTCCCCCCTATGCGCTCCTGATTAGAGCGAGTGCCCACCCCGCTTTATGCATACTTCAAGAGCAGGTGCCCACTCGGCTTGCGTGCTTATACAGGTGGGAGCCCACCCCGCACTTCGCCGCATGGAGAAATCACCGTCGCGCCCCGAGCCTTAAACGGAGGTCAGGCATCTGCCTAACTGTGGGCGGGGCTTCTGAGGCCGAGGAAGTGGAGCCGGAAGGAGGAAGTCCGGAGCCTCGTGGGCTCCACAGGGAAGTCCCGGGTCCCAGGAGGGGGCCCGGGTGAAGCCGAGAGTAGCTGCAGGCAGGCGGGAGCCCACCCCGCCTGCATGGAGGCCGCTGGAGTGGAGGCGGGGCTCTCGTGAAGAGATAAAGCCCCGCGTGTTGCTGCCCGCCATGGGCTACGGCGAGAGAAGTCCCGGTCCCAGGAAGGGGAACCAGGTGCAGAGAAGCCCAGGAGCGGGAAGCCGACGCCCGGAGTCCAGCGGAGACCCAGCGCATCCCGGTGAATGGGGCTTGAATCCTGCTCTTCAGAGCGGTCCCGCAGGAGCGCGGGCCGCTCCAGCCTTGGGGGGCATTTTTTTTCTTTGTGTTGAAACGCCCGGAGCAGGGCTTTACGGGTACCGTGGTATCCCAGCCTCATTTTCCACAGTGGCCCCACCGGACTGCGGGCCGCTGCAATGTTGGGCACATTGGTCTGGGAGAGTCCCAGTGGGGCCTCCCCAGCACAGTTGGTGCCAGTGTCCAGTGCTGGCCTCAATTTGGGCACAGCTGCACCGCAGTTGAGGACAGCTGCAACGTGGGCCACAATGGTGTCCGAGAGTCGAAGAGTGAGGCTTACGTGGCACAGTGAGTGCCAGGCCTTCCTGACTTCACAGCTACCCAGCAATTAGTAGGCAGCTGCTACGTTTAGGACAGGGTGTAGTGAGGAGTCCCAGGAGGGGACCCAGGAGGCACCGTGGTGCCAGCGCATTGCGCACTTTTTGCTTTAGCTGCAAGTGGCAGCTTAGCGCCCTGACATTTTGGACACAGGGCATTTGAGCCCTTTGAGAAGGCCAGTTGGCCAGGGGGGACTGTTGGGTTTGTAGGGCGCCAGGCCCTAATGTGATTTATGTGGTGCTAGGAAATGTGATGGGATTCATGTACTATGATTTACGCACCCTGTTTTATGCCTCTAACTGTGGTTTATGTATGAGGTTATTTGCATACTGTGGTTTATGCTAGTGAGATTATTCTCTACTGTGAGTTATGCCCCTAATGTGAGTTATGCTTAGGAGGTTATTGTCTAATGCGTTTAGACTTATGAGATGATTGCATAATGTGTTTATGCTGGTGAGGTTGGCGCAGAATGTATTTCACGCCTAAATGTGATACTGTGCATAATATGGTTTATGTTACAGGATGATGCTGAGTACAATGTTTGCCAGTGATTACTGGTTGTACGTTTATGATATGTCCTACATTTACTAAGTTCACTTTGTGATCGTTCTGACAGTGGCCCAGTTGGCCCTTGTCAGGTGTACATAATCCCTTGTAGATATTACCTAGTGCCAGGTGGCACAATGTATATTATGTGATTACTATTCTAATGTGTTATGAGAATACAAAGGCTATTTTTGATATAACCTTGTGTGGAGTTCCTTTTGTGGTGTGCCTAGTATGTTGTTGCTGTGTGTGTGTTGCGCAAACGCTTTACACATTGCCTCCGGGATAGGCCTGACTGCTCGTGCCAAGCTACCAAGGGGGTGAGCAGGGGTTATCTTCGGCGTGTAACTCCCTCACCCTGACTAGAGTGGTGGTCTCTGCCTGGCTTTGGTGCAAGCCTTAGCCAACCAGAGATCCCATTTCTAACATTGGTTGTCAGCGGTGAGGATAGGACTTGCGTTTTCGCAGTACCACAGCGACAACTGGTTGCACTACAAAGCTCTGCATTTTAGATAGTCACATGGATGGGGATTATTTCTGATTTCGTTTTCTCCTCAAGAGTGTCATTTTTAAATGGTGTTTTCTGCGCTTTTATGTTGGTGGCAGAAGAGAGAAAATGACAGGGCAGGGACGCCAGTAGGTGGGGAGGATCCCATAGATAGGGAGTCCCTTGCTGTGTCCAGTGCCCCATCCCTTTTCCTGTCCCCAGAGGTGTGGGTGGATAGGAGGGAAGAAAGGGAGTGTGGAGGAGAAAAAGCTAGCTCTGGAGGGTAGGTTATCCCCTGAGTGTAGTTTGAGTTGTCTGGATTCACCAGTAAGGGTGGGATCCAGTGGTGGCAGCAATATTCGAGTCCAGTGCAGGAAGTCCCATTCCCAGTTCCCAGAGTATGGTACCTGGTTAAGAGGGGGACAGGTTGAGATTCAGGGGCAGTAAGATGCTGTCTCACCAGTCTGGGGGGGGCGCATGTGGATGAGTGGTGTGTTGCACTGGACGACTGGGTGTGAGTTCTCTGAATAAGGAGCTTGCATGGGAGACGGACCTCTGACGGTGTGCTAGAGGGTCTGCAGAGGCATTGGGGAGTGATCTTACAAGGAGTGGCTGAGGTGTCTTCCAACCCAGAGTGGTGGAAGAGGTTCAGAGTAGCCCAGCTAGGTCCCGGTGTAGTGGGAGGGGTGTAAGGACTCATGTCCTGTCTCAGAGGAGAAGGAGTGAGTGTGGGGCTGTGTGTCTCAAGGTGCCCGAAACCCCGTCTCAGGACCTGGATGGTTCCTGAGGGGAACACCAGGTTGGGATCCTAAGCTGTACTAATAGGCCATTTGTGGGGGATCTCCCAGTGTCTAGAGAACGTGGAGCCTCTGTAAGCAGAGCTCCAGTGGTTCTGGTGTCTGGCAGTGCCACTCCTAAGTGGAGGGTGCAGAAGTCCAGATGGAGGGGTGAGAGGGGAAAAGAGTCCCCAGTGGGAGAACTAGTGGGTCAGGGGCCAGCCAGAAGGGCTGAGTCGCCAATGATTGGCCATGGTGACGCCACTTCTGTCCTGGGGGATCGTCACGCACTGTCAGATGGACAGGAGGTCGTGAGATCGGCGCCAGGCAGACTGTCACACGACACATTAGTTATGTGTCACCCTCAAGGGGGGGCATGCGTGCTCCCCGTGAAGTCCTGGTTCGCCGGGCATCTGACCAAAGGGTACCGTCCCTGGGTTGGGGAGCCAGGAGCAGGTGTTTCCTGACCTGGATGGCAGGGCAACTGTAATCAGTGTCCTGACCGGTTTGCCTTCTAGGGGTACCATTCCAGAGGGGTGGTGCAGGCCTAGCCGGGATCTTTAGGGTCCCTGGCTGAGTGTGGTAGCACTACCCTGAAGGCAGGTGGGGCCCATCTTAAGTGAAGGGACCCTGCTCTTCAGAAGGGAGGGTGCAGAACTCTGGAAGGGGGTGCAGAGGGAGGGAATCCTCGCCTCTGAACCCGGTGCAGCCGGTGAATGTAGATCCCAGGTGGTAGACCAGTTGATGGAGAGAGGTCCTGAACTGGTGGGAGAGTTGTGTTCTGGTGGGTGCTTCTCCTGGGAGAGCGCAGAACCCCAGAAGTAGAGGTAGGGTGAGGAGATGCTTCACCCGTGACCTCTGGTCAGCCTGAGGGTGCGGACCCTAGGTTGGAGGATCAGTGGTAGTTTGGAACTACACTGAGAAGGAGAGTGGAGAATGGCTTTATGTGCCAGGGGTTACTGCCCCCCACTCTGTGGATTGGCAAGGACCAGTGACGTCTGGGTGGCCTAGGGCCTGGTCCTGGCTGTGGACAACTAGGGAGTACCAGTGGGGTAGCCTAGTTGGGCCTGAGAGTTCTTTTTCAGAGGGAACCACTTGGGTTCAGAGTGGCGTAGAACCGGAGGGTGTCCCTGCAGTAAGGGCTCGCGTCTGTGTTCTATCGCCCGAAGCAGGGAAGCCCATTAAGGTAGTGATTGGTCTACCCTGCATTTTGGCTGGAAGAGGGTTTTGTTGGACTTGGCCCTTTTTGGCAGGTTCACCCCTAAACTTTTTGCCTTAAGTTCTGACATGGTGTTGGTGGTTTTAGGCCTCTGGGCACTTTAGCACTGTGGTCCAGTGTAAAGTGCGTGCGCTCTCTGAGTTACAGTGGTAAGATTGGCCTGCCCTCCAATAGGAATGCATTGGGGATTCCCTGCTAAGTGTGTGTCAGTGGTAATTCCTGGTATGAGAGGAGCAGAGTGGTCGAGTTTGGTATGTATGAAATTGTGAGAATAAATGCTGCGCAATGGTGTGTGCAGATTTATTATGACTATGGGAGAAATGCCACTTTTAGAAGTTGGCATTTCTGTGTGCTATGTGTCTGCCTGCCTGATGTGAATTGCATGTCTGGCTTGTGAGTGACAGGGGCTGGGAGGTGTGTGTGGCTCCAGGAGGGGCAGGGTGAGTCAGCGCTGGGCTGAATAGGACACCTGGGCTGGGAGTAGTGGGAGGAGCAATCCCCTGACTCTGAATAGAAGTGTGCCTGCCCTGTACAATGCTGGCTCTGCCCCCTGTGGTGTGTCTGATCACCTAGCCCCCACGTGACAAAGGGGAAGAGGAGCTTGCTAAACAAAGTGCTCCAAATCCCCCCTGAACCAGTTGCATCTGGCTCCCCCATGCCCTGCTCTACAGACAAAGGAAATCTGGGTATAAATGTAGGGGCTGTGACCCCATGAAAAGGTTCAGTTCCTGTTCTGTGAGAGCTGTTCCTGACTTGCTGGGGGGCTGGCTGATGCTGGGGCCCAGGAGGAACCGCCATGAGGGCTTGCCTCCCTGGGCCCAGCATTGCCCCCCTGGATTCCCAAGGACTTTTGATTCCCTGCCCAGCCTTGTCACCCTGATGACTCTGGGGATCCTTTTAGCACCTTGTGAGTGCTACTGCTGGGAAGGAGGAGAGGAGTGCGTGCCTGCAGCGCTGTGCTGCAACGTCTTTCGAGGGAATCCCAATGTGGGGATTCCCCCCTATGCGCTCCTGATTAGAGCGGGTGCCCACCCCGCTTTATGCATACTTCAAGAGTGGGTGCCCACCCCGCTTGCGTGCTTATACAGGCGGGAGCCCAACCTGCACTTCGCCGCATGGAGAAATCACCATCGCGGCCCGAGCCGTAAACGGAGGTCAGGCGTCTGCCTAACTGTGGGCGGGGCTTCTGAGGCCGAGGAAGTGGAGCTGGAAGGAGGAAGTCCGGAGCCTCGTGGGCTCCACAGGGAAGTCCCGGGTCCCAGGAGGGGGCCCGGGTGAAGCCGAGAGTAGCTGCAGGCAGGCGGGAGCCCACCCCGCCTGCATGGAGGCTGCCGGAATGGAGGCGGGGCTCTCATGAAGAGAGAGAGCCCCGCGTGTTGCTGCCCGCCATGGGCTACGGCGAGAGAAGTCCCAGTCCCAGGAAGGGGGACCGGGTGCAGAGAAGCCCAGGAGCGGGAAGCCGACGCCCAGAGTCCAGCGGAGACCCAGCGCCTCCCGGTGAGTGGGGCTTGAATCCTGCTCTTCAGAGCAGTCCCGCAGGAGAGCGGGCCGCTCCAGCCTTGGGGGGCATTTTTTTTCTTTGTGTTGAAACGCCCGGAGCAGGGCTTTATGGGTACCGTGGTATCCCAGCCTCATTTTCCACAGCGGTCCCGCCAGACTGCGGGCCGCTGCAACGTTGGGCACATTGGTCTGGGAGAGTCCCAGTGGGGCCTCCCCGGCACAGTTGGTGCCAGTGTCCAGTGCTGGCCTCAATTTGGGCACAGCTGCACCGCATTTGAGGGCAGCCGCAACGTGGGCCACAATGGTGTCCGAGAGTCCCAGAGTGGGGCTTACGTGGCACAGTGAGTGCCAGGCCTTCCTGACTTCACAGCTACCCAGCAATTAGTGGGCAGCTGCTACGTTTAGGCCAGGGTGTAGTGAGGAGTCCCAGGAGGGGACCCAGGAGGCACCGTGGTGCCAGCGCATTGCGCACTTTTTGCTTTAGCTGCAAGTGGCAGCTTAGCGCCCTGACATTTTGGACACAGGGCATTTGAGCCCTTTGAGAAGGCCAGTTGGCCAGGGGGGACTGTTGGGTTTGTAGGGCGCCAGGCCCTAATGTGATTTATGTGGTGCTAGGAAATGTGATGGGATTCATGTACTATGATTTACGCACCCTGTTTTATGCCTCTAACTGTGGTTTATGTATGAGGTTATTTGCATACTGTGGTTTATGCTAGTGAGATTATTCTCTACTGTGAGTTATGCCCCTAATGTGAGTTATGCTTAGGAGGTTATTGTCTAATGCGTTTAGACATATGAGATGATTGCATAATGTGTTTATGCTGGTGAGGTTGGCGCAGAATGTATTTCACGCCTAAATGTGATACTGTGCATAATATGGTTTATGTTACAGGATGATGCTGAGTACAGTGTTTGCCAGTGATTACTGGTTGTACGTTTATGATATGTCCTACATTTACTAAGTTCACTTTGTGATGGTTCTGACAGTGGTCCAGTTGGCCCTGTCAGGTGTACATAATCCCTTGTAGATATTACCTAGTGCCAGGTGGCACAATGTATATTATGTGATTACTATTCTAATGTGTTATGAGAATACAAAGGCTATTTTTGATATAACCTTGTGTGGAGTTCCTTTTGTGGTGTGCCTAGTATGTTGTTGCTGTGTGTGTGTTGCACAAACGCTTTACACATTGCCTCCGGGATAGGCCTGACTGCTCGTGCCAAGCTACCAAGGGGGTGAGCAGGGGTTATCTTCGGCGTGTAACTCCCTCGCCCTGACTAGAGTGGTGGTCTCTGCCTGGCTTTGACGCAAGCCTTAGCCAACCAGAGATCCCATTTCTAACAGTTGTGATCTGACATTACTCTGGGGAAGAGTTCCACCTGAGGCTCCTTGAGTAAACCCGGTGATACCAAAAAATAATCCAGCCTAGCAAACTTGCCATGGGGGGCAGAGTAATAAGTATATCTTGGCTCGGAAGCTTTCAATGTAGGCCAAATATCAATTAAACCCACATCTCTAACAAGATTCTCAAAAGATCTCGAGGCTTGTGGCTTATGCCCAAGACTAGAAACTCTGCTGCACCAAGGCCCGGCTCTAGATCCATTTAAATTTAGATCCCCACAGACTATATATGGTGCTGGCCAGGAGGGCAATTCTATAGCTAAAAAATTCAATTCGCCCGGATTGTCTAAAACTGGGGCATACAGTGAGCACAGTGTAAATAAAACATTATTGCACTCCATTATCGCCCATCTACCATGCATGTCCGCTGCCTTGCGACCCGGTACAACAGCATCTCCCCTGACTAAAATAGCTACCCTCTAAGTCCTAACGTCCTGGGTTGTATCGCATACTGCCTTCAGACCTAGAGAATTCAGCACAGCACTATCAGCCCATGCTATATGAGTCTCCTGAAGAAAGTATATATCTGCTCTTAAACCTTTAAGATCTTCTTGTAGCCTCCTCCTTTTAGATCTATCATTAAGCCCACAAATATTAATACTGGTGATACAGAGCTTATCCATCCCTCCAGAGGATTGTTCTAGCCACCAGCAATATCCTCCCAAAATTGATAGAGCATCTATACTGCCAAAAACAGCCCCCACCCGATCTTATATCAAAGCCCCGACCTATCCTTCAGTCCCACAGAAAAAAAACCACCTGCTAACTGTACTTAGCTGCAATTTTAATACCACTTCATCCAACCCCCTTGCAGGCACCCTTCCCCCCTCTTCCTGAGCCCCCTGCCCCCCACCCAGCAACCAGCCCTCCCCCTCCCCCCCTGCCAATGAAAGCAGACAGACCAACCCGGTCTGTGTGATGGAGAGGGCAAAGAACCCCGCGGGCTCCCACCCCAACCCCTTCTCCAAATCCCTGCACCCAATACAAAATAAATACAGCCAACAAAATCCTAAACCCCCAGTGTGCAGAAACTCCCACAATACCACACAATGCCAGTAATACTGGACCCCCCCACTGGCTATTTTTAGCCTTGTTCGCAGTTTCGCTAAATTATCAGCCCATGCTCTATTTATTGCCTTGGGGGAAAGCAAATTGGCGGCCACATAGGATCACAGCAGCGGAACTCCTGTCCCATCCCCTTTTGAATCCCTTGGAAGACCTTACCAGTCAGCGGAGTCCTTGCGCCCGATGGCGTGGCGATCTTCCTGAGCACCCTGTCATTCATGTCTGGCGGCCTAGGAGGTGTTTTGGACGTCACAGGTTGCTGGGCTTCTGCTCCACGTCTCGGCGTTTCTTTGAACTGCGGAAGGACGGCTGTTCAGGCGGGAGACCGATCTGCACTGCGGCTCCTGTTGGGAAGTGTCTTGTCTCGCTGGTGGTGTTTTTGGTGCTGGGAGGCATGTTGTCCCCTTGGTACCCCTGTGGAGTGGCAGGATTTCACGGCAGCCATTGGTGCGGCATGGTTGCTGAACCAGGTGCGGAGGAAGTGTGGAGAAGGTGCGCCAGAGCTTGGACGGTTCTGGCAGGGAAACTGACACAATCACTGAACCGCGTCTTGAGCGATTGGGCGGGTTCTCCTGCTGGCTATTTTGGATTAGTCTTGAAGGCAGTGTCAACCTCTTCTTGGGGGCTTGCCTCCCTGTCGCTCTGCACTATGGCCCCCAAGGCTGTCAAACAACATAAGGAGGCGTCTTCGCGGGCTGCTCTACATGTACATGGCCCAAGACAAGAGCCCCCCCCTGTCCACAATGAGGAGACCTCAGGTAAGCCGGGTGATTCTCGGGCAGTTAAAGACCGGCTGGGGAGTATTGGGACAGGGAGGAGGAGGATTTGGCCAGATCGCACTCAAGCTATGGTCAAAAAACAGGAGGCAACACAAGTTTCTGAGGAGGGAGGCTCAGGGGGCTCAGGGGGCTTGGACACCAGTAAAGGCAGTTCTGTTCCATCTTTGGCCCCACCTCAGCCATCTATCACTGCCTTTTTTGGGGTTAAGGATGGAGCTCTGGTCCAGCCAGCTCAGGGAGCACTCCAGCACTCCAGGAGCTTGATAAGCTTGGCAAGCCAGGCTAGAGTGCGGGCCCCGTATCGGATGATCAATCTGGGATATCATTGGCACAGAGTGAGGAATTTAAGTTGGCAGGCGAGGTCGTAGCGGAGGGGGGCCTTTTTCCAGTAGAGTTGGGACTACATTTATTACAGGACATAGGCGAATAGGGAGCGGCGTCTAGCAACCCCAGAGAGGCGAACCTGGAATCCCCAGGAAAAGAGAACCCAGCTACGCATTACCCCCGAACTTTTGCCCCCAGTGGTGCTTTGAGCAAGCCAGACTGCAATATGGAATCTAACAATTTTGCCCTTGACGATCTAACATCCGATGGGACTGATAAATTATTTTCGCTCACTGACGGTTCTTGTCGGAGGACTAAGGGCCATATGTATGAAAGTTTGGTTTTGCGATTCTCAAATAGCGAATTTTAGAGAATCGCTATTTGAGAATCGCAAAACAAGATGTATGTAGGATTTGCAATAAATTTTGCGAATCCTTCATATTCCTTAATTGCGAATCGCAAGTTGCGATTCGCAATTAAGGAATACCTCCCCATTCATTCCTATGGGCCTGGAGGCCCATAGGAATGAATGGGAAGACATTCTCAATTTGCGATTAGCAATTAGAGAATCGCAAATTGAGAATGCAATTTTAAGGGTGCCAGGGTGTCAAAAGGACACCCTGTTGCACCCCTGAAATGTGCATGTGTGCACATGTGGCACACATACATGCCCTAAGGGCATGTATGTGCGCCACATGGCACTTTAAAAAATGCAAAAAGTGCATTTTTAAGTGAAATCGCAAGTTACCACCAACTTGAAGTTGGTGGTAATTTGCGATTCCTTAAGCCCAAATTGCACTTTTTTGGTGCTTCTTACATTGCATTTAAGGAATCGCAATTAGCGATTCCTTAATTGCAATCGCAAAATAGGGAATCGCAAAATTTGCGATTCCTTATTTTGCGAGGGGGTTTCAGTGTGATACATTGCACACTGCTAATTTGCGATCGCAAACGCCGAAATTCTGCGAATTTCGGCGTTAGCGATCGCAAATTGGCTTCATACATATGGCCCTAAGATTCCAGTCAAAGTGAAGCTGGATACAGCTCTTCGGCCTCAGGCTCTAGCACTCTTGAAGCACCAGAGACAGCTCTCAAGTGCCACAGATGTCATCGGAGCACTAAGGGCAGTGTGGACTTACGAAAGAACAGGGAGAGGTCCACCACTGGTAGTGGGATGAAATGGGACTATTCCCATACAAGAATAATGGGAACACCAGAGTCATCGTCTGTCCAGTCAGACACTGTTATGTGTGCCTCGCAGGCTGTAGGGGCAGTGGCTATGGATCCCACTTTGGCCTTGATCTTAGAGTCTATCAAGGAGCATCGGGCTGAGACCCGTTCAGATGGGAACAAAGCCAGGCAGGCTACAAAGAAACTGGAATGTGCAGCACTGAAAGTCGGGAAGGCATGCTTTGAGATTGGCGAGCGGCTTAGCAGTATAGAGGAGAGAACAACTGTCGTCGAGTTGGAGTTGGCTACGGTCAAAGAACAGATCAAGTCCCATGGGGCCAAAATGACTGATGCCATGTGGAAAATGGAGGATCTAGAAAACCGCCAGAGAAGTAACAATCTTTGCTTTTTAGGCATCGAGGAAGGGGTGGAGGGGGATGATATCCGATCATTCATGTTGGACCTTCTCAAGGAAGCCTTCCCCGAACTTGTGGGATGGGAGTGGGAGCGGGAAGTTCAGAGGGTCCACCGGTTCCCTGCACTGCCCCACAGACCTACAGAGGCAAGCAGCAGTCAGAGGCAGCCAAGGGCCATCTTAGTCTTTTTTGGTAATTTCCTGTTACGCCAAGCTATTTTTGAGAAGGCTCGACATGAGGCAAGAAGGAAATATCGAGATTCTATCTTTTTTGTGCGCCCTGACTTCTGCCACATAACAGTAGAACATAGGTGGCATTTATGCCAGGTTATTAAGCCTTTTCAAGATGCAGGCTTTGAGGCCCTTTTGTTGGCCCCAGCCAGATTGAAGACAAGAGTGAGTTGGGACTATAAAAAATGTTACATCTGAGATTCAAGCTAGAGATTATCTTGAGCAGATTTTTGCAGACCGAGACTGAACTTCTAAGTCAAGTACTTACATGTAAGTTACTTACCTGTCTTTCCTCCCATAGGATTGTATTCCATTTCCTGTAAACCCAAATCATGCTAGAGCTAAATGTACTGTACTTACCTTCTTCAAGTATTGCTTGCAAGTGATCACTGCTTATCCTGAAAAAGTATTGCATTCTGAACTGTTGTTCACAATAACAGCATTACAAGTATTTGCAGTGTGTTGCTCCTGCAGCTAAGTAACTTGGTTTTAGAAAATAAACCAGCAACAAAAATAACTTTTCCTACAAACCAATTGATCTGGATTCAGTCTATGAGTGTGTGCTATCAGTTTTTGCCTGAGAGTGTACAACAAATGCTTAACACTACCTTCTGATAAGCCTAACTACTCAGCCCAGATACCACTAAATTGAGTGTAAGGTATTATCTACTGTAACCTCTGCCATACCTTTGGGGACTCACTGCACTCTGTGTACACTATACCTCTTTTTGGTCCAGTATATACAGAGTCAGCTTCCTACAGAAACCTAGAAAGAGAATTTGGTAAAGAAGCAATCGAAAAGGGAAAAGAATGAAGAATGTAATGAATGGGGAAAGGAAGAGGAGATGGAGAACAAGAGCTAGGGATGACTAAAGGCACTCCTTGAGGAAGCCCCACATCAAATTATTACTGTCACTATCCGCAAAAGACTAAATTCTCAGTGTACTGTGAATCAGTGTTAAGATGAAGGTGGGGTAGGTCAAAGAGGTGACCGGATCTTCAATTAACATTATGTTTCAGCCCACATGACAAAGTGCATTGTGCTTGTTAATACCAAAAATAGAAGAGGGGCTAAACAATTTCATAAAACATGATCAAAAGCCATCTGCATTATGCCCCCAAGGGGTCTCAGTTCCCAATATCATAATGAGTTTTAATTCCTCCCTTCTCATTTCCTTTTCTCTGTCATCTCCCTGAGGGTTCATTTTAATATGCTTAAACCCTTAATATTTCAAACCTGCCAACTATCGCTCATGATATTTTTCAAAATGGCATGCAATGGGATAACTCTTCCCCCCATTTCTTATGGCTCATAAATGTTGCAAAATCCTGATCCTTAGCCTGTTGATCGTGCTGCCCACGTACAGTTTGTTGCAATCGCACTTTAGCAGAAAAACAACATATTCAGTGTTGCACATGATCTGATCCTGAATCATGACATTGCGGCCATCAAATGTTTGACATAACTTCTGATTTGATCCATGTTGGCAGGCTTTACAAGAGTAACACTTAATAACACCATGCATGTTGTTTGACAACCCATTTCTTTAATTTCCTGGATCCAGAAAACTTCTTATTAAGATATCACCCAGCGATCTTGTTTTTCTTGAGGTTATTGGGGGACCAGACTAAATAACCTCTTTTAGGTGATCCTCATTCTTAGGAATATGCCAATTTTTCTGTAAAATCATTTGAATATTAGCTTGGGCCTGATTATATTCTAAGAAGACTCTCGTTACTTTCCCATCGTTCCATGTAATATCCTTCTCTTGTTGGTACAGCGAATGGTCTCTTCGTTTTTTACAGCTACTTTCTTCGGCATCCCTCCAGACACTCGATGGATACCCACGTTGAGCAAATCTTTTCATCATTCCTAGTACTTCCTTTTCAAATTTCTCATCTGTGGAGCAGAACCTCCTTGCCCGTAACATCTGTCCATATGGAATGCTCCATTTCAGCAAAGCTGGATGACTACTGTTTGCCTGTAGATTTGAATTTGTGGCTGTGGCTTTTGTATGTATTACAGTTGTTAACTTCTCATCCTTCACATTAAGCTCAATATCTAGAAAGACACAGTGTGTTTTACTATATGTAGCAGTACATTTAATGTTTAGTTAATTGGAATTAATTATCTGTATGAAGCTGTGCACTTCTGTTTCCTCTCTATCCCAAAAGATGAACAGATCATCAATAAAGCATTTCCACAATGTGACCTTCTTCATATAATATTTGTTCTCCTCAGGCCAGGCTACCTCCTTCTCCCACCACCCCTTGAACAAGTTAGCGTAGATGGGAACAAAGGAGGTACCCATTGCCATGCCCTGCTGTTCTAAGTAGAACTTGTTGAATAGGAACATATTGTGGGTAAAACAGAACCTTAACATATTGATCATCATATGTGTATATTCTAGATGTTCAATCGATTTTTCCCTCAGGAAGTAACTGTCCAGGGACCAGTCCAAAAGATCTTTGTCATGGCACAATTTTAATTTCAGTTGATATTCCCTTTCAATTGATTTCATTGGGTTTTGGGGGTGACACTCATAATGAGTGGTATTGTTCAACTGTTGTCTTTCTCCCATTAAACATATGTTTCGATCCATTAGCACCATGTTTCCTCCCTTGTCGGATGGCTTAATGATTAGTGAAGGATTCCCCTTCAAGATCAAAATGTCAATCCGATCTTTTGGTGTAAAGTTCCCCTTGTTTTGTTACTATACCATCTTTTTCTTAAATCATTTATGTCATCCACCACAAGTTCATGAAGTAGATCGACCTTGTTGCCTGGTGGTAATTGCGGACAAAATTTTGTTTCTGGCCTACACCCGCTCTGTGCTGGTGCATCAGTAATAAACCCCATTTCATTTAGGGTTCCAGTGTCCGGCATGAATTAATTGAAAACTGTTCAGTGTTCTCAGTCACCTTGTTGTTCAGCCTTACTTCATCCTGAGGCAATGGCTCACTGCTCTGAGGCCCTTTAGGGGTAGTGGGTTGAACTACGTTTGCATCCAGATCCTGTGTAGTTTCTTTTGTTAGGTCATGGATCTCCAATAGATCCGAGATGTCACCAATCTTGAACCCGGATCTTATGTTTTGCATGGAGTCTCGCACTTGTTTTCTCTGGGTTTCACTTTAAAATACTTGTGTAACCAGTTTTCTTAAGTATTTATACATCTTAGTTCCGACCTTTGCAAAGTTAGGTGCTGCTAAGGGACAGACTGTTGGTCCCAAGTTGAGAATTCTTTTCTAATTGGGGTTCAATTCCACTTTAGAGATGTTTATAACCAATGGCTTCTCTTTTTCCATTGGATCATCTTTAATTCTTAAGGGGTCCCTACTTCCTGCCTCTGTTTTCCCCCATTCTCTTCTTCTTGCCCTCCTTGTCCTCCATCTTCTCTGTTGAAGCCTCCTTCTCCTGGTCTCGTTCTCATGCAGAGGAGGCTTAGCTCCCTGCGAAAATCCACCTTCTCCGTAGAACATTCATCTGCGCTCAACCCTGCATCTGAGATAACTTCACTCAAACGAGAGGCTGGATTTAAATCCAATCCAGACAAAGTCGCACCCCAAAGTTCAGGCTTTCCAAAAGGAAATTTATTTCTGCTGTTCATTAAACGGATAGCATGCTGCATCTGCTCTTCTTCTTTGATTCGCTCATGATGAACAATGATATCCGTTGCAGTTTGTAAGCAGGTTACAAATTAAATCCCCGTGAACTGAGCCTATATTCGTAAGTACGATGAGGCGACCCTGCCGCTACACACAGCATGATTACGTGATTATCAAAGTGAGCGGATAACTTGCGAAAGCACGGAGAGACACCAAACCAAAACCCACTCACCCTCCGACTTATGGACAGTCCGGTGCGTGTTCCCCTCCGTCTAACAGCGGTAATCTCGCCATTCCGTTTTGTTACGTCCCCTCGCCAATCCCAGCGAGTCCTGGGGTCAATTTTCCAAGGGCAGTGGCGGGAACCGGCTAAGTCTATCAGAACAAAGTCCTGTAAGAGAACCGGTCGCGTCCACTCTGACGGGGCTGGTGCGATCACACGTGTGCAGAACCCGTCTTACATATCAAATGAGAGGCTGAATTTAAATCCAATCCAGACAAAGTCGCACTCCACAATTCAGGATTTTCGAAAGGAAGATTATTTTGGCTTTTCATTAAACAGACAGCGTGCTGCATCTGCTCTCCGACAATCCATGACAGCTTTGAGGGCAATCCATGATGAGCTGGGCGCAATGAACAATGGTGTATACTCCAAGTGATTCCCCAATCATACAATGTTCTGTTCGCTACAAAGTCATTATTGACCTAAGGTGCTCTTCATGCCATGAGGCCACTTGTCAGTTATGTTTGACATTTTTTCAAAGCTGTCTAGTCCATTTCAATAAACTATGTCCACATGTTAAGTGAGAGTTCACTCTTTCATTCACATTGTGCATTAAAACATTCATTAGCAGCGCGTCTCATTTTGTCTTTTGTGTAGTGGTAAATTTAATACCAAGCTTCACATCACAACAAAGAAGCAGCATGAGCAGTAACAGCACAACCTTGCCTAACACATGGAATAAGTAAAAGACAGTGTTGGAATTGGACCTTCTCGCAGGGTTATTCCCAACATTTTTGCTTCTTCCTCCTATTTTTCCTGACCCATTTTTCATTAGCTTTAGCACTCTGGGCACTTTGCCATTGCTGATCAGTATTAAAGTGCATATGCTCTCTGTGTAAATTGTGATTATGATTGGTTATCCATGATTGGCATATCTGATTTACTGGTAAGCCCCTTGAAAAGTGAACTGTGTGCGCCAGGGCCTGTAAATCAAATGCTACTGGTGGGCCTGCAGCTTGGTTGTGCCACCCACATGAGTAGTCCTGTAAATGTGTCTCAGACCTACCACTCTAGGTTTTGCACACACAGTTTTAAACTGCCATGTTGACCTGGCAAGTGCAATCACTTGCCAGGCCCTAACCATCCCTTTTCTTACACGTAAGGCACCCCTCAGGTAGGCCCAAGGTACCCCCATGGGCAGGGTGCAGTGTATGTGAAAGGTAGGACATGTACCCGTGTGTGTTACATGTCCTAATAGTGAAACACTGTGTATTTCATTTTTCACTGTTGACAAGCTGGCTGTCCATAGGCTATCATTGGAGCTGCCCTGTAACATTTTACATGTGCAACTTTCAATTGGGAACAACTAGAGATTTGGAGTTTAGGCTCTCTGAACTCAGAATTTAATAACACATGTTTTAGTGAAGGTAGTTTTTAAATTGTGTGTTTGAAAATGACATTTTTAGAATGTGGACATTTTCTTGCTTTACCATTCTGTATGCCTCTGCCTGTTTGCGTATTCACTGTCTGGTTTTGGAGTGACACAGCTGGGGATGTGCATTCACTCTAGGCAGTCACAAAGGAAGTTGAGGTGTGTCCTGCCTTGCCTGGGTGACTCATCGCTAGGTTGAATAGACCTAGTCTGCATTTAGAGTGGTGGGAGAATTTTTATTATCACCTGAAATAGGCTTTGTCTCCTTTGCACAATGCTGTTTCCACCTCCTGCAGTCAAGCTGGACCAAGGAGGACAGAACTGGTTATTACTGAGCTCATAGACTCTTGCAACAAACACTTCAAAGACAAAATGGGGTATAAATATTACACCTAAAAATCCAGAACTTTATATTACCTCTGGACTAAGAGGACCCTGCCAAGAAGAAAAGCTGAAGAGCTGTCAGGAGGAGTACTGCCCCTTTGCTGTGTGTTGCTTTTTTGGCCTGCAGTTGCTGCTTCTATCTATGGGCAGTGGAAAGGACTGGATGTGTGCCTTGCTGTGGTATCCTGCTTAAGAAGATTCTCCAAGGGCTTGAAGTAGAACTTGCCTCCTGTTCTGAAGTCTCAGGGACACAAAGACTTCACCTGCATCTTGCTAAACAGCACCTGGTCTCCTGATTGCTAAAGGGTGACAATTATAGTTCCTGGGCACCTGGAATCATGTGGTTGGAGCTGCAACCCACGAAAAACTACAACAACGCTGTCAGCAACGCCACCAGTGACGCCCCCAGTGACGCCGTGACCTGCACTAAGGCTGTGTGCACGGCTCGTGAAGTGTACGACGCACTGCCCTGCCTGCACCGCAGTTCTGACACCTGCCAACACCTGCAAATTATCGATCTCTCTTACGCCAGCGCTTACACTGACACCGGTCGCCACCAGCACCTGCATCTCGACATCGCGGAGCCAATTGACGTGGGTGACTTCCCAAACTCATCAACACCACACTGCTGAATGGAACCGATGCCTCACGGCCGATGCCACCTCACCTCCCCTTCCAGTTCGGATTCAACACCTCGCCTTCTCGCAGACCCGATGACTCGCCTCCCGTGTGGCAATAAGGAGCCGGCCTTGCCTTGGCCATCGATGCCTCACCTCCACGATGCTGTGCACTGTCTGTTGAATTTGTTTTCCAAGGTACTGTTACTTGCAGTCTGTGTGACGCTGTGGCCGGCCCGCACACCTCACGGTCGGCACCATGCTTTGGAATTGTGCCTGTCAAGACGTTGTAATAGCCCTATTTGGAGCTATATGTTTCTATGAGCTGTATTTTTGCAGTAATCTTTTTAAAAGCCATATTTTGAATTATGTATGTTGGATTTTTGTCTTTCTGGTCTTGTTTGGTTTAGATAAAGATACTTCATTTTTGTAAATTAGTGTGGTGTCCGTTTGTAGTGTTTTCACTGTATTACTGTTTGTATGGGTGCAAATACTTTACACATTGCCTTTGGGTTAAGCCTGTCTGCTCATGCCAAGCTACCAAAGGGGTGAGCAGGGGTTATCTAAAGTGTGTAACTCCCTTATCCTGTTGGCCCGTCGGAGGTTTATTTTGAAGCGGAGATGGACTGGACTACTCCATCCACATACTAAAGGTGTGCCTGATTTAAAATTATGCAAGCAAAACTTCAATTTGGGGGAGAGGGTAGTCTGTTGAAATAATGATGGAGTACCCTCTCCATCAAACTATAAATCAGGCCCTTAGAATCTTTTTCCAAACTTTCTCTAAAAAGAACCAGATGCTACTCCTAGAAAAAGCCAAGCTGCAGCTGCTGACATGGAGCTGCTTGTCGGGCTCAACTTACTGGTTTGCCCGACTGAAAGGATCCTGCCTTCCTGATAAGTTTCTAAGTCTGAATCTAGAGGACTTCCCCATAACAAACGCCAAGCAGCACCCCATTGACAGCACCTTCCTGGGTCCGGAGTTTGGACTTCCTCCACTTGGAGATTTTGCACCATCAACATCAAAAGCCTCAAACTTCTCACTGGAGCAGAGACTCTCATCAAGGTCCTGCACTTCACCCGGCCGGCATTGACAAGTCCATCGTCGGATGAAGCTGGTACCCAAACCGCCAACGACCCGTCGACAAGAACTCTTCCACAGAAAAATGACAGTCAGAAAAGGTCACTGTATCTGACACGCCCTCTATTGCAGTCGGCATTAACTTTTGACTTTAACCCGGTCTAACGGGGTTGATCTTTGTGCTTTTTGATGCTTGAAACATCTGAAACTTTAAAACAATTATATTTCCTGTTCCCTACATCTGATTTGTTTCATTTTGGTATCTGTTTGTTCATTAACGTGTTCTCTATTTTTATGAACTGTAGTGGGATTTTTGTTTTGTTGTGTTGTCTATTTTTTAACAGTTTTGGTACTGATAAATGGTTTACACATTTCTCTTAGGTTATACCTGTTTTCTCTGTGCTACAGGTACCAAGGGTTGAGATCAGGTTTAAATTATTAAGCCCTAACTAACTTAGTAAGGAATAGTGCCATTATTACTTGAAGAGGACTGCCATTCACTTCACACTAATAATCCACATTCTCACATCGATCTACTGAATTGCCATGAACAGGCACCACTCGTTCTTTGATCATCATACAATGGCAGGTGAAGATTGCCAGAAATATGGGAAATTAGACCCTTAAGTTCTTCCTTTTGAAAAAACTACTTCCAATTAAAGTACCAGCTTCTGCATATCTGTCCCATAACTTGGAAAAGACCAGGATGAAGAAATAAAATAAGGAGTTGCGCTTTCTCTTTCTCACTCTGGAAAATAATTAACTCCTAACCTTTGAAAAAACAAAGGGCCTTATTGCTCATGTGGAAAGTTCACATGAATAAGAGAATTTGCGCTTACGAACATCTGCAAATCGTGGTCACTTATTAGAAGCACAAACACTTATGCACTCCTCCTCTAGTTGTGCACTAAAAGTCACATTCGAATGGAAAACATTTTGCATGCACAGCCTAAAATCTAACATGTGATGAGATTGCAGAAGAAGTCACATCACAAAAATCGGACAGAGAAATTGCAGGCTTCATTTCTGCAGCTGCACATCTCACTGGTTTCCACCCTCCTCAGACCTTTAAACAACGAAGCTCCGACGGATTGCCAAACTGACTGGTGACATTTCAGCAACATTTTGAAATATTAAAGATCTCTATTGCCAAGCGCTCCTCTGAAATACATTTTAGAAACACAGCCACAGTTCAAAATCACAGTCCTCATTACGTCAGCACAGTCTTAGATTAAAAGTATCTGGCTTTTTCCACTACAGTCCTCCTAGTGTCCAGCTAATTTGTTAGATTTAATCATAACATTTTATGGCACAAAGTCAAAGTCAAAGATCAAATCTTGACTAAAGCATTCAAGGAAATCGAATCAATTCTAGAAGTAAGGGGATATCCTTTGATGATAATGGCTGGGGACTTCAATGGAAAGATTTCTAATACACTAATCAATAATAGGGGGATACCTCCACAAGAAGTAGCCTGTTCAATACCAACTCCCATCTTCCCCGATAAAATAAAAGCAGATAAAAGAGGGAAAATGCTTTTGTCATCTATTGAAGCAATCAATGGGGTTATAATAAACGGAAGAATAGATGGTGATATCCCGGCGGCATACACCAGACTGGGTCCAACTAAGTCTTCAATCATAGATTATTGTATCTGTAGTTTAGGCCTATTTCCGAAGGTCCAATCGCTTTCTACTAAATATTCCTATGAAAGTGATCATGCATCACTTTCCGTACAAATTGATATATATACTCAGTATACTTCACCGTGGACACTCCGTTCTTATGAAGGGCGAGCAGTTGTAGATCACAAAACAGGAAGGATTCATTGGAACTCCAAAACATTAAGTAAAATAAATCAAATAATCTCCCAAGATCTGTTAACATCTGCGAGTAAAGTAGGCAATCCTATAAACAGATTTGAAGCTACTATACAGTCGGTAGTTGCCTCTCTCCAAGGAAACACTGCGAGACGCAAAAATGATAAAACATGTAAAATGGGAAAACATGAGGATAATAATTCTCGACAACTAAATAAATTGACTAGAATTCAATTTCGCTCTTTCTGTGTGATAAGACAAGGAGAAATAAGGAAACTGAAAAATTGCACCAACGGAAAAAGGAGAAAGAAAAACAAGCTCAAAGAAATCGTGTCTGAGTCGACATCCAATTAGCAGTAAAACATAAAAATAATAAGTCTTTCTGGAACATAATCTCTGCACAGATGGGGATACGAAAAACTGCTCAAGCGATTCCAATATCATCGTCTGACTGGGAAAAGTATATTCTAAGGCTTTATAAATCTAATCATCAGCATCCCATCTTTCCCAGACTGGATCTAGCACTGAAGAATCAATCTGAACAGGAACCAATGATAATTTCTGCTGCACAAATCTCTATTCTGATATCCTCTGCCAGGTCATCAGCAGCGATGGGACCAGATAAGATCCCGATTATAGTTCTACAAAAGAATGCTGACGACTGGGGTAAATTCTTAGCCCCACTCTTCCAACAGTGCTTGAAAAGTGGGAAAATACCAGAATCTTGGCGGGGGAGTGTGGTGGTTCCTCTTCTAAAAAAAGGCGCAAGAACGAATCCTGCAAACTATAGACAAATAGCCCTCCTCGACGCAACTGGTAAGATCTTCGCTGCTTGCGTTTTGGAACACTTAAAAGACTGGGCTTTCTCGAGAAAAGTGATCCCTATGTTTCAGGCTGGGTTTCGCCCAAAGCATTCTACATTGGACAATATTGCTGTGTTCCAAACAGTGCTTGATAAGTATGTTATGTTAAATGCTCAAATTTTATATTGTGCTTTTATTGATTTTTCGACTGCATTCGATAGCGTAGATAGACTGACTCTATGGAGAAAATTGGCGAATATGGGGATTCCTAAAGAGCTTTTAACAATAATAATCTCCCTTCACACATCAACGTGGTGTAGAGTCCAAATGGGGGGAGAAAAAGGTCTAACCAATCCTATCCCTTCGCGGAATGGGCTGAAACAGGGATGCTTATTAGCTCCCCTATTATTCTCCATCTATATTAGCAATCTGCCAGGGCGTCTTTCTCTAATTAAAAATTATCCTCCTAAATTAGCACAAGTTGATATACTGTGTCTATTGTATGCCGACGATATCGTTATACTCGACCATACCCCGATAGGTTTGCAAAGAACCCTGAATGAACTAAATCATTATGCAATCGAACATTTTCTGTTGCCAAACATTACCAAAACTAAAGCACTCCCTTTCAGTGGCAGAAGGAAGGCTTTACCTTATACATGGTCGTTAGGAGGCGAACCGATCGAGACAGTAAAAGAGTATGTTTATTTGGGCCGTATTTTTACTTCTAATTTACAAGATACAGCCCATCTCCAACACTTAAGTCGGAAGGCAGAATCCCATGCCGGGGCTTTACAGAGACTGTACCTTTCCACGGGTAATAGACATTTCACACCAATGTTGGAGGTTTATGGTATGAAAATCCCTCCGATTTTATCATATGCCATGGAATTCACACAAATTAAAACATGGCAATCTATAAAAGTAAAGGAGGGAACCATACTCCGGAAATTGTTAAAAGTGTCGCACTCGGTACCAGTCCAAGCACTTCGTCTCGAGTTATCGGTAACGGGAATTTCTGCTAGAGTAATTGCAAATATCATCAGGTGGGCATACAACTTATTACACGCAGCGCCAGACACCTTAAGGCATCTGTTAAAACTGGAGACTTTTAGAGAGGAAGCGTCTGGGTATACTTTTAATAGGAATTTGGAAAAAGCCTTTGAGGTTTCTCAATGTATTCTCATGCTCCTACAGGAGTGGTCTCCATCACACTTGAAATTGTTTTTAAAACATTTGGCCCCTAGAATCAGTTATGAATTGGATAAAGAGCATTGCATTCAATTGAAGCATTATAAAGTGTTTGCAGAAAACAAAGAATTTAAATCCTTTGCTCCCTATTTACGTTTTCAATTAGAGCACGGGGTAAGGCGTTGTATCCTACTCTTACGTTTGGGTATACTCCCTTTAGCAACATTCTTAGCTAGCTGGGAAGGTACAAATAATCCCAGAGGCATATGTGAGTTATGCAAAGGTGGCCGACAAGATTTGCCTCATATTTTACTAATCTGTCCTAATGCGAGTATAGTAGCGGCAATTCAACTGAAGTATAATGCACTCTTGGCCCAAGATTTAATTATGTTGTGTAACTCTCCAGTAAATGAATTTGTTTGCCATAACCTGTATAAGTTTTTAAAAAGTTTTCTAAAGCTGTTCTAAAGTTAAAACGCCTAATCAGAAGTTTTTATTTTTTATTTTATTTTTATAGAATGTTGTACGGGTAGGCGATAGAACATTGTTATGTCCCATTCTATAGTGTGTCTTAAAAGCAAAATGCTGTACAGGTAGACGATAGAATATTGTTACTGCTCCATTTTTTAGTGTGTTTTAAAAGTAAATGTTTTATCATTTAATCACTTTAAATTTAATAATAACAATTTTATCCTTGTATTTGTTGATCTCAGTTGAGGTCTGAATCAAATAAATTTACTTTGACTTGTATTAAACCTACCTCTTTCACACTCTTCTTATGTCTGTCACTCTCTCGTTTCCTCTGTCTTCACATACCCCCTCTCTTTGTTACTTGTCTCTACTATTTCTATATCCATCTGCACCAACCTGTGGTCAATACATGAATTGTTTGCCATCCTTAGTACAAGGTGCATTTTTCTCTAGCAGAGGTCGCTACATTTGCTGCTTTAACTTGAAACGTGACACCAACCCTGCAGGTGACAGCCTAGGCATTCACCTAGTTGGCAAAAAATGACCCCGCTATAATGTGTCTTGTGTCATACTGTGTTTTATTTTCATAGCTTCTCTCTTGAACTCTTTTATCATTCATCCCCTTTCTTTTCTTAACAACATAAGCCTCACACTTTCTCTTATCATCTGTCCGCCCCCTTTCTCTATCACACACACACACACCACACCCTCTTTTCTCATACTTTTCACACCTTATTCACACACCCATTTTTGCCCATTGTATGACACCTTGCTCTCTCCGTCCTCCCCACTTCCCTAAAGCTCACCACACAGCCCTTCCAGACAATCAACTCCCTATTTTATCTCATACATTCCTTTCTCACATTTTCCTTTCACCTTCTCCTCACACCGTTTTTACAAAAACCCTCCTTTCTGTCCCACACACTTGTCTTACCATCTCATTTCCCCTCCCATCTAAATGAAATGCTCCTCTTATAAACACAAGCGCACTTTCCATTGCCTCTTTCAAATCTGCCTTTCCCTCAAAAACTCCACTTACTTGCCTTTTTTAGATCCTTCACCTCCCTTAAACTGAGCTTCTCCATGCTCATGTCGTTCTCTTTCTCAGCCCCTCTTTCTCACAAGTCCTTTCATTTTTTCAATCTCTATCTTACACATATGCACGCACTAACGGATGGCTGTGGCTTTTTAGTCCCTATCACCAGTTCCAATGTTGAATGATCTTTTTTGGGCATTCCTGAGTTCCCCAACAGCATCTACTTAGATTCCTTGATTATAAGGTCTGATGAGAAAATCCTATGCAGGATCGTAGACTTGAATCAATGAGGCGATGATTTCAAGATGAAACGTGGATATTTAGCTGGGAAATCGAAGCAAAATTAAAGTTTGGTGGTATTTACAAATTACTGGGCTTTGTGTTGAGTCTTTGGTTTTCCACATATTGAGAAGTAGCCATTAGCTAGTAAGTCATTGTTGATTGGAGCATCCCAGCCTCAGATTAAGTAACTATGCTTTTGACAGGCTCTCTGGTGCCAGCCTCATCAAAAAGTGTTTGAATAAGTTTGCGAGGTGTTGTGCAGTCCAAACCGGTGCTGCACTTGTTCGAAATGTTGGGACCCGACAGTGGTTGTGAGTCAACATTTTACGTCACTGATTAGTTAAGTTTCATAGGTAGATTATTTTTCTTTACTTCTACTTTAACTTGTTTTCAATTTGACAAACAGAACATCGGGGAGGAGAGTCGTGTTTCAGAATCATTTGCATCTACAAAGAACCATTTTTTTCTTTACGTTTACTATCTGTAGCTGCTCGTTAAACTTCTAATATTTCCGGATATTTCTTTATGTCTATTTTTTGCCTAGGGTGGAATTCTTCAGTAATAAGGGCCCCGAGTAATTATATTTGTAATAAAATGATGAATCCAAAATGACAGCAAAGTAGTGCAAGAATTCAACCCCTCTAGTAACATCAGCATTACTGCCCTGCAGCCAATCAGTAATGGGAGCATTGATATTCACATAAAGCCACTTGGAAGCCATTCATCAAAAGATCATAATTATAGTATGAGAGCACAACACAGAAATGTTGTTCGGCAGTTTCAAAGTCATGTTTAATAGCAGTCTTTAAAGGAGCAGGACTGCGCATTTTTTTTGCTTTAGACACCAATTAGAGCAAAGCAAAATCCTTTCAACAGGATCCCATAATGGCCATCGCAGTCTCATTAAAACCTTAGTCATGTGAATGGATTGATAATGGCTTCTACTTTCCATTCTCGCTGCTATCAACATCGCCAGAATGGGCAATTCTCCGGCCTCTTCTAATTATTTTCACTGTTTAGTGTTTTTCCCAAAGGATGCGTGCTTTGTCCCTTTCATTTGCCCACTCATCCTGAATATGGAAGGAGTCATTTTCATTTTATTGATTCGATAATACCATAAAGTGGCCCCTGACAACAGTGTAGAAGTGCATACCTCTGTAGGGAACCAGAGGTCACCCAGTACCTCGACTGCCTCTAAAGGGAACAACTCCTGGGTGCAGATGAAAATCTATAAAAAGCTGTCAAGTATTTCCTTAAAAAAATACTGTGTATCCAACGAATAAAGATAACATGCACTCCAGCAATGCATGCTGTGAAGGCCAGATATTTGGAATTGGCTTTTACATGAGAAGAGAATACATTGAAAATGGAAATATTGGGAAAATGTGAGTGAGTTAGGTAGGTTTAATATCAAACTTAGATGCTCCATTGAGTATAATCATGAACACAGTCTAAAGGTCTCTGCTGATTGATGCATGGTCCTGACTTGGTCTTGACTTGTTCAGTAAAAGCATTTACGTAGCTGTCAGAGTGTCACTTGACAATGGGACTCCCCACTGCATGTTGTGTTCAAGTAAATAAATGTATACCCCATAGGTGACATTTAAGAATTAAGGACTGCTCTTAGCAGCTTAGGCGCAGCCTTGCCAGGATTTACATTGGCAACCCTTCGCAATGGAGACCAAGCAGAACAACAAATTTGGACGGATGTACAACAAGCACTGATAGGATGTTGTTCAAAGCTCGTTATCATGGCAATTCAGCAATAGGCTTGCCTTATCAACAGACTGGGAAAACGTCACGCCAAGGTAGGAAGTTTTGGTTCCAACATCGAATAACTTCATATCTACTCAAATGTTACTGTGTGGCCACGTCCTGCAAAAATAATACGATAGTTTAAAGGCAATCAATTTTCAGACCTCCTGATGATGTACCTGGCCTAGAAGCAGGTGGTCGCCGTTTAAGTTTAATGCCCCTACAAAGACATGGAGCGTTTCTGGATGTTGGCACATTTTCAGTTCCTTGAACAAGTTACTCTTCACACTAGGTTCACCATCCTACTAAAAGACTGCATTCTTATCTTCCAGTCGCCTTACTGCAACTTTGCTTGCTTTTGACTAACAGACTGAATCCTGAAAGCAAATTCAAAGGGAGGGAAGCTCTATGAATGGCTTTGAAAAGCTCTTCTGTCGTGCTCTCTTATATTTTCTGTAGTTTATTACTGTCCATTGAACTTAAAATTCTAGGGGGGATATTCTCAAGAACGTGCAATAATCATCGCCAAAAAAGGCTAACGCACGTTTTCATATCGCCGTCTATCGCGGGAAAATAACTCTGTGTTAACGTCGTATTCACAACACGGCTGTAACATGCGATAGTCTCCCGATAACGCATCAAATGACCGCGATACAACTACCAGGACGTCGATAAAAAAGGAAACCCGAATGTGAAAAAAGTTGCGATGGGCCCAACCGCGATAGAAAAATCTGCGACAAGCAGCGCCAAGCCTGCAATTCACACACGTCAGGCGGGAAAAATCACTACAAAAGCAGAAAAAAAAAACACAAACAAAAAACCAAACAACTGCGAAGCACAATGGAGGCAGCCGGAGCAGGAACAGAGGACGAGCAGAACCCCACAAGCCCCCCGGAGGACCAGACCGGGACCTCGGGGTCAGGGAAGGGCAAGGACAGGAAGAAGAGGAAGACGCGGTTCAGTCCGCAGGAAAACAGGATCCTGATAACGGAGGTGATGAAATACCATCAACAACTGTTTGTCACCTCCAATGTGTCATTGGCGACAAAAAATGGAATATGGCAGTCCATCGTGGACAAGGTGAATGCAATCGGAGTGCTGAGGAGGACAATGGAAGAGGTCAAGAGGCGCTGGAATGATGTGAAGCGCAAAACCAAGCAGAAACTCGCCAACAACCAGAAGGCAGCAATGCAGACGGGAGGTGGGAGTCCAGCGCCACAGGAGGAGCTGGACGAGATGGAGGAAATGGTCTCCACAGTCATCAGTGTGGAGATGGTGGCATGAGTTGGGGGACCGGACACTGCTCGACAGGAGCCGACACAACAGCAAGAGGGTGAGTAACGACCAGGGACTGGGGGGACGGGGAGAGATGGGCACAATGGCACACATGCACAATTAAGCATAGCACAGTGCACACCCACGATTACTCTGGAGCATGTCCCTGATCCCCTTGGCACACTGCAGCACACCTAGAAACTGCAAGTAGGCCCCCGTCGACTATGTGCCCAGAGGGGGCCCTCCCCACACATCACTAATCTCACAACAAACCCATGCACAAGTACAAACACACATCCGTGATGTTGTCGAAATGTCCACTGTCCCACATCAAATAGGCAGCTCCTCCCAAACAGTCACAATGTACATTGTCATGCAGTTTGTATGTAAACCTGTACAATGCGTCAACATACATGTGAAAACAATGTTAAACTGCATCTCCCCTTTACATTGCAGAGGGTGAATCAACACCTCCTGCCGAGCAGACAGTACACCTCTTCACTGATGATGAAGAGGACCTCCCCTCCATCGACACCGACGTCCACCGACGGCTCATGGACAGCATCGGCACCCCACCTCCAGGAGCAGGGCAGCCCAGCTGCATCGAGGAAACCCCACCCCCTGCACAGACCACACAGCAGGAAGCACCCACCACCACAGCTGTCTCCCAGGACCCCCACGAACAACACATGGCCTTCCAACGCCATGTGTTAGAGGGCCAGAAGGAGATGGCTGATCAGGTGCGGGTGGGGTTCGACCTCATGGCAGCCAAACTAGATGCCATACGTGGGTGTCTAAGTCCCATCAGGGACCACTTACAGTCCCTAACGGACACCCACAGTATGCTCCATGCTCTCCAACGATCCATGGCTGACATCCCTGGAGTCTTGACTCTGAGACAAGGACAACTGTCTAGTCAGAGTGGCCCCAGCGATGTCAGCCGGGAGTTGGGACACATGCAGAGGGTCATGGAGAACAGGGAGCGGATGCAGGCGGAAAGAATGGCTGCCACGGCTGCACACCAGTGTGATGTAGCTGGGATCTACCATGCCCTGCAGATCCTCGTCACGGCATTGCTGCCACAAGGCCTGGCGCAGATGAATGCTGCTGCTGCTTCGACATCCACATCTCCGCCCCCTGGTGTGTCAGTGCCTCACAGTGCAGCAGACAATCCACCTCCGGCACCTGATGTGTCACTGCCACACAGTGCGGCAGCCAATCCACCTCCGGCCCCTGATGTGTCAGTGCCACACAGTGCTGCAGAGAAAACACCACCACCCACATGTGAGGCACATGAGACATCAGAGGACGAAGATGCGGATGAATCTACCTTACTGGTAGTAAGGAAGCGGTAGCATTCATCTCCGCCTTATGGCCTGTTTCTGCTTGATTCTGTCCTCTGCATCATCACTTTCCACTGTCCCCCGATGCACTCTGCGACACTCACCTTGGACCTCGACATGGACTGCCATATTCTGTTTGGTCACCAATGACACAGCTATCAGACTGCGGACTGAACTCTTCCTCTTCCGATGTACTTGTCATTCCCTGAGGGACTCTGGCTGGCCCTCCACGGGCCAACAATGTACAGTGGGGTTTGTATGGCCCTGGACTGCTCCAGCCACAACACTCCACTGAATGTGCATTAAACAATCAAATTCACACGGATGTGTCATGTCTATGATCATTCAAGTATGGAAGTATGGATGAATGTAGGGTCAGTGATTCCCCCTTACATCCATGTTGCACATGTTGTGGGACTTGAGTCACAGGGTGCAACATTACCGATTTCGGACCGGGTTGCGCCGACACCACATCAGAGACACACGCATTAGTTGCCTTCTTGTCCAGCCCAGAACGGAACCACGCCCAGAGCGCCGGGGTCATCGTTCACACCCCTACGCTGGACTGGCATAGGCCAGGCCAGCCCACTCCGCTTACGCTTACAGGGGGGATAACAACGCTACATGTCCCAGGTCTTCCCTGTAGTGATCTGCTGATCACAGGTCTGGTTGTCAGCATGCCACAGCCACTCCCTGAGGGCTGGTTCACACCCACACCACACCCATCCAGCACATGCGTCACAGGACATGTGACCCTGCCAATAAAAGGGGCCGGGCGCACGTGCCCGAGGCCATTTCCACTATCTAGCTGAGTGTGTCCGTGTGGTCATTATTTATGCATGAGGGCCTAGGGCCCTACCACATCACATTCCCCACTGCCGGAGGTGACATGATGGCGTCCGCACGACGGGACCCAATCATAAAGGGCCCATGACTTGAGGTGCACAGAGTTGGTGGCATCCGAGGCACTTAGGCCGGCACGGGCCTACCGCCACGTGGCGATGACTTGAGGTGCACTGAGTTAGTGGCACCAGAGCTGAGAGGGTGTGCAGCCTGCGATGATGCGTAGGCCTCGATACATCGTCCTGCCAATCAAGATTCGATTTGAATTGTGATCCCAGCTGGACTGCAGTGTACTCTGAGGGCAGCAGGCTGCACAGACATGACTCCGCGGCGCGGTGCTGCAGGGTGCGCTGGGGGCCTGTGGCGCGGAATCCAGCGATCGGATGAGGAGGTTGCACGTGGTGGGCCCTCTTGGAGACACGCCGGTAGCGGCAGGTGAGCATTGAGGCCTGGGTGCGCAGGGGCGGGCACTCATCGCTGGTTGGCGGACTGGTCTGGGGACCAGGGCTGGGGTGCAGCATGCGCACAGGATCGCGTAGGCACCACCGGTCACGGCGGCGCCCTCGTGGCTGGGTGGGGGGAGTGAAGGTGCAGGGGTATCAAGCTGATCCAAACCGTGATGCTTACAGGTATGAGCATTCCTGCATCATGAGACCATAACAGAAGTTAGTGTGACCGTAACCTTCCTTTTCTTTCCTACGTAGGTAACGCCCACACGTACTTCTTTTACGGTCTTTTTGTGCAGGATTTGTCTTTCCTGTGAGCATTCCGGTTTGTCCAAGTGCTATGCACTGTACCAGATTAGGTTTGTGACTATACGGACACTTGACCATTGTCACCATTTGTCCAACAGGTTTCTGGATACTGACTTCCGGAGTATGGAATGGTATTGGGGAGTTCCCGCAGCATATGCAGTTACTTGAATCTACACGTTGCCCTGATGAAGTTCCCCGTTGGGCGTTGGCTGTGCTTTTCATATTGTTTATTGTTGTATTTGTAATAAAGGACTGTTTTTACACTACTGTTGACTACTGGACTTCATGACTGTGCTCACCCCCATTTCAGTTACTACAGTTTTGGATCTGGGGCACAGTGGCGTCTGGCAACGGCTGGCGTTGGGGTTGGTTGCGCAGGGACACTACGAATTGGAACTGTCGTGTGGTGCGGTGACAGGGGCCCGCCGTTGCTATTGTGGACATGCATCCATGACATGGGTGAGGACGTATGATAGGGCTGGCCGTGAGACTCCTCCGACTCTGGCAGTTGTTGTTTGGGAGGTACCAGGGGCCAACAGGTGCAGGACAGCCAGCAGCTTCGTCTGCGGAGGGATGGTGGTTGTCCGCCGTGTTGGTACCGTCAGCCTGTGGGCAATGTGGGTCAGGATGCGGGGGTTGGTTGTCCTTTTGTGCCTGTAGTGGGCAATGACTTCCTCTGGTGTTGAGTCTCTGAGGCTGGTGGGTTTTGGGAACGTCCGCTGTCCTGTTCTGCGCTGCCTCGGCGGTAGTCAGGAGGGGGCGGGGGGCTGGGGGTGGTTGCGGTGAGTGTTGTGGCCCTCTTGGGTCTCCAGGCTGCACGATCATTGTCTCCATGGCATCTGTTGGTCTTCAGATGTGGCTCTGGGCTGGGCTCCCTTCCTACTGCAGTTTGTCATCCTGCTTAACCTTAACACCAGTAAAAGGCAGGTGTTAAATCCTTGCTGCTAACGCGCCTTATCGCCTGTTTTTAGATCGCATCGCAGATCTGGCTGGTCGTTGTGAATGTCGCGAAGTGGTGTTTTCGTGTGTTTTTGCACGGGAACACCTACTCTGCATATCATTAGCGTTAGTTGTCTCTCTCATCCGTGGCGATGTTTTTTGCGGCAGCTATTGCTGGAAAAGGGCGATGTGGTCAGTTTGCACCAGCTTGGGAATGGGGCGATAATTCTTTCGCCACTTTTGCTGCGCTAAAGTGCTGATAACTCGGCGATAAGTCCTTGAGAATATCCCCCTAGGAGTCCACGGAGGTGTTCAACTGTATGGGTCCTCAGCAGATCTGAGTTAGTCCCTATCAGCCAACTGTTTTTTTCCAAAGTTATTCATGTTTGGTTCATCTCATTGGACAGCCACTCAGTGTTTGATGTGCCAGCCAGTTGTGTGATGCCATTTTGCTACATTAAGGCCCTGATTTTGAGTTTGGCAGATAGGTACTCCCATAACAAACGTGATGGCTAGCCCGCCCTCCTTATTACAAATGCCTAGCATATAATGCACTTGCAAAAAGGAGGGTGGGATATCCACCAAAGTGAAGCCCTTGAACCTGAATGAGGTGATTACTGTCCTTATCCCAGGCCAAGAGGAAACTGGTGTAATTATTGCCCATGTTTGCAGGACTTTGCATCTTCACCCTTGTGTTGAGATTGTCTGCCAGTGTCCCCTCATAAAAGTGCATCCGGAGCCCATTTACTGGGGCCCAGTGTCTATAGTCAGGTATAGGACATGTTTGAGAGCATATGGTGGCTCATGTGTTTATCAATTTAAGTGAATAAGTGGTGGTTTCTGGCCATCTAGATAGATAGGTTTTACTGCACATGGTGTTGATTCCCCTGCAGTCTTCCTATGCTTTCTGCCTTTCCATGTGTCCTGGACCCCCAGCACAAACCTGTTCTTACATGTTGGCAGGGGAAGTTCCATTGTCTCTTTTAGTGCATGTTTCCTCTACTACAGTGAACCCACCCAAGTCCCTCATCCTGTGTTGCTGACTGTGTCTTAGAAAAGACAGCCACATTTTCAGCTCAGTTTGGGAGAGTGCACATTCATATCCTGACAAGTGTTAACTCGCCTGATCTTGGACTTCTTGCTCCAAACGCAGCAAAAAACAAGAAACAAAGGAAGATGGTGCAAAATTGAGTAACAGACTATATTAGAGAGAACTTCTAACATATATCCAACAAAGCCCACATACACCATCGTTGGCTATCACAGAACAAGCACTAGAAAACAGACACATTCTCCTTAATCCATCAGAAAATTTGAATATTTACAGACCTAAAAGATGCATGAACAATTGCTAAAGCCACCAATATTCATTCTCAGACATCGTACACCAACAACTTAATGACTAAACACAGCCAGCTACTCAAAGATGGGCCAGAACACAGTACCCTCAATACATCACAGGGCAAGTATTCTGATGTAATTTAACAGCACTGTGTGACTGTCTCATTGGCAATGTTTGCATTGTACAAATGGAAGTTACTGACCTATCTGTTTGGTATGTGATCAGTTTATGAATGTAAGGCTTTGGTTGTTTGCACTGTATGTATGTCCAAGACCAAAGGTCAAACAGATCATCTGACTTGGGAGCAAAACTAGTGATAGTGCCACCTACAAATAAAGCTAGGTGTGGAGGCAGAAGTTTTACTGCTGGTGCGGCAAAGGCTTGGAATAACCTCCCCCTCCATCTGAGGAATTCTAAAGATTTACTGGTCTTCAAGAAGGCCTTAAAAACATGGCTGTTTGATCTATAACTGGGTGCAAAGTATGAAGTATGTAGTATTAGGAGGACGGTAGCTAGCGCCAGGACACCCTAGGGCAGTGGTTCCCAAACTTTTTTGACCTGTGGCTCCCTTGACCTAATCAGCAGTTGGCTGTGGCACCCCACCATTTTTTTACCGGTGGGCGGGTGGGGGGGATGTAAGCCCGACCTCGGGAGTACTTCCTGTTGTCTTCCTTAAAGTAATTGGGACGCAATGAAGGTATTATAATGGTTGGAATGCTTGAATTATTAATCTCATCCACTGGCAATCACTTTGGCTGCATCCCAATCCATCGTTTTTTTCCCCAACAGAGTGCCTGGTCCCAAACCCTTATTTATGGCAGCTGCTGCTTTCAGTAGCTTTTGGTACTGAGACCCGCTATGAGAAAATGGAACATTGAGTTTGGTCTGTCGTAATCAGTATCACCAGCATTATTTTTATACTAAAAAGGCGGGCTCCTTATGAGTGGCTTCACCAACACCGACCCAGAGTGACGCATGTAGGTGCAGGACTATGCGTCTCAGTACCTGCGCAAAGGCTTCTCGCCGCCGCGCAGGCCTATGCGGAGAAAGCTATGTGCCTGGCTTCAGAACTCATTCACCGCTAGCAAGAGAGGAGCTGGAGTGAACCAGGGCAGGCAGCTACATGGAAGTGCAAAAATAATCTGTCAAACGTTGTGTGCATGCAGATGAGTGTGTGTTTGTGTGTGAGCATGTGTGTGAAAGTGAGCGAGAGACAGGAGTGAGTTACTGCTATTGTGACTTAGAACGAGTGAGAATGAGGGCAAGTGAGTGAAAGTGATAGTGCATTGCACTGAATCAGTGTGAGTATGGAAGTGAGAAAGAGTGTGAGTGAGTGAGTTTAAAATGAGCATGAGTCAGAGCGTGTTTGTAAGTGTGCTGTAGAGCTTGCGAGTCTGGTGCTGACCCTGGCATTCGTGGCGGCAACTTTAGTTGTGTTTCAAGCCGCTACTTTAATGGTGATGTGCAGTGACAGGCCCCATGTAAAGGTTAATAGGTCCTGATCAGACCAATCCAAATTAAAGTCTTCTTCCTACACCCAGAATAACATGGTTCGGGATAAATCATGTTCAGACCCAGAGGGTAATTCCAAAAACATAGCGTACTCCGGAGTTATTCTACATCACCCAGACGTGGAAATATCGCAAGCCATCCCGTGTGGGCAGTTCCTTTACCAATCACACTCAGACCTTGCGGCGCTAACTAGAATACTGAGCGTTCAGCTGGCTACTTACTACCTAAACTTTACCTCACTCAGGCACACAAATATCGTAAACCACCCCCGGGCTGCCACCAATACATTTGACTTCACCTCGAGCGAAGTTTCTGCACGCACAGTTCGAAACAGTACCGGAAAACCACAAATCCCTTCATTAAAGCAAATGACGGCTGGGCCTTTATCCGCTGCTTCACTCATGCTCCGACCACAAGTTACACAGCATTAACCATTAAACTGCGTCCAAGCCCCGCCGAATGACGGACGGCTGAGGGCCGTTGGTAGCAGACAATGAATGAATGAAGCTACTCCGTCCAGGTCCCGTTTTACCTAGCTGAAAACGCTTAGCAGTTACTTGGTCACCAATGGAGTTTAAGCACGTCGTGTATGTTTTGAAGTCAGTGTGACTGCAGAGGCAAGTTGTACTTACAGATGAAATTCTTGTTAATAAAAATCTATTGATGCGAAATCGTCCTATCATGTTGACAAAAACGTTTTCACTCCCCCTACGCTGCGGCTGTAATTTCCCACATCGTGCGCGCGGCGCCCCTGGCACCTCATTACGGCGCACCGGGGTGCCGCGGCGGACAGTTTGGGAACCACTGCCCTAGGGTAACCGTTGCGCTTTACAAATTTCCTAACATAACATAACATAACTTGCATCCAACGCAGAACAGATAGGACTTGTAGTTAGCTTGCCTAATATCAAGAAATGCTGCATAAACACCCAACAGAACATGTTAGACATGTTCTCACTTGAATCCAACTAGTTTTTGATGTGCTATTTACTCAAAAATCATTGAACACTCAAGTAGCACTCAAAACAACATTGCATATTAATCAGTCCTGCAAGCCCTTTTGGCCCAACAGAACATTTTAGAAGAACGTCTGGCACCTTCATATGCGATCACAGCAAGTAAGCCATAGACTTAGGAAAATTGTTGCCTCAAAGAAAGCACATCTCTAGTCTCACACCAACAAACAACTCAGAACGTGTAAAGATAGGTTTCATCAGTAGGAGCGTCAGTCAAATTTTGGATCAGCACACAGAACAGCATATGTGTCATTCCTATCAGCCACCTGGTTTGTTTCCAATAGTATTCATGTTTAGGCCACCTCACTGGACAGCCAGTGAGTGTTTGACATGCCAATCAGTTGTGTGATGGCATTGTACTATGTCAAGTGCCTGATTTAGAGTTTGGCTGCTCGGTACTCTGTCACAAACACAACGGATGTCCTGTCCACCTTTTAAAACAAGTGCAATAACATATAAATGCTCTTATAATACGGCGGGATGGATATTCATCACGTTTGTGGCCGGAGTAACCTGTCCGCCAAACTCTAAATCCGGTATTCTAGTGTCCCCGGTCCATTTCTATTGACTAGTTGTTCCACTGCTCCTGATCCCAATCTCCATGCCAAGCTGTGAGGACTGGTCCTTGCACTCCTATTCCCTATCTCCCACTCATGCCTGTCCCGGGTGCCTTTCTCCGGCTCAGGCAAGTGATAGGGCTGGGCCCATAAGTTCTGGACCTGTTCTAGAAACACAATTTGATGGTTCTTTTTCACAGCATGAAAACGTGGAGGGGAGAAAAGTTGTTAGGGAGCCAATCAATTAATCTATAATCCACTTAGACACATAGTAACTACAGACAACTACTTAAGGTTAGTTTGATTTATTACAAAGTCAAAAACAACTGAACATAAAGACACCTCAATACGAGGGTGTAGAAATTCATCAGAATCAGCATAAAGCCAAATCTGCATATCCAATTAGGATGATGTAGCATAAACAACCCAATTAATTCAAGACGCAGCATGCAGAGGATCAGAAAGCATGAGTACAAATTTCCCTGCATCGAGGGTTGATGAGTAAAGAGCATTAATCTATCCCTGCACTAACACTAAGATTACATCCCTACTTAAGCATCTTCAGGAAGAATGGTAAAATGGTGTCAGCCTGTGGAGTCTTCCTAAGAAGTCTCTCCTCAGTCAACGGGACATATAGCATAAAGCTACCAAGACAGAGCTTTCTCTCAGATGCTCTCTCACCAAAGGGAGAAGAAGAAGTGGGCACTTTCCCTACTCCCATCATCACATTATTTTACAATAACCTTCCCAAGATTCATTGCAGATCACACCATCTGCTCTGGGTACAATACTAAAGGTGTTTTTCCATGGCACAACAGTGTTCTTTTCTTGCAGCATTTTGTCCTTGGTTCCCAGGCCTTCTCCTGTGTGAAGCACAACGACCTTCCTTGACCTTCCTTTATCGACTCAAGCAACACTATTTTAACTTCTTCTCTTCTAGCCTGACTAATAAAACAAAGACATTATTCTAGCTAATGAGAACTCTTCTTTCACCTGCAACGCAAAACGTGAGAAAGAACAAATTCCACAGTACACATGAAATTCAACTTGTTAATTCTAAAGCAAGAGTTTCCAGGGAACTGCATTTCAGACCTAAGAAATTCAGCTAACATAAAAAGAGCTTTACGAATTTGCATGAAAAATAAAACACTTTCAATTAATGCATTTACTTAGATGTAAAATGACACAATTAATAAACATAGCTAATACACGAATAATTGTCAATTTCACAACACGAGTCCTTAACATTAATGTTTTCTGCCAGTTACATTTACTTCCCACGTTAATTTTCTCCATGTTACCATTCAATGGCCTAGAATACATCATGTTTCAGGTTAATATATTTCAAGTTCTAACACGTCATGTTACTAGAACAAAAGATTATATGAGGGTGCGCTCTAAACCTGTAATTATAATGCACCCCTACAAATAAAATGCGATTTCCGCTACATCAGTACCCCCTCTGATGATGTTGAGTCATCACAAAACACTCCTAATTCCCTGTAGAGCAGACCAATCTAAAGAGATGTCTTAGCTATTCTCCTCTGTCTGAACTTCTCCAACCACTTCAAATTCTCATAATGACTGTCCCGCAGTCTTTCCACCCTTCTCTCTCCTTCCCTTTAGGAGTTTTCCACCCACTTGCCTTGGCTAGTGCCATTTGTCTGTTCTTACCATACCTACGAAGATGATAACACAGACTACAACAATTATAATTGACTTCAAGATATATCCAAGAATTCCCTTTCCTAAATTTGCAAACCAACTTCCAGCTGCCCAAATCCCTTTCCGATCTTATCCCAGACTCCCTCAGCTGCCAGATCATGTATCTCATGATGTATCTCAGTGATATTACTTATATATCCCCTCAAATCTTTACTTTTATCAGGGATATAAGTAGAACACTCTTGGACCTTTCAGCATCCGACAGACTCTGCCTTCTTTTGCCAGTAACACATCTAACGCAAGACGGTTTTGCATCACCATCCCCCTTATCGAAACCATTTCCCCATCTATGAGTAGCAACGACTGAGCTGTGTTAATCAGCAACGTATCCACAATAGTAGACAAATTCCTGATCTTGATGTCGTTCAGCACCACCCCTAAACTAGGTATCATCACTCCAAATATGTCTTCCACAACTTCACGAGCACTCCGTCCACGTGTTTCTCTATGGTTCGATTTTCCCTCCAAACCTTCCAGATCTTCCACATGATATATCTTTGGAAGCAACAACTGCCACATAAAAAGTACCATACCAATTGTTCGGAAGTAACACATATGCATTTTTCCCCACATACAATATATACTCCTTTCACCATTTGTACTGATTCTTGCAGAAACGTCTTCCAAGGACCATTGACTAGAAAGATATAGTCATACACACTCTGTCCCATGAATACAGTAGCATAACTACTCTGACCTTGACGTATCAAAGCTTGCCTGGTTATTTCCAATCTAAAGCTATAGGAGCATAGCTTCCCTTGGCCTTGTGAGCTAACTCCTCTTTGGTCCGTTCAAACCTACTATCCTGGTTGTTAAACTTTACAACTGGTCCCCTATGTCTATCTTCTACTTGATCTACAAATTTATTTTCTATGTCTGTTAATATCCAGGTTAGGTTATGTCTATGCGCGTAAGCAGTGTTTAATGTTACTGTGGGTGCACATTCTCTCTTCCTGCTTATAATAATCATATTTGTTCAAATGTTTATAGACTGGCATTTCTGAGTGTACCCCATCATAATTTGAGAAGTAGTACTCATAAAGCCCTTTTCCATAAAACATACTAAGGAGCAAACTACAACTAATACCATACGTCAAAGGTAAGTGATGGTACCCAATCCCCTCCTTGACTCAAGCAGGCAATTGAATACACACATAGCAGTCTCTCTCTTCCATAGTATTGACATATTCATAAAGCAACTTAGCATAAGCGTGCAGTGCATAATCGCCTTTAGACAAATCTACATGAAGAAAGCGACTAGTTTGTTCTATTAAGCCCTTTTCAGATCCTCCTTTGAGCCAGCAGTGGTACGTGTGGATGTCCCATGTACCACCACTCCCTGTTCCTCAATCGTGTGTGCGCTTAAAATGAGCTCAGTGATGACTACAGCTATTGCTATGATGACCCCTACAATGAGTGTACATTTGTGCATACGATTCGAATTTCCAGACTCCATTTTCAAAGTGGCTCGGATTGCATCTGTAAGAGGATCAATTGCACAGAGTCTCTTTTCTCCGCCTCTTATTCACGTGCAACAAAAGTCTTTGATCAACATTTCCTTGACTCTTGGAAAGTTCTTTTAACAGTCTTTGCACAGTATTTGCACAGCTTGGAAGACTTCCCTAGCCCTCTTTCTTCGTCTAAATGGAAAAATCCCTATTTTTATTCTTCTTCCACTGTGCCTAGGTTATTTTATTTCAAGCAACTTATTTACAGTACAAAAGTTCAGTTTACATCCCTTATGAGATCAGAGCCAATATCCTCAATGACTCGTTGTAACAGTTCAGCTCTCAACGTTGCAATCTCTTGCGGACACTGTGGAGCTCTGAAGCTTGGAAATTCAAAGTCTTCCAGAATTAGAGTCCATAAGCCACTCAGCCTTGGTAGAAAAGGCACAGTCAATGACAGAAGTGCATTAGCCTTGATTCCAGAAACTCTCAACAAGATCTTGACAATCAGTATCGAAATCTCTGACCTAGCTCTCCCCGGCATTTTTAACCAGATAAGTCCACTCAGGAGAGGAATATCTCAGACACAGCACTCTTGTTCTCCTGAATCTCCTAACACTTCCTGTGGCTTGCTCAACGTCACTTAGATCAGACTCTGAAGATTCATTATCAGTGCAAGTTCTCTTTTGGATGCCAGTCTCAGATGTCTTCTCCTTTGTCTCACAGGCCACGTGTCATCTGAAGCACCCTTCTTCCTTGACTGCACACAACCATTTTCCACACCCGGTTCTTCGGCTGAGTCAGACTTTATACCACTCACAATGTTACTGTCTCCCTCATAGTCTATACCAGGGTATTGTGTAGCTTGACCCCCCTCAACCTGATCTGGTAGGTATCCAGCCTCTTCAGGAACCTCCACAGCCTGGCTTGCCCTATCCATTGACCCCTCAGTCATGGCTGGGAATACTTCTGGGAGAGGAGCTGTTTTATTGGAGGGACCTGTGACTCGTAGGGTATGGGAAGCATGAATCCAGTTTGGTACTAGTGCACACTTCACAGCAGTATTCGTCACCAGTATCACTTGATATGGTCCACGCCACCGAGAGTCAAGACAGTTTTTCCTCACGTGTTTTCAGACAAGCACCCAATCACCTGGGCTCAGATCGTGGCAGAGGTCTTTTGAAGTCTGTGCAGTTGCTGCTTCAACCTGAAGAGACACAGAATGAACCACATCAGCCAATCCTTTACAGCAGTCAAGGATCAAGTCATCTGTGGTATTGATCAATACAGTGGCAGGCACAGCAGGCAAGCACATCACTCTTCTCATTAAGATTTCATATGGCGATAACCCACTTCTTCTGTCAGGAATGCTGCGCAAACTCATTAAAACCAAAGACAACGCATTGGGCCATTTCAAAGATGTTGAAGCACATGCTTTAGCCAGTCCCGCCTTTAAAGTCCTGTTGATTTGCTTCGCCGTGCCAGATGCCTCCGGCCTGTAACTACAATGCAGTCTTTGATCTACATTGAGGGCGGTACCCAACAATTTCATGACTTCGTTATGAAAGTGTGTTCCTCTATCAGACTCCTATGTAGTTGGAAATGCGAATGTAGGAATGAGTTTCCTCAACAATAACTTTGCTACTGTGAGTCTTTCACACCTTCTAGTTGGTTAAGCTTCTACCCATCGAGAAAAGATGCACACAACAACCAAGATGTATCTCAACCCATTACACACAGGCATCTCAACAAAATCCAATTGGATCTGATGGAAAGGACCCCCCGATCTGCCAATGTGACTCAAGCCAATAACTGTCTTTTTTCCCATATTCATCTGTTGGCACGTGACACACCGATGACACATTGCTTCTGCAATCATGCGAAACCTGGGATTGAACCAAGTCTGCCTGAACAATCTCACCATTGCATTCCTTCCTATGTGAGCTGCTTCATGAATTTGCCTTGCCAATGTGTTTAACAGACAATCAGGTAACACTGCCCTACCATTAGCCGAAACCCATATGTTATTTTCCCCTTTCACTCAACCATATCTAATGCAACCCGCTTGTTCCTGGTCTGTGGCTTCCATTTGCAAATGCCTGACTTCATCCCATATGTCTGCAACAGCTAGCATCATGCTGCGTTCAGTCTTCTTGGTACACTTGCCAATATATTGCCCATTGAAAATACATGCATATGTAGCACAAAAACGAGCAACTCCGTCTGCATATCTGCTCCCTAACAAAGTCATCTCCTTTTCCATGGGCTGTGCACTTGACGACAGCCACTTCCCTTGGTAATTGCAATGCTTCCAGCAGTTGTCTCACATATTCCCCGTTCCTTATTTGAGAACCTGATGACGTTAGGAACCCTCTCTGTGACCATAGCTGTCCAAAGTCATGACCCACACCAAAACCATACTGGCTATCGGTATAGATGGTGACTCGGATCTGCTCAGAAACTCGACATGCACGTGTCAGGGCAATGATTTCAGCTACCTGTGCAGAGAGTACTCCCTGTAAACAAGCAGCTTCCACCACTCCAGAGATGGTACAGACAGCAAACGCTGCTCTCAAATTACCTTCATTGTCTCTTAGGCATGAACCATCAACAAAAAGGAGTTGATCAGGATCAGGCAATGGCTCATCAACAATGTCAGGTATCGGCTTGGCGCAAAGCACAGTAACATACAGACAGTTATGGTCTTCACAATTGTACCCATCAACATTTGGAACAGGTAACAAGGTAGCAGGATTTAACACAGAATGTTTCAGGGTCACATTCTCGTCAGCAAGCAAAACCTGCTCATATCTTGTCAACCTGTTATTTGTCAAATGCTGTGTTTTGGTTCTTCTCATCAGGTGCTCCCTGGAATGAGGTATATATATGGTAAGTGGATGACCCATCACAGTGCTCTCACATTGTTCAATACTGACACCTGATACAGCAACGGATTTGAGACATCCGGGCAACACTGCAGCTACAGGATCTAATGTAGGTGAGAATTAGGCCACTGGTCTATGGGCACCTCCATTGGTCTGGGTGAGTACAGAAAAAGCACAACCCTCTTGTTCAAGACGGAATAATGAGAATGCTTTGTTGTAATCAGGCATTCCTAAAGCTGGAGTGCGAAACAGGCACTCTCTTAACTCCAGAAAAACAAGCAAACAGTTGTTATCCCAAAGTACAGGATCACACACATCCTTGTGGGTCAGCATCTGCAAAGGCCTTTCCATCAAGGAGAAATTAGGAATCCACTGTCCGCAGTAGCCAACTATGCCCAAAAACATCCTGACCTCCTTCTGGGTAGTAGGCGGATTAATTTTCATGATCGCCTCCACTCGCTCTGGTGACACCTTCCTCTTGCCTTTTTCGATTCAATGACCCAAATACTGTACTTCGTTCAGACAGTACTGAAGTTTACATGGAAACATCTTATGCCCGTTGTCAGCCAGATCATTCAGTAAAGCAATAGTGTCGTCCTTACAAGCCTCCAGTGTTTCAGATGCAATGAGGAGGTCGTCCATGTACTGGACTAGCACTGAGATTCGGGGCAGAATGAAGCTCTCAAAGTTCTTTTTCAGTAACTGATTGAATATGGATGGACTTTCAGAATACTCTTGAGGGATACAACACCACGTTAAGACACAATTCTCCAGGCGGAAAGCAAATACAAATTGGCTCTCCTCGTGCAATGGGATGGAGAAAAATGTCTGACAGAGGTCCATCACAGTGAACCACTCAGCCTTGCAAGTAATCTGAAACAGTATCACAGATGGATTCGGTACTACAGAAAAACATGGAATCACAATGCTGTTGACCTTCCTAAGGTCTTGAACAATGCAATATTTCCCGCTCAGTTTCTGCAATCCCTCGATGGGCGAATTGCACAGACTTCCCATGATCTCCTTTAGAATGCCCTGAGCAATCATCGACTCAATTACAGATGTATTCCCACCGTTTCTGGGGTCAGGTTGCACTGAGGTGTTCTCGGAAACTCTGCATTAGGCTTAATCTGTATGCGCACTGGCTTGACTCCTCGAATCAGTCTGATTTCCTCCCCAGAGAAGTCCAATACCACTGGAGAGACAGTGTCTCTCAAATTCAACGGCATGTCTTCCACTGTCAGTAAAGGAAACATGGCTGTGTAATGGTTCTGATTAGCCAACTTAAAAGCAATGTCCTCATCATTTGTCTGCAATTCGATTCCCTTCGGCGTACAATAGATGGTACAATATAATTTGCATAAGATGTCACGCCATAGCAAACAGACTGGACTTGAATCACACACCACAAACTGATGGTGATCCTGGAAGGTTCCAATTTTCATCAATTACTCTTTTGTCAAAGGGTTTGTCCATCTTTTTTTAGAGACTCCTACAACTTGAATTGACTTTCTAGAGAGCGGCAGGTTTGGGACTTCTGCAGATCTCACAGTAGAATGGGTAGTTCCAGTATCAATCAAGAATGTAATGGGATGACCATCTACGTATGCTTCTACTGCTTATATGTTTGGTCCACTCTGGTCAACCTCTAAGACTGTGCCAAGTGTAAGGTCTTCCTTCCCCCTCAAGCACTGTCATAAGGACGGGTTCTGCTCCAACCCATCCAGCGCTTCCATTATGGGTATCTGATGATAGGTTCGATTGCCCTGAGAGATTCTCTGAGGTTGAGGCACTTGCACTAACTGGTTATGATTCCCTCCTGCATTAAGAGATCTCACTCTAGTGACCGTCTGTAATTGATTTACCCCATCTGCCACCTGCACAAGTTCTCCTTCCTGCACCTGATGCGCAGTGTTAAGGTGACAATTGCGCTTCTAGTGCTCGATCTTGTGACGACAATTACAGGCAGCAGTCTTTTTCAGGTTCGCAACTTCTATCCCTGTCTTAGGATCTATTGGGACAACTCTTCCTCTTCCCTGTCTCGTCGGTCCTCCAACTGATGTAACTTGGACACCTCCTGGAACACTCCCTTGATTGCGAACTACTGTTCCCCCTGTTGCCTGTACCTGCTCTCCCTTCTGTGCATTTCGCATTTGAACCAGCATTAATTTCTCCTTTATCCTCCAGTGCTTGGAATCCACCTCATCACTGCAGTATCTGGCATACTGTAGAATTTCGTCCACAGACTTATTTTGCCAGTAGATTGAGTGTTGATGGATCACGAGGCTGATTTCCGGCCTCAACCCTGTCACAAATTTTGATACGAATTGTCCCATATCCTTAGGGTCGAGTATGTCCAACCCACTGTACTGCTTAAAGGCTTGCAAGAGCCTTTCATAATAAGGGGAGAGGAGTTGGCCTAACGGCTAGGGCGGTCAACCTCCAATCTGGGGAACTGGGTTCGAGTCTCGGCAATGACGCTGAACATCCTGTGATTCTGGGCAAATCGCTTAATCTCCCCGTGCCTAACAAAAAATGAATGTGTCCTCATGTAATGCAACTGGTGCTATGTAAAGCGCTCTGATACCCGATTCGGGTCAAGTTCGCGCTATATAAAACTCTGTAAAATAAAAAAAAGCATGCACTGACTCTTTAGGTCTCGGTCATTCGATCTATCTTAACCCAATCGATATCTTGAGGAGCTATTTTGGACTGCAACCATGTGATCATCTGATCGTACTTTTTCATAACCAAAGGTAAAGGACCATGAGTCACTGAATCCCTCTCTGGCTCAGCAGCAGGCCACTCAATAGCGATTTTACAAGCAGACCATAGATCACTAGGAACCACAATTTCGAACAAGGTATTTAAGTCGATCCACAAAACCCTTGAGATCTTAACAAAGGGATGGACTTGTTTATACCATTCAGCACGTTTCTCCCTCAACTTGGAGTAATTATTTGTAAATGCAGCTAGGTAACCTCTATTCAAGGAACATGCACATACCCTCCACAAGGCACCTCCCGTAACGGGTATGACTCGACTCCCTGTGTGCCCCCTCCTTTAGGTGGTGTTTCCCCTGTCACCTTCCCCACACTCTTCTTCTTCGACCATCTTTCCTCCCACTTATCCAGCATATTCCAAGCCCTTGTTCCTACGACCAACTCTCGGATATGTGTCTCCAATCCTATCACTCTCTTTTCCTCCAGCTCATAGTCACTGTAGTTAAGCCTATGATTTCCCTGTAACATTTTCGTTCGAGACAAATCTACTCCATACCTCCGAGCTAACTTGGACAACTTCTCATGTACTCGTCTTGCCCTGCGGGTGACATCCTTCGCTACAAACAATAGGTCATCTGGCTCAGAGGTCTCTAGCCTATACAACAGTAAATTCCCGCTGAGAATCTTGTCTACCTCAGACTTCAACCTTACCACATCCAATAGTTTTGCCTTCACAGCAGCCTTGATGGGGTACCCTGACTTTATGTATTTTTCTTAATCTCCTTGCTATTGTTGTGGTCTCTCACCAGGATTCCAAGTCTGCAACATCTAAGACATTCTGACTTCCAGCGGCTTCCTGACTCATACTTGCTTCCGAGGCTGCACCAATTGGTCCTCTCACTGGAGTTTCCCACAACTGTAGGTCTGAACTAGTGCTTGCCATAGGTATAGACAGTATAGTACTGGAACCAAAGCGTACTCCTGAAGGATCAGCAGTAGCTGCTAAAGGGGTACTAGATTCCCTAGGCACTAAAGATGGACAATTCCCACTCATGCTCCCTGTTCTTCCCAATCCAGTCCTTTCAGCCTGTACGGGCTGACTCTGATAAGGCTTACCACTGAGCTCTGGTCATACACAGGAACAACAGGACCAATGGTAACCGGAACTGTAAGAGCTTCCGGTAACCGTGAAGCAGCGTTAACTCTGTTCTGTTCCATGCTTCCCAAGGTGAACACTGCTGCCCCTCCTACTCATACAGATATCCTTCCCACAACTCCTGTACCAGGACCCAATTGGGCTGCTGCACTTCCCACATTTTCTGCACTTCCAGAGTCTCGCCCCCCATCGTCTGATTGTAGACTGTACGGTGGAGGACGCTCACATAACAACTCATTCAACAAGCTTTCTTCGTTTGTCACTACTGTCACTTCCATTTGGCTTTTTACTCCTGTCCTAAGGACCTCCCTCTTCTACCAGCACCGGGTATAGCCTTTCTCCTTCTATGGTACGCACTTTCTATTTCTTAAACTGTGCATCCCATTGTGCATTCTGGTATGACTTCACAGTTTTCTTCTTCTTCCCTTTGTAAGTCTCCCTCTGTTTAGCATGTGCTGCATGCATCCAAGCATCTAACGCTTCAAACTGTGTTGGTTTAGGCAAAGGCAAACATTGCTACTCTTAACTGATGCAGTACATCCAGCCGAAATGAACCAAAGCGTGGGAATGACAATTCACCCTCCTTCTCCGTGATCTTATGCCAAATTTGAAGCCAAATTATAGTATGGAGCCTAACTTTTGTTGCCATGTAATGTGCCGGAGTATCCTCGGGTGGCGCCTCTTCCCTTACTCAAGTAACAACCCCTTCATCACCCCTGAACAGATCTCGCAACACCCTAAAACATCGCATGATTCTAATTGCAATATGTTGTTCAATAGATTACGATGGAATAGTCTCTTCCAACTACACTTCCCAGTGACTACAAAAACTAATCCCAGTGCAGCGTTATCCAAACCAACCTATTGCAGCGCAACACTCTTTGACGTCACCTTCACTCCTCACAGCGGCTCACCCTCCTTCAAAATGTCTCTGCACGCATTCACTCACACAGTCAGCTCAAAATCCGCAATTGTCTGCCATCTAAAAGATCAATAGAATTCAATCATCCAAGAACATCCACACACACTTACCCTCGACCTGCGTTGGTCACCTGAATCAGTATAGCTCACCCCTGTACACAAGGTCCACGATTCCCATACGTGCCATTCACACAAAGTTCCCTGTCTTAGGTGGAACTGCAGATGACGTCTCACGACAACTCCTCAATTCTTCAGTCAGACAATCACAATCTAAATCTCAGTGTTGTTAGAATAAAAATGATGCTTTTGTATTGCTTTTACGTAAGTTAGCATTTGCGGCGCCATTTTGTGCACAGGCGCCATTTTGTATCACAATTGAAACTGATTCTTCTCTATTTCCGAGAAATAGCCTTCTCTAGGTTATGTTTCTTTGGAGTTGGGTTTTGCTGTCTCCACGACTCCCAATCTGGTTTTAGACCAGGCTATAGTACAGAGACAGCTCTGTTGGAAGTGGCAGAAACTGTACGTGAAGCCTTCGACCATGGCTGCTTCACAATGCTCGTGCTGCTAGATTTATCCGCAGCATTCGACACAGCCTCTCATCGGATCCTGTTGGAATGACTTGAACATCTGGGAGTGACGGGAACTACTCTAGCCTGGTTCCGCCCATTTTTAGAGGGCTGGTCTCAGCAAGTATTTCTCCGCCCTCATGTTTCCGCACCAAAGCCACTTATGTGTGGGGCTCCCCAGGATTCAGCGCTGAGCCCCACTTTGTTTAATGTATATCTGTCCCCCCCTTGCATCACTAGTCGATCAATGGGTAGTGAAAGTTGTATCCTATGCTGATAATACTCAGCTCGTGTTCTCTTTTAGAGAACACTCTAAGGCAGCATTTGACAACTTTAAGCAGTGTCTGATCAACATCTCGACTTGGATGATGGATAGCTGCTTGAAATTGAATACTGATAAAACAGAGGTATTGTTTTTCAATCAATCCTCTCCTCCGCTATCCGATCTTTGGTGGCCGTCGGAGCTAAACCCTCCACCGATCCCTGTTGATTCAGCTAGGAATCTCGGGTTTAAATTTCACACGCGCCTTTCTTGTAAGGCCCAGATCTGCCAAGTCTCTTTGTCCTGTTTCTGGAAACTTAAAGCCCTGCGGAGATTTCTTCATCTCCTGCCTATGGACTGTAGGAACCATTACAAAATAATGGGGTGACCCATACTAGTCCATGGACCTGTGTAATGCTCGGTATAGAAAACAATGGTCCTAGACTAATTTCCTTAGGAAGGTATTCATTAAGTCAAAATCTATGAACATGATACACATAGAACTCAAGTTATATCATAAGTGTACCCCAGTAGTTTCTCAATTCAATTAAGTATATCCTCAAAAAGACACACAAGCACCATAAATAGCTTCAATAGTGACTGTTTAATCTCACAGTTATTATAACAGATCACTGTAGGGAACATTTCAAAACAGAAAAGAGGGTTGCTCCAGGGGGAGTGTGGAAGAAGGATTGTGCTTGTGAGAATAGAACAGATGTATAGGGAGGGAAATCAGAGAGTAGTTAAAACAATCAATTACACATAGTAATGTCCTTAGTAAACTGGTTGTGGTTTCCAGTAGCACCAGTTTTACAATGGGGCCTGCCTCTCATGGATTCGAAAGTACTTTTCTGGTTCTTGATGTTGTACAGAGTATAATCTTCTGTAAAGAGGTAGGGATGGGGTAAAGTAGGGTACAGGCCCACTAGGGGAAAGTGTTGAAGTTTCGACCCTGGCGCATAGAGGGTGGTTTGTATCCTCTGCAGGCGGGTCTTCCTCAGGACGGGGATAGGGGGGGGAACAACTTGTATCAAGGCGAAGTCATGGTTACAGCCCCTCAGGTGGCGGTCCGCATAATTGTCGCGGTGAATTAAAATAGGTATTCAAATACAATGTGCAGTATTCAGGACAGCAGTGTCGATTGAATCCTAACACTGGTGGATTAAGGCATCTTAGTAAGCCTCCATAGCGCAGTCCCGGTGATCAGCGATGTACTCCTCGAGTCAAGCTTTCCCCTGTGACGAGAATGTGACTCTGTGAGACTAAACAGTTACTATTGAAGCTATTTATGGTGCTTCTGTGTCTTTTTGAGGATATACTTAATTGAATTGAGAAACTACTGGGGTACACTTATGATGTAACTTGAGTTCTATGTGTATCATGTTCATAGATTTTGACTTAATGAATACCTTCCTAAGCAAATTAGTCTAGGACCATTGTTTTCTATACCTATGGACTGTAGGAAGACTGTGGTCCATGCTATGGTCACATCGCAGTTAGACTATGGTAATAGTCTATATATGGGTCTTCCAGCCTATCTGATTCAAAGACTGCAAATCATTCAAAACGCTGCAGCCTGACTTATTAGGAATTTCGTCACCACATCTCTCCCCACCTGCAGAGCCTCCATTGGTTGCCTGTCCAAAGAAGGATTGAGTTCAAGGCGCTGTCCATTGCCTATACAGCCACCAGGGATAGAGGCCCGGATTACCTGAGACAGAGACTCCAGAAATATCGCCAGACTAGGGCCCTAAGATCTAATAATCAGGAACTACTCAGGATTCCTCATTTCTCTAAAGCCAGGATTGGCGGCTGAGCTTTCTCAGTGAGAACGGCATCACTCTGGAACTCTATGCCTGACAACCTTCGTAAGTCTGAGACAGAACAAGCATTTAGGAAAGCACTGAAAACTTGGCTTTTTATCTGACCTTAAGTTCCCCCTTCTCTTACTGTCGAATCCGCTGCTAGCGCTGGGACTCCTCCATTGGAGGTAGCCGTGCGCTGAATAAATGTCCTATTGATTGATTGATTGATTGCTACACTAATGAACGCATTGTTTTTATTAGCGCACACCTTTCTTCTGGGATGTAAGCCTTCTCCCACTTGTCTAGTGGCGAGTAACCTTGAGAGATACATAATGTGTGCCCGGCCTTAGAACCAAAACTTACTCCTTTGTAACTTACTGTCCAGTTGCGTCCCTCTGGAAAATTCCATGATGGGCGGGTTTTCATTGATTCTGAAATGCACATAATGTATTGTTATGCTTGCTGAAGTCAGACTCTCTCTGCAGCACTCTTAGCGACTGAGCAGACAGGGCTCCTCTCTAAGCATACTTTGAATAAAGTGTTATTGGTTTGTATTCTCTACTGACTGACCGACTCTTCATTTTGTAGAAGGCAAAGAGGTGGTCATTGGTGACCCGAGGGACCCGAATCGGGCCATTTCCTTCAGTTGGCGCCAGACAGGGACTCCTTCGGGTGAGTGGCCCTTCCCCTTCCGCGGATGGGGGGGTGGAGGCCATCGTTGGGTCGGACGGACAGATCAGGGATCCCTGCACGAATAGTTTCTGATACTCGCAGTTGCTCCTTCTGTCTGGCCGGTCGGTGCCTCGCCCAGTGGTCATCCCGACTGGAGTCCTGAACGGTGAAACCCTTGGATCTGACCGTTTGGTCTGAAGAGTCGGCAGTGGAGAATAGATTCGTTTTGACCTGCATATATCAGGGGAGTTTGTTTTGGTTCTTTGTGAATATGGTACCATTTTGGTTTGTATTTGGGATGGTCTAAGGACTGTCTTTGGGATAAAAGAAATTGCAATTGTTTTTGCTAGGCATAGAATAGTGAATCTGTTCTCTTTTAAAAAAAATGCCTACTTTTAGTACAATGTTTGTTTTGTGCTGTCGTTGTTGCTCTACTGATGCTCGATTAGAAGAAAGTCAGCCGGCGCCTCCAGAAAGAACTCCGAATTTTGATATGTATGTGAAGCATGGTCTTGGCCCTATTATGTTTTGTACATTATGGCACAAACATAAGAGGGACAATGCTGAATTGCAGTGCCTGTTGACGGGCACTTTTGATGAACAAAACATTGAGTATTAACAAGAACAGTTGTTTAAGAAAAGAAGTAGGCAGTCTATGTTTGATTCCCTCAGAACGTGGCAAAAAGCAGCTAAACAGAGATGAATGAAAGCAGAGAAAGAGGCCCAAAAAGGGAGAATGCAGACGTTGACTCAGAAGGCCGTAGCATATGACAGGAAAAAGCAGGAGAAGGGTATTGAATGTGAAGATAGAAGGTTTCGATTGCACATTGACAAATCATATGTGACTCAGGGGGAAGATAATACTTTTGTGGAAGAATTGTTGGATGCCCGACCCCCACCTGCATATGCCCCGCAGAGAATATATCCTACTGTTCCGGCACCCTTACAGCTGCCTGTTACAGTTGCGTCTACCGTCTCTGTCCCTATGTCCACTGTTGTTACGGCAATGGCTGTGGCTTAGGCTCCTCCTCCTTTTTCTTCTGTTTCTTTGCCGTCTGTGGCAACTGTGACTGTTAGTGCTCCGGCTGCACCTATTGTTTCAACATCCCTGTTGCCAACTTTTTTCCCCGCAACACTACCACCAGCGACGATAGTACCTGTTACTACTGTTGCCTCTCCCATTGTGGTTTTTCATCCTCCGGCCTTAGTGAGTAGTGGGATGCCGGTGTGTGGATTTGAGGTTAGGGATTGGACGAAATTTAGGGAACGCATGGGGCCGTTAGTGAGGTCTGATGTGGGAGATGAAGAGAAACAGGTAATAGCTAATCAGGCTGCGCAGTGGGCCCGTAATCCTATTTATAGTGTAGAAGATGTCTGGGCGACTATGAAAGATTTCGAGCCCTTTATACAGCAACATGCCCTTAAACATATGTCTGCTACTTTGATTGGTCTTTGGCACCAGCACTTTGAAGCGGAAGCACGTCAAACTTTATATGATATAAGGGATCGAGTGTATGTTAGTGAATTGGGGCCAGAACAGGTTTTTTCTAATGTTACAACAATAGTTGCATACAGGGGAAGATTGCATGAGAGAAGTCCCAGGCCAGTGTCTCAGTTTCCGATGAGAGAGGTTCATCCTATATATCACCCAGAGATACCAGAGTTAACTGATCAGCATGGTAATGTTACTCGAGCGGGTGTAGCGTCCCGGTTTCAAGAACAGTGGGTTTATACTCCATGGAAAAGAAGCGAGGTTTTATCCCTTAAAACTCAATTGCCTGACCCCAGAAAGAATCTTACTGCTTATTATAAAGAGTTGACTGAAGCTGCTTCTTCGACGGTAATGACTTGCTGACATTGAAATGTTTTTTGGTCTTCTTGTTCCGGTTGATATCTGGAGACAGGTTCATACTCAAAATCATGTTCCGGAGTTGGGTGATACTTGGGATCAAATTAAGGCATGGGACCAGGAAAGAAAGCCAGGTGATAAGCCTCGGGCAGAGATACTTGCTTTGCCAGGTCGCATAATTACGTACATGCATTCTCTTATTCCGCCAAGAAAGGTGTTTTGGGATAAATTGTCAACTTGTCGACAGAAGAAAGATGAGAGTGTGTCTGATTTCTTTATCCGATTTGAAGGTACATTTTTGGATTATAGCGGACAAGATTTGTCCGTCGAGGGGGTGTTCGTTGTTTGTCAATAGATTTGTTTCTAATTTGCTTCCTGAAATTGCGACTCGATTGCAAGCTTCTGAGAGTACCTGGTCCACCTCCTCTCCCTCTGTTATTTTGAAAATGGCACAATATTATGAGCATAGGGATAATGAGGAAAAGGAGAGGACAGAGAAGAGGCATAAGGATTTAAAAACAATGGTGTCATTACAGCAGGCCTTTAGAGGGAATGCAAGAGGACGTGGTGGTCCTGCCCGACAGCTTCCACGCACTAGTAGGCAGCCAACATCTACGCCCTTGGGTCCGAATCAGTGTGCGTACTGTAAAGAGGAGGGGCATTGGCATAGTGAGTGTCCTGTGTTTTTGCAGAAGGTGGCAGCCCCTAGAGGACGAGGTTCTTGGGGTAGGGGTCGTGGAGCTAGTGGGGCTGATAGGGCACAGAGTGCTGCAGCATCACAGGGTCGTTCTGATCAAAATTATTTTGATGACCCTCGTGAAGGACAGTACTATCATGATGATTATGATATCGATGAAGTGACAGTAATGTCCTATAGCTAGGACAGCCATGGACAGAGTTGGGGACCAGTTCCGATACCTGTAGACCAGCGTGGTCCTTATGTAAGAGCAGAACTACAAGGTTCGAATAAGGAATTTTTGGTGGACACAGGTGCGACGAAAAGTTTTGTTTCTCGAAATGTGGTCCCTTGGGCGGCTCTGTCTGGCCATAATAATGTGTCGGTTGGTTTCTCTGGTGTACCGGTTGTAAGCCCCATTTCAAAACCCCTTGCGGTAACTATAGGTCCTTTCACAGTGGATTCGCCATTCTTGCTGACATCCAATTGTGCTGAGAATGTGATGGGTTTGGATTTGTTGAAGAAATTGCATGCCACTATCTATTATTTTCCGGCGGGTGTCTATATGACAATGAGTCCAGATGTGGCACGCGCTAAGCAGTGTTTGTCCAAAGATGCACCCCTTCCTGTTGAGTTTAAAGATGTGCTACCCACTCTGTGGGCAACGGGCGACACAGATGTGGAATTATTGCAGATACCGCTGGTCTCGATACGGGTTAAGGATGGTGCAATTTTTCCTCGTATCCCTCAGTATAAAATACCGCAGGCAGGTGAGCGAGCCTTATTGCAAATTATACAGGATTTTATTAAAAAGGGAGTGGTTGAGGAGACCACTGCTAATATTTGTAATAGCCCTATTCTTCCGATTCTGAAAAAGACACCCTCAGGTTCTTCTGATGACCATGAAAATGTTTATCGTTTCGTGATTGATTTGCACGAGGTTAATAAAATAGTGGTTCCACAGTTTCCAGTGGTTCCTGATATTACCACTCTTTTGACCATGATCCCCCCTACTGCTAAATTTTTCTCTGTCATTGATCTAAAAAATGCTTTCTTTAGTATTCCTATTCATCCGGATAGCAGGCACTTGTTTGGTTTTACCCTAGTTGGTAGGAGCTTTAGGTTCTGTCGAGCTCCTCAGGGCTATACTGAAAGTCCAAGTATTTATAGTCAAGCTTTAAAAAGTCAGTTGGATTCTCTATTGCTTCCCTCAGGTAATGTATTGGTGCAGAATGTTGATGACTTGCTCATCACTTCTGACACGGAACAAGGTTGCAAAGACAGTACAGTTAAATTGTTGTTACATTTGGCTCACCATGGACATAAGGTGTCCCTTTCTAAATTTCAATATTGTCGACAGGAGGTTACCTATTTAGGGCACCTACTGTCGAAGGAGGGTAGAAGATTGACCACGGAACCCGTTCCACAAACTCAGAAAGATGCGCGTGCTTTTATAGGTATCACTTCTTACTGTCTGCAGTGGATAACTAGCTCCTCGCTACTAATAAAACCCCTGCTTTCCCTAACGCTAAAAGATGTGCATGAGCCCCTGCCTTGGACGCCTGACTGTCAGCAGTCTTATGAGCAATTGAAAACTACACTTTGTTCGGCTCCAGTACTCGGCACTCCAGACTATACTAAACCATTTGTGTTGTATGTTCATGAGATGGCTGGTTGCGTGCTTTCTGTTTTAACACAAAAATTTAGAGATAAGCAACGGCCATGTGCTTACTTCTCTGCTGTCCTCGGCCCTGTCGCAAGAGCCCTCCCAAGCTGTCTGAGAGCGGTCGCGGCTGTGGCCGTCTCGATAAGACAATCGGCTGGACTTGTACTTGATACTGACCTCACAGTCATGGTACCCCATGCTGTGGATACACTTTTGAATAAGACAAAGACACAGCACCTCACCAGTGCACGTCTAACAGGTTATGAATTAACATTGTTTGCAAAACACATCGCGATCAAAAGATGTGCCACTCTGAACCCAGCCACGTTACTGTCCCTCCCTTCTGAGCAGGATAGATTTATAAACATCATTGTATCTTCCGTACAGAAGAAGAGACGAAAGGACGGGTAGACTTGACTGATGTTCCCTTATCTGATCCACAAGGGGAACTATATGTCGATGGCTATTGTTTTAAATTACCAGATGGCACTACAACTGCTGCGTATGCTGTCACTACGTTGCGTACAGTAGTTGAGACATCACAAGTTCCCTATCAATCAGCCCAGGCTGCTGAGCTTGTCACTCTAATCCGAGCTTGTGAATTAAGTGAGGGACTGGTTGTCAATATTTATACTGACAGTCAGTACGCCTTTGGAGTCGCTCATAATTTCGGGCGACTCTGGGCTGAGAGAGGGTTTCTTACTTCCCATGGCACTAAAATGCAGCACGGGCACCTCATATTGAGGCTTTTGTCTGCCTTGACAGTCCCTAAGAAATTGGCTATAGTAAAGTGTAGTGCACATCAGAAGGTCACTGATGATGTAGGTAGGGGAAATGCTTTTGCAGATCAGACAGCTAAGGAAACAGCCCGGACAAAAATGAAAAGAATGTTTGTGGCAAGACCTGCTAGGTGGGTGCCCGAGGTTACTATGTTCGAAGACACACTTGAGAATGTGAAGGAGATTCAAAGCGAGGCCACAACAGGAGTTAGCAGTGTGGCAAGAAAGTACAGCACAATTGAATGATGAGGGATGTTGGATTGATAAGTCAGGGAAGCAGAGATGGATGTTACCAGATGCATATGTTCTTCCTGTAGTTACCATGGCCCATGGCCCAGCGCATATTAGTGCTAAGGGTATTTGCAAGTTGTTAGACCCTATATGGCAGAATGACAACATTTCTAAGACAGCTGCACATTTAGTGAAGTATTGTATGGTGTGCATAATGCATAATCCTGGGAAGGGTACTCCTACACCCCCTGGTAATTTCGCACCACCCACCTTCCCTTTTGAAGTCCTACAAATGGACTACATTGAATTGGAACGATGCAACAATTTGAAGTATGTTCTGGTGGTCGTCTGTGCATTTAGTAAATGGGTTAAAGCTTATCCCACTAAAGATAACACAGTCATTACGACTGCAAAGGTACTCCTGAAGGAGCTCTTTCCTCGTTTCGGCTTGCCCCGTTTGATTTGGAGTGATAACAGAAGTCATGTCAATGCCAAGGTTATTCAGTTAATTTGTGATGGTCTGCACATAAAACAGAAGTTTTATGCTGCAAACCACCCGCAGTCAGCAGGTTTGGTTGAGAAGTACAATGGTACTTTCAAACTGAAATTGGCAAAGATTCAGGAGACCACAGGGTTACAGTGGCCAGGTGCATTACCACTAGCTCTTTTGTCGACAAGAACAACAGCACATTCTAGAACACGATTGTCACTGTATGAGGTCGTGTTTGGATGCCCGGCACTGATATTGAGTACCCATTGTTGATCGATTACCTTTGCCAGTTAACTGAAAATTTACATTCTATTCACCAACAGGTCCGTGAGTCCCTGCCAGCTATGCCAGAGGGGCCCGGAAATGACATTCAGCCTGGGGACTATGTCCTCATAAAGAATTTTCAGCAGAAGAAGAGTTTGGAGCCACGTTGGAAGGGGGCCGAATAGGTCCTTTTGGCTACCCGCTCCACTGTCAAAGTTGCTGGCCGAAAGAATTGGGTGCATGGCATGCATTGCAAAAAGGTGCCCCTACCATTACCCTATGATCAATGGGTGAAGGAGGGGATACCTGACCAGGAGTGCGAGCAGATTCCTCATTTTGTTCCATTCAGCGACGCTGTCCTTACATGGACGCAAAGTGACAAGGAGAATGATGACATCCTGAACAACGCTGTCCCGCCAGAGATAAGAGCTAGGCAGAAGCCCCTTTTCACTGATCCCTCTGTGCCTGAATTGACCAGGTACAATTTGCGTCCTCGGATGAGGAACAGTGCACCAAAGGAGGAGTCAGATTAGACAGGGATGGACTGTGCAAGTTAGGGTGTACTTTGCTGTAGTACCAACGGAGTTAGTTTAGGGTGATGTGAGATTGGTGCACTGTTTGACATTGGACAGGATAGATTAAACATACTCCCTTGGGTGTACATTATCCTGATCGGCGTGGGATACATCAAGAGCTTAGGACAGAGCAAGCTCCACCGCCGGTGCTCAAGAGTGCCAACGTTTGATGAACAATAGCAGCCTGTACAAGTGAGGCTCTGACGGCCACTGGGAACCTGTAACTTTCTTCTGCTGGCCATTTCCCCCTTGTCTTATCATTTGCTATGCACCCCTTTGGCAGAATGGTTGCTGACAAGAAGCAGCCAGTAATTCGTCTTGTTCATGCACGAAAGGTTTGGTCTACTAAGCAAAAAGTGCTCTGTGTTGTTCTTGTGTTACTACTGTTGTTGATATTGGGTGGGGTGTCTTGGGTTTTGGAGTGTGATCACGATGCACAATCCTGTACTGCATATAAGATTGTTTCTCAAGCACGTACAAAAAGGACAATCCAGAGCAATGTATTTCTAGATACACACAAGAAATTCTTTGGTGAAGGTACAGCTTGTTACCCTACTGAATCTGTCGCAAGTTTATGGACTGCTTACCCATTGCCATTGGTTAATTATACATATGTTCGCCACCCCAATTCGTAGAGGTAAAGGCTGGGATATCCCGGTCCTTGTTTGTATTATAGGAAGTCACGAGGGAAGGGATACCCAGGTTGCAACACTAATATGTATTGTGATAATTTGTACATGGATGAACAGAACATTACCATAGTAGGCTGGCATTTTCAAGATTTGACAGTTATCCGAAAGGCAGGTTATTATCCTGCATGTTGTCCGATAGTAAACAGTACAGACGCTTTTCTATATGTAAATTGTTCTGGAATGATATTGTTTAAAAATACAATGTCTTTAGTGAAAAAGAAGGATCCGAATGCAGTGAGAATGAACACCAGATATACTCCTGTAGATAATCAAGGTCCACTTTATGCACATCCAGGATTTTACTTTCTGTCCAATGGTACTTACTCGAACGTTTATAATTGTACAGAGGACGTCGCTTTGGGAATGGTGCTACCTCTTGGTGTGCCCTGTAAGTAAAGTAAACCAAACATAAGATGGGTTAAAAGGACATTGACAAAGGAATTTTGCGACGGAGTGACAGACCTTGAGGTCAATAATTATAGTAATGGTATCACCTTAGGGTATATTTTCTCCTCCATTATTACCTTCGGTGGTACCGCTATGGCTAGGGGTGAAAGGGCTCGGGAATATTTTGGATGCAAGCTACAGCTACTGTCTAATTCCACAGTAGCAGCTTTGTGTGACATCACCACCCAATTGGAAAGTATGCGAATATATTCTGAAGAAACCAGATATGCAGTTGATTTTATCCTAGCTAGGAGCGGTGGTTTGTGCGCAGTAGTAGGAGATCAGTGTGTAGTCAGGATCACTAATATGGAAAAGAATATTACCCAACACATTTTAGATATTTTGGAAAATGTTAAAGGAATGGAGAGCGGACATTGGAGTTGGTCCCTCTTTAGTGGATACGGTTGGATCCTTGAAAGGGTGGTCTACTTTGTTGTGATTCTGATTGCTTGCTGTGTTCTGGTGCGGTGTCTCCCCTTATGTTGCTCTTACTGCACCACTCTTCTAGCTCCCAAGAAAATATCAATCCATGATACCAATGCGACAATAATGCTCCAGAAAAAGCTTGATGATCTTACGCAGATAGACAAGGGTATTTTTCCTCTTCCCGCCTTACCGTTTCCCCCTGGATGTTGAAAATATGGAATGCTCTTAAATGTATTCATGATTTGCTGAATTATACGTTTTCTTATTATTGCGACAAAATGGCTTAGCTTATGCTAAAAGGAGGGTCAGTTAGAATAAAAATTATGCTTTTGTATTGCTTTTACGTAAGTTAGCATTCACGGTGCCATTTTGTGTACGGGCGCCATTTTGTATCACGATTGAAACTGATTCTTCTCTATTTCCGAGAAACGGCCTTCTCTAGGTTATGTTTCTTCAGAGTTGGGTTTTGCTACACTAATGAATGCATTGCTCTTATTAGCGCATACCTTTCTTCTGAGATGTAAGCCTTCTCCCACTTGTCTAGTGGCGGGCACCGGAAGAGTAACCTTGAGATAGATAATGTGTGCCCAGCCTTAAAACCAAAACTTACTCCTTTGTAATTTAATGTCCAGCTGCGTACCTCTGAAAAATTCCATGGTGGGCGGGTTTTTATTGATTCTGAAATGTACATAATGTATCATTATGCTTGCTGAAGTCAGACTCTCTCTGCAGCACTCTTAGCGACTGGGCAGACAGGGCTCCGCTCTGAGCGTACTTTGAATAAACTGTTATTGGTTTGTATTCTCTACTGTCTGACCGACTCTTCATTTCGTAGAAGGCAAAGAGGTGGTCATTGGTGACCCGAGTGACCCAAATCGGGCCATTTCTTTCAGTGTCTTCTACACCTTTAATATATCCTGGGATCTTAGGCGACTTCGGGGCCTGCAACTCAAATCTCAATCCTTGGACCACATCCAACCCGAAACCACATTCACTTGACTCTCACATCAACTTCGCATGACATCACACAATAAAATCATTCCGGCAATCTAACACACAACATACACTCTGTTAATACTCACTCCTCCATCCCCCGCTAGTCTCGCCCCACCATCAAACTCCGTCAGTCTCCACCGGATTCCATCGCCTTTCGTTCTCGGTCATTGGGCTCTATTTTAGGCTTTGGGGTTCTAGGTTCCACTTCTTCTAGACTAGTTCTAGATTCTCGCCTCGCTTCATGTGCGAACCATCCCACACTGCTACCAACTGAAAGGGCTGGGCCCATAAGTTCTGGGCCTGTTCTAGAAACACAATTCGATGGTTCTTTTTCACAGCATGAAAGCGTGGAGGGCAAAAAGTCGTTTGGGGAGCCAATCAATTAATCCATAATCCACTTAGATACATAGTAACTTTAGACAACTACTTAAGGTTAGTTTGATTCATTACAAAGCCAAAAACACTGAACATAAAGACACCTCAATACGAGGGTGTAGAAATACATCGGAATCAGTATAAAGACAAATCTGCGTATCCAATTTTAACAATGTAGCATAAACAATACAATGAATTCAAGAAGCAGGATGCAGAGGATCAGAAAATATGAGTCCAAATTTCCCTGCATCGAGGGTTGATGAGTAAAGAGCATTAATCTATCCCTACACTAACACTAAGATGACATCCCTACTTAAGCATCTTCAGTAAGAAGGGTAAAATGGTGTCAGCCTGTGGAGTCTTCCTAAGAAGTCTCTCCACAGACAATGGGTCATGTAGCATAAAGCTACAGAGACAGAGCTTGCTCTCAGATGCTCTCTCTCCAAAGGCAGAAGAAGAAGTGGGCACTTTCCCTACTCCCATCATCACATTATTCGTAGATAAAATTCCCAAGATTCATTGCGGATCACGCCATCTGCTCTGGGTATAATAATAAAGGTTTTTTTTCCATGGGTCAACGGTGTTCTTTTCTTGCAGCATTTTGTCCTTGGTTGCTAGGCCTTCTCCTGTGTGAAGCACAACGTCCTTCCTTTATTGACTCAAGCCACATGATTGTAACATCTTCTCTTCTAGCCTGACTTATAAAACAAAGACATTATTGAAGCTAACAAGAACGCTTCTTTCACCTGAAACACAAAACGTGAGAAAGAACAAATTCCAAAGCACACATGAAATTCAACTTGTTTCCAGGGAACTGCATTTCAGGCCTAAGAAATTCAGCTAACATAGGAAAGCACCACATAAGCTTTACTAATTTGCATGAAAAGTAAAACACTTTCAATTAATGCATTTACCTGCATGTAAAACGACATGATTAATAAACATATTTAATACACAAATAATTGTCAATTTCACAACACAAGTTCTTCACGTTAATATTTTCTGCTGGTTACATTTACTTTTAACGTTAATTTTCTCCATGTTACCATTCAATGGCCTAGAATACATCACGCTTCAGGTTAATACATTTCAAGTTCTAACACGTATTGTTACTACAAATAAAGATTATATGTAGGTGGGCTCTACACGTGTGATTATAATGCACCCTTACAAATAAAATGCAATTTCTGCTACATCACAAGTTAGAGCCACAGCTTCTTAATTCCATAAAGTGAGGTGATGTTTTACTGTCTGTCGAGGACTTCAGTGGAAAACTGATGAAAGAAATGTATTGTTACACAGACATTTCTAAGCCACCCTGCCATGGGATAAAATGGTAAACAGACATAATATCGAATTGTAAATATCGATTGCCAAAATATCGAGTTGTAAATATAGAATGGACAGAATATCGAATTGCCAAAATATAGTGGTTAAGAATATCGAAATTCAGGTAAGAAATATCTATTGTCAAAATATCGACAGTCATAATATAGTTGTTAAAAATATCGAATTTTTTTATAGTGTTTTAAGTGTTAGTATATGTGTTAAAAGTATGTATTATTTTTGTAATGTATGTTTTAATTTTTATAAAGTAAGGAATTTTATGTTATTTAATTTTTGCGTAATTTAATTCTGTAGCGGGTTGTGGGTTTATAGGGGAATAGGGTGGGAAGTAATTTAATTATAGTAAATTAAATATTAATTTTTAGGAATTATTAATTATATTTAATTTAATTGTGCGTTTTAGTTCTGTAGCGGGTTGTGGGTTTATAGGGGAATAGGGTGGGAAGTAATTTAAATTTAATTAAGTAATTATTAAATTTTATTTATTGGTATTGATAAATAATTCATTGTTAATTAATTATTAATTGGTAATTAATTTTTATTAATTGGTAATTAATTTTTATTAATTGGTTATTAATGTTTATTAATTTTTTAATTGGTAATTATATTAATTGTATTAATTTATTATTCAGAGCGGGTTGTGGGTTTATAGGGGAATAGGGTGGGAAGTAATTTAATTGTAAATCAGTAATTATTTATTTGTATTTATTGGTATTAAGTATTAATTTATTGTTAATTAATTCTTATTTGGTAATTACATTTTATTAATTGGTAATTAATTTTTATTAATTGGTAATTAATTTTTAATAATTGGTAATTAATTTTTATTAATAGGTAATTAATTTTTACGAAAACATATTTATTGGTATTTAGAATTAATTATTAAATATTTTGTAATTGGTAAGTCATTTTAATTAATTTTTTATTGGTATTGATAATTATTTTATTTTTATTAAAATATTAAATCATTATTTTCCCTACTGTTGCACTCTTTGGAGTGGGAATAGTAATTTTTACCCCTACGCTATCCAACGCTTTCCCTACTGTTGCACTCACTGGAGTGGGAATAGTAATTTTTACCCCTACGCTATCCAACTCTTTCCCTACTGTTGCACTCTCTGGAGTGGGAATAGTAATTTATACCCCTACGCTATCCAACGCTTTCCCTACTGTTCCACTCTCTGGAGTGGGAATAGTAATTTTTACCCCTACGCTATCCAACGCTTTCCCTACTGTTGCACTCTCTGGAGTGGGAATAGTAATTTTTACCCTCCCGCTATCCAACGCTTTCCCTACTGTTGCACTCACTGGAGTGGGAATAGTAATTTTTACCCTCCCGGTATCCAACGCTTTCCCTACTGTTGCACTCACTGCAGTGGGAATAGTAATTTTTACCCTCCCGCTATCCAACGCTTTTCCCTACTGTTGCACTCTCTGGAGTGGGAATAGTAATTTTTACCCTCCCGCTATCCAACGTTTTCCCTACTGTTGCACTCTCTGCAGTGGGAATAGTAATTTTTACCCCTACGCTATCCAACGTTTTCCCTACTGTTGCACTCTCTGGAGTGGGAATAGTAATTTTTACCCTCCCGCTATCCAACGCTTTCCCTACTGTTGCACTCACTGGAGTGGGAATAGTAATTTTTACCCTCCCGCTATCCAATGCTTTCCCTACTGTTGCACTCACTGGAGTGGTAATAGTAAATTTTACCCTCCCGCTATCCTACGCTAAAAATATTGAATATTTTTTATAAATATTACGTTAATATATATATGTATTAAAAAATAAAAATGTATGTTTATTTTTTTTAACTTACATTAATTATTTATTAATTTTAAAGTTATTTAAGTATTTTTAAGTATGTTTTAGTTAATTATATATATTATTTCATTAATTTTACATTACTTTTAAGATATTTAAAAAATTCGATATTTTGACTAACTATATTTTTTACAACTATATTTTGGATTCGATATTTTTGTACTTACCTGTTTGTAGATAGGCATTCGATATTTTGGCATTCTATATTTTTACTTCGATATTGTTGTAGGTCGATACTCTTGTATTCGATATTCTGTCAGTGATCCGGATAAAATAAGATCTGTGTACCCTATATCTGCCCCTTGCCTGATTTGTCCTTATCAGCTTGGTCACTCTCACATTTTTTCACTCATGATTCTTGAAGTCCCATCTTCTTTCCAGTATTGACTTACTGATTGCACTGTTACTGTGCTTGCACTTACGAGCATGCTTTCAGAATAGTCTTTGCTTGCATTCCAGTGGCATTTGGTTTTGACAGTATTTCATGTTTAATTGGCAGCTATTCGCTTCAAGTCCTCAAATGAACATGTATTTTTAAGTGCACGTGGAACTTTTGGGCTGTGCATATGCCGATGGATTATTTAAAGCACAGGTGATTCTATTGTCATCCATCTCTGCTGCTGTATGAAGTAGTTTCATTCAGACAAGTCATTGTAGTGCTTTCAAGTGCCATCATCTGTTGCTTCATGCTGTGTTATTGTCTTCTCTGCAGGGTTGTGGTGTGCTGTTGTTGTTGATGTGTTCCTGACATGGTTCATCTAATGAAGGTTGATATATATTTCCATGTGAGACCTTGTTTTCTGCATACCCCTTCCTTCCATATCCATCACAAGTCTTGCACTGAAGTTAATATGTTTTTTTTTGTGTGTGTGTAGTCCTCAAATAGATTTGAAATTAGTTGACGTGTATTAGTGTAGGTGTGTGTTTCAAAATTCCACCTACCACGTTCATATATGCTCTTGTTGCCTAAGCAATATGTTCTCATAATGTTGGGAAGGTGTCTCCATTTTTCACTGGCCTTGTTCATTATTCTCTTCTTTCTGACTACTTGTTAAAGTGATAATTGTGATTGGTTGTGTTCGGGCAACACTTTGAGTATGTGTGCTTGTAAAAGTCATGTTGATTTCTTAAACACACTCCCTTGTGTGAAATTCTGTAGGTGGAATTTTCATCAGATGAACTTCTGGGCAAGCAGAAAATTGTGTGTTGACATTGATATTAACACTTTACTTGTTCTTGGATATGGTATGCTGCACTACTGTGTTCTAGATGGAAGGATGTTGTTGAGAGAATTTCTTTGTGATGCTTGATGCCTGAACTCTGCTTGTTTCCAGGATGCACTCCTATGTCTATTCATAAATAGGAACATTGACATCTATGTGCAGATGATTACTAGTACAAGTGTCTGAAAGTCAAGAGGGCTGTTTGTATAATGGTTGCCCTTCTGTTTCTTTGGTTGCTTTGGCATGCAAGCTGGAAATTAGCAGAGGGTATTGATTCTTACTATTAGAGGCAAAGTGTTAAGGGGCTTATTTACAAGGCCCTTGCGCCACTTTTGCGTCACTTTTAACATGGGAAAAGTGACGCAAAAGTGGCGCAAGGGGCTTGTAAATCTGCCCCTAAGTATTTATGCAGCACTTCAAACAGTAATAAAGTGAAAACACAACACAAGAAAAATCCCACACCAATTTAGAAAATTTGAGTAAAATGTAATACATTATTTGGGATCAAAATGACAAACAATCTAATCAGTAGAACAGTAGATATGCAAATTTAAAGATTTAAGTGAAAACAGTGCAAAGCAACATAAAGCACGAGCTGGTTATCTGGTCACGCCGGACCGTGACTAAGTCACAAGTTCAGTCAGACAGCAATGGAGCATGGGCCAGAAACAGGGACGAGTTTGGCTCGCTCAACAAAGTACCTTAAATCCTGGTTTGTGGAGCGTTGTGAGATCCCGAGTCGAGAATGCTTTGTGCAGTGGTGGTTCCAATGAAGCTGCGTTGCTGCAATACAGAGTCCTGTGTCACCACTGAGGATGCTGTTGATGAGGGGCTTACAATGAGAAGTCCTGCATCGAGGATGCATTGCACAGTGGTGGTGCTGAGGAGACTGTGGGCTGCGATGCAAGGTCCAGCATGTGGGATGCATCACGCTGTGATGGTTCCAAGGTGGAGCTGTGAGGAGATGCATCGTGCTGTGTTATGTGCCTGGGATAGGCCCATGTAGCAACGCTGCACATGCCCTCTTTCTGCACAATAACATTTCACTGTGACCTTTTGCACATATTTGTGTGTGTGACAATGTTGGCTAAGTTTCTCTGAAACTGCTTTGCTTACACATCGGTCTTCGCGCAACATTATCATGATGCCTTGAACACTGAGTGCAAGGCCTTCACGCACATTGTGCAAATGTTGCTTTATCTTCATCCACGGGGTGACAGTGCTGTCTGTGTACCCATAAAAACACTAATCTGCATATACATTGTGTTAGAACTGGGGGTCTCTAGTTGGCAGAGGTAGGTACCTTTGACCAAATAGGGACCCTTGCTTCTACGTCAGGGCAAGGGAGCTATACTACTGGATAACCCCTGCTCACCCCCTTGGTAGCTTGGCACAAGCAGACACGCTTATCTCAGAGGCAGTGTGTTAAGCATTTGTGAACACATACAGTAATACAGTGAAAGCACTACAGATGGACACCACACAGGTTTTATAAAAATAAGTATTCTTTATATAGACTTAACACAAGACCACAAATGACGAAAATCCACAATACTGTACTCAAAATAGACTTAAAGATGGTAGAAGTAACTTAGTTCAAGTTGATGGTAAATGCGACAAAGTTCTCACAAAAGTACCTGGATGCGTAACGCAAAACAAACAAAAAGGTTCGCAGGGATGGAGATGCGTCGGTTCCTTGCTTCGGGGGAGACGATGCGTCACGCCTCAATGCTTGCGCAGAGAAGGGGATGCGTCTTGGTCCTTACCGGAGAGGAGGTGATGCAGTGATTCTCGTACTGCATTCCGGTTGCGATGCGGCAAGATGGCGCTTCGATGCGATGCGACAATCCGGTGCGATGCGATAAGATGGCGCCCTTGATGCGACGATGTGAAGACGAGGCGTGCACGCCCAGCGGCTGTGCGGTGACTCTAACTTTGGAGCCGCGACAGGCCCTGCGACACGCTTCTCCGGTGATGCGCCGGCGACCTCTGCGGCGGCGACACGCTTCTCCGGTCATGCGTCGGGAAACAGCTTTGACGAAGGTTCGCTTCTCTGGTGATGCGGCGGCGACCTCTGCGGCGGCGACACGCTTCTCCGGCGATGCGACGGCAACAGCTGCGACTGCGACACGCTTCTTCTCGTTGAGTCGCGCTTCCAGCTCCCAGCGACACGCAGGCTTCTGCAGACAGAATTCCCAGCAAGGGAATTCAGAGGGGAGCTGGTGGTGAAGTCTTTTGTCCCTGAGACTTCAGCAGGAGGCAAGCACAAGTTCAAGCCCTTGGAGTAATATTCTGCAAGATGATGAAAGTTCTTTAAAAGTTCCTTCTCCTCTCCTTGGCACTGAAGACACCACTGTAGGCCAACCCAGCAACACAGCATACTGGCAGGGGGGCAGTCCAACTCCTACAGCTTCCTTTGGTTCTTCTCCTTGGCGGAGGTTTGTCTTGTTGTTCCAGAAGTGATCTAAAGTCTTGGGGTCTGGGTCCCCATATTTATACTGCAAAATCCTTTGTCCTCTGAAGGCAGAGGGGCCTGTACATAGTCAAAACCAGTTCTGTGCAGTCCTGGAGCACTTTGTTTACAGGACTCCTTCTTTCCTTTGGCAGGGTGGGCCAGGGACATCAGACGCACCACAGGAGGTGGAGCCAGAATTGTGGAAGGCAGGCACAGCCCTATTCAGACCCAGGTGCAACTCCTCCCACCACTCTACATGCAGATAGGTCTATTCAGCCCTGTGCTGACTCACCCTCTCTCCTGGAATCCCCCAGCCCCTGTCACTCACAAAACCAGACACACAATACACAACCTAGCAGAGGCAGGCTTGGACAGTTAGGCAAGAAAATACCTACTTTCTAAAAGTGGTATTTTCAAACACAGAAGGTTAAAACCAACTTTACTAAAAGATGTATTTTACCATTCTGAGTTCAGGCATACTAAACTCGAATTTCTACCATGTTCCCTGGGTCAGTTAGGATTATAAGATGTTATAATCAAACTGCCCATTCAGGTACAACTCCTCCCTCCACTCTGGATGCAGATCTCTCTATTCAGCCATGTGCTGACTCACCCTGTCTCCTGTAGCCACCCCCAGCCCCTGTCACTCAAACTCCAGACAAGGAATACACAACCTAGCAGAGGCAGGCTTGGATAGTTAGGCAAGAAAATACCTATTTTTTAAAAGTGGTATTTTCAAACACAGAATGTTAAAACCAACTTCACTAAAAGATGTATTTTATCATCCTGAGTTCAGACATACTAAATTCGTTTTTCTACCATGTTCCCTGGGTCAGTTAGGATTATAAGGTGTAATAATCAAACTGCCCATTCTGGCCTATGGGGAGCAGGTAGCCTTGCAATAGTGAAAAACGAAAATGGCTGTAATTCACTATTAGGACATGCCACATACACCAGGGCATGTCCTACCTTATACTTACAATACACCCTGCCCTTGGGCCTACCTTAGGGGTGTCTGATATGAAGATAAGGGAAGGTTTAGGGACTGGCAAGTGGGTGCACTTGCCAAGTCGACATGGCAGTCACAGACTGCACACAGGCTCTGCAATGGCAGGCCTGAGACACAATTTACAAGCTGCTTCTGTGGATGGCACAACCAGTGCTGCAAGCCCATCAGCAGCATTTGATTTACAGGCCCTGGTCACACCTGGTGCACTATACTAGGGTCTGACAAGTAAATCAAATGATCCAATCATGGAGTCACTAATCAATACATCAATTTAACATAGGGAGCACTTGCACGGTGGCACTGAATAGCAGTGGCACAGTGCCCAAAGCATCTAAAACCAGCAAACAGATCAAAAACAGAGGAGGCAATCAGAAAAAAGTGGAAGGGAGACTCACGCCAATGGTACCAGGTCTAACACATTGCAAGGATGATTTTTATTATAAATAAAGAAGCATTTCCAGGGGTTAGCAGAGGAGACACTTCGGCTGATGTTGAGGGGTCCCTGCATGCTGAGGCTTCGACAAGCAATTGCCTAACATCTCCGTGAGGGGTGGCCAGCTAGTGACCAAGACGGGTTCCTACATTCTATCCTGCAAGGTAATGGGGTTGGATCATCCCGTGGGGGGGATTCTTGGCTATACATCTACATACACTCTAGACACACATAGAGTAGGGATTGCATAGTAGGAGGAGTAAATCTGATTACTACCATGTCTTTTAAGCCTGCATATAAAAACTGTTTTGGCACCATGGTGGATCTATATCTGCTATTCACTCTTTTGGAGCTTGCAATCACTTTCATATGCTTTTGTCTACTGATTATCGCAGCAACATGTATACTACATGAGAATAACGTTGGTTCAATAAGTATATTGAAATCGTCCCATTGTGTTTTCTCTGTATATTTAGCTGAGAACAAGAGTGCACAAGTGACTGGGCGAAAGGGTTCTAGATCTGTTACCACAATCCCTGAGGGGACAAGGGTTATCATGTTCAGCGGTTGCCAAAAGCCATCCGCTCCCTACTTGGGTTCGGGGGGCTTAGGGCGGCACTGTGAGCTAGCTGGTCTCTAGGCCAACATATACTGCGGGGTGCCTGGAATCCGATTAAGCACCTCACCCAAAGTTTATGTTTCCTACAAACGTGCAGGTCCTACGGATTCGTGAGAACTCAATGACAGCTGCATCGGTTCTGCCCACAGGACCACAGTTGGGCTGGCAGAGCACCCCCAGGCCCACTTCCAGGGTTGCATGACTAGGGTGGCGCCAGTTGGGGGGAGGACTTGTGGCCGACAGAGTCCAGTTGCTTGGTTCAAGAGGGTTGGAGCCTTTTCTGTCCCTGAGGTTCTGATCAGGAGGCCAGCAGAGTAGCAGTCCTCCTTGCAGAGCAGCACATCAGTCATTCTGGGTCCACAGGTCCAGAGGTGTACTGAAGACTGAATAGTTGGGTCTGAGTGTCCAATATTTATACCTGGTGCCCACTTTGATGTAGGAGAAGCTTTTGGTACTTTCCAACCCCAGACGTGTCTGGAACTTCCTGCCTCCTAGCCCTGGCCCCGGCTTGTATAGGATCACAAAAGAATAGTGTCAAATTCTTTGTGAGTGCGCTCAGGCAGAGATTTTGTGAGTTTGGTAGGTGACAGTTTCTCCCTCTATCAAGTCAAAGATTTCCAAACCTGCCAACATCTATTCCCCTTTGTCTCACTGTCTGGGAGCAATACAAAAAACCAAATGCCAGCTACACCTAGTCACTTGACCCAGGATACAGCCTGCAGGCACAAAATGTTTTGGAAAAGAAAATGTCAACTTTCTAAAAGTGGTATTTTCAGAATTGTGACTTAAAATCTGACTTTACCATTAAAGAGAGTTTTAAATTGCAATTCTTTAGATACCAAACTCAACATTCTTACCTGCTCCTAATTGAAAGTTATCACTTATGAAATGTAATAGGTTAACCCAATATTATCTTATGAGACAGGCAGGCTTTGTAGTAGTGAAGAATGAATTTAAGTGTTTCTCACTATTACAGCATGTAACAGTTAAAAGTACATGTCCTTCTTAATAAATGCACCGCTTCCAGCCCTATGAGCTGTTTAGGGCCTGCCATAGGGGTGCCTCATATGTATTAAAAAGGAAGTTTTAGGCCTGCCAAAAGGCTTATTTTGCCGGGTCAAAAAGTCAGTTTAAAACTGCACACACAGGCCTGAGACATGTTTAAAAGGGCTACTTAAGTGGGGGACACAATAAGTACTGCAGGCCCACCAGCAGCCTTCAATTTGCAGGTCCTGAGTACAGGTAGTACCACTTGACTAAGGACTTGCAAGTAAATTCAATATGCCAGATGGGTGTAAGCCAATTTTACCAGGTTTAAAGGAGTGAGCACAAGCACTTTCGCACTGGCTAGCAGTGGTAAAGTACGCATAGTCCTAATGCCAGCAAAACCGAAGTCTGTAAAAACAGGAGGATGGAAGGCAAAAATTTGGGGGGAAACCACACCAAGCATGACAGGTCCACCACATAGCTTTGTGTAAGCCTTATTTTGATGCTTGTAGTGTATGTGGCAGGAGCACTTGCATGTCCTGCCAATCCCAGTGCATGTGTATTTTTTTTCTAAACTTACAATTGAAAGGAGCAGTGAAAAATCACTTTTTCTTCCTTTTTTAAGGTCAAGGAAGTCTGTGTGTGAGTGCTCAATTATATAATGATGCACGAGTGCTGTGTTACCCCTCTCAAACTGCTTTGCCCCACAGCCCAGCTTTTCCTCAGTGTTTGCACATCAAGGCCCAGATTTACCTAGATTTTGTAAGAGGATTGCATCACTTTTTGGTGCAACCCTGACGCAAAATCTATTTTGCGATTTACAAAGCCATGCAAAGCCTGATTTCTGTGACTTTGTAAAAAAAAAGAAAATAATTATAGCATAGGGCTGTCTTGTGTTATCTTGAATTGGGGAGGCGTTACAATAGTGGAGCATGGGCGTTCCAGTGCATGCACCCATGTGTTATGATTAAGACCCATAATTACTAAAGACAAATATCTTTATTTCTCCTTGTTACTTCCTCTTTGTATGTCTGCTGCATTCTGCAGCAGACATACAAAGAGGAATAAACCTTAAGAATAGCTTTTTATGCAGGAAGATGTCCCTTTCTGCTGAAAAACTATTCTGACCACACTAGATACACCCTTGCGTCATGGTCCAATGTTGCCTGCGCTGACACAAGGCAGCCAAAAGTGCAACAGAGCTAGGATAGAGCAGAACTTCGCCATATATTGGTAGACATGACACATTTCTGCTGTCTCCCTTTGACACAACGCTGCACAGCAATTTCCTTTGCTGTGCTGCATTCAGTCAAAGCTTACTAAATCTGGGCCCAAGTATATACCTACTTTCAGTGCATCTAAGGTACAGTAGTACCTATTCCTGTGTCATCTAGGCCATAGTGACTTGTCCATACTCCTAGACCATCTCAAAATTCCCAGAGCATCCCCTACTTTGGAAAATCACCCTCTCCACTCTCATGCAACAGTTCATCAAACCCTCTTGGGATGAAGGAGATTATTTCGTTCATGAGCAATGTCATACTTTGACTTGTCAATCCCACAGAGCACAGGGTGAGTTTGTGTTTAGTCAAGTTGAGGTCCAATACAAAGTGCGAAGTCAATGATGTCTCGGTTTTAATCACAGACAATAGCTCAGACACTACTTTCCACTAAAAGGGTCTAATTCTTCTGCATGACCAAATATTGGGTAGGAAGGTACCCTCTCTTTCCCCATACTTCAAACACATAGCATCTGCTGTCAGGACCATCTTGTATAATCGTTTTACGTGCAGCAAGCTCAAGCCTGTTCAGATTGCCTCCTCACTCTGGTGCATTCTATCTGTGCCGCAGTAAAAAATCACATTCTCCCATACAAGATACTGTTCCCATGAATTGTAAAGTCTGCTTCTTACAGAAAAACAATTATTTCCTTAACCACTGACTTTTCCGAGGTCCCGGAGCACCTATTATCCAGGGGAAGGATGTGCAGCTTCTGAACAGCACGTTTTCTATTTTTATTTATATCTATTTTTTGCAACGTTGGGATGGTGGTCATGTGGGTGTCACAAAGAAAGCCAGATTTAACATAAGTCAGTTACCCCTTCTCCCTCTCCTTGTTCACATACAGAGCAATAGTTGCTATGAATATCATGATGTTGTTTTCATGCCCTTGATGAGTTTGGCGGGTTTAGTTTATTTTTGTGACTTAATTAGCACCAACCCGTCAATGAATTAGCTTTGGGTGGTACAATACAGTTGAAAAGAGCCGAACAGCAATTGCAAATCAAGGGGCATATTAGCAACGAGGCGATAAACAATTATCGCCGCTTTTGCGTCCGTTTTCAGACGAAAGGGGCGATAATTATATCGCCTAATCAGCAAGGTCACGCTATCGCGTGAATCCTTGCATTATCGCCCTTTCCCCAACGCCCATCTTTGCATCTCTAATGAGATGCAAAGTGGGCGTACTCCGGATGGACTATGTTGCAAATATCGCTGATGTTCACATCGCGATATTTACAAGGCAGCCCACATGATTTTAGCAGAGGTTAGATTTCGGCGAAAACGGCCGTTTTGCCAAAATCTAACGTCTGCTAAAATCCTGACTTAGCCATCCCTAACATAGGGGTGGATTCTGCTGATACGACCACAGGGTCGTATCAGCAGAAGTATCGCCGCTTTGCAGGGAACATCGCTGGAAAACCAGCGATGTTCCCTGCAAAACGGCGATAACCTCGCTATCTCTGGAATTTTATCGCCCTGGAGAAGCGCGTTGTTAATAACGCGCTACCAGGGCGATGAATTCCAGAGATAGCCTGCGATAGGGAATCTGTCGCTAAGCACGGCCAGCGATAATTATCGCTGGCCGTTGATAATATGCCCCTAAGTACGAACAGAAAGTTAATTGCAGCTAGGACTGTTGGTCTGTGTGTTTAAGCAATATAGATTTAGAATGTGGGGCATATTAGCAAGACCCACGTTAAAATTATCGCCGTTTTAGCGGCAGGAAATGGGCTTGCTAATATGCGTTATGGAATTCCAATAGAAGCCCAGGTTAGATGTCCTGCACATCTAACCTGGGCTTCTATTGGAATTCCATAACGCATATTAGCAAGCCCATTATTGCCGTTTTAGCGGCAGTTTCCTGCCGCTAAAACGGCGATAATTTTAACGCGGGTCTTGCTAATATGCCCCATAGTTCCCATTGTTCAACGAGTGGCTAAAAACTTTACTGGAATTTGTTGAGATTTATGTGATTCCAAATAAATTGGGCTTTGAACAGTTTTAGCAGTCTGTTGTTGAAAATGATTTAGTGCTATACAAACTAACAATAATTCTCTCCTTTAAATCATAGACTCTTGTTGACTGTACCATTGCTGTAGGCTACAGACCATCTTGCTGAGCATCTAAATCCAGGCAGGTAGTATCAAGATTGTCCCAGCATCCCAGAACTGTTGGTGCTTTTGCAGCCTCTTGGCCCTTTTGAAAATTCACTGAGGCTTTACATATGGTTTATCTCTGGCACTATGTTGTGGCAGCAAGAGTAATCTGTAGAATTTGCACCCTAGAATACAGCCTGGTGTCTGGGAACACCAAGATCATCCCTGACTACAGATCCTAATGAAACTGCAAGAACTGCAGTTCATCTGTTGGTGTTCCTAAACTTCTCAGAAGCAGCACTTTGGTATTAAGAGGAATATTTACAGGCCCCTATCGCCACAGGAACATCATTTTTAGTGATGTTCCTGTGGCGATATGGGCTTTGCCTTATTTACAACGCGGCGTTATGCCACTTAAGGCTGTTTAACGCTGCCTTGTGAATAAAGCACCCTTTCACGCTATACTTAGCGTGAAAGGGGCGGGCAATGGGTGTTGTGGTGGGCTTTCCACTGCAACACCAATTGATTTTGATGCTGTCCCATATTTACAAGGGTGCCGTAAATATGGGGCAGGGTCAAAATTAAGACCAGCGAAAACCTGGTCTTACCCTGGAGAAACAAGGAGAAATGCTTTATTTCTCCTTGTTTTTGCTGTTTCTATGTGTGCTGTGTTGTGCAGCACACATAGAAACAGCAAAACACTGTTGATTGTTTATGTGCAGGAAGGTGTCCCTTCCTGCACATAAACAGTCATTAAAAAAAATGACGAGTTGCAACTTCTATGTGTGCTGCACAAAGCAGCAATCATAGAAGTTACAAAATGCCATTTCCCATTGTTTATGTGCAGGAAGGGACACCTTCCTGCACACAATCATTTCCCTCAATTGAGGCACCCTTGCACTATGGTGCAAGGGTGCCTCTGTTGGCGCTAGACTGCGAAATTTAGCACCAGCGCAGGTAGAAAGGCAGGGCTGCACTGTATCCTCTTAAATACAGTGCAGCCCTGCATTTCAGAAGTGGCGGAGTGCGGCGTTAAGCCAACAAGGCTAACGCTGCGCTTCGTCACTTCTTTTGTAAATATGCCCCCTAGTGTTTTGATCAAGGAAAAAGTGGTACCAAACTAAAAGGAATACATTAAAATGTGCGCCAGCTTTTCCCTAAGTGGTCATCGGTGGTTGGAAAAACTAATGTCGTTATCACTGCTTTGTTGCCATGAAATTCTGATATCATGACATAATCAATATCACACAAACTCCATCAAGTCAACTCAAATACAATTTATTAGACAATTATTCAATAATCAAAAAGACTGATCACAATATCCCACTCTTAGTTCTACCAACTGTTCTAGACTTGGGTTTTAGCAGGAATGTAGGACATAAAATAGTAGCATATCTCAACTACTTCACATACAATGGGATAAAGTCAATGTACCACATCCCATAAGAAGAATCTTAATCTGCAGACTCAATTAAATCACCTCTTGTTAGCCATTCGATTCTGCTTGCACCCAACTAATCTGTTTTAAGTGGGACATCACATTTGTAATCAGTAGGTGTTATACAGTGAACAGCAAATTTGTCTATTTGTCATAAAAAGTATAGGTTAATTCACAGATTGGGTTATTAGTAGATGCATATTTCCATTGTGGCACTCCTGGCTTAGTCATGAATTTCAGTAGTAAGCCATGAGTAAGTCACTAATATGTCATCAATGATGTCGTTTGAGGTGTCATGAGTGATGTAATATATTCGGCAATAAGCAGCACACAACAGGGGCTAAATTTATAGTTACATCGCTAAACTATGACTGATGGATTTAAATTTTTGGGATTTTAAAAGTTAGTTTTTCTATTATTTCAACCCTTGATTTTATAACTGAATTTCATTCCCCTACCTAACTATAACATTACCTTAATCTTTATTTTTCAGTGAATTTCTTTTTTTTAATCATATTCAGTCAGCTCCAGTGCTGAGCAGGCCTTTCAGCTGTGCAAAACAGAGGGTGGAAAGAGGGTTTGGCCTCTTGCAGATGGCCAACTCATACAGGCACTGGCACCCAAACCAGTGAGGGTGCAAACCTTCTGTTGTGCTCTCCCTTTTGCTTTGTAAAATGGGGGCTTGGCTGCTCCAGCCAGGCCCTACATCTAACCTGCCACTGGCTAGCAATTCATTATCGCACATGGTCAAAGATCATGCATAGTAGGGGGTTGGCAGCAGTGCTTAGCCTCTGGCTAGGCCCTATGCCCAACCACCTGTCCCCATGGGTGGCCAACCACCTGCTGTGTACAGCTGAAAGCCATGTGCAGCATGCAGGCTGGCCCCAGGGCTCGGCCGTTTTCCAGGCCGAGTGGCTAACATCACTATGGGAGGCCATCCCCCCACAGTGCAGGGTCTTTTGCCAGGCACACTGGGAGTTGCCTGCAGGACCTGGCCTCTGACCAGGCCCTTTGCCCAACCCAAAGCAAGCAGCTAACCACCTGCTGTGAATGGCCTTTAGCCATGTAATGTGGTGTAGGGAGCTTGACGCAGAGCCTACATCCAGCCCAACAATTTGCCAATATCCCATGGATTCCTAACCCTCATTTAATTTAATTTAAAAACAAAACCACTTTTGCCTTTACCATTATGGTACTTCCTTTGGAATTGGTATTCAACCTTTGGACCCATGGCAGTGCCATACAAACGTCCCTCGGAGAAGCCTGCTTGGTATAACAGTGCCATGGGGTGATGCTTGAGATGTGTATCCAGCAAGAGGCCGGGCAAAGCCTCAGACAAACACCTGAGAACCTGAGACATTATTTTTTTTTTTTTTGGCACCTCAGGGGGTTCCTCTGGATCCCCCTACAAATGACGGTATCAGAGTGCCCATACCGTGACCTCTTACACTACTTTTTCCAAAATGTTACAGGACATTAGAACATAGTCTCTGAATAATTTAATGCCAGCTGCAACATTTTTCTCTTGGTTATGCCTAGCCAACAAGTTTGTTCAGCACCCCAGGATTGGTACCAGTCCAGCTGTACCAAAAAAGCCTGGGGATTTTCACCCATGACCCACTATTTTTTCGATACATTTTCAGGATATGGGAACTGAATCCCTAAGTCTTGTAATGGCAGCTGCATCATTTTTCTTTGGGTTGCTGCTATCCAACAAGATTGTTCAGTACTGCAGGACTGGTACCAGTCCCGCTGTACCAAAAATGCTAAGAGGAGAAGAAGTTCACTCAGCCACTCAGAGGGCCCTATTTTTTTAATTGTCATATCGCGGGACTCACACAGGGCCAGCTATCCAGATATACTTTTTTTTTTTTTACCCCAAGCATCTATTTAAATGCATATTCTTGAAACCTGCTGGATGGATTTACACCAAATGACAAAAGGCATGCTCTCTGAGTAAATATCTAACTTTTTTTCAAAGAAACAGTGTAATTCTGCTCAGCAGTTTTTTCTGCATATGTAACAGATTTTTCCTATGGGAAATCAATGTTTTAGACCCCTCTTTTTCCTGGCAACCCTCTTGACGGATCACCCTGACACTTTCCAGGAGGGACCTGAGCTGGATGACCCTTTTCTTTCTGGAACATTTCATGCAGATTTGTCAAACAGCAACAAAGTTACTAGCAGAAAATAAATGCTCTTCCCATGGAAACTCTGACCTAACTATAACTACACAGTGGCAACCACCTCCAGGGTCTTACTGTTAAGCTCCACAATGTACTTTAACTTTCTTAACTCTTTTTCTCTGTTACCTCCTCTATAGTTTGTGGGTATTTCAATTACAATGTTAAGTTAAGAATCTCCCTAGGATGTCCTCAACATTGAAAAAGACTTTTATATACATCTATAATTGCTATCTGTATCTCTTTCAGTTTTTTGCACTATTTCCTGATGGCATTAAGATGATGTAATAGGCCCTATAGGGAACAATGTGAAGGATGTGAGTAATAAACAATAAAAGACTGATTATAATGACAATTATGAGAATTTCCGATCTATAGTCATGAGTAAATCACATATGGGCTGTTAGAAATTTGGTTACTGGTTGCTGGGGTGTAAACCCTGGTCAAGCAACAACCACAATTGTAAGGCAGAAGCAAATCCTAAATTAACCTGTGCTCACCATCTAGTAACATTGCACAGAACAGTCAGACTTAACTTTAAGGTAATGTGAAAGTATTTATGCAACACTTTAAACAGTACAACAGTTAAAACGCCACATAAAAAAATCCCACACCACATTAGAACAATAGAGCGGAATATAATAAATAAAAACAAGACCAAAAATGACAAAAATCCAATCAGTAGAACCAGAGTTTTTACCTTTTAAAGAATAAATGGTAAAATAGTGCCAAAAAGCAGAAAAAGAAAACCACAGCTATTTGGTCGTTCTGGACTGGGTCAAAGTCAAAACTTCAGGCTGACCGCGATGAAGCGCGGGTAGGACACAGTCTCAGATGAGTCCCGCTGATGTTTTACCTTCTCAAGTTTTGTGCGAAGAGTCCCGTTCACATTGAAGAGGTTCGCAGTGAGCAAGGAGAGAAGTGCAGGTGGTGGTCAGCTTGGAGCAAAGAGTAGGTCAGGTGTCGCAGACAGGCACTCTAGAGCTCTGCTGTGGCGGTTCTCCGCAGTCAATTTATGCTTGCTGTGTGAAAAAACAGGCTGGCGGTGGCTTGTGCTGATTTTCGGTGCAAGCAGCATGGTTCCAGTGTGAACGGGCATGTTTGCGGTCATAAAGAGCCCAAAAGCTTGATTTCAAGTACCAATGAGCCACACCAAGGGTCCAGGACCTGAGAGGCACCCATGTGGGGTCAGGAACGTGCTGCAGCTGGGTCATTATGACTACATATAACACACGCACGATAGAGGACTAGATGAATGTATGCAACCTACTTAGTAAAAACATGTTCATTTGCAGTGTTTGACTACAGGGCGGTGTTCCCACTTTGGCCTGAGTTGAGAGAAAATATAATGTTACTCAGGTAAGAATGCACTTGGAAGATTTATACTGATGTTTGAATATGTATTGTGGGAGTTCCACTGTCCACACGGTGCTGGGTGATTTTTAATGGAGATGTTTTGAGATGTCATAGTTTTTATACCACAATGGTGTTCAATGTAGTTAAAACACAATGGAATATATACCTGTGAGAGAAGGAGGATTAACCTATGCAATTGTCAAAGGGAAATATTTCACTGTTACCTTGTTTCTTTATAGGTACGGAATGATGAGGCGTTACTTACAAACACAAAGTAAGGCCTATTATTTTACTATTGGTTAAATTACAACTGGTAAGATTTTTGATTATCTACGAGGGATCAGTGTCCTGAGGAAGGCCAGTGACCTATAGGCGCATGTGAGATTGGATGAAACATGTCGGTACAAGCAGATGGGGTAATGGAGATGTAACTCCTCCTATATACCATTACTTACTTTTAATCCTGTCAAGTGGGACCAGTAATAAATAAGTATATCGGTACCAACTTAGGCAGCTTTATATAAGAACTTTTCTGCATTAGGGATCCCTTCTTTGGAGCACTTTCTCCTTTTTGTTCTCTCTTTTCTTCTTTCCCAAAAAAACAGCGCTACACCCTGAGTGTTGGTCTGCACCAGGGTTTTGTTAGCAGCCCTATGATGAAGCATGTCACTATATAGTGGGTGAGGGCAGTCTTAAGAAATCCCTAGGGCTTTCTTGTAAGGCTCTTGGTGTTTTTGAACATTTATCTTCCTTTTTGGTTACCTCCTTCTCGTGCACACGTTTTATACCTATCTGGATAATATCCCTTTTCTAGCTGTCCCCTACAGGCAGCTGTTTTCTGTCTTTCTCTTTGTGTTGTGTGAGATCTGCTGTATGATCTTCAGCTGGACTACAGGGACCTCTTGTGGTAGGTTCAAAAGTTGCATTTTGTGGCCTGACAACATCTTTTTTAAAAACTCAAAGGCATTTTGATGTTTTTTTTTTAGTAAGGCTTTATTGAATACATTTTATGACAATCACTTTTATTAAACATTGCAATGTGTGAATTTTATAAAATATCTGTTTGATTATAATTATTGGTGACTTTTAGACAAAGACAAGAGGTCTACTTTATATAGGTATATGTGCTGACCCCTTGATAAAGCCAATAGGCCTGCTTTTTATATGTTGGTGTTCTGACCCTCTGACAAATTCTTTAAGCCTGACTTACCACTTTAAATTGTTATATCATATAGTCAGTCGTGCACGCATAACCCCACGCTGTGCATGCCAGATACCTGTTTGCAGCAGGGGTTAGTTCGTCTCTGGTGTTGCACAGTGTAGTCATCAATGATGTCCTTTATGATGTTGGAGTGATGTTATCAATGATGTCATGGAACATGTAAATATAGACCCACGGGGTGTTTTCTTAGTGTGGAATTGGCACCTCCTAAGTGCACACTGTTCGTGTGTGGACTATCTGTGTGGTGCAGAGGTGAGGGATACGAACACCCTAAACCCTCAGCCGGGAACCTAACGGGGTCCCCTATATACACATACTATGAATCTATGCACACGCTGTGTAGTATTATTGTCTCATTTATATTGACATTATATATTTGGTACACATTAATAAAACACAACATTCATGTGATAATTAAACTTTGTTGAATGTTCCTTAGTTCTTTATTGTTTAGTAAGATCGCCCAGCCAACACTTGTTTCGTCTCACCTGTGATATAAATAATCTAATATCAGTAATTATACTTAGAAAAGACGGCTCCGATCTGAGATGACATTCATGGATATAATGTTATAAAATTAAACGTGGATTCCGACCTGAGTCATATAAATTGCTAACCTGATATAAATATATAAACTCACGGGGAATAATAGTAGAAGCACATGTAATTGATATTTAGCGGTTGCAGAAAACTGAGGAAATGAACAGGGCACATTAGAAGCCTTACGGCACCAAGCTCTATACTCACTTCCGGTTCGGAACCAAACATGTGCACTCTCTGAGTTCGCAGCCTAGTTCTTTATGAGGAATGAGAGTGCACAAAAGGACCCGGATTAAGACACTCAGGACTTCCGGTTCAATCCTGACCTGACATCTTTGGACAGATATTTTTTTGGGGGTGCCAAGGGGCCCCCCAACCCAAACATTTAAATGGCTGTGGGGAACCCATTTCACGGGGCCAAATTAATTTTTGTGGGTGTAAAGGCCTCTCTCACTGAGCCGCATAAGGGCCCTGGGGACCCCATCCATTAAGGCTGATTTTTTTTAGGTAGGAGTGCATGGGGCCCCCAACCCTGAGCATCTGAAGGACATTGGTGACCCCATCTCCATGGGTGCAATTCTTTTGTGGAGGGAAGGATGGGGCTTCTCTGCCTGACCCATCCAGTTGCCCAAGGGGCCCCATTTCCTGGGGCCTGATGGCAGCAGTGTCCTGCATGCCCCATTCTCAGGACACTGCAGTTCCCTACCTGCAAGATCACAAGCAGTCAGTCCGTCAACTCCCTGTCTGCACTCTTGCAGACAGGTAACACATGTTGTTTCCCACCCGGCACAAGGCAAGAGAAAAGCTGCTCCTACAAGGCGGGAGCAAGCAGATGCTGCTGGCTTCCACTGCACCACCATGAGTGCAGGTAGAGTAGGTGGCATGGGCCACAGGGGACATGGGGCTGTCCCCACAACCCCATGGGCTCCTATTGCTGTGGATGTCTTGGCTGAGCACCCAGGCACCCACAGCATTTTTAAATGTGATGCAGCCCCAGGTGATGTGTTCACCGATTCCTTGTAAATCCCTGAGGAGGGGGGCTGCATGTCCCCCTCCCTATTCAAATGTAATGTGATCCCAGGAGATGGGATCCCTGGCCAATGTTTAAAAACTAAAATAACCCCTTTGGTCCACCCAGGGGAAGTAAAACCAAAAGGTGTGTGGTCTCTTAAAAAAAAACATTTTGGCCCCAGGGGGCCCGTCTGGGACCCCCCTCACAATGCATAGTGGGGGCAGGGATCCCTACCCTGTCCCCTGCATATTTATTTTTTTACTTCTTTTCAGGACATGTGACTGAGTCACTGAGTCATAAAATGGCTACCGCTACATCTTTATTGATGTGGTGGCAGCCAATCAGATCTTATCTTTAGGTCTGTCAGATCTGCAGACATTCTCCCTTGTGATATGTACATAAATTTGAACCGTAATGACCGGATTTACATCAAATCATATCTCTCTTTTCCCATGAAATATTACATAGGGAAAACACATTTTGGGACCCCCTTTTTTTTGCCCCCACTTGATAGAGCTGAGGTGGATGACCCTTTTTTTGGAAAGATTTGTGAAGATTGTTCAAACAGGGCAAAGTTGTAAGCAAGCCAAAAAATGCTGTTCCTATGGAAACATGGTCCTAACTCTTACTCCTGAGTGGCGACCGCCACTAGGTAATTATATATATACATATTACTCAGTGATACTATTTCTAACATATATTACATGAGTGGCTGTGTGACTGTATGTATTCTTGTTTGTATGGGTGTGTGAGTGGCTGCATGCGTGTATAAGTGGGTTGTGAGTAGCTGTGTGGCACTTTCTGCAAGCTGGAGCTGTTTGATGGCTCTGGCTTGCAGAAAGCGGAGTTATGTTTGCTTTTGCTTGGTGAGAGCTGGCAGCTCCCACTAAGCAAAAGCAAACAGCTATGTCATGGGAGTGGGCACCCCGGGACATAGTAGGAGGTGGTCCCCAGAGCCATCCATGGATTCATGAGGTGGGCAGGACGCTCCCCTCCAACATACAAGCTAGCCCTGGGGAGGTGGTGGTCACTGGGAAACCACAACAGACCCCCTACATTAATGTATTTCAGCCCCTGGGGCTGTGGAGGCTCCGTGGCCCCACCGTATTTGGGCTGTGGAGGGGCCCCACATGCCCCCGGCATTCATTTGATAATTTTCCCTAGGTAGGTGGCAGTCACTGGGGCTGCGGGGGAGGCCATACAGCCCCTCCCTGCTTACATTATAAGGTCAGCCCCGGGGAGGTGGCGGTCCCTGGGGCTGCAGAGGGGCCGTGCAGCCTCCCACATTATTTTACATACGGACTGGGGAGATGGCGGACCCCGAGGCTATGCGTGGGCCCAGTGCATATATTATAAAGTGCCCTGGGGAGGTGGCGGTCCCCGGGGCTTTCAAAAGCCCTCAGAGGGGAGCCCCGTGTGCTCACCTTCTATTGTTATGATATGCCCCAGGACCTGGCCTACCAGAAGTTATTTAAAAGCAAGCGCGGGAGCCCATGTTTAGTGTTTTTTTTTAAATTTATTGAAGCAACTTCACAAACATTATGATTTTGTGGCATTTTTAAAAAAAAATGCTTTTTTGGTCTGTTGGGGTTCTTCTGGGACTGTGAAGCCCTGGACCAAATGTATGGGGTCAGGGTATTCCTACACTGCCCACTTTTTTTTTTTTTTACATTTTACTTGTGGGTCTCAGCTCAAGAAGAGTCCGAAGATGGCTGCAAATGGCTGCAAACACTTCTGTCGTGTAGTTCCTATATTGCCCATATAGGACCTGCGAGTTTGGATAACATAAACTGTGGGTTTGGTGGCAGACTGATTCTGAGCACCCCCACCGAGAAATGTTAGCCTGTTTGCATAAGCTAGCTCACAGTGCCACTAGTGTCTCCTCTTATCGGGGAGAGAATAGTTTCTGGCAACCTTAGAACATGACAACCATGATCCCTCAGGATCGTGGAAACAATGTACTACTTTTCGCTCAGTCACTCGTGCTTACTTATCTTGTCTCAGAGATGCACAGAATAAACAGCCTGGGTGTTTCAATAAGGATTTATTGAACAGTCGTTATTCTTGTGTAGAATATATGAGCTGCAACAACCATTAGACAGTAGCAGAGATATATGATTAGCAGTACAGTGAATATAAATGGATAGTACAGTTCTACCATCTTGCACTACGCATGAATAAATACATGAATATAAAATGCATTGATAAAAGAAAGCTTGTACTCCTAAGATGCCTATCTAGATGTACCTAAGTGTACGTAGCATGAGAGTAGGTGTGAAGCCAAGAATCCCTCTAGGATTTAGTCGTACCCCATTACCTGAAGTGTGAGAATGTAGGAGCCCTTCTTGGTCTCGAGTTGGACAATCCGCGAGGGATGTTCAGACCATTGTCAGCTGGAACGTCTGCATGCAGGAGTCTCAGCATCTCTGGTCAGTGTGTCGGCCTGGAAGTCTCGGTTCCCTCTAACTAACACTAGCAAGATGTGCTGTATTTATACAGAAAGTATCTAGGGTTCCTTTGTCCTTTGTTGCTTGTATTAGCCATTGTTGGATGTGAGGATGACGTATGGGATGAACCGTGTACGTAGATATGGGGAGGAAGGTGGTGTAGCCCCAGCCTGGTTTCTAAGAACCCTTATGAATATTCATTCATACTGTGCGAGTCTATTGATGGAGTTATAGGACTCTATTGTTTAGGAGAAACCCTCCTAAACAATAGACTAGAACTAGGTAAAGGTTCAATCCTAAAAGGCCTGTTACAGTGTAGTGTAGGGGAGGTAATGTAGGTGAAGGGGTATGATGTTACCCAGGCCTATATTAGGGTACCTATATGGAACATAACACTTCCTGGTTGAAGTGTTGCCAGTCAGTCAGAGCTCTGCATTTCCCTGCATGAGCTCGTCTTTTTTCACAAAATATCCTTGAACACAGATATCACAAACTTTTAAAAAACAATTCTCAACAACTACTGAATGGATTTACACCAAATAACTGAAAGCATGATCTGTGTAACCAGATGTAGCTGTGGTATATATATATGCTTCTCTTACTTGAGTAGTGCTGTCATCCCGTACCTACGGCATATGAGAAATAAGGTGAAGGAGGATCAATGCGGGAAACAAGCATCATGCCATATATATATATATAATTATCTACTGGCGGTCGCCAGTAGATAGTTATAGTTAGGACCTATTTTCCATAGGAAATCCGCAACATTCTATTTGAAATAACTCTTGTGTCGGTTGACGAATCTTCGCGAAATTTTCAAACTTTATGGCCCGCTCCGGTCCGCTCCTACCCTGAAAGTTTCGGGGTGATTCGTCAAGCGGGGGCCGAGAAAAAAGGGGGGTCCCAAAACGTGTTTTCCCTATTCATTTTCCCATAGGAAACTTTAGCCACGGCTACAGCCCGAACTGCTGAACGGAATTACACAAAATTTGGCAAAGAGGTAGTTCTTGGTTCAGAAAGAACCCTTTTTGTTAAATGGTGTAAATCCGTTCAGTAGTTGCGGAGAAATTAAAAAAATAAGAGTCAAAAAATCAATTTCCCATAGGAAACTTTATGCAAGGCTACAGCCCGAACTGCTGAACGGAATTACACCAAATTTGGCAAAGAGGTAGTTCTTGGTTCAGAAAGAACCCTTTTGTTAAATGGTGTAAATCCGTTCAGTAGTTGCTGAGAAAATCAAAAGTAAAAACACATATATATCTGGGCGGAGCCTAACCACACATGTCATCGTGAGATCTGATTGGCTGTCAGCACTTCATCCTGGAATTGCTGGCAGCCATCTTGGGACCAATATAAATGATAGTACCCCATTGAAATGCATTGTAGTGAATCGAAGATTTTGAGGGTTACCAAAAGGAGAACTATAAAGGGTGATAACAGACTTTAGTTACATTAGAATTCATTTGTTGATGGTACCATACTAATTTCAGGAATTGTGGTGTGTTCTAAGGTGATTTTACCTTGTGAAAAACCTTCTGCTGGGATATCATGAATCATGTTTGAGAGAAAACTATTTTCACATGCTTGTCCCATACAGTTTTGGAAGGTGCTCCAGAAGCTAAAATGAGAGCATATTTTCTGTAAATTCACATTATCTTTCTCAGTCATGTGAGAATGAAGTCTGACATTCTCAGTAAAACATGTACATCCAACAAGGGCAGAGACTGTCAGTTGATTCCTTTGTGTTCTACTGCAGCTTCCCAGAGTGTTCTAAAGAACAACTAGAGTGCTAACAGCCTTACTTATGACAAAAGTATGGCACACCTGAAGCCATCTTGATTGGAATAAACTGGTAACACTTAAAACATTTAATTTAAAAAGGAACAAAATGATGGGGTTCATCTTGTCATAGAAATTATGGTTAGTGCTCTGGAAAGAAAAATTAGGACATGTTTCAAGTGTGATCTCAAATATCTTCCTGTTATATTTCAACGGGAGCAGCCTGTCAGTTGATGCCTTTGTGTTCTACTGCAGCTTCCCAGAGTGTTCTAAAGAACAACTAGAGCGCTAACAGTCTTACTTATGACAAAAGTATGGCACACCTGAAGCCATCTTGAGTGGAATAAACTGGTAACACTTTAAACATTTAATTTAAAAAGGAACAAAATGATGGCGTTCATTTTGTCATAGAAATTATGGTTAGTGCTGTAGAAAGAAAAATTAGGACATGTTTCAAGTGTGATCTCAAATATCTTCCTGTTATATTTCAACAGGAGCAGCCTGTCAGTTGATGCCTTTGTGTTCTACTGCAGCTTCCCAGAGTGTTCTAAAGAACAACTAGAGCGCTAACAGTCTTACTTATGACAAAAGTATGGCACACCTGAAGCCATCTTGATTGGAATAAACTGGTAACACTTAAAACATTTAATTTAAAAAGGAACAAAATGATGGGGTTCATTTTGTCATAGAAATTATGGTTAGTGCTGTAGAAAGAAAAATTAGACATGTTTTAAGTGGGTTCTCAAATATCTTCCTGTTATATTTCAACAGGAGCAGCCTGTCAGTTGATGCCTTTGTGTTCTACTGCAGCTTCCCAGAGTGTTCTAAAGAACAACTAGAGCACTAACAGCCTTACTTATGACAAAAGTATGGCACACCTGAAGCCATCTTGATTGGAATAAACTGGTAACACTTAAAACATTTAATTTAAAAAGGAACAAAATGAGGGGGTTCATTTTGCCATAGAAATTATGGTTAGTGCTGCAAAAAGAAAATTTAGTGCATGTTTTAAGTGAGATCTCAAATCCTCTTCTATTTCATTAGAAAATTCTGACATGCAGACTGAAACAATCACTTTCAATACCAGCAGTAGACTTCCAGTTAACTCCTTGGTGAGCAGTAGCTTTACTACAGTGATCTAATGAACAACTAGAGTGCTAACATTCTGAATTTATGGCAAATGTGTGACACATCTGAATGCCTTCTTCATGGAATCAAAGTAAAAACTGAAAGCATTTCCTACTGAGGAGACTGCAGTAAATGAGGAAATTAGGAAACTTCATAACAAAGAAGTCTTCCAAGATGGCCACCAGTGAAAAAAGAGCCCAAATGTAGCACAAATATTACCCAGATGTAGCCCACATATAGCCCAATGACAAAAGTGTGCAAAACACTTTATTTTTAGTTTTTGCAGTTTTATGTAGTGCAGACTGGTCAGGTATTGGAGCGTTGCATCTTAAAACATGACCCCCTACACTACAAAAACACCACTGCACTACCCTAAACCCTAAAACACTACCCCCAGCACGACCCCCTACACTACACAAGCACCACTGCACTATCCTAAACCCTAAAATACTACCCCCAGCATGACCCTCTACACTACACAAACACCACTGCACTACCCTAAAACACTACCCCAACACCACTGCACTAACCTAAATCCTAAAACACTACCCCCAGCACGACCCCCTACACTACCCAAACACCACTGCACTACCCTAAAACATGACCCCCTACACTACACAAACACGACTGCACTACCCTAAACCCTAAAACACTACCCCCAGCACGACCCCCTACACTACACAAGCACCACTGCACTACCCTAAACCCTAAAACACTACCCCCAGCACAACCCCCTACACTACACAAACACCACTACCTTAAACCCTAAAACACTACCCCCAGCACGACCCCCTACACTACCCAAACACCACTGCACTAACCTAAATCCTAAAACACTACCCCCAGCACGACCCCCTACACTACCCAAACACCACTGCACTACCCTAAAACATGACCCCCTACACTACACAAACACCACTGCACTACCCTAAACCCTAAAACACTACCCCCAGCACGACCCCCTACACCACACAAGCACCACTGCACTACCCTAAACCCTAAAACACTACCCCCAGCACGACCCCTACACTGCCCGAACACCACTGCACTGCCCTAAACCCTGAAACACCAGCCCCTGCACGACCCCTACACTGCCCAAACACCACTGCACTGCCCTAAACCCTGAAACACCAGCCCCTGCACGACCCCCTACACTGCCCAAACACCACTGCACTGCCCTAAACCCTGAAACACCAACTCTAGCACGACCCCCTACACTGCCCGAACACCACTGCACTGCCCTAAACCCTGAAACACCACCCCCTTCATGACCTCCTACACTGCCCGAACACCACTGCACTGCCCTAAACCCTGAAACACCACCCCCAGCACGCCCCTACACTGCCCGAACACCACTGCACTGCCCTAAACCCTGAAACACTACCCCCAGCAAGACCTCCTACACTGTCCGAACACCACTGCACTGCCCTAAACCCTGAAACATCACCCCCAGCAAGACCCCCTACACTGCCCGAACACCACTGCCCTAAACCCTGAAACACCACCCCCAGCAAGACCCCTACACTGCCCGAACACCACTGCACTGCCCTAAACCCTGAAACACCAGCCCCAGCACGACCCCTACACTGCCCGAACTCCACTGCACTGCCCTAAACCCTGAAACACCACTCCCTGCATGACCCCTACACCTAACATAAATCCTAAAACACTACCCCCAGCACGACCCCCTACACTACCCAAACACCACTGCACTACCCTAAAACATGACCCCCTACACTACACAAACACGACTGCACTAGCCTAAACCCTAAAACTCTACCCCAGCACGACCCCCTACACTACACAAGCACCACTGCACTACCCTAAACCCTAAAACACTACCCCCAGCACGACCCCCTACACTACACAAACACCACTGCACTACCTTAAACCCTAAAACACTACCCCCAGCACGACCCCCTACACTACCCAAACACCACTGCACTAACCTAAATCCTAAAACACTACCCCCAGCACGACCCCTACACTACTCAAACACCACTGCACTACCCTAAAACATGACCCCCTACACTACACAAACACCACTCCACTACCCTAAACCCTAAAACACTACCCCCAGCATGACCCCCTACACTACACAAGCACCACTGCACTACCCTAAACCCTAAAACACTACCCCCAGCACGACCCCCTACACTGCCCGAACACCACTGCACTGCCCTAAACCCTGAAACACCAGCCCCTGCACGACCCCCTACACAGCCCAAACACCACTGCACTGCCCTAAACCCTGAAACACCAACTCAAGCACGACCCCCTACACTGCCCGAACACCACTGCACTGCCCTAAACCCTGAAACACCACCCCCTTCATGACCCCCTACACTGCCCGAACACCACTGCACTGCCCTAAACCCTGAAACACTACCCTCAGCAAGACCTCCTACACTGCCCGAACACCACTGCACTGCCCTAAACCCTGAAACATCACCCCAGCAAGACCCCCTACACTGCCCGAACACCACTGCCCTAAACCCTGAAACACCACCCCCAGCACGACCCCCTACACTGCCCGAACACCACTGCACTGCCCTAAACCCTGAAACACCACCCCAGCACGACACCCTACACTGCCCGAACACCACTGCACTGCCCTAAACCCTGAAACACCACCCCCTGCACGACCCCCTACACTGCCCGAACACCACTGCACTGCCCTAAACCCTGAAACACCATCCCCAGCACGACCCCCTACACTGCCACGAACACCACTGCACTGCCCTAAACCCTGAAACATCACCCCCAGCAAGACCCCCTACCCTGCCTGAACACCACTGCCGTAAACCCTGAAACACCACCCCCAGCAAGACCCCCTACACTGCCCGAACACCACTGCACTGCCCTAAACCCTGAAACACCAGCCCCAGCACGAGCCCTACACTGCCCGAACACCACTGCCCTAAACCCTGAAACACCACCCCCAGTAAGACCCCCTACACTGCCCGAACACCACTGCACTGCCCTAAACCCTGAAACATCACCCCCAGCAAGACCCCCTACACTGCCCGAACACCACTGCCCTAAACCCTGAAACACCATCCCCAGCAAGACCCCCTACACTGCCCGAACACCACTGCACTGCCCTAAACCCTGAAACACCAGCCCCAGCACGAGCCCTACACTGCCCGAACACCACTGCACTGCCCTAAACCCTGAAACACCACTCCCTGCACGACCCCTACACTGCCCGAACACCACTGCACTGCCCTAAACCCTGAAACACCACCCCCAGCATGACCCCTACACTGCCCGAACACCACTGCACTGCCCTAAACCCTGAAACACCACCCCTGCACGATCCCCTACACTGCCCGAACACTACTGTACTGCCCTAAACCCTGAAACACCACCCCCAGCACGACCCCCTACACTGCACGAACACCACTGCACTGCCCTAAACCCCGAAACACTACCCCCAGCAAGACCCCCTACACTGCCCGAACACCACTGCACTGCCCTAAACCCTGAAACATCACCCCCAGCAAGACTCCCTACACTGCCCGAACACCACTGCCCTAAACCCTGAAACACCACCCCCAGCAAGACCCCCTACACTGCCCGAACACCACTGCACTGCCCTAAACCCTGAAACACCACCCCCAGCATGACCCCCTACACTGCCCGAACACCACTGCACTGCCCTAAACCCTGAAACACCACCCCCAGCACGACCCCCTACACTGCCCGAACACCACTGCACTGCCCTAAACCATGAAACACCATCCCCAGCACGACCCCCTACACTGCCCGAACACCACTGCACTGCCCTAAACCCTGAAACACCACCCCCAGCACGACCCCTACACTGCCCGAACACCACTGCACTGCCCTAAACCCTGAAACACCAGCCCCAGCACAACCCCGTACACTGCCCGAACACCACTGCACTGCCCTAAACCCTGAAACACCAGCCCCAGCACGACCGCCTACACTGCCCGAAAACCACTGCACTGCCCTAAACCCTGAAACACCAGCCCCAGCACGACCCCTACACTGCCCGAACACCACTGCACTACCCTAAACCCTCAAACACCAGCCCCAGCATGACCCCCTACACTGCCCGAACACCACTGCACTGCCCTAAACCCTGAAACACCAGTACCAGCAAGACCCCCTACACTGCCCGAACACCACTGCACTGCCCTAAACCCTGAAACACCACCCCCAGCAAGACCCCCTACACTGCCCGAACACCACTGCACTAGAGCCTGAAACACCACCCCCAGCAAGACCACCTACACTGGTCGAACACCACTGCACTGCCCTAAACCCTGAAACACCACCCCCTGCACGACCCCCTACACTGCCCAAACACCACTGCACTGCCCTAAACCCTGAAACACAACCCCTCAGCACGACAGCCTATACTGCCCGAACACCACTGCACTGCCCTAAACCCTGAAACACCACCCTCAGCACGACCCCCTACACTGCCCGAACACCACTGCACTGCCCTAAACCCTGAAACACAACCCCTCAGCACAACAGCCTACACTGCCCGAACACCACTGCACTGCCCTAAACCCTGAAACACCACCCCCAGCACGACCCCCTACACTGCCCGAACACCACTGCACTGCCCTAAACCCTGAAACACAACCCCTCAGCACGACAGCCTACACTGCCCGAACACCACTGCACTGCCCTAAACCCTGAAACACCACCCCCTGCACGACCCCCTACACTGCCCGAACACCACGGCACTGCCCTAAACCCTGAAACACAACCCCTCAGCACGACAGCCTACACTGCCCGAACACCACTGCGCTGCCCTAAACCCTGAAACACCACCCCCAGCACGACCCCCTACACTGCCCGAACACCAATGCACTGCCCTAAACCCTGAAACACCACCCCCTGCACGACCTCCTACACTGCCGGAACACCACTGCCCTAAACCCTGAAACACCACCCCCAGCACGACCCCCTACACTGCCCGAACACCACTGCACTGCCCTAAACCCTGAAACATCAGCCCCAGCACGACCCCCTACACTGCCCGAACACCACTGCACTGCCCCAAACCCTGAAACACCAGCCCCAGCACGACCCCCTACACTGCCCGAACACCACTGCACTGCCCTAAACCCTGAAACACCACCCCCTGCATGACCCCCTACACTGCCCGAACACCACTGCACTGCCCTAAACCCTGAAACACCACCCCCTGCTCCACCCCTACACTGCCCGAACACCACTGCACTGCCCTAAACCCTGAAACACCACCCCCCCACGACCCCGTTTACTGCTCGAACACCACTGCACTGCCCCAAACCCTGAAACACCACCCCCAGCATGACCCCCTACACTGCCCGAACACCACTGCCCTAAACCCTGAAACACCACCCCTGCACGACCCCCTACACTGCCCGAACACCACTGCACTGCCCTAAACCCTGAAACACCACCCGCTACACTGCCCGAACACCACTGCACTGCCCTAAACCCTGAAACACCACCCCCAGCACGACCCCCTACACTGCCCGAACACCACTGCACTGCCCTAAACCCTAAAACACCACCCCCAGCATTACCCCCTACACTGCCCAAACACCACTGCACTGCCCTAAACCCTAGAACACTACCCCCAGTACGACCCCCTACACTACCCGAACACCACTGCACTACCCTAAACCCTAAAATACTACCCCCAGCACAACCCCCTACACTACCCGAACACGACTGCACTGCCCTAAACCTTCAAACACTCCCCCAGCATGACCCCCTACACTACCCGAACACCACTGCACTGCCCTAAACCCTAAAACACTCCCCCAGCACGACCCCCTACACTACCCGAACACCACTGCACTGCCCTAAACCCTAAAACACTCCCCCAGCACGACCCCTACACTGCCCGAACACCACTGCACTGCCCTAAACCCTGAAACACAACCCCTCAGCACGACAGCCTACACTGCCCGAACACCACTGCACTGCCCTAAACCCTGAAACACCACCCCCAGCATGACCCCTACACTGCCCGAACACCACTGCACTGCCCTAAACCCTGAAACACCACCCCTTGCATGACCTCCTACACTGCCGGAACACCACTGCCCTAAACACTGAAACACCACCCCCAGCACGACCCCCTACACTGCCAGAACACCACTGCACTGCCCTAAACCCTGAAACATCAACCCCAGCAAGACCCCCTACACTGCCTGAACACCACTGCCCTAAACCCTGAAACACCACCCCCTACACTGCACGAACACCACTGCACTGCCCTACACCGTGAAACACCACCTCCAGCAAAACCCCCTATACTGCCTGAACACCTTTGCTCTGCCCTAAGTCCTGAAACACTAGCCCCAGCACGACCCCCTACACAGCCCGAACACCACTGCACTGCCCTAAACCCTGAAACACCACCCCCAGCACGACCCCCTACACTGCCCAAACACCACTGCACTGCCCTAAACCCTGAAACACCAGCCCCAGCAAGACCCCCTACACTGCCCGAACACCACTGCACTGCCCTAGACTCTGAAACACCAGCCCCAGCACGACCACCTACACTGCCCGAACACCACGGCACTGCCCTAAACCCTGAAACACCACTCCCTGCACAACCCCTACACTGCCCGAACACCACTGCACTGCCCTAAACCCTGAAACACCACCCCCAGCACGACCCCTACACTGCCCGAACACCACTGCACTGCCCTAAACCCTGAAACACCACCCCCTGCACGATCCCCTACACTGCCCGAACACTACTGTACTGCCCTAAACCCTGAAACACCACCCCCAGCACGACCCCCTACACTGCACGAACACCACTGCACTGCCCTAAACCCCGAAACACAACCCCCAGCAAGACCCCCTACACTGCCCGAACACCACAGCACTGCCCTAAACCCTGAAACATCACCCCCAGCAAGACCACCTACACTGCCCGAACACCACTGCCCTAATCCCTGAAACACCACCCCCAGCAAGACCCCTACACTGCCCGAACACCACTGCACTGCCCTAAACCCTGAAACACCACCCCCAGCATGACCCCCTACACTGCCCGAACACCACTGCACTGCCCTAAACCCTGAAACACCACCCCCAGCACGACCCCCTACACTGCCCGAACACCACTGCACTGCCCTAAACCATGAAACACCATCCCCAGCACGACCCCCTACACTGCCCGAACACCACTGCACTGCCCTAAACCCTGAAACACCACCCCCAGCACGACCCCCTACACTGCCCGAACACCACTGCACTGCCCTAAACCCTGAAACACCAGCCCCAGCACAACCCCGTACACTGCCCGAACACCACTGCACTGCCCTAAACCCTGAAACACCAGCCCCAGCACGACCGCCTACACTGCCCGAAAACCACTGCACTGCCCTAAACCCTGAAACACCAGCCCCAGCACGACCCCTACACTGCCCGAACACCACTGCACTACCCTAAACCCTCAAACACCAGCCCCAGCATGACCCCCTACACTGCCCGAACACCACTGCACTGCCCTAAACCCTGAAACACCAGTACCAGCAAGACCCCCTACACTGCCCAAACACCACTGCACTGCCCTAAACCCTGAAACACCACCCCCAGCAAGACCCCTACACTGCCCGAACACCACTGCACTAAAGCCTGAAACACCACCCCCAGCAAGACCACCTACACTGGCCGAACACCACTGCACTGCCCTAAACCCTGAAACACCACCCCCTGCATGACCCCCTACACTGCCCAAACACCACTGCACTGCCTTAAACCCTGAAACACAACCCCTCAGCACAACAGCCTACACTGCCCGAACACCACTGCACTGCCCTAAACCCTGAAACACTACCCCCAGCACGACCCCCTACACTGCCCGAACACCACTGCACTGCCCTAAACCCTGAAACACAACCCCTCAGCACGACAGCCTACACTGCCCGAACACCACTGCACTGCCCTAAACCCTGAAACACCACCCCCAGCACGACCCACTACACTGCCCGAACACCACTGCACTGCCCTAAACCCTGAAACACAACCCCTCAGCACAACAGCCTACACTGCCCGAACACCACTGCACTGCCCTAAACCCTGAAACACCAACCCCAGCACGACCCCCTACACTGCCCGAACACCACTGCACTGCCCTAAACCCTGAAACACAACCCCTCAGCACGACAGCCTACACTGCCCGAACACCACTGCACTGCCCTAAACCCTGAAACACCACCCCCTGCACGAACCCCTACACTGCCCGAACACCACTGCACTGCCCTAAACCCTGAAACACAACCCCTCAGCACGACAGCCTACACTGCCCGAACACCACTGCGCTGCCCTAAACCCTGAAACACCACCCCCAGCACGACCCCCTACACTGCCCGAACACCACTGCACTGCCCTAAACCCTGAAACACCACCCCCTGCACGACCTCCTACACTGCCGGAACACCACTGCCCTAAACCCTGAAACACCACCCCCAGCACGACCCCCTACACTGCCCGAACACCACTGCACTGCCCTAAACCCTGAAACATCAACCCCAGCAAGACCCCCTACACTGCCTGAACACCACTGTCCTAAACCCTGAAACACCACCCCCTACACTGCACGAACACCACTGCACTGCCCTACACCGTGAAACACCACCTCCAGCAAAACCCCCTACACTGCCTGAACACCTTTGCTCTGCCCTAAGTCCTGAAACACTAGCCCCAGCACGACCCCCTACACAGCCCGAGCACCACTGCACTGCCCTAAACCCTGAAACACCACCCCCAGCACGACCCCCTACACTGCCCAAACACCACTGCACTCCCTAAACCCTGAAACACCAGCCCCAGCAAGACCCCCTACACTGCCCGAACACCACTGCACTGCCCTAGACTCTGAAACACCAGCCCCAGCACGACCACCTACACTGCCCGAACACCACGGCACTGCCCTAAACCCTGAAACACCAGCCCCAGCACAACCCCCTACACTGCCCGAACACCACTGCACTGCCCAAAACCCTGAAACACCAGCCCCAGCACGACCCCCTACACTGCCCGAACACCACTGCACTGCCCTAAACCCTGAAACACCAGCCCCAGCATGACCCCCTACACTGCCCGAACACCACTGCACTGCCCTAAACCCTGAAACACCACCCCTGCATGACCCCCTACACTGCCCGAACACCACTGCACTGCCCTAAACCCTGAAACACCACCCCTGCTCCACCCCTACACTGCCCGAACACCACTGCACTGCCCTAAACCCTGAAACACCACCCCAGCACGACCCCCTTTACTGCTCGAACACCACTGCACTGCCCCAAACCCTGAAACACCACCCCCAGCACGACCCCCTACACTGCCCGAACACCACTGCCCTAAACCCTGAAACACCACCCCTGCACGACCCCCTACACTGCCCGAACACCACTGCACTGCCTTAAACCCTGAAACACCACCCGCTACACTGCCCGAACACCACTGCACTGCCCTAAACCCTGAAACACCACCCCCAGCACGACCCCCTACACTGCCCGAACACCACTGCACTACCCTAAACCCTAAAATACTACCCCCAGCACAACCCCTACACTACCCGAACACGACTGCACTGCCCTAAACCCTCAAACACTCCCCCAGCATGACCCCCTACACTACCCGAACACCACTGCACTGCCCTAAACCCTAAAACACCACCCCCAGCATTACCCCCTACACTGCCCAAACACCACTGCACTGCCCTAAACCCTAGAACACTACCCCCAGTATGACCCCCTACACTACCCGAACACCACTGCACTACCCTAAACCCTAAAATACTACCCCCAGCACAACCCCCTACACTACCCGAACACGACTGCACTGCCCTAAACCCTCAAACACTCCCCCAGCATGACCCCCTACACTACCCGAACACCACTGCACTGCCCTAAACCCTAAAACACTCCCCCCAGCACGACCCCCTACACTACCCGAACACCACTGCACTGCCCTAAACCCTAAACACTCCCCCCAGCACGACCCCCTACACTGCCCGAACACCACTGCACTGCCCTAAACCCTGAAACACAACCCCTCAGCACGACAGCCTACACTGCCCGAACACCACTGCACTGCCCTAAACCCTGAAACACCACCCCCAGCACGACCCCCTACACTGCCCGAACACCACTGCACTGCCCTAAACCCTGAAACACCACCCCCTGCACGACCCCCTACACTGCCCGAACACCACTGCACTGCCCTAAACCCTGAAACATCAACCCCAGCAAGACCCCCTACACTGCCTGAACACCACTGCCCTAAACCCTGAAACACCACCCCCTACACTGCACGAACACCACTGCACTGCCCTACACCGTGAAACACCACCTCCAGCAAAACCCCTACACTGCCTGAACACCTTTGCTCTGCCCTAAGTCCTGAAACACTAGCCCCAGCACGACCCCCTACACAGCCCGAACACCACTGCACTGCCCTAAACCCTGAAACACCACCCCCAGCACGACCCCCTACACTGCCCAAACACCACTGCACTGCCCTAAACCCTGAAACACCAGCCCCAGCAAGACCCCCTACACTGCCCGAACACCACTGCACTGCCCTAGACTCTGAAACACCAGCCCCAGCACGACCACCTACACTGCCCGAACACCACGGCACTGCCCTAAACCCTGAAACACCAGCCCCAGCACAACCCCCTACACTGCCCGAACACCACTGCACTGCCCTAAACCCTGAAACACCAGCCCCAGCACGACCCCCTACACTGCCCGAACACCACTGCACTGCCCTAAACCCTGAAACACCAGCCCCAGCACGACCCCCTACACTGCCCGAACACCACTGCACTGCCCTAAACCCTGAAACACCACCCCCTGCATGACCCCCTACACTGCCCGAACACCACTGCACTGCCCTAAACCCTGAAACACCACCCCTGCTCCACCCCTACACTGCCCGAACACCACTGCACTGCCCTAAACCCTGAAACACCACCCCCAGCACGACCCCCTTTACTGCTCGAACACCACTGCACTGCCCCAAACCCTGAAACACCACCCCCAGCACGACCCCCTACACTGCCCGAACACCACTGCCCTAAACCCTGAAACACCACCCCTGCACGACCCCCTACACTGCCCGAACACCACTGCACTGCCCTAAACCCTGAAACACCACCCGCTACACTGCCCGAACACCACTGCACTGCCCTAAACCCTGAAACACCACCCCCAGCACGACCCCCTACACTGCCTGAACACCACTGCACTGCCCTAAACCCTAAAACACCACCCCCAGCATTACCCCATACACTGCCCAAACACCACTGCACTGCCCTAAACCCTAGAACACTACCCCCAGCACGACCCCCTACACTACCCGAACACCACTGCACTACCCTAAACCCTAAAATACTACCCCCAGCACAACCCCCTACACTACCCGAACACGACTGCACTGCCCTAAACCCTCAAACACTCCCCCAGCATGACCCCTACACTATCCGAACACCACTGCACTGCCCTAAACCCTAAAACACTCCCCCAGCACGACCCCCTACACTACCCGAACACCACTGCACTGCCCTAAACCCTAAAACACTCCCCCAGCACGACCCCCTACACTACCCAAACACCACTGCACTGCCCTAAACCCTAAAACACTACCCCCGCATGACCCCCTACACTACCCAAACACCAATGCACTACCCTAATCCCTAAAACACTACCCCCGCATGACCCCCTACATTACCCTAAACCCTAAAACACTACCCCCGCACGACTCCCTACACTACCCTAAGACCACTGCACTACCCTAAACCCTAAAACACGACCTCCTACACTACACAATCACCACTGCACTACCCTAAACCCTAAAACACTACCCCCTACACTACACAAACACCACTGCACTACCCTAAACCCTAAAAAACTACCCCCAGCACGAACCACTACACTACCCAAACACCACTGCACTACCCTAAACCCTAAAAAACTATCCCCAGCAGTACCCCTACACTACCCAAACACCACTGCACTACCCTAAACCCTAAACCACTACACCCAGCAGTACCCCCTACACTACCCAAACACCACTGCACTACCCTAAATCACTACCCCCAGCACGACCCCCTACACTACCCAAACACCACTGCACTACCCTAAACCCTAAAACACTACCCCCAGCACGACCCCCTACACTACCCAAACACCACTGCACAACCCTAAACCCTAAAACACTCCCCCCTAGCACGACTCCCTACACTACCCAAACACCACTGCACTACCCTAAACCATAAATCTACCCCCAGCATGACCCCCTACACTACACAAACACCACTGCACTACCCTAAACCCTAAAACACTACCCCCAGCACGACCCTCTTCACTACCTAAACACAACTGCACAATTTGTTACAGGCGTTGCAACGCAGGCCTGTGGTGCTTACTGGAAGTACCTAGTGGGCTAGTTGGGCCCCAGGGACCCTCAGGATTCAAGGTGACCTAATCCCCCAACTTAAAATGCACCACTGGGCGCGTTTGCACAGTGGTGAAGGGAGGGGCGGGGCCTCAGGTGACATGTGCGCAAACACGCCCTGTGGTGCGTTTTAAGTTGGGGAATTAATTCCCTTTGAATCCTGAGGGAGCCTGGGGGCCAACTAGCCCACCAGGTACCTTCAGTAAGCACAACAGAGTTGCGTTGCAGAGAGGTGAAAAAGGTTCGTGGCCTCGGAACGCCTCTCTGCAACTCAGCTCTGTGGTCCTAACTGTAGGTACCTGGGGGCTAGTTGGGCCCCAGGGACCCTCAGAATTCAAGGGGACTTAATCCCGCAACTTAAAACACGCCACGGGGTGCGTTTGCACACATGTCACCTCAGGCCCCCTCCCTTCACCACTGTGCAAACGCGCCCTGTAGCGTGTTTTAAGAGGTAGTTTTAATCCCCTGCCCTATTATGTACTAGGGACTTGCAGAGGAGGTCATGCTAATAACAGGGGTACCCCAACGCATAGTGTTCCCTAGTGTATGTAGGTGTTTTCACTGTATTCTAAGTGTCTTTTAGCATAGCACTGGCTCTGGTTAGTCAGAGTCAGTTACCACCAGTACCCGTCTGAAAAAGTTGTGGGCACAGGATGATTTTGCAACAAGGCCTCTTTCTGCTCCTCTGTTGGTTCTTTCTGCACATCTTTTGCTTCTTTCTGTGCGTTTTTTCTTCTTTCTTCACATGTCCTACCTCTGTAGGCATAGTTAGAAACTAGCATTTAAAAAACCTTTGAAATTCACTTAAAAATCATAGGTTTCAGGCACGTTATAGTTAGAAATTAGCATTTAAAAACCTTTGAAATTCACTGAAAAAACCATAGGTTTCAGACATGTTATAGTTAGAAATTAGCATTTAAAAACCTTTGAAATTCACTGAAAAAAACCATAGGTTTTAGGGACAGTTAGAGTTAGTTGGACATTTCACTCGTACAAAACCATAGAAATTCCCCTGTTATAGTTAGTTCAGCTAACTATAACTCGCGCTCCTGCAATGCACTGCTGATGATGTCACATATTACATCACTCATGACATGGTCAGTGACATCACTGATGACATCACTGATGACATCTCAAATGACATCACTGATGACATCATCCATGTGATAATTTCATGCATCTTCTCACACCCTAATATAACTTTTGATACACCCACTCTAAATTACAGACTGCCATTCTCAAAACCATAGACACTCCAACACCAAAAACTACATACCCACTCACTGATTCTTAGGTCTACACACACATCCACTCACTCACCCGTACAGTCACTCATACTTAGTCACTCAGTACAGGACTATCATATGCACTCATACACCTATATAAACACTCACACACCGCCACTCCTCCATAGAGGTACTCACACACCTAGTCAGTCATGCAAAAACTTAATCACACACCCATTTACTCACCTATACAGTTATACACACACCAGCTCACTTACTCATACAAATACTAGCACATTCTTACGCTCTTATACAATCACTGATACAAGTACACACTCATCCATACAGCCACTCTCACAATCACACACTCTCACTTATAGCCATTTATATACTCCAACACACATATATACTGCCTTTCACATATGTAGTTACTCACACATGTACCACTGAGATATACATTCAATCACTAACACACCCATACACACACTCACCCACCCATACAGTCCATCACAGATGCACTCTTGAAACCATGCACCCAGTGAATCACCAACTCACACATCTATGCACAGAGTCACACACACCCCGCCCACACAAACACTCAGGCACCCATACAGATACTCAGACAATCAATCAATAACCCATGTAGACACTCATGTAGCTATTCAGAAAGCCATGCAGCCGCTTACAAACCAACAGACAGACGGATACAGACATTCACACAGTTTAGTCACTAACCCATGCATTCAGTAAGATACATTTAATCACTCACTTGTAGAGTCAGTCACTCACGTACTAAATCATCCATTCAGACACTTATACACCCACTCATTCTTCAATACGCCTTTCCCTATATATATTAAACATATTTAAACTTTACAGAAACACACAGTCACTGGATGATGTCATCAGTGATGTCATCAGTGATGTCATTTGAGATGTCATCAGTGATGTCATCAGTGATGTCACTGACCATGTCATGAGTGATGTAATATGTGACGTCATCAGCAGTGCATTGCGGGGCGCGAGTTATAGTTAGCTGAACTAACTATAACGGGGAATTTCTATGGTTTTGTACGAGTGAAATGTCCAACTAACTATAACTGTCCCTAAAACCTATGGTTTTTTCAGTGATATATATATATATATACATAGATACATACATACATACATTGTAAATAAAAGATCTAACTTTAAATTTTGAATTTTTAAAGTTTGTGTGGTTTAAACTTGGCTTGGATAGGGAAAATAAGTTTTCCTAATGATAACTAAGCTTTAACCTTTGTTTTTTTTCACTGAATTTCAATGGTTTTTTAAACTTTTGAATAAAAATGTGTTTCATATCAAAGAGTCCAGTGCTGGAGGTGGAGAGTTGTTATGTGGAGTGTCATTCAGTTAGTGGAGGAGAGTACAGTAAAGTCTATTGTCATAGACTGGAGTATTGTAGATGGGAATCTAGTTGATTAGAGTAGTTGTAGTAGTGTATCGTACAGTGTAGTTAAGTGTTATATAGTGTAGTGGCATTGTGTATCATATAGTGGAGTCAAATATTGTTGCCTGGAGGAGTGGGTTGTTCAGTGGAATGGTGTGTCGAACAGTAGTGTGTTATATACTATCATGAAGAAGAGTGTTTTAGACTAGATTAGGGTGAAGTAGAGTGTCATAGAGTTGAATATTGTCAAGTGGAGTGTTGTAGAGTACAGTGGAGGAGAGTGTCTAAGAGTGGAGTACCTTGTCATATAGTTGAGTGGTGTAGCATAAAGAGGATTTGAGTGGCGTACCGTCGAGTGTCATACAGTGTAGTGCAGTGTCATAGAGTTGATGGGTATAGAGTGGGGTAGAGTGGCATCGATTGTAGTACAGTGTTGTAGAGTGGAATTGCATACAGTGGAGTAGAGTGTCGGACAGTGGAGTGGTGTAGTGTGGAGAATAGTACAGTGGAATTGAGTGGGATGAAGTGTAGTAGAGTGAAGAATAGTAGAGTGGAGTACACTGGAGTGGGGTAGTGTAGAGTAGAGTAAAATGTCATAGAGTGGAGTGGAGTGGCATGTGGTGTCATAGACTATATATGTCGTAGAGTGCAGTAGAGTAGATTGGCATAGGATACAGTTGAGTAAAATGTCATAAATTGGAGTACTGTGTTGTACAGTAGAGTGTAGTGGGGTGTTGTACGGTATTAAAAAGTGATGTAGACTACAGTAGATTAGAGTTGCATACAGTATAGTTGATATTTGTAGAGTGAAGTGGTGTACAGTACAGTACAGTGTTGTAGAGAGTGGTACAGTGTATTGGCATACAGTGTTATAGAGTACAATGGCATTGAGTGGTGCAGAGTCAAGTGGCATACAGTGGAGTAGTGGGGTAGAGTGGAGTACTGTGTCAGAGTAGAGTGGAGTAAAGTGGGGTACAGTGGCATAGCAAGATTTGCAGAGTGTTGTATAGTGGACTAGAGTATCAGAGAGTCGAGTGGCATAGAGTGTTTCAAGGTGGCATAAGTTTAGTAAGGTGTTGTACAGTGGAGTGAAGGGCTATAGACAGAAGTAAAGTGTCGGAGAGTGTTATACAGTGTAGTTGAGTGTTGTACATTGGAGTTGCATAGAGTAAAGTAGTATATTGAACAGTGGAGCTGCATAGAGTGGATTTTTATATAGTAGCGCAGATTGAGGTAAAGTCTTGTACAGTGGAATAGAGTCGAGTGGAGTGGTGTGACATAGTGTGGAGTGAAGTGCAATAGAGTGTATTGGTGTATCATAGAGTAGAGTGGCATGAAGTGGAGTGTACTGGTGTAGCATAGGTAGTAAGCTGTTTAAATTGGAGTGGGTCTAGTACAGTAGAGTAGAGTGTTGTGTTGTAAAGAAAAGTGTTGTATAGTGGAATAGAGGGTTGTACATTGGCTTGTACGGGCATAGAGTGGAGTACAAAGTTGTATGTGGATAGAGTAGAGTAAAATTTCGTAGAGTGCCATTAAGTGTGGTATACTTTTATAGAGTGGAGTTATATAGAGAGTGTAATCCAATGGAGGGGCGTAGAGTGGAGTGTCATACACTGTATTAGCATAGAGTGGATTACCACAAAGTGGAGTAGCATACAGTGGAATAGGGTGCAGTGGAATTCTGTACAGTGGAGTGTAGAAGAGTGGGGTGGCATAAAGGAATAGAGTAAAATCGAGAAGTGTAAAATAGAGTATGGTACAGGTGATTAGCGTAGAGTGTGATGGCATACATTTAAATGGTGTAGTGTAGAGTCAAGGAAGTAGTTATAAATTGAAGTGGCGGCTCATACAATAGAGTGGAGTGCTGTGTCAGAAAGTGATGGAAACTGTCACATAGTGGAATAGAGTATTGTACAATAGAGTGTATGGGCATTGAATTGAGTGTAGATTTGGACAGTGGGGTGTATGAGGATAGACTAGAGTAGAGTCTAGTAGAGTGGCATAGAGTGTAGTAGAGTTTTGTAGAGTGATGGTGAGTACACTGGAGTGGCGTAGACTGGAGTGGTGTAGAGTGGGGTGGCATAGAGTGTAATCATGTATAGTGTAGTAGCATACAGTTGAGTGGCGAAAAGTGTAATAATGTGTAGTGTAGTAGTGTACAGTAGAGTGGCATACAGTGAAGTGGTTTAGACTAGAGTAGTATGTTGTGGGGTGGGGCATACAGTGGAGTAGTGTACAGTGGAGCAAGGTAGAGTGGAATAACATACAGTAGAGGGAAAAAATTTGAAGTTGTGTACATTGTAATAGCATAGAATGGGCATATATTGTAGAAGAATAGAATGGAGTGGCATACAGTGGAATAGCATGGGGTGGAGTACAGTTGAGTGGAGTAGATTAGAATAGCATAGAGTGGGCTAGCGTAGAGTAGAATAGAGTAGAGTGGAGTGGTGTATAGTGGAGTGGTGTAGACTGGAGTAGTGTACAGTGGAGTGGGGTAGAGTGAAATAGCATATAGTGGAGTGGCATTGAGTGGAGTGGTGTCCAATGGACTAGCGTAGACTGAAGTGGCGTAAACTGTAGTGGTGTACACTGGAGTAGCGTAGACTGTATGTTATATTATGTTATGCTCTGGCATAGTATGATATCGTATGGTATGTTATATTGATTTGTATAGTGCACAAATCACCCGAGAGTGCATCCAGGCACTTAGGCAGATGTGTAGGTTTGTGGTCTCCTTGGTGCTTATACGACAAGCAAGTTCTTCAGCTTCTTGCAGAACTCAAGAAGTGAGGAGGATGCTCTGATGTGTAGGGTTGTGTGACAGTGGAGAGCGTGCAGTGGAATAGTGTAGAGAGGAGTTGTGTACAATACAGTGGAGTAGACTGTAATAGTGTATAGTGGAGTAGCATACAGTGCAGTGGTGTACAGTGAAGTGGTGTAGACTGGAGTGGTGTACACTGGAATGGCATAGAGTGTAATAGCTTACAGTGGAGTGGCATCCAATGGAATAGCATAGAACGGAGTGAGATAGAGTGAAGTAACGTACACTGGAGTGGCGTAGAGTAAAGTAGCAAACAGTGAAGTGGCAAACAGTGAAATAGGATGGAGTGGAGTGGCATACAGTGGAATATCATAGAGTGGAATAGCATATACTGGAGTGGCATATAGCAGAGTGGCATACAGTGGAGTCACATACACTGAAGAGGTATAGAGTGCAGTTGCATATAGCGTAATAGCATAAAGTGGACTGGCATAGAGTGGAGTTGTGTACAGTGTAATAGCGTAGAGTTGAGTGGCATAGAGAGGAGTCTTTTACAGCGGTGTGGCTTAGAGTGTAATAGAGTATAGTGGGGTAGCGTACAGTGGCCTGGCATCTAATGGAGTGATGTAGATTGGAGTGGCATACAGTAGCGTGGGTTAAAGTGCAATAGAGTACAGTGGAGAGGCATACATTGGAGTGGGGTCCAATCAAATAGCTCCGAACTAAGTGGTGCAGAATGGAATTCCATACATTGGAGTGGGGTAAAGTGGAGTAGAGTACAGTGGAGTGACCTACAGAGGAATAACATAGAGTGGAGTGGCACACAGTGGAATGGCGTAGAGTGGAATAGCATTTACTGGAGTAACATATAGCGGAGTGGTTTACAGTGCAGTGGCATACACTGAAGAGGCGAAGAGTGGAGTTGCATCCAGTGTAGTAGTGTAGAGTGGACTGGCGTAAAGTGGAGTTGTGCACAGTGTAATAGCATAGAGCAAAGTGTTGTACCGTGGACAGGCGTAGAGTGTAATAGTGTATAGTGTAGTAGTGTACAGTGAAGTGATGTATAATGGAGTGGTGTAGCCTGGAGTGATGTACAGTGGCATGGTCTAGAGTGGAATAGCGCACTGTGGAATGGCATACAGTGGAAAGCTACAATTGAGTGTTGTAGAGTGGAGTGGCACACAGTGGAAGAGTGTAGAGTGGAGTGGCATACAGTACAATGGTGTAGAGTGGAGTAGCATATAGTGGAATAGCGTCCAGTGGAGTGAAGTACAGTGGAGTGACATAGACTGGAGTGATATACAGCGGCATTGCATACAGTGAAATAGCATAGAGTGGAGTGGAATCTCACACACTGGAAAGGCATAGAGTGGAGTGGCATAGATTAGAATAGTGTGGAGTGGAGTGGCTACAGTGGTGTGGCATATGGATGTGTGTGAAATTTAGCAGCAAGCTAAATTATGGTGTGCAGAGTAACGCAAAACAGAAAATTGTGCTGCTTTGCATTTCTCCAGATTTACCAATCAACGTAGGGCCATGTATAGTGGCAAATCAACTAGTCATGTGACTGTTGTCCCTTATGCCAATGGCACTTCTAATACGCCAGCCAATTATAAGAACTGTGATATTTATACCAAAAGATATATTCCAGTCAGATTTCTAAAACATGATTATTTCAGATTTTCTATTTTAGACTATAATAACCACAATGCATCATTGCAACTCCGATTGGCTGGCGTATCAGAAGTGCCATTGGTATAAAAGACAACAATCACATGACAAGTTGATTTGCCGGTTACACCCATGAATAAGGTCAGGTGACCGAAACGCGTCGGGGAGGCACTCTTTGTGTTATGTCCCGGTGAAAATAAATGGATTGGATGCTTGCAGTTGTGTGCCTCTCTCCTTCTCTGTGGGTATTGGAGAACAAAACTATATTTGACGGCGTAGCCCGACGCCGGTACGGGACGGCACCACCTCGCTAATGTCAGCACTGTGTTGCCTGGAGGATTGAGGTAACTTGTGCTGCCGCGGATTCTACTGCGTAGAGGGCCCGTGTTTGCCTTTGGGGCAGGGCTATACATGGGACAGCAAGCAAAGTGATTGTTTTATGGACATGACCAAAGGGAATTGACTGAAATTAATTACAAGAACTGTGATATTTATACCAAAAGATATATTCCAGTCGGATTTCTAAAACCTGATTGTTTCTGATTTTCTATTTTAGACTATAATAACCACAATGCATCATTGCAACTCCGATTGGCTGACGTATGAGAAGTGCCAGTGGTATAAAGGACAACAGTGGCATGACAAGTTGATTTGCCGGTTACACCCATGAATAAGGTCAGGTGACCGAAACGCGTCGGGGAGGCATTCTTTGTGTTATGTCCTGGTGAAAATAAACGGATTGGATGCTTGCAGTCATGTGCCTCTCTCCTTCTCTGTGGGTATTGTATTATCATAGTATATGATGACCATTCTGTCTCGGAAATTCTATCCTCCTTAAACCCAAACAACCTCTTTAATGACCCACTTCCCTCCAACTGTTTGGCCGCTGCCTCCCAATCTATCATTCCTATTTGGATTGCAATAATCAACGCCTCCCTTCTACAGGTGTCGATACCTGACTCTCTAAAAGCCGGTCAAGTCATCCCCATCTTAAAAAAACCTACGCTGAATCCTGCCTCTCCAGACAACTTTAGACCTATTTCCAATATCCCACTCCTAGCTAAAGTCCTGGAGAAATGTGTACAACTTCAACTGAGCCAACACATCACCAACTTCAACCTTCTAGACGATTTCCAATCAAGGTTCAGGCTTGGGCACAGCACTGAAACCACCATTCTCCATATCGTGGATGATGCTCTCCAAGCCCTTGACCAAGGTAAAACCTGTCTCCTAATCCTTTCAGATCTATCCTCGGCTTTCGATACGGTCAACCACGAAAACTTCTTGAACCCCTCAAACTCAGGATGGGACTGGATGGCTCCGTACTTGAATGGTTTAGATCCTTCCTCCGGGACCGCTCCCAGAGATTCTTAATCAACGGTAACCTTTCCGCTCCCTCTCCGATTACTGTCGGAGTCCCCCAAGGATCAACCTTGTCCCCTACCCTCTTCAATCTTTACCTCGAACCGCTAGCAGAAGTACTATGCACCGCCATTATCTCCTACCACATGTATGCCGATGACACCCAGATCTACATCAAAATCTCTTCTCTGGAGAAGATTTCTTCCCTGAATGAGGCCTTGAAGTTGACTGTCCAATGGCTCACCTTCAACCAGCTCAAACTAAGCGCACAAAAAACAGAATTCATTCTAATCTCCCCACCCAAAACCAACCCTGACATGCGGGAATGGACTAAGTCGATCACAGCCCTAAACTGCCCACCGACCATTGTGGACTCGGCCAAATCCCTTGGAAAAACCTTGGACAGCAGCTTGAATATGCGTGACCACATCAACTCGATGGCCAAAACCCCCAGGTTTCACCTGAGCTATCTAAGAAAACTATGGGGCATATTACCAAGGGCAGTATCACCACTTTAGCGGCACTTTTTGCCGATAAAGCGGCAATATTTTTATCGCCCTATTAGCAAGCTGTCGCTAACAGCTGTTAGCAACAGCTTAATGGCGATAGCGGCCGTTTTGTTGCCGCTTTGCATGTCAGCGATAATTATCGCTAATGACATGCAAAGTAGGTGTTCCCAACTAAAAGCGACTGCAAACAGTCGCAAACACAACTTCTCCCTATTAGCAATGCCCGCGAAGCGATAAAAAAAGTCACGCTAACCGCGATTATCGCTGGAATTTAACACTTAACCATCTTGTCAATGGGAGGTGGATTGTAAGGTTAAGTTCTCACCTGCCTATTAGAGAGCTTTTCATTAGCGCAGTGAATTTATCGCTGGATTTCTCGCGCTATTGCTGGGTTTCGCCGCTATCGCTGGATTTTTTATCGCCTTGGAGATAAGCGTTGATAATAACGCATTATCTCCGCGATGAAATCAAGCGATAGCCGGCGATAAAAAAAACAGCGCTAAGCGCGCTTTGCGATAATTATTGCAAATTTTTGGTAATATGCCCCTAAGGGGCATATTACCAAGGATCGCAAATCATTAGCGATAATTATCGCTGACATGCAAAGCGGCAACAAAACGCCCGCTATCGTCATTAAGCTGTCGCTAACAGCTGTTAGCGACAGCTTGCTAATAGGGCGATAAAAATATCGCCGCTTTATCGGCAAAAAGTGCCGCTAAAGTGGCAATACTGCCCTTGGTAATATGCCCCTAAAACCCTTCCCTGACACTCCAGACCTAAAAATGGCAGTCCAGGCACTAGTTATCTCCAGACTCGAATATGGATGCTCTACCCTTTCTGGCCTACCTAAGATCTCCCTGGCCCCCTTAACGCCTTTGCTGCGAGCGGAATTCCAGCCAGGTGCTGGACATTCCAATCGCGGGCGTGGTCGTGACGAGCTCAGCTCGTCATGCGCACATCCCGCCCGTGCAGCATGACGAGCTGAGCTCGTCATGAGCAGGGAAGGGGTTAAAAGCCTGCCTCAATGCTGCCGCCAGACTCCTAACAGGTTCTAAAAAATTTGACCACATCTCACCACATCTGAAAGCTCTGAACTGGCTCCCTCTTGTAGCCAGAATCCAACTTAAACTGGCATGTATCACTCACAAGGCTCTATACACTAAATCCCCTGCATTTCTCGCCTAGAAACTCGTTGTATCCGGAGGAGACAGAATCTCCCGGTCCTCCAGAGACTTCTTGCTCCAGCCTCCGTGCTTTCGAAGGAAAAAATCTATAATCGTGCGTTCTCTGGGGCCGCACCAAGAATATGGAACTCATTCCCGCCCGCCATTAGAAGAATTCCGTCTCTGGCACGTTTTAAAAAGGAAGCCAAAACCTTCCTAATGGGCAAATTCCTCTCCTAATTCTTGCATTGGACTCACCTCAGCGACTTTGTTTTTATTCTATTGTTACTACACCTTGGACTGACCAGATGCTATCCACCCGGCACCTCCGGGCACTCCACCCTTATACTCTTGGACCTTCGCTTTTGTAAAATGTTTGTACTTGTTTTTATCCCAAATGTTCCACCCCCCTACCTAAGTCTTATTTGTATTCAACCTGTTAACCCTGTAAAGCTGTCAAGTCCGCGCTCTATAAAACACAAATACATTTTTTTTTAAAATAATAAATTGGAGAACTAAACTATATTTGACGGCGTAGCCCGACGCCGGTACGGGACGGCACCACCTCGCTAATGTCAGCACTGTGTCGCCTGGAGGATTGGAGGTGACTTGTGCTGCCGCGGATTCAACTGCGTAGAGGGCCCGTGTTTGCCTTTGGAGTAGGGCTATACATGGGACAGCAAGCAAAGTGATTGTTTTATGGACATCACCAAACGGGAATTGACCGAAATTAATTACAAGAACTGTGATATCTATACCAAAAGATATATTCCAGTCAGATTTCTAAAACATCATTGTTTCTGATTTTCTATTTTAGACTATGATAACCACAATGCATCATTGCAACTCCGATTGGCTGGCATATCAGAAGTGCCATTGGTTTAAAGGACAACAGTCACATGACAAGTTGATTTGCCGGTTACACCCATGAATAAGGTCAGGTGACCGAAACGCGTTGGGGAGGCACTCTTTGTGTTATGTCCTGGTGAAAATAAACAGATTGGATGCTTGCAGTCATGTGCCTCTCTCCTTCTCTGTGGGTATTGGAGAACTAAACTATATTTGACGGCATAGCCCGACGCTGGTACGGGACGGCACCACCTCTCTAATGTCAGCACTGTGTCACCTGGAGGATTGGAGGTGACTTGTGCTGCCGCGGATTCTGCTGCGTAGAGTGCCCGTGTTTGCCTTTGGAGTAGGGCTATACATGGGACAGCAAGCAAAGTGATTGTTTTATGGACATCACCAAAGGGAATTGACTGAAATTAATTACAAGAACTGTGATATTTATACCAAAAGATATATTCCAGTCGAATTTCTAAAACATGATTGTTTCTGATTTTCTATTTTAGACTATAAGAACCGAAATGCATCATTGCAACTCTGATTGGCTGGCATATCAGAAGTGCCATTGGTATAAAGGACAACAGTCACATGACAAGTTGATTTGCCGGTTACACCCATGAATAAGGTCAGGTGACCGAAACGCGTCGGGGAGGCACTCTTTGTGTTACGTCCTGGTGAAAATAAATGGATTGGATGCTTGCAGTCGTGTGCCTCTCTCCTTCTCTGTGGGTATTGGAGAGCTAAACTATATATATATATATATATATAAATATATATATATATATATATACATTTATGGTTATAGTTATGGTTATAGGTATAGGAAGTTATAGTTAGGACCATGTATCCATAGGAACAGCGTGTTTTGACTTGCCTATATCTTTGGTGTGGTTGACGAATCTTCCCAAAATGTTCCCAAAAAGTACCCTGGTAATTCTTGTTGTGCATAAAAAGTTTTGGTGGGATCCACCAAGCGGGGGCCTAGAAACACTGGGGGGCGGGTCAAAAAAAGTCAATTTCCCATGCTAATTCCCATAGAGATTTTAGTTGCAAAAACATCCCGAACCTCTAGACGGAATTACTCCAAATGTGGCAGAAAGGCAGGTCTTAGTCCAGTAATAACCCTTTTTGTTATTTGGTGTAAAATCGCTCAGTAGTTTTAGTGAAATAAAAAAAAAAAAAAGTATATTTCTGACAGTCTCTGTGATGAAATGTGATAGGCTGCCAATGCTTGAAGCAGGAACTGTTGGCAGCCATCTTGGAGCTCAGCTTCAGCGAATCCCCCCAAAAACATTTTTAAAAAAGAAGTGGGCAGGGTGGAAATACCCTGACCTTCTAGGCCTCTTGAGGGGGGGTCCCACAGGAACCCCGGTTGTGGCAAAAAAGCATTTTTTTAAACATTTTTGGTGGGATTCACACTGGTGTCCTGGCTCCCAGCAAAAACATTTTTAAAAGAGAAGCACAGGATCCTGAGCTTCTCTACTTTTTATCTCCCGGATGGGTCATGTCCTGGGGGCATACAGTAATAATAAGAGGGAGGCACACAGGGCCTCTCTCCTAAGGCTCTTTTGAACCCCGGGGACCACCTCGCCCCGGGGGTTTATTTTTAGTTTGAAGGGGGGCGTACCAACCCCCATCCTGGGGTGGGTTCAGCCACCACCTCCCTGGGGCTAAACTAAAAGCAATGGGGGGCCGGGCAGAACCCCCGAGCCACGGGGACCACAACCTCCCTGGGACCTATATATAATAAATCCTCGGAGGGGGGCCACGTGGTCCCCCTCCCGGGCCATACAAGGACCTAGGACTACCACCTCCACTGGGCCGGCCTGTGCAGATCAAAGGATGGGGGCCACATGGCCCCCCTACTGGAGCCACACATGGCCCTGGGGACTGCCACTCCCAATGGTGGGCTACTGCTATGTCCCAAGGGCACCCAGCCCTGGGACATAGCTGTTTGCATTGACTTGGCAGGAGCTTTGACAGCTCCCGCCAAGTCAGAGCAAACACTCCACTTCCAGCAAATGAGAGCTGATAAATGCTCTCGCTTGCTGGAAGCGGAGGCTTCATCTGTTTCCCTGTCCACAGTCAAGCGGGCAGGAAAACAGTTGAAAGGATTGCTCCTGCACGAGTGAGATGACTTTCAGCAACTCCCTCCGTGCAGCAGCAATATTGGCTCCCACAGAAGGCGGGCAGCCTGCTGGTCCTGCAGGGGCCTTGAGGCTCCCCCCGTGGTCCCAGAAAGAGACAAAATAAAGGTCAGAAACAAGCAGAATGAGACGGAATGAATATCTGAAACGAGCAGAAAGAGGCAAAATAAAGGTCATCAAACATTAGAAAGAGGCAAGATAAAGGTGAGAAATGAGCAGAAAAAAGGAGAATAAAGGTCAGAAACGAGCAGAGAGAGGCAAATTAAAAGTGAGCAATGAACAAAAAGAGCAAAATAAAGGTGAGAAATGAGCAGAAAGATGCAGAATAAAGGTCAGCAACAAGCAGAAAGAGGCAAAATAGAGGTCGGAAGTGAGCAAAAAGTGGCAAATTAGAGGTCAGAAACGAGCAGCAAGAAGCAGAATGAAGGTGAAACTGAGCAGAAAGAGGCAAAATAGAGGTCAGAAACGAGCAGAAAGAGGCAAAAAAGAGGTCAGCAACAAGCAGAAAGAGTTCAAATAAAGCTCAGAAACAAGCAAAAAAAGGCAAAATAAAGGCCAGCAACGAGCAGAAGGTGGCAAAATAGAGATCCAAAACCAGCAGAAAGAGGCATAATAAAGGCCAGCAGCGAGCATAAAGAGGCAAAACAGAGATCAGAAATAAACAGAAAGAGGTAAAATAAAGGTCAGAAATGAGCAAAAACAGGCAAAATAGAGATCTTAAACAAGCAGAAAGAGACAAAATAAAGGTCAGAAACCAGCAGAACGGCAAAATAAAGGTCTGAAACGAGCAGAAAGAGGCAAAATAAAGGTCAGCATGAGCAGAAAGAGGCAAAATAGAGATCAGAAATGAGCAGAAAGAGGCAAACTAAAGGTCAGAAACGAGCAGAAAGAGTCAATAAAAAAGGTCAGAAACAAGCAGAAAGAAGCAAAATAGAGAATAGAAACGAGTAGAAAGATCTAAAATAAAGCTCAGAAACGAGCAGAAAGAGGCAAATTAGAGATCAGAAATGAGCAGAAAAAGGCAAAATAGAGGTTAGAAATTAACAGAAAGAGGCCCCCAGCGACACTCATCAGCTAACAGGATTTCATGCCACAACCAGTAGTGCACCAGGAGGCACCTTTGCAGAATGGTTGAGAAAGGAGGCCGGGCCACCGACGATATCTTAGCAATCATGCTGTGGGGGACTTAACGGTGGCAACAATAGGGGTTCTTGGCCCCCAAGGCCCCTCAGCAGTCAAGGGGACTTCACCCCCCAGCCAGTAATGTGCCAAAGAGGCGCGTGTGCAGAGTGGTTGAGAAAGGGGCAGACCTCCGATGAGGTCTCAGCAATCTCGCTGTGGGGAACTTACTGGTGGCACCAATGGGGGTTCTTGGCCCCCATGGACCCTTAGCAGCCAAGAGGACTTGATTCTCCAGCCAGTAGTGTATGAGGAGGTGCCTTTACATAAGTGGTTGAGAAAGGGGGCGGGGCCTCCAACTAGGTCACAGCAATCCCACAGTAGGGGACCTACTGGTGGCAATAATAGGAGTTCTTGGCCCCCAAGCACCCTCAGCAGCCAAGGGGACTTCATCCCCCAAACAATAGTGCACCAGGAGGCACGTTTGAAGGGTGGTGAAGAAAGGGGCAGGGCCTCCGACTAGGTCTCAGCAATCTCGCTGTGGGGGACTTAATGGTGGTAACAGGAGGGGTTCTTGGCCTTTAACTACTCTCATCATCCAAGGGGACTTAATTAGGGGTGGCGGAGCAATACTCCGCCCTCTCACGGAACTCCACAGAATTTGGCGGAGTTTTTCGTAACTCCGCAGAATTCCGTGGAGTGAAACTCTGCGAGCTCCGCCCAGGCCTAGCAGAAAGGTATTATAGCAAAATCCAACGTGGCTGTTTTCCCCCACCAAGTGCGGAGCATTCCTGATTCCCACAGACAGTTGGGAAGCCTGCTTACTGCCCGCTGCAATTCTGAGGCTGAGCCAGCCACCAGGAGACTTGTAAGTAGTGTAAAGGCTCTAAAAAGAGCCCCATGTAAAAATGCACTATCTGGGAAATTTGTTCAAAGAAGCAATTCGTAACACAGCCTTTGGGACCCATTGCATGTTGAGGGGTGGGTCGCTTCGCCCCATGCCTTAACTCACAGTGCTTTGTGCTGAACCTTGCCTGCATCAATTAAGACACCCCAACCACTAGAATTGCTGTGGGGGCATCTTTTCCTCTCTGCTGTAGCCTACAAGGTGTAACCTCGATGTAGGTCCCTGATCTGCATTGGAAGCTTGCTACATTGGGGAGGCCGCCTAAAATTACAGTACATCTCACAACAGGCATGCAGGCGTTCCAGTGCCCTACGCTGTGGGTTTGGAATTACCTGGTGTCTCCGAGTCCCCTAAGATTCTACCATATAACACATAACAAGAGTACAGGTGTGCTGCACCCGATGTTTTAGGGGTGTATTTGGCGATCCATTAGTTTATGTTAGGTTATAATGAGCTGTGGTAACTTACATGCACTCATGTAGTTATTCATGTACTAGTGGGGACTTATGCTGATTCCTGTGATTTTATAACTGTTTCATTTCTTGCCCTGATGTTAGAATGTATGCCATTTTAAATCTTGCAGTGTCAGGATAATGAGTACTGACTCAAGGTCAGCATATTATGCACAGTATTATGATTCATATCATTTTGGTCTATGTTTTTTATACACCAGTCTATTTTTATATAATATTTTTTGGAGTCTCTTTTGTGGTGTATTCATTGTGTTGCTGCGCAAACACTTTACACATTACCTCTGGGATAAGCCTGACTGCTCTTGGAAAGATATCAAGAGGGGTGAGCACGAGTTATCTTTGGTGTGTAACTTAATTGCCCTGACTAGAGTGGTGGGTTCTACCTGGCTTAGGTGCACACCCTAGCCAACCAGAAACCCCATTACTAACAGGGTTGAAGACTGATGTAAAGTAGTTCTCAAAGGGGATTGGTGTGTTACTCAAAGAATCATTCCGAGTGACTTATTAAAGATGATACCCAACATTTCCCAAAGCAACACATTCATTTCACTCAGATGTGTACTTCAGTAATCAAAAAACAGAGGCTAATTTCGCATCCATCCATTTTCCATAAGCTTAACTCAGTTCCATAAGGTAATGTCATCCAGCTTCCCAAAAACATGTGCAGTTCATCGAGGATAGTCCCTCTTTAACCCAAAACCATGCTTCCAATGTAAATACACTATGTGTTATCGGCGTAAGCCGTCTTGATTTACAGGCAATATCGTTTCCCCAGTAGGATTCAATCGCTCTCCCACCCTTTCCATTTCTCACTGGAGCAACCCTATGGCTCACCCACTTGTCAAACAGCAACACCTCAGAACGGCTGCATTATTTATTTATAATTTACTTATAGAATTTATAGAGCACAGCTGTCACCTTACATGTATCCTGGCTCTGCGAGCTTTCATCTAGACCCGTGGTACTCAATGTATGGCCCATGGGCCGCATGCGGCCCTCCTGAACTTCCCTTGCGGCCACCAGCTGAATGACTGCACTGGGCTGCTGTTTACTTCAAAGAGCACTAACATTCAAAAATAAGTTAAATTACCAGGAAAGCGTTTATTTACAGCCCAACTGAAGTAAATGAAAAGAAGCAAATAAGGTACCCTGCAAAAAGTAACTTTAGGAAAATATTCATTTTTCAATAAATCTGGCAACAAACATATAAAAATTTGACAAAGTCTCTTCAAAGTTCAAAAAGTGTATTTCATTGACATGCAGAGTGAAACTCTGCGAGCTCCGCCCAGGCCTAGCAGAAAGGTATTATAGCAAAATCCAACGTGGCTGTTTTCCCCCACCAAGTGCGGAGCATTCCTGATTCCCACAGACAGTTGGGAAGCCTGCTTACTGCCCGCTGCAATTCTGAGGCTGAGCCAGCCACCAGGAGACTTGTAAGTAGTGTAAAGGCTCTAAAAAGAGCCCCATGTAAAAATGTACTATCTGGGAAATTTGTTCAAAGAAGCAATTCGTGACACAGCCTTTGGGACCCATTGCATGTTGAGGGGTGGGTCGCTTCGCCCCATGCCTTAACTCACAGTGCTTTGTGCTGACCTTGCCTGCATCAATTAAGACACCCCAACCACTAGAATTGCTGTGGGGGCATCTTTTCCTCTCTGCTGTAGCCTACAAGGTGTAACCTCGATGTAGGTCCCTGATCTGCATTGGAAGCTTGCTACATTGGGGAGGCCGCCTAAAATTACAGTACATCTCACAACAGGCATGCAGGTGTTCCAGTGCCCTACGCTGTGGGTTTGGAATTACCTGGTGTCTCTGAGTCCCTTAAGATTCTAACGTATAACACATAACAAGAGTACAGGTGTGCTGCACCCGATGTTTTAGGGGTGTATTTGGCGATCCATTAGTTTATGTTAGGTTATAATGAGCTGTGGTAACTTACATGCACTCATGTAGTTATTCATGTACTAGTGGGGACTTATGCTGATTCCTGTGATTTTATAACTGTTTCATTTCTTGCCCTGATGTTAGAATGTATGCCATTTTAAATCTTGCAGTGTCAGGATAATGAGTACTGACTCAAGGTCAGCATATTATGCACAGTATTATGATTCATATCATTTTGGTCTATGTTTTTTATACAACAGTCTATTTTTATATAATATGTTTTGGAGTCTCTTTTGTGGTGTATTCATTGTGTTGCTGCGCAAACACTTTACACATTACCTCTGGGATAAGCCTGACTGCTCTTGGAAAGATATCAAGAGGGGTGAGCACGAGTTATCTTTGGTGTGTAACTTAATTGCCCTGACTAGAGTGGTGGGTTCTGCCTGGCTTAGGTGCACACCCTAGCCAACCAGAAACCCCATTACTAACAGGGTTGAAGACTGATGTAAAGTAGTTCTCAAAGGGGATTGGTGTGTTACTCAAAGAATCATTCCAAGTGACTTATTAAAGATGATACCCAACATTTCCCAAAGCAACACATTCATTTCACTCAGATGTGTACTTCAGTAATCAAAAAACAGAGGCTAATTTCGCATCCATCCATTTTCCATAAGCTTAACTCAGTTCCATAAGGTAATGTCATCCAGCTTCCCAAAAACATGTGCAGTTCATCGAGGATAGTCCCTCTTTAACCCAAAACCATGCTTCCAATGTAAATACACTATGAGGTCGATTCCGATTCGGGCCGGAAAAAGCACCGACCGACTCGGAGCCGGAAAAATTACCGACCGACACGTACCAGTGGCGCCCAACACGCCAAGTACGATGCAAGCCGCGATAAATCCGACCGACACGTCAGGAAACCAAGCCGACCGACCGAGCCGCTCGGAAAATAGCAATCCGGCCGGAAAAACACGCGAATCCAACCGACCGACACGCACCCGGAACAAATCCGACCGAATCGTACCTGCCAACTCCAACCCGCAAAGTACGATGCAAGGCGCGAAAACACGACCGAGTCGGACGGAGGACAAGCCGTACGACCGACACGCATACAAAACCGAGCCGAAGCAACACAATACACCGCGACCGACGCGTACGCAGCATACAAAACTGCACAAACACAGCGTGAACGAAACGGAAAACACCGTACGAGACCAATGCAGGGTCCGACTCGGTCACAAGAACGTTTCCAACATACACAAACAGCACAAAGGAAAAATCAACCAAAAAAAGGCCAAACAAGCAATTACCAAGCCAATAAATACTGGGGGGGTGGGGACAGAGAACAAAGACACACCCACAACTCCACCTATATAAAGGACACAAATCACTACCATGAGCCTTTGCAAATGCCATTCCACTGCCAGCACCCAAGAGAAAGCAACCACACACCCACAGCTCATCCCTCACACAAGCCACACACCAGCAGCACACCAACAAATACCTACCTCACATACACCCAGCACAACACACACCCACACACCCTCACCTGCACACCAACACACACATCACCCACCATCACCACCCATCACCATGCCCCCCAAGAAGAATCACAAGTTCCTAGATTGTGAATTGGAAGTCCTGGTAGACGAGATCCTCAGGGTAGAGCCACAGCTGTTTGGCACATTGGTCCAACAGACCCCCATGTCGCAGAAAACCAAGATGTGGGAGAGGATCATCAACAGGGTGAACGCCCAATCACCATGTCGGCGCACAAAGACCGACATCCAGAACAGGTGGTATGACGTGCGCAGGAGGGTACGGAAACTGCTGAAGCAAGACTACATCAACAGCCAACACACCGGCAGTGGCCCTCCTGCCAAGCCAATATACCTCAGGCCCTGGGAGGAGAAGGTGCGGGCCATCCTACCGCCAGTGAGCATATATGGACTAGAGGACATCCCAGAGCCTGGTGAGTACACAACAAATGTACACAATATACTGCCACAAAACACACACATCACTGTCAAGGGGAGAGTCAAACCATGCACTCATAGCAATTACACAGCAACTAGAACAGAATCATCCCAAAATGTGTATGTCAGTCAGATAAACACAACACATGCCATCAAAAAGTCACATCCAACTGTGCCAACACATGTACAAACACAACCACAACTACAGCTAGGCAGTGGCACAAATAGAACTAACACACACATCCACACATGTAGCCACCACAACAACACCAACACACAGTGAAGACCCACTGGACTCAAAGGAAGGAATTCTGTGTATGCTGGCCAAGTCAGTGTAGCCAATAGCATCATGGGAGTCGCAGTCACACATATTGCCCCCCCACAACTGTCCCATCAACACCACCATGAACCATGCGCACATCACAGGGAGTGGAGAAGGACGCACAAGATGGCTGACACTGGCTACTGCTGTGAGGAGCACAAGGCCCTGCTGGCAACTGTGCACCAACAAACAGCAGGACACCACTGACTGACATCCTGAGAGACAACTTCCACTCCCTGCAATGCAAGCACAGTCCATGGTGGGATATCTGGCTGGCTGGGTGGGAAGGGGGACTTGCAGCACTGACCATAGTCACAAGCACCTCCCCTCCCACCCCCCCCACACAAACTCCACAGTACCCACCTGGTAGAATGCAATGCCCTCCATCCTAACACAAGATCCCACAAAGCACCACCACCCTGGGTTATGTTGTGTGAAGCACAGGGACACTCTTGGGACTCTTAGCCAAACAACTGCCAGGACAACACTCCCAGCCATCCTGTCAGCACAGCCAGCCCACCCCACAGGGAAGCAGAGTCAAAAGGAAGGAAGCATGGGCATGCTGGGAAGGGGGTGGAGGCAATAGCATGATGGGAGTCGTAGTCACAGACATTGCTCAGCCTCACAACTGGCCCATCAACACCACCCTGAACCATGCTCACATCACAGGGAGTGGAGAAGGACTCACAAGATGGCTGACACTGGCTACTGCTGTGGGGAGCACAAGGCCCTGCTGGCAACTGTGCACCAACAAACAGCAGGACACCACTGACTGACATCCTGAGAGACAACTTACACTCCCTGCAATGCAAGCACGTTCCATGGTGGGATATCCGGCTAGCTGGGTGGGAAGGGGGACTTGCAGCACTGACCATAGTCACAAGCACCTCCCTCCCACCCCCCCCACACAAACTCCACAGTACCCACCTGGTAGAATGCAATGCCCTCCATCCTAACACAAGATCCCACAAAGCACCACCACCCTGGGTTATGTTGTGTGAAGCACAGGGACACTCTTGGGACTCTTAGCCAAACAACTGCCAGGACAACACTCCCAGCCATCCTGTCAGCACAGCCAGCCCACCCCACAGGGAAGCAGAGTCAAAAGGAAGGAAGCATGGGCATGCTGGGAAGGGGGGTGGAGGCAATAGCATCATGGGAGTCGTAGTCACAGACATTGCTCAGCCTCACAACTGGCCCATCAACACCACCCTGAACCATGCTCACATCACAGGGAGTGGAGAAGGACTCACAAGATGGCTGACACTGGCTACTGCTGTGGGGAGCACAAGGCCCTGCTGCCAACTGTGCACCAACAAACAGCAGGACACCACTGACTGACATCCTGAGAGACAACTTACACTCCCTGCAATGCAAGCACGTTCCATGGTGGGATATCCGGCTAGCTGGGTGGGAAGGGGGACTTGCGGCACTGACCATAGTCACAAGCACCTCCCCTCCCACCCCCCCCACACAAACTCCACAGTACCCACCTGGTAGAATGCAATGCCCTCCATCCTAACACAAGATCCCACAAAGCACCACCACCCTGGGTTATGTTGTGTGAAGCACAGGGACACTCTTGGGACTCTTAGCCAAACAACTGCCAGGACAACACTCCCAGCCATCCTGTCAGCACAGCCAGCCCACCCCACAGGGAAGCAGAGTCAAAAGGAAGGAAGCATGGGCATGCTGGGAAGGGGGTGGAGGCAATAGCATGATGGGAGTCGTAGTCACAGACATTGCTCAGCCTCACAACTGGCCCATCAACACCACCCTGAACCATGCTCACATCACAGGGAGTAGAGAAGGACTCACAAGATGGCTGACACTGGCTACTGCTGTGGGGAGCACAAGGCCCTGCTGCCAACTGTGCACCAACAAACAGCAGGACACCACTGACTGACATCCTGAGAGACAACTTACACTCCCTGCAATGCAAGCACGTTCCATGGTGGGATATCCGGCTAGCTGGGTGGGAAGGGGGACTTGCAGCACTGACCATAGTCACAAGCACCTCCCCTCCCACCCCCCCCCCCCCCACAAACTCCACAGTACCCACCTGGTAGAATGCAATGCCCTCCATCCTAACACAAGATCCCACAAAGCACAACCACCCTGGGTTATGTTGTGTGAAGCACAGGGACACTCTTGGGACTCTTAGCCAAACAACTGCCAGGACAACACTCCCAGCCATCCTGTCAGCACAGCCAGCCCACCCCACAGGGAAGCAGAGTCAAAAGGAAGGAAGCATGGGCATGCTGGGAAGGGGGTGGAGGCAATAGCATGATGGGAGTCGTAGTCACAGACATTGCTCAGCCTCACAACTGGCCCATCAACACCACCCTGAACCATGCTCACATCACAGGGAGTGGAGAAGGACTCACAAGATGGCTGACACTGGCTACTGCTGTGGGGAGCACAAGGCCCTGCTGCCAACTGTGCACCAACAAACAGCAGGACACCACTGACTGACATCCTGAGAGACAACTTACACTCCCTGCAATGCAAGCACGTTCCATGGTGGGATATCTGGCTGGCTGGGTGGGAAGGGGGACTTGCAGCACTGACCATAGTCACCAGCACCTCCCCTCACACCCCCCCCAACACAAACTCCACAGTACCCACCTGGTAGAATGCAATGCCCTCCATCCTAACACAAGATCCCACAAAGCACCACCACCCTGGGTTATGTTGTGTGAAGCACAGGGACACTCTTGGGACTCTTAGCCAAACAACTGCCAGGACAACACTCCCAGCCATCCTGTCAGCACAGCCAGCCCACCCCACAGGGAAGCAGAGTCAAAAGGAAGGAAGCATGGGCATGCTGGGAAGGGGGTGGAGGCAATAGCATGATGGGAGTCGTAGTCACAGACATTGCTCAGCCTCACAACTGGCCCATCAACACCACCCTGAACCATGCTCACATCACAGGGAGTGGAGAAGGACTCACAAGATGGCTGACACTGGCTACTGCTGTGGGGAGCACAAGGCCCTGCTGCCAACTGTGCACCAACAAACAGCAGGACACCACTGACTGACATCCTGAGAGACAACTTACACTCCCTGCAATGCAAGCACGTTCCATGGTGGGATATCTGGCTGGCTGGGTGGGAAGGGGGACTTGCAGCACTGACCATAGTCACCAGCACCTCCCCTCACACCCCCCCAACACAAACTCCACAGTACCCACCTGGTAGAATGCAATGCCCTCCATCCTAACACAAGATCCCACAAAGCACCACCACCCTGGGTTATGTTGTGTGAAGCACAGGGACACTCTTGGGACTCTTAGCCAAACAACTGCCAGGACAACACTCCCAGCCATCCTGTCAGCACAGCCAGCCCACCCCACAGGGAAGCAGAGTCAAAAGGAAGGAAGCATGGGCATGCTGGGAAGGGGGTGGAGGCAATAGCATGATGGGAGTCGTAGTCACAGACATTGCTCAGCCTCACAACTGGCCCATCAACACCACCCTGAACCATGCTCACATCACAGGGAGTGGAGAAGGACTCACAAGATGGCTGACACTGGCTACTGCTGTGGGGAGCACAAGGCCCTGCTGGCAACTGTGCACCAACAAACAGCAGGACACCACTGACTGACATCCTGAGAAACAACTTACACTCCCTGCAATGCAAGCACGTTCCATGGTGGGATATCCGGCTAGCTGGGTGGGAAGGGGGACTTGCAGCACTGACCATAGTCACAAGCACCTCCCCTCCCACCCCCCCCCACACAAACTCCACAGTACCCACCTGGTAGAATGCAATGCCCTCCATCCTAACACAAGATCCCACAAAGCACCACCACCCTGGGTTATGTTGTGTGAAGCACAGGGACACTCTTGGGACTCTTAGCCAAACAACTGCCAGGACAACACTCCCAGCCATCCTGTCAGCACAGCCAGCCCACCCCACAGGGAAGCAGAGTCAAAAGGAAGGAAGCATGGGCATGCTGGGAAGGGGGTGGAGGCAATAGCATGATGGGAGTCGTAGTCACAGACATTGCTCAGCCTCACAACTGGCCCATCAACACCACCCTGAACCATGCTCACATCACAGGGAGTGGAGAAGGACTCACAAGATGGCTGACACTGGCTACTGCTGTGGGGAGCACAAGGCCCTGCTGCCAACTGTGCACCAACAAACAGCAGGACACCACTGACTGACATCCTGAGAGACAACTTACACTCCCTGCAATGCAAGCACGTTCCATGGTGGGATACTCTGGCTGGCTGGGTGGGGGAAGGAGGTCTGGCTGTCAACCAAACACAATCAATGCAGACCATGTTCACACCCCAGAGAATACATAGAAATGCCCAAATAATGCAGGACAATGTGCCACACCAATATCAACCCCTGACTGTGACGACTTAGGACAATACAATGTACAGGCCCGCACCCCGAGGCACAGTCACAACTGTCAGGTGTGTCAACCACTGATGCCTGCAGAAACATGACATACATTGTTTGTGTCTCCCAAAAACAGGTGATGATAGGGACACAGCAGCAGACGCTGAGGAGTCCCAGTCCCAGGCTCAAGAGGATGCCGAGCTCACTGGCGTCGTACAGCCTCTGTCCTCCTCGGACGATGAACAACCTGGCACATCCGGTGCAAGTCAACATGCTGCACCAGCAGGACCACCAGCTGCAGCACCAGCAGGTCCACCAGCTGCACCCCCTGCACCCACCCCTCCAACGACTGTCACCACGAATACCATCCCTGCCGACATGGACAGAATAAGGAACAACACCAGCGCAGTGACCCTGGACCAACCTGGGGCCATGGACACCACCACCACCACCAACCCCCAAGGTGGACCAGGGTTATCTGTGCGTGCAACTGCACACACTGCACATGTCAGCAGGGGTGGTGGGAGGGGTGGGAGACAGAGGTCGCTGCTTGCAGACGTTGCTGGTGTGCATGAAGACCCACAACTGGTACGCATAGCTGATGCGTACCAGTCCAGCACCGGAGAGCTCAGCCAGGTAGTGGGGCTCCTCAGAGACATCAAACAGCAGCAGGCTGCCCATCATGCCCGCTTGGACTCCCACATGTCCCACGTGGAGTCACACATGTCACGTGTGGACTCCCACATGTCCCGCGTGGAGTCCAAGTGGGATGTACTACATGAGATGACGGCGGTGCACAGGGACATTTTACAATGCCTCCGCCAGATGAACAGCAACCAGTCCACACCTCCCTGTGTGCCAACAACATCTGGTACCGAACAAACTGCAACTGCCACAGGGAGGGAGGAGGACTCTGGCGGAGAGTCCCCTGCACCGCAGCAGCCTGCACTTGAGGGCCCCCCCCAAGAAGAGGGGTCGTCCGAGGAGGGGAAAGTGAGAGGCTGATGGCCAAGCGCAACTCCCAGGAAGCCTGAACCTGTTCTGGATTTTCGCCTTTGTGCACAGACTGTTCACCCTGTTGATGGCAACACTACTCCCACACATTGCATGGGGAGTACAAGTTGGAACAATGTGTCAGACAACTGTGGCCCCGATACTGGGGATCCTGTCTACCTGGACTTTCTATTCATCTAGGAACTTGGGATTGCAAGATTCATGTACAGCACAATCCATCCTATGCACTATTATCACAGATGTATCACAATAAACACAATAATACACCATACTTGCCTCTGTCGTGATTCCAACGTGGGTGCTGTTATGGGGATGATGAACAGCAAAATTACACTGTGTATGCGAACTGCAACAGCAAGGACAACACAGGCATGTGAGTACAGGCAACGTGACACATATGAGGGAGACACACCACCAGGGCTACACAACACATACACACCTAGGCCATCTGACTCATTGCCTACACTGATGTTGCCAGGGAAGACGGTGCAATGCACAGACACCACACCCATTCCCAGTTGTAGTCAAGTAGCCCACAGGTGCAGTAAGCAAATGGCAGTCAAATGTGTGACCACAGACAACGCACATCACTAAGTGAAGCACAGGTTTATTACACAGTAGCAACATGCCGTAACCACTACAGATGCAAGGTAACCCCACCTGGTAGCGGGCACACAGTCAACAACTGTAGACAGAAGGAAGTCCATGGGTGTGGCGCACATCACCTGTAGGGACACAACAGCTACCAGCCTGGATGTGCAATCACGTCGTCGGTGGACACAGTTGACCAAACGAATCTGAAAGTACCCTGTGAAGGACAGAAATGACACACAGTCAAAAGCAATGCAGTACAGGACAGAACAGCAAAACTCATGCACAATACATGTTACAAGATACCCACCCAGAACCAAGTTAGCATGTCAACACTGTTGGGGAGTACAGCCCACCTGTCACCACACATCGCAACACACATCCTGTCAAGTAGCCCATGGACACACTCCAACAGCACCAGAGCACCACCCACACATCATGCCAACTCACATCATTCACATGACACCTCAGGATACTCACATTCAGCTAAAGAAGTTGGTGATGAGCTGTGTGCGGACATCACCATCACCATCATCATCATCATCGTCACTGGCATCGTGGTCCAGGCCAGGATCCTCCACAGGTGGCGGATGTTGGTCATCGTCATCCTGGATGAGAGGCAACTCCTTCCGCACTGCCAGGTTGTGGAGCATGCAGCAGACGATGATAATCTTGCACACTTTCGCAGGGGCATATGGGAGGGACCCTCCGGTCTTGTCCAGGCAGCGGAAGCGGCTCTTCAGGAGACCAAAGGTCCGCTCAATCACTCTCCTGGTCCGACCATGTGCCTCATTGTAGCGCATCTGGGCAGGTGTCACAGGGTTCCTGAGGGGTGTCAGCAACCACGGCATGTTGGGGTATCCCGAGTCACCTACGGACAGACAAGTGCACATCAGCTGACTTGGAAAAGTGGGCGGAATACTACAGATCAGATCACACACAATGGCACAAAGTCAGTACACACCGACAAGCCAGGCACGCTGGTTCTGCATCTGTGCCATCAACCTGGGGATGCGACTACTCCTCATCACAAAGGCATCGTGTGCTGAACCAGGGAAACGGGCACACACGTGTGTGATGAGTCATGTCTGCAAGACACACCACCAGTGCATTGACCGAGTGGTAGTGCTTGCGGTTCCTGTAGGCCTGCTCCTGGGCCTGTGGTGGTACCAAAGCCACATGTGTCCCATCAATGGAGCCAATGACATGCGGCATCCTCCCCAGGGCATAAAAGTCACTCTTCACGTCAGTGAGTCGTCGCAGTCTAGGGAAATATATGTACCGGTTCAGGAAGAGCAACATTGCCGCCAAGAAATCGCGGAGCACACGGCTGAACATGGTCTGTGACATCCCACCAGCAGACGCCACAGTATGTTGGAAGGTACCGGTGGCAAAGAAGTGTAGGGCTGCCATCACCTTCACCTTGGGGGTCAGCGCTGTAGGATACGGCCGGCCAGGCTGCAAATGTGGGGACAACTGCACTGCAAAATCCTCAATCAGCTGCCTGGTGAAGCGGTACCGTCGGATGCTGTCCCGTTCCACCATCGTTGCCAGGTCTGGGAATGGCCGATGGACAGCAGGAGCCCTGCAGTGCAGAGGAGAAGTAAGCAAGATCGTCAGTCACCCCACATATGCGGCATTGAACACACTCAAGATCCCAACATACATCATCATGAGGCACAACTACATGAAGTGTGCAGTACCGGAAGGACATGTATGGTACATACATGGCCAACATCTGTCAACACGGTCCTACAGGTGGCATCAATTTGTCCCAGGTTGGCCCATTGGATATCATGATGCTGTGTCACAGTCACCCCCCAGTGACATGTGAGGACAGATGTGCCCCAGGCACCACAGCTCAACGACAGGCACATTCCCAGGGACCCTGTAATGCCACATGGACACTGGCATCACCTGGAGTATCATGTGTACACCACAACAAAACAAACATGACCCCCACAGGTAGTGGCCACACTTGCCATGGCAGGAGAGCCATGGACGTCTGTGACACACACGCACAACATCAGAGTCCATGCACACACAACGTGGATGTGGAGACTGTCTCCCATTGTGCACATGAAATCAGAGACATTGTAAACACTACATGCACAAAGACTGTGGAGGGCCATCACTATTGTGCCACTGGGACACCCTGGCTCAAACATACCGTCCCACATGGGACTCACGGGGTATGTGACATGACATACACAAACACCACTGTGAAATGTGACCATGGCACATGCACAGATATGAACAGTTGCACATCACAGTGGTCACGTACACGTAACACCCAGGATCCTGTCCCCATTAACACGTGCACAGCCTGGGGGTGGCTGCCCACAGGTGACACCCACAGGACAACATGTACACCAACATACACACAATAGGAAATGCAGCCTTACATGCCTTATGATAAGGTTTGGACAGGCTGTCGTGATGTAGGTGTGCCCCTCACTCCCTGGGAGCTATCTGTGGCTGGCATATGTCCATCTGAGACAGGCATGCTGACATATGCCAGTCACATGTACAGTGATGCGTTGAACAGCAATGGACCGATCGGTGTCTCCGGCCGGCCCATTGCTTTCAATGTGTGCGGGTACGCGTTGTACCCCTGTGCGCGTTGTACTGCAATGGACCGATCGGTGCCTCCGGCCGGCCCATTGCATTCAATGTGTGCGGGTACGCGTTGTACCCCTGTGCGCGTTGAACAGCAATGGACCGATCGGTGCCTCCGGCCGGCCCATTGCATTCAATGTGTGCGGGTACGCGTTGTACCCCTGTGCGCGTTGGAACAGCAATGGACCGATCGGTGCCTCCGGCCGGCCCATTGCTTTCAATGTGCGGGTACGCGTTGTACCCCTGTGCGCGTTGTACTGCAATGGACCGATCGGTGCCTCCGGCCGGCCCATTGCATTCAATGTGTGCGGGTACGCGTTGTACCCCTGTGCGCGTTGAACAGCAATGGACCGATCGGTGCCTCCGGCCGGCCCATTGCTTTCAATGTGTGCGGGTACGCGTTGTACCCCTGTGCGCGTTGTACTGCAATGGACCGATCGGTGCCTCCGGCCGGCCCATTGCATTCAATGTGTGCGGGTACGCGTTGTACCTCTGTGCGCGTTGTACTGCAATGGACCGATCGGTGCCTCCGGCCGGCCCATTGCATTCAATGTGTGCGGGTACGCGTTGTACCCCTGTGCGCGTTGTACTGCAATGGACCGATCGGTGCCTCCGGCCGGCCCATTGCATTCAATGTGTGCGGGTACGCGTTGTACCCCTGTGCTGCGTTGAACAGCAATGGACCGATCGGTGCCTCCGGCCGGCCCATTGCATTCAATGTGTGCGGGTACGCGTTGTACCCCTGTGCGCGTTGAACAGCAATGGACCGATCGGTGCCTCCGGCCGGCCCATTGCATTCAATGTGTGCGGGTACGCGTTGTACCCCTGTGCGCGTTGAACAGCAATGGACCGATCGGTGCCTCCGGCCGGCCCATTGCATTCAATGTGTGCGGGTACGCGTTGTACCCCTGTGCGCGTTGTACTGCAATGGACCGATCGGTGCCTCCGGCCGGCCCATTGCATTCAATGTGTGCGGGTACGCGTTGTACCCCTGTGCGCGTTGTACTGCAATGGACCGATCGGTGCCTCCGGCCGGCCCATTGCATTCAATGTGTGCGGGTACGCGTTGTACCCCTGTGCGCGTTGTACTGCAATGGACCGATCGGTGCCTCCGGCCGGCCCATTGCATTCAATGTGTGCGGGTACGCGTTGTACCCCTGTGCGCGTTGAACAGCAATGGACCGACCGGTGCCTCCGGCCGGCCCATTGCATTCAATGTGTGCGGGTACGCGTTGTACCCCTGTGCGCGTTGAACAGCAATGGACCGATCGGTGCCTCCGGCCGGCCCATTGCATTCAATGTGTGCGGGTACGCGTTGTACCCCTGTGCGCGTTGTACTGCAATGGACCGATCGGTGCCTCCGGCCGGCCCATTGCATTCAATGTGTGCGGGTACGCGTTGTACCCCTGTGCGCGTTGTACTGCAATGGACCGATCGGTGCCTCCGGCCCGGCCCATTGCATTCAATGTGCGGGTACGCGTTGTACCCCTGTGCGCGTTGAACAGCAATGGACCGATCGGTGCCTCCGGCCGGCCCATTGCATTCAATGTGTGCGGGTACGCGTTGTACCCTGTGCGCGTTGAACAGCAATGGACCGATCGGTGCCTCCGGCCGGCCCATTGCATTCAATGTGCGGGTACGCGTTGTACCCCTGTGCGCGTTGTACTGCAATGGACCGATCGGTGCCTCCGGCCGGCCCATTGCATTCAATGTGTGCGGGTACGCGTTGTACCCCTGTGCGCGTTGTACTGCAATGGACCGATCGGTGCCTCCGGCCGGCCCATTGCATTCAATGTGTGCGGGTACGCGTTGTACCCCTGTGCGCGTTGTACTGCAATGGACCGATCGGTGCCTCCGGCCGGCCCATTGCATTCAATGTGTGCGGTACGCGTTGTACCCCTGTGCGCGTTGAACAGCAATGGACCGATCGGTGCCTCCGGCCGGCCCATTGCATTCAATGTGTGCGGGTACGCGTTGTACCCCTGTGCGCGTTGAACAGCAATGGACCGATCGGTGCCTCCGGCCGGCCCATTGCATTCAATGTGTGCGGGTACGCGTTGTACCCCTGTGCGCGTTGAACAGCAATGGACCGATCGGTGCCTCCGGCCGGCCCATTGCATTCAATGTGTGCGGGTACGCGTTGTACCCCTGTGCGCGTTGAACAGCAATGGACCGACCGGTGCCTCCGGCCGGCCCATTGCTTTCAATGTGTGCGGGCACGCGTTGTACCCCTGTGCGCGTTGTACTGCAATGGACCGATCGGTGCCTCCGGCCGGCCCATTGCATTCAATGTGTGCGGGCACGCGTTGTACCCCTGTGCGCGTTGAACAGCAATGGACCGATCGGTGCCTCCGGCCGGCCCATTGCTTTCAATGTGTCGGGTACGCGTTGTACCCCTGTGCGCGTTGTACTGCAATGGACCGATCGGTGCCTCCGGCCGGCCCATTGCTTTCAATGTGTGCGGGTACGCGTTGTACCCCTGTGCGCGTTGTACCTCAATGGACCGATCGGTGCGCACCCATTGACAATGGGCTTGCCTGGCAACGGACGCGTTTTCGAATATTCGAACAAGTCGGTTGCTGGAAAATCAGTTGGTCACCCACAACAATGTTGCAAAATCATGTATGTCATGAAGTTGAAATTTTGAAGGATGCTGTGGGCGTGTTTTGGTGCTGCTATTCCATGGATTGGCCAGATTCAGAAGATGCAAACGACTTGGACCTATCACTTTGGACACAAGGGACAGTATCTGCCTCTCCAGCACATATATATTGCTGCATGTTCCCCTGAGAGCCCACTTGCCTGCACTACATGCTCCAGGACGACATCTGCCACTGCACTGCTGCTGTCTCTGCCCCTCTGGACCCTGCAATGGCACGTACTGTGGAGAGAGCCCCAGCCTTCAGCCTTGAAGAGAACCAGGCCCTGCTGGACAGCCTACTTCCACAGTACAGCAAGCTGTATGGGACACCAGGGGAGCAGGTGAGTGTTCTGTGCACTGCCTTTCTGAATGTGCATTTTGTCTGACTAGCAAGGCTGAGAGTCAGCACACCACTGGCTAGCAGGCTCACTGAGTAGTTGTCACCCCCCATAGTGTGTAGTGACTTGCACTGGACAGGTATGGTGCAGTGACAGTGCTTCTGAACAGGGTTTTACTCCCCATGCAATGATACCATGTAGTGACTTCTGGAAAACTGTCCATGGGCAGCCGTGCACTGCCTGGGTACACCATGTGCCCCTGTGATTGCGACATGTATATGCAACTGTGTCATGCACGGATATGTTGCATGTGTAGTAATGGCCTTATCACTTTGTCATCCTGACAGGCTTCTGCCCATCGGAAGCATGAGATCTGGAAGGACATCGTCCGGGCTGTCCGGTCCGTGGGGGTCTACAAGCGCCGGATCCGCAACTGCCAAAAGAGGTGGCAGGACCTTCGGGGCTGGACCCGGAGGATTGCACGGGTCCAGCTGAAGCTGTCGCCTCCTCGCAGGAGGGGCGGAACACGGACCCTGACCCCCACATGCTCAGGATCCTGGCGGTGGTCTTTCCAGACCTGGATGGGCAGCTGAAGGCCAGAGAGCAGCAAGGAGGGGGTGAGTCAAAGACTGCACTGTGTACTCTGTCTAACATGCTATGTGCCCTCCTCGGGCCAGGTTGAACTGCCACAGTACAGCAGTCATGTTGTCCAGGAGCCATGTCCCTCTATTGTGCACTGCCCACTCCTCATCTGATACCCAGGTGTGGCCCTTACATGCAGGGAATTCTGTCACTTAGGACTGTGTCCTTGCAGTTTGCTTGACTCAAGGTGGGAGACAGCATCTGTTTCCCTGACTCTGTGGTGGGCATCATGGGTGGGTCCATTGCTTACACAATGCCTGTATTCTGACATGTATTCAGCGTGTTACTTTGATCTGTGGTCCAATTGCTGAGCTGATCCACCACATGTGGCTGGGGTACCTGGCACACACCCATGCTGCGGGTGGGAACAATGTTTGGGCCCCAGGAGTATGTATATGACGTGTGTCACACATACTTAGCCAGCTGCCTACAGTCCAGGGCTCATCCCTCATTCATGTGGGGCTGGACAGTCATGCCTACTCCAGGCCATACAATACACTCTGTACTCCCACTCCCGTGTATCAGAGGACACATTGTGCACAGTGATTTGACCCCTCAGGTGTCTGCCTCTGTGTCAGTGTGCTGTGGATTAGTCGCCAGGACTGCTGTGGAGTTTCTTGGTAGGGGCTCAGCATGCCACTGGAGATGTGACCATAGGAGACGATACTTGTGTGACACATAGGTGTCTGATCAGCTGCCCATGCAGACTGGGGCATGTAAATGTGAAGTTCAGGCAGCTGTTCCCCATGCACAGCAGAGTGTGAGGGGCTCAGGTTCAGAGGGTAGTGTCACAGGTCTCCCATATGTCCAATAGGTATGACCTGGACAGATGAGGGTTAAGAGGATGTGTTGTGGGGGGATGTACATGTGCACTTGTGCAGCTCCAGGACTTGCATTCCCCATGACCTACTATTGTGACACAGTGCAGAGTGTTGTTGTCTGGCTGCAAAGTCATACATCACTGAGACAGTGATGTATGACTTTGCAGTCATGCCTCCGCCATGGCATGTGTCTACTGATTGGTGATCCTGCAGGGGAGTGACATGTGCTACATGCACACCATAGTGGCGCTGGCTATCAGGACATGGGTGCATCATGGTGTCTGTCGCTGGTATGCATCACATGCATTTCCTATTTGACTCTGGGCATCCCTTACATCCGTAAACCTGTACTGACTCAGTGGCAAGAGCTGTGATGTGTCCACACCGTGTCCTCTGCACTGTCCAACTACTGTGTACTTGGTGCATGTGTCAACACTGGGGTGTTGCAATCCAACAGACACCAGACAGATGGGTGCAAGGCCATGTGGGATGTGAGTGCCATGCTTGGCATCAGACTGACAATTGACTTCTCCTGTTCAATTAGTGCACTTTTAGCAATGTACAACTAATGATGCCAGGGCTTGCTCTGTGATGTGCTGTGCTCACAGTGGTGTGTGCGTTATGTGCAGGTGACTGATGTCTGTCTGTTTCCCCATTGTTTGCAGATACATCCACGGCCACGGAAGGGGACAGCTCCACGGACCAGGAGGAGCCGGAGAGCCAGACTGGGTCAGCAGCCGAGGAGTGGTCGGAGGGACCCAGTGGCACGGAGGGCGAGGGGAGCCACACCGAGGAGTCCTCAGCAGCATCCACCTCAGCTGAGGACCAGAGCAACTCGGAGGATGACTCCCTTGTGGAGGCGGGTGTCAGCAGCCACCACACCCCAGCTAGTGTTGCTGTCCCCGCCACCACCAGCACCACCACCGCCCTCCCATCGGCTCCCATTCCCCAGGTCCGTGGAGGCTCCCATGTCCGGGAGCGTGTCTCCTTTGGGCCAGGCACCGCACCCCTGCCCCTGTGTCCCCTGCTGCCCTGAGTGAGGAGTCTGTGTACCTCCTTCGCCAGCTCCATGTAGGGCAGACAGCCATGCTGAGTGTCCTCCATGCGCACATCGCGCTGTTGACTCAGCTGGTGTCGTTCATGGAGGGCATCTCATCGGGCATGTCTGACCTACAGAGGGGCAATAGGTCCATGGACTCCTCCCTGACGGCAGCAGTGTCCCTCCTCAAACGGTCCCTCACCCCTCCTGCCTCTGCTCCATCCACACTCCCCAGCACCTTACCCATCCCAGGCACACACACACTGGCACAGGCACACACCAGTACACACACATCCAGCACACTGACACACACGCCAATGACAAAACGCACACGCACGCACATTCAGGGGACTGAAGCCAGACTCACAGGGGATGGGGCCCTGGAACACACACACGCATCCACATGCACTGCGCAGTCCTCAGTTCCCTCTCCCTCCAAAGCACCCTCCCTTGCCTCACCTGCAACCCCAAAGTCACAGCAGCTCTTCCTCTGTGACCTCGGCCTCTTCCCCACCGATGAAGCTGCTCCAGCATCCCGGGGGAAGAGGAAGCCCACCCACACGGAGCAGAGTGCCCCTCGCCCCCGGACACCCTCCCCCAGGCGCAGACGGACTGAGGCCCCCACCCGCAAGTCCCCCGGAGTGCTAAGAGCAAGACCCCGCCACCGCCCTGCAGCTCAGGCACAAGGTCTCCGTCCTCCATCCCTCAGGCCCCCACTGCACAGGTGCCCCCACCACACCCTGCCCCAGGTTCCCCCACCCACAGATATACCATCCCCAAGATGCTCCGGCCTTCTCCCCTGCCACTTGCTCTCCCAGCACCACACCCCCGCTGCGCTTGTCTGTGCCACTGATGTGGTGAGGGTGTCCTCCCCCTCTGTCCAACCCACCTTGCCTGTTCCCCATTCTCCTCCCCTGGAGGTAGGCACTGCAGTGGAGTCCACTACCGCCCTGTCTGACTTGGGCACTGCAGTGGCGGATCTGTCCACCCCATCTGCAGGGTCCACTGCAGTTGTGCCGGCACCCACGACATCTGAGTCATGCCCCCCAGTTGTGCCGGCACACACCATGTCAGACACCTCCACTGCAGTTGTCAGTGGCTCTCCAGCACCCACCACCCCTTCCCTGACTCCCCTGGTGAGCCCTGATCCTGTCCCTGCGGTGCCTGGCCTGCCCCCCGGTTGCCCCTCCTAGTGGATTGTCCCTGGTATTGTGCAGGCATGCGTAGGGTGACATCTGCCAGTGTCACCCTGTTTGAACTTTGACAATGGACTGGCCATTGGCCTTTGCTCTAATTTCTTCTGGACGTCGTTATCAAACAACACATATGCTGAATAAAGCAACTTTCTTTTCTCTAGTGCTCATGCTTCAGATGTACATGTTGTTGGTGCAGCTAACCATGCCCTTGCTGCAGTGATGGTGATATCTGGTCTCATGATTATGAAGTGTTACTGTGCAGGAACCCATGTGGTCCAGGGGGAATGTGTCCTATCATGTGGTGTATCCATGTCATCAATAGCAGCATCTGAGGGTGTCATGTGTTCAGTATTTGGCAATGGGTTTCCTACTTACATTGGCAATTTCATATCTGTGGCTTCCACCCCTGCACATCTGTTGTGCCTGCCATCGTTGCATTTGTCTACTTCCCTGACCGTGTTGCCATCTCCAGTGGACATGCAGGTTTGGGCATCAATGGGGAGGGACTCATCCGTGTAGTCAGTGCAACATTGCTATACAAGTGTGTTGGATCTGTGCTGATGATTCCGTTGGCACATCCATGACCAGGCTGATGTGATGGGAGCCCTCATTTGGTGCTAATTGTTGATTGTGTGACCAAGTGCTCAGCTGACATGATGGGGCCCTACTGAGGCAACATATGGCACAGCTTTCCTCACACAGGAGTGGAGTCCCCTCATGGCAGTGTGTACACGTGTGACATTGCCTGCGCCCAAGGTGTGTGTTGTATGTGCATGTCTGTGTGTTCACTTTCATTCATCTGCGCATGCTGTGATCCCTAGTGTTGTACCTGTTTGTGATGCTTGCTGACTTGAGCTATGTTCCCCCAAAGTCTTCTCCCTGTGTTCTCTGTGATGTGGGTGCATGGCACATTACTGGTCATCAGGGTGTCACCCATAGGTGTGTTTGCTGTCAGCGCAGAGTTTGTGTGCTGACGCAGATGGGTCACAGTCAGGTTTCCCTTTGGCACTTGTTGTTTGCCCCTGTCATGTGATTTCCAGTTTGTGTTATCTTTCAGTGATTGTGACACGTTGTGTGTGTGACTGCTGGCACTCCTTAGGGTCCGGGCTGCAATGTTGGTTGTTGTCTATGTGTGTTCTTTGTGGGTGACCTTGGCTTCTTCATTGGTGTGTGACTGTGGCTGGGATCCCATTGGTCAGTGTGGTATTGCCGTCATGTCCATGTACAGCGTAGTGTGCAGTGTGTCAGACATTCAGGAGTCTTGTTGAGTGTCCATGTGTGATGTGTTTCTACACCTTGGTTCCCACCCACCACCCTGGAATAGTCATGGGTGCATGTGCAATGTCACCAGTGCATGTGTACTTCACTGCTGCACATTGTTGGAGGTCGAGGGTGTGGTCTTGATTGTGTGCAGATGAGAGTTGTTGCCCGGCTAGTCCCCTGCCTCCATGTTGGCCTTGGCTTACTGGCCATGCTGATTGATTTGTGCTTGTGTAGGTGTGATGGTAGTTAGTTGCTCAGGACACCTGACTGTGGTTCACAGTGTGAACGACATTTAGCTTTGTCATCACAGTGGTATTTTTATTCAGCCCAGGGTCACCACATTGTGGGGGCCCTGGGGGTGGTGCTGTGGTGTGTCTGTGACTTGCTGTGTCAGTTGTTGTTCCTACGTGCCTGTGTGACATGTGTGTTTTGTGCTCCCTCTCACCTGTCAATGCCTGCTTGCCCACATAGGGGATTTGGATCCATGAGTTACCTTAGTGTGGCAGTGTATGCACATCTGTATGATTGGTATTCAGCTCTCCTCATGTGTTGTGTTGTTGCCTGGGGACACTGGCACCCCCACCCCTCACCTGCTGTGTATGATGACAGTGTTGGTCTGCCTGTTTGTGTTTGTGCATCTGCACCACTGCATTGGCATATCTTGGGTGTGCCATTGGCTGTATGTTGTTTGGTGTGTTTCCCCTGCTGTCCCTGGGACTCCTAGGTCATCGGTCAGCACAGTGATCATGGTTTGTGTGTCCCATTGCTGCCATGGTATGGTATCTGTTCACCTCACATCTGCTGTCTCCACAGGGTATCTGCATTTGTGTGCCCATTGGTGCAAATATGTGGTTCTGCATTCTGATGGTCACTTCTGTCATTGTGTCATTGATGACTGTTGACGGTCTCAGCCCCCATGGGTGTTGTTTGTCTGCACATGGCCAAAGGAATGTTTCATTTGCACTGCAGTATTTGGCTCCCCCAATTTATGTTGCAATGGGACACATACACTACTTTGCCACAGATGAGTTTTTGGTTCTGTGACCAGGAATGATCCATGCAGTTTGGCAGTTGCAGCTCTTTCTTTGTCAACAATTACCTTTTGGTCACTGTGATGATGAGGGTGTAGACCCCATTGCCACAATGGTCAAAATGTGCTTCAGCTATGGACCCCACACTTACCTTTTGGTCACTGTGATGATGGGGGTTTAGACCCCATTGCCACAATGGTCAAAATGTGCTTCAGCTATGGACCCCACACTTGCCTTTTGGTCACTGTGATGATGGGGTTTAGACCCCATTGCCACAATGGTCAAAATGTGCTTCAGCTATGGACCCCACACTTGCCTTTTGGTCACTGTGATGATGGGGGTTTAGACCCCATTGCCACAATGGTCAAAATGTGCTTCAGCTATGGACCCCACACTTGCCTTTTGGTCACTGTGATGATGGGGGTTTAGACCCCATTGCCACAATGGTCAAAATGTGCTTCAGCTATGGACCCCACACTTGCCTTTTGGTCACTGTGATGATGGGGGTTTAGGCCCCATTGCCACAATGGTCATGGGCTGCTTGCATTGTGGGTGCCACACACATATATGTGTGGCACATGTGCTAGGGGGTCACATTGTATGTTCAAAGTCATGTTCGGTGTTGTAGGCATTTGACACAGCCTGCTCACACGCTTGTCATGGTGGTGGGGGGATGTCTTAATCTTGCATTCCCTAGGTTGTGGTGTGCTTGTTGTGTCATGCATTGTCCATCCTATGAGTGGGGGTGGTAGTAGTGGTAGGCATCCAGCCCCCTGGCTAAGGGTGGTAGTAGTGGTAGGCTTCCTGCCCCCTGGCTAAAGGTGGTAGTAGTGGTGGGCATCCTGCCCCCCTGGGTGAGGGTGGTAGTAGTGGTAGGCATCCTGCCCCCTGGCTAAGGGTGGTAGTAGTGGTAGGCATCCAGCCCCCTGGCTAAGGGTGGTAGTAGTGGTGGGCATCCTGCCCCCTGGGTGAGGGTGGTAGTAGTGGTGGGCATCCTGCCCCCTGGCTAAGGGTGGTAGTAGTGGTGGGCATCCTGCCCCCTGGGTGAGGGTGGTAGTAGTGGTAGGCATCCTGCCCCCCTGGGTGAGGGTAGTAGTAGTGGTGGGCATCCTGCCCCCTGGCTAAGGGTGGTAGTAGTGGTGGGCATCCTGCCCCCTGGGTGAGGGTGGTAGTAGTGGTGGGCATCCTGCCCCCTGGCTAAGGGTGGTAGTAGTGGTAGGCATCCTGCCCCCTGGCTAAGGGTGGTAGTAGTGGTAGGCATCCTGCCCCCTGGGTGAGGGTGGTAGTAGTGGTGGGCATCCTGCCCCCTGGCTAAGGGTGGTAGTAGTGGTAGGCATCCTGCCCCCCGTGGGTGAGGGTGGTAGTAGTGGTAGGCATCCTGCCCCCTGGCTAAGGGTGGTAGTAGTGGTAGGCATCCTGCCACCCTGGCTAAGGGTGGTAGTAGTGGTAGGCATCCTGCCCCCCGTGGGTGAGGGTGGTAGTAGTGGTAGGCATCCTGCCCCCTGGCTAAGGGTGGTAGTAGTGGTAGGCATCCTGCCCCCCGTGGGTGAGGGTGGTAGTAGTGGTAGGCATACTGCCCCCCTGGCTAAGGGTGGTAGTAGTGGTAGGCATCCAGCCCCCTGGCTAAGGGTGGTAGTAGTGGTGGGCATCCTGCCCCCCCTGCGAGAGGGTGGTAGTAGTGGTGGGCATCCTGCCCCCCTGGCTAAGGGTGGTAGTAGTGGTAGGCATCCTGCCCCCTGGCTAAGGGTGGTAGTAGTGGTAGGCATCCTGCCCCCTGGCTAAGGGTGGTAGTAGTGGTAGGCATCCTGCCACCCTGGCTAAGGGTGGTAGTAGTGGTAGGCATCCTGCCCCCCGTGGGTGAGGGTGGTAGTAGTGGTAGGCATCCTGCCCCCTGGCTAAGGGTGGTAGTAGTGGTAGGCATCCTGCCCCCCGTGGGTGAGGGTGGTAGTAGTGGTAGGCATACTGCCCCCTGGCTAAGGGTGGTAGTAGTGGTAGGCATCCAGCCCCCTGGCTAAGGGTGGTAGTAGTGGTGGGCATCCTGCCCCCCTGGGTGAGGGTGGTAGTAGTGGTGGGCATCCTGCCCCCTGGCTAAGGGTGGTAGTAGTGGTAGGCATCCAGCCCCCTGGCTAAGGGTGGTAGTAGTGGTGGGCATCCTGCCCCCTGGGTGAGGGTGGTAGTAGTGGTGGGCATCCTGCCCCCTGGCTAAGGGTGGTAGTAGTGGTAGGCATCCTGCCCCCTGGCTAAGGGTGGTAGTAGTGGTAGGCATCCTGCCACCCTGGCTAAGGGTGGTAGTAGTGGTAGGCATCCTGCCCCCCGTGGGTGAGGGTGGTAGTAGTGGTAGGCATCCTGCCCCCTGGCTAAGGGTGGTAGTAGTGGTAGGCATCCTGCCCCCCGTGGGTGAGGGTGGTAGTAGTGGTAGGCATACTGCCCCCTGGCTAAGGGTGGTAGTAGTGGTAGGCATCCAGCCCCCTGGCTAAGGGTGGTAGTAGTGGTGGGCATCCTGCCCCCTGGGTGAGGGTGGTAGTAGTGGTAGGCATCCTGCCCCCTGGCTAAGGGTGGTAGTAGTGGTAGGCATCCAGCCCCCTGGCTAAGGGTGGTAGTAGTGGTGGGCATCCTGCCCCCCTGGGTGAGGGTGGTAGTAGTGGTGGGCATCCTGCCCCCTGGCTAAGGGTGGTAGTAGTGGTGGGCATCCTGCCCCCCTGGGTGAGGGTGGTAGTAGTGGTAGGCATCCTGCCCCCTGGGTGAGGGTGGTAGTAGTGGTGGGCATCCTGCCCCCTGGCTAAGGGTGGTAGTAGTGGTAGGCATCCTGCCACCCTGGCTAAGGGTGGTAGTAGTGGTAGGCATCCAGCCCCCTGGCTAAGGGTGGTAGTAGTGGTGGGCATCCTGCCCCCTGGGTGAGGGTGGTAGTAGTGGTGGGCATCCTGCCCCCTGGCTAAGGGTGGTAGTAGTGGTAGGCATCCTGCCCCCGTGGGTGAGGGTGGTAGTAGTGGTAGGCATACTGCCCCCTGGCTAAGGGTGGTAGTAGTGGTAGGCATCCAGCCCCCTGGCTAAGGGTGGTAGTAGTGGTGGGCATCCTGCCCCCTGGGTGAGGGTGGTAGTAGTGGTGGGCATCCTGCCCCCTGGCTAAGGGTGGTAGTAGTGGTGGGCATCCTGCCCCCCTGGGTGAGGGTGGTAGTAGTGGTGGGCACCCTGCCCCCCTGGGTGAGGGTGGTAGTAGTGGTGGGCATCCTGCCCCCTGGCTAAGGGTGGTAGTAGTGGTGGGCATCCTGCCCCCTGGGTGAGGGTGGTAGTAGTGGTGGGCATCCTGCCCCCTGGCTAAGGGTGGTAGTAGTGGTAGGCATCCTGCCCCCTGGCTAAGGGTGGTAGTAGTGGTAGGCATCCTGCCCCCTGGGTGAGGGTGGTAGTAGTGGTGGGCATCCTGCCCCCTGGCTAAGGGTGGTAGTAGTGGTAGGCATCCTGCCCCCGTGGGTGAGGGTGGTAGTAGTGGTAGGCATCCTGCCCCCTGGCTAAGGGTGGTAGTAGTGGTAGGCATCCTGCCACCCTGGCTAAGGGTGGTAGTAGTGGTAGGCATCCTGCCCCCCGTGGGTGAGGGTGGTAGTAGTGGTAGGCATCCTGCCCCCTGGCTAAGGGTGGTAGTAGTGGTAGGCATCCTGCCCCCCGTGGGTGAGGGTGGTAGTAGTGGTAGGCATACTGCCCCCTGGCTAAGGGTGGTAGTAGTGGTAGGCATCCAGCCCCCTGGCTAAGGGTGGTAGTAGTGGTGGGCATCCTGCCCCCTGGGTGAGGGTGGTAGTAGTGGTGGGCATCCTGCCCCCTGGCTAAGGGTGGTAGTAGTGGTAGGCATCCTGCCCCCTGGCTAAGGGTGGTAGTAGTGGTAGGCATCCTGCCCCCCTGGCTAAGGGTGGTAGTAGTGGTAGGCATCCTGCCACCCTGGCTAAGGGTGGTAGTAGTGGTAGGCATCCTGCCACCCGTGGGTGAGGGTGGTAGTAGTGGTAGGCATCCTGCCCCCTGGCTAAGGGTGGTAGTAGTGGTAGGCATCCTGCCCCCCGTGGGTGAGGGTGGTAGTAGTGGTAGGCATACTGCCCCCTGGCTAAGGGTGGTAGTAGTGGTAGGCATCCAGCCCCCTGGCTAAGGGTGGTAGTAGTGGTGGGCATCCTGCCCCCTGGGTGAGGGTGGTAGTAGTGGTGGGCATCCTGCCCCCTGGCTAAGGGTGGTAGTAGTGGTAGGCATCCAGCCCCCTGGCTAAGGGTGGTAGTAGTGGTGGGCATCCTGCCCCCTGGGTGAGGGTGGTAGTAGTGGTGGGCATCCTGCCCCCTGGCTAAGGGTGGTAGTAGTGGTAGGCATCCTGCCCCCTGGCTAAGGGTGGTAGTAGTGGTAGGCATCCTGCCCCCTGGCTAAGGGTGGTAGTAGTGGTAGGCATCCTGCCACCCTGGCTAAGGGTGGTAGTAGTGGTGAGGCATCCTGCCCCCATGGGTGAGGGTGGTAGTAGTGGTAGGCATCCTGCCCCCTGGCTAAGGGTGGTAGTAGTGGTAGGCATCCTGCCCCCGTGGGTGAGGGTGGTAGTAGTGGTAGGCATACTGCCCCCTGGCTAAGGGTGGTAGTAGTGGTAGGCATCCAGCCCCCCTGGCTAAGGGTGGTAGTAGTGGTGGGCATCCTGCCCCCTGGGTGAGGGTGGTAGTAGTGGTGGGCATCCTGCCCCCTGGCTAAGGGTGGTAGTAGTGGTAGGCATCCAGCCCCCTGGCTAAGGGTGGTAGTAGTGGTGGGCATCCTGCCCCCTGGGTGAGGGTGGTAGTAGTGGTGGGCATCCTGCCCCCTGGCTAAGGGTGGTAGTAGTGGTAGGCATCCTGCCCCCTGGCTAAGGGTGGTAGTAGTGGTAGGCATCCTGCCACCCTGGCTAAGGGTGGTAGTAGTGGTAGGCATCCTGCCCCCCGTGGGAGAGGGTGGTAGTAGTGGTAGGCATCCTGCCCCCCTGGCTAAGGGTGGTAGTAGTGGTAGGCATCCTGCCCCCGTGGGTGAGGGTGGTAGTAGTGGTAGGCATACTGCCCCCTGGCTAAGGGTGGTAGTAGTGGTAGGCATCCAGCCCCCTGGCTAAGGGTGGTAGTAGTGGTGGGCATCCTGCCCCCTGGGTGAGGGTGGTAGTAGTGGTGGGCATCCTGCCCCCTGGCTAAGGGTGGTAGTAGTGGTGGTCATCCTGCCCCCTGGCTAAGGGTGGTAGTAGTGGTAGGCATCCTGCCCCCTGGCTAAGGGTGGTAGTAGTGGTGGGCATCCTGCCCCCTGGCTAAGGGTGGTAGTAGTGGTAGGCATCCTGCCACCCTGGCTAAGGGTGGTAGTAGTGGTAGGCATCCTGCCCCCTGGCTAAGGTGGTAGTAGTGGTAGGCATCCTGCCCCCTGGCTAAGGGTGGTAGTAGTGGTAGGCATCCTGCCACCCTGGCTAAGGGTGGTAGTAGTGGTAGGCATCCAGCCCCCTGGCTAAGGGTGGTAGTAGTGGTGGGCATCCTGCCCCCCTGGGTGAGGGTGGTAGTAGTGGTGGGCATCCTGCCCCCTGGCTAAGGGTGGTAGTAGTGGTAGGCATCCTGCCCCCGTGGGTGAGGGTGGTAGTAGTGGTGGGCATCCTGCCCCCTGGGTGAGGGTGGCAGTAGTGGTGGGCATCCTGCCCCCTGGCTAAGGGTGGTAGTAGTGGTAGGCATCCTGCCCCCTGGGTGAGGGTGGTAGTAGTGGTGGGCATCCTGCCCCCTGGCTAAGGGTGGTAGTAGTGGTAGGCATCCTGCCCCCGTGGGTGAGGGTGGTAGTAGTGGTAGGCATCCTGCCCCCTGGCTAAGGGTGGTAGTAGTGGTAGGCATCCTGCCCCCCGTGGGTGAGGGTGGTAGTAGTGGTAGGCATCCTGCCCCCCTGGCTAAGGGTGGTAGTAGTGGTAGGCATCCTGCCCCCGTGGGTGAGGGTGGTAGTAGTGGTAGGCATACTGCCCCCTGGCTAAGGGTGGTAGTAGTGGTAGGCATCCAGCCCCCTGGCTAAGGGTGGTAGTAGTGGTGGGCATCCTGCCCCCCTGGGTGAGGGTGGTAGTAGTGGTGGGCATCCTGCCCCCTGGCTAAGGGTGGTAGTAGTGGTAGGCATCCAGCCCCCTGGCTAAGGGTGGTAGTAGTGGTGGGCATCCTGCCCCCCTGGGTGAGGGTGGTAGTAGTGGTGGGCATCCTTCCCCCTGGCTAAGGGTGGTAGTAGTGGTAGGCATCCTGCCCCCTGGCTAAGGGTGGTAGTAGTGGTAGGCATCCTGCCACCCTGGCTAAGGGTGGTAGTAGTGGTAGGCATCCTGCCCCCGTGGGTGAGGGTGGTAGTAGTGGTGGGCATCCTGCCCCCTGGCTAAGGGTGGTAGTAGTGGTAGGCATCCTGCCCCCGTGGGTGAGGGTGGTAGTAGTGGTAGGCATACTGCCCCCTGGCTAAGGGTGGTAGTAGTGGTGAGGCATCCAGCCCCCTGGCTAAGGGTGGTAGTAGTGGTGGGCATCCTGCCCCCTGGGTGAGGGTGGTAGTAGTGGTGGGCATCCTGCCCCCTGGCTAAGGGTGGTAGTAGTGGTGGGCATCCTGCCCCCTGGCTAAGGGTGGTAGTAGTGGTAGGCATCCTGCCCCCTGGCTAAGGGTGGTAGTAGTGGTGGGCATCCTGCCCCCTGGCTAAGGGTGGTAGTAGTGGTAGGCATCCTGCCACCCTGGCTAAGGGTGGTAGTAGTGGTAGGCATCCTGCCCCCTGGCTAAGGGTGGTAGTAGTGGTAGGCATCCTGCCCCCTGGCTAAGGGTGGTAGTAGTGGTAGGCATCCTGCCACCCTGGCTAAGGGTGGTAGTAGTGGTAGGCATCCAGCCCCCTGGCTAAGGGTGGTAGTAGTGGTGGGCATCCTGCCCCCCTGGGTGAGGGTGGTAGTAGTGGTGGGCATCCTGCCCCCTGGCTAAGGGTGGTAGTAGTGGTGGGCATCCTGCCCCCTGGGTGAGGGTGGTAGTAGTGGTGGGCATCCTGCCCCCTGGCTAAGGGTGGTAGTAGTGGTAGGCATCCTGCCCCCCGTGGGTGAGGGTGGTAGTAGTGGTGGGCATCCTGCCCCCTGGGTGAGGGTGGTAGTAGTGGTGGGCATCCTGCCCCCTGGCTAAGGGTGGTAGTAGTGGTAGGCATCCTGCCCCCGTGGGTGAGGGTGGTAGTAGTGGTAGGCATCCTGCCCCCCGTGGGTGAGGGTGGTAGTAGTGGTAGGCATCCTGCCCCCTGGCTAAGGGTGGTAGTAGTGGTAGGCATCCTGCCCCCGTGGGTGAGGGTGGTAGTAGTGGTAGGCATACTGCCCCCTGGCTAAGGGTGGTAGTAGTGGTAGGCATCCAGCCCCCCTGGCTAAGGGTGGTAGTAGTGGTGGGCATCCTGCCCCCCTGGGTGAGGGTGGTAGTAGTGGTGGGCATCCTGCCCCCTGGCTAAGGGTGGTAGTAGTGGTAGGCATCCTGCCCCCTGGCTAAGGGTGGTAGTAGTGGTAGGCATCCTGCCCCCTGGCTAAGGGTGGTAGTAGTGGTAGGCATCCTGCCACCCGTGGGTGAGGGTGGTAGTAGTGGTAGGCATCCTGCCCCCTGGCTAAGGGTGGTAGTAGTGGTAGGCATCCTGCCCCCGTGGGTGAGGGTGGTAGTAGTGGTAGGCATACTGCCCCCTGGCTAAGGGTGGTAGTAGTGGTAGGCATCCAGCCCCCCTGGCTAAGGGTGGTAGTAGTGGTGGGCATCCTGCCCCCTGGGTGAGGGTGGTAGTAGTGGTGGGCATCCTGCCCCCTGGCTAAGGGTGGTAGTAGTGGTAGGCATCCAGCCCCCTGGCTAAGGGTGGTAGTAGTGGTGGGCATCCTGCCCCCCTGGGTGAGGGTGGTAGTAGTGGTGGGCATCCTGCCCCCTGGCTAAGGGTGGTAGTAGTGGTAGGCATCCTTCCCCCTGGCTAAGGGTGGTAGTAGTGGTAGGCATCCTGCCCCCTGGCTAAGGGTGGTAGTAGTGGTAGGCATCCTGCCACCCTGGCTAAGGGTGGTAGTAGTGGTAGGCATCCTGCCCCCGTGGGTGAGGGTGGTAGTAGTGGTAGGCATCCTGCCCCCTGGCTAAGGGTGGTAGTAGTGGTAGGCATCCTGCCCCCGTGGGTGAGGGTGGTAGTAGTGGTAGGCATACTGCCCCCTGGCTAAGGGTGGTAGTAGTGGTAGGCATCCAGCCCCCTGGCTAAGGGTGGTAGTAGTGGTGGGCATCCTGCCCCCCTGGGTGAGGGTGGTAGTAGTGGTGGGCATCCTGCCCCCTGGCTAAGGGTGGTAGTAGTGGTAGGCATCCAGCCCCCTGGCTAAGGGTGGTAGTAGTGGTGGGCATCCTGCCCCCCTGGGTGAGGGTGGTAGTAGTGGTGGGCATCCTGCCCCCTGGCTAAGGGTGGTAGTAGTGGTAGGCATCCTGCCCCCTGGCTAAGGGTGGTAGTAGTGGTAGGCATCCTGCCACCCTGGCTAAGGGTGGTAGTAGTGGTAGGCATCCTGCCCCCGTGGGTGAGGGTGGTAGTAGTGGTAGGCATCCTGCCCCCTGGCTAAGGGTGGTAGTAGTGGTAGGCATCCTGCCCCCCGTGGGTGAGGGTGGTAGTAGTGGTAGGCATACTGCCCCCTGGCTAAGGGTGGTAGTAGTGGTAGGCATCCAGCCCCCCTGGCTAAGGGTGGTAGTAGTGGTGGGCATCCTGCCCCCTGGGTGAGGGTGGTAGTAGTGGTGGGCATCCTGCCCCCTGGCTAAGGGTGGTAGTAGTGGTGGGCATCCTGCCCCCTGGCTAAGGGTGGTAGTAGTGGTAGGCATCCTGCCCCCTGGCTAAGGGTGGTAGTAGTGGTGGGCATCCTGCCCCCTGGCTAAGGGTGGTAGTAGTGGTAGGCATCCTGCCACCCTGGCTAAGGGTGGTAGTAGTGGTAGGCATCCTGCCCCCCTGGCTAAGGGTGGTAGTAGTGGTAGGCATCCTGCCCCCTGGCTAAGGGTGGTAGTAGTGGTAGGCATCCTGCCACCCTGGCTAAGGGTGGTAGTAGTGGTAGGCATCCAGCCCCCTGGCTAAGGGTGGTAGTAGTGGTGGGCATCCTGCCCCCCTGGGTGAGGGTGGTAGTAGTGGTGGGCATCCTGCCCCCTGGCTAAGGGTGGTAGTAGTGGTAGGCATCCTGCCCCCCGTGGGTGAGGGTGGTAGTAGTGGTGGGCATCCTGCCCCCCTGGGTGAGGGTGGCAGTAGTGGTGGGCATCCTGCCCCCTGGCTAAGGGTGGTAGTAGTGGTAGGCATCCTGCCCCCCTGGGTGAGGGTGGTAGTAGTGGTGGGCATCCTGCCCCCTGGCTAAGGGTGGTAGTAGTGGTAGGCATCCTGCCCCCGTGGGTGAGGGTGGTAGTAGTGGTAGGCATCCTGCCCCCTGGCTAAGGGTGGTAGTAGTGGTAGGCATCCAGCCCCCTGGGTTGGGGTGGTGGCGCGCATTCAGGCCCCTGTGTGCATATGTGGCATTGGTGATGGGCATCCCGCCCCTATGGTGCTGCTGTTGCTGGTGTAAGTATATTCAGATTCCCAGTGTATGTGTGTGATGTGTCGTGTACGTGTTGTATGTGTTTTGTGGTTTGTGTCTGACTTACCTTCTGCGCCGTACGCGTCCGTGCCTGTTCCGGTAGTAGATGTAGAATATTGGTATGATCGGGACGAAGGGATTCATGGTTGGTTCGTGTCGTTCGTCCTTCTCGTTGCTTCGCGTCGTCCTCGTCGCTTGGCTTCGTCCTCGTCGCTTCGCTCGTCCTCGTCGCGCCGCGTCGTCCTCGTCTGTGCTGTGTTCGTCTCGTAGCCGTGGATCGTGTTGTGGCGCGATTCGGAGCTTATGTGCGCCTCTCCCGGATGCTTTGACGTGCCGTGGCGTAGCGACGGGTTCGGCGCGTACGGAAAGCGCATCGTACTTGTCCGGCCGGACGGGGCTGCATTTTCCCTTCCGTGCGACTCGATTCGGCGTTTCCGGATTCGCCTCGGTCGGAGAACAGGACCTGGTTTGGGTGAGTACGGCTCGGCCGGAATTTTTGCTGTTGTGCGCATCGTACTTGCTCGTTCGGTGTGCTGTACGGATCGGTCGGGAAACTGGCTTTCGCATGGCTTTTTTACCGACCGAATAGTATTGGGTGCGCCTCCGACCGAGATCGGAATCGGCCCCTGTGTGTTATTAAATAAATGTATTAAACCACACAATGCGCAATGTGACATACATGTCCAACAAAAAAACTGAACTTGCACTGTTTCACATCACAGATGCTGCTGCCCATGAGTCTGGTGAAGGTGAAGGCCATGACACCCTGGAGACTCAGGCCCAGTCAGGAGAGGAGACACAAGTGGCCCCAGCAACCCCAATACCTGCACCCACAAGATGCAGGACCACAGTGCCACCACTACCTGCCTTTGAAACAGAAGAGGCGAGCCAACCTGACCCTCAGACATCACAGGCTGGGCATACCCCCACACCAAGACCCCAATCACAGTTGCGGCACAGCAATGTCCACAACCGGAGGCGCAGGACAAGGGCTCAAATGATAGCTGGTGAGGATGATGGTTCCAATGTCTTTGGTGGGCTGGAGAGCCAAATGTTGAAGGTGCAGTGCCTGCAATGCAAACACATCCAATTAATGCAGGCACAACTTGGTTCCCTAGCTACAAACACGGCAGAGATGAGGGACAGCATGAGGGAGCTCACTACAGCAGTGGTGGAAGGACAGAGGGGCATCCATGAGTTATGCAAGTTGTTGCAGGAAGACCATGTGTCCCAATGCAAAAGGCACCATCAGTTGATAGGGCGCTTTGATGGATACACTAGGGCTATCAACCGCCTGAGCTCAACCACAGCTCTGCTGTCCCGTCGTGCTGTGGGCATGCAGGTGGAAATGACCCATTGCTGTGGAGATGTGGCCAGGGGACTCATACAGGTCACCAATGCTGTGGAGAAATTACAGAATGCTGCAGTTGGGGGCAACAATGTACTGGGTGGAGGGGAGAGTGAGGAGGCCTCAAGCCTAAGTAGTCTCTTGGCACCAGTTACCACATGCAGGAGGCACAGTAGTAGGAGCTCCTCTGCATCAGAAGGCACCACAAGGGATGTGACAGAGCCCACAGAATGGCCCACGGGAGTGCGTGGCCGCAGAAAGTAGTGTGGAATAGAAAGTAAAACTGTAATCTGGTGAGGTAACCAGTATCGTGCCATTTGTCGGGGCTGACATTCAAGTTTCATGGCAATGTCATATTGTTTAATTTTGACTGTTACAATGCAAGTTTGCACCTGGTATGTGTGCATTAACACTACCTCATTTTCTTTATAATAAAGAACAGAATCAATGAAAGCATGTAGTGTTTCATCTCATCATTACCCACCTTAAAAAATAATGCTGTGTAATTTCTGCACGTCTCTGTCTCCCCTCTGCTGCGCTCGGCCCGTGTGCTGCTTGTGTTGGTTGTCCTGGCTGATTGTCATCCTCAGGCTCACTGTCTGATAGCTCCAGGGATATGCCTCTTCAAGTTGCAATGTTGTGCAACATGGCACAAGTGGCCACAATTTTGCAGCAGGTATCTGGCCTGTACTGTAAAACCCTCGCCAGTTTTGTGGAGGCAGCAGAACCTACTTTTAAGTAAGCCGAAGGTCCGCTCAATCACATTGTGGGTGGAAATGTGTGCTGCATTGTATCGCTGCTCATTTGGGATACTTGGATTGAGGTATGGCATCAGTATGTAGGAGTGCCCAGCTTGTGAGCTGTCACCCACAGGGTAGATAGCAACAGGTTACTCACTGCTATGTGTCACCATGACCAGAGAGTGTGCAAGACAGTGTTACATATATTTACCAAGCAGGTACCCTTCGCCAAATTCACCCTCAAGGAGACGAGTGTGTATGCCACTGTGTCGGAAGATGTAGGAATCATGTGTACTGCCAAGGAAATGAGCCACTATGTCTGTGATGATGTGTTTGGAATTGCAGATGACTTGTATTTTCAGTGAATGGTATGATTTCCTGTTCCTGTAAATGTACTCATTCACTGAGGGGGGACATATGGCTACATGCATCCCATCAATGCAACCAATTACGTGGGGAAATTGGGCTATCTGATAGAAATCAAATTTGGTTTGTTGCAATTCCTGTGGTGTTGTAGGAAACCTTATGGGGTGGTGTATCCTCTGCAACATGACATCAAGGAATGCGTTGAAAAAGCGTAATAGGGCACTTTGGGAAACCCCTTCAGCTGCAGCTATTACACCCTGGAAGCTACCTGACGCTAGGAGGTGCAGTGAACATAGGACTTGAACATGAGTGGGGATGGCATGTTTCCTGCGAGTCTGACCCTGCAGTAGGGGATCTAATTCAGCTATCAGATCATAGATCATGTCTGCATTTAACCTATACTTGTCATAGATCACTTCCTCTGTCTGCCCCAACAATGTAACGCGCACTCTGAAAATGAGCTCCTGTATCCTCCTTCTTCTCTGTGCGACTGCTCGTAGCCTAATCCTCCTCGCCATGACGCAGAGCGCTGTCATTGTGAAGCATTCTGAGGCATTCTGGACCTGTTTAAATACTTTACCAATGGTTCCCACCTGATTAGATAGTTTTCACCTGGTTACCACCTGCTTTGATTCGGTGTTATTTTGCGAGTGCAAAATTGCAAATCCCGGGTCATTCGCAATTCGCAAATTTTTCATGCAAAGGCATTTGGAATTACCAAATAGCGAATCGGTAATACAGATTGGCTATTTGGCATTCACAAAATAGGTAATTGCTATTTTGCAAATACCAGGAATATTCTGCGAATTTGTTCGATGCATTGCTTAGGGCTATTTTGCAATCGCAAACAGACGTTTTTTTCCGATTCGCACTGTTTGCGATCGCAAAATAGCTTGATGCATGCACCCCTAAGACTATACTTGAGAATGGGGACTTAATTTAGAGGGCAGTCAGGGAAGAAACCCTTAAGATATTCAATGACTCCCAACAACATAACTTGTATTTGTAAAGTGCACGTGCACCCAAGGGCATCTTGGCGCTGTATAACAGATGTTTATTGATAACCAACTCAATGGTACTCATTTTAGCAACCTCAGAATGATGAAAGGCTGAGTGGGCCCACCGGGATTTGAACCTGGGACCACCGGGTTGAACACAGGCCCCTACAGTAGACACATTAGTCTGCTAAGCCAGCTGACTACACCATGTATGTGATTCACTTCCCCTACGCCCACCTTAACCCCCGACAAAGCCCCACTCACGTGCTGCCATTAATGCGGCCCTCGGGTCCACCACAGACCATGGTTTGTGGCTCCTGGGGAAATGTTTGTGAGTACCCATAATCTAGACAGATGCATGCTAGAACAACTTCATTCCTGTGTGAATAGGTTTACATTTTGATTTCTAGATTTTCCTGTTTTGGCTATTGCTCTGGTTAAAGTAATAGGCAAGTCACAAACGTAAAACTACTTATCTATCTTGTTTAGCCAAACTCTATTTCACTTACTGCTGCATTTATTACGTATACATAATATGTGGTCATACCCTACTTGGCAACAATATTCCGAATTGAACTAAGTCTCATGTGCTATTAGCCATAACAATTACAGCAAGCCGCCGCATCTCTTATCCAAAGGTACCTTTATCTATACCATTGCCCAAAAAGTGATCGTTACATTCACACCTTTACAATTATGGTGACACTTTTTTGCAAGAAGCAGAAAGAGTGAGAAGATGACGCTTTAGCAGCATTTGTTCGGTATAAATGTAGTGTGTCGCCTGTAAATGATAGTTTGACATAATAGCCTAGGTATGGTGTTTGCAATAAAAGGTGACATTTCGCAGTATTCTAACCATTCTGTTCCTTGCATTTGAATTTACCCGATCATTAACTCTTTTAGGAGGAAGTATTCGGATCAGGTTTGGGGCTTTTTAATGAGTGGGAATGAATGCACTCTATAAATAGGCAAGCCACTTTGATGTTCTTTCATACCACTGGAGATGCTATTTTAAACTGTAATAGAACATCAAAAGGTCACGTATATATTTGTTTGCAATATACTGCTCCAGAGATACATTTTTTACGTGAAGCAACCGACGAAATTCTTCCTTTACATCAGAGTAGGACTCAAATGCAATACAACACCTAACACTTAACCTCTGTATTTGTTGTTTGATGACCTTCAGTCCTACCATTGCAGCGCGCACTCACACTTCCGGCTGTTACGTAGCACCGCAGTTTGCAATTCCAGTGGCCAATATTCAAACGTGCATTGTGTTCTCAAGCCATACATCCGCAACGCTGTCGGGCATCTTTCACGGTTCATTATACAGTACCAAATTACTTCTGTCATTTTTCCTTTTTTTTTTTACTAAGTGATTTTGCTAATTTCTATAAATTCAAAGGGCCTGTGAAAATAATTCAGTATGTCAAGCAGAGACATCTCCTAACAGGTCTCCTTGGCAACTTGTCCCACACAGTCACCCGGTATGCACTCTTAGCACGGTTCCTGTTTTGCCGGAGAGGATTCATACTACAATGGTGCTTCGCCCTACTGGTCCCTGATCGCGCTCCTTTGAGCCTCTCACTCGTGTCTTACAGCAAAAGAGATTTTGCTATTCTGATCTTTTACAGACAACCTGAATAGTACAGCTGATCTCCGAAGTGCACGATTCTTTGAATTCATTTCTTCCAGCTGAACTTTTCCCCAGTCCTCCGGTTGATCCTTTCTACCTTAAAAATAGACTCCATGCTAACCAGCCTCAGTCTTTAGAAGGTCTAAGGAAACAGCAAAGAACTCCCAACTGTTCAGTGAAGATATGATGGATAATGTGACACAAGGAAAGCACTGTGCCAGGCAAAGGCCATTTTCAACGCTACTGAATAGGAGGCAAAGGGGTGCCTCTGAAATATGAAATATTAACACGGACAAGGCATTCAGTGTACTCGACTTCTTCGCGGTGTCTTGAAATTCGAAATCGTTTCTCCCAGATCTTTTTTCATTCAATTGAGGCTTTGTGTACTGCCTGCACTTTTGCTAGACGTTAATAAAATTGTTAGTAAAGTCCCAATTTCATGACCATTGTATAAAGGATGCAAAAACACTGTCTGAAAATTGGCAGTGAGAGCTAGCATTGTTACGCAACAATCTGGACATCGCTGCAATAACAGCCTTAACATCAGTAACCTAATACAGGAAAACAAATGCACACATCTCAAACATCACTAATTCCATTGAGATATGCCACATTTCATTTGCTGTAACTAACTAGCAAGGCATTCCATAGCAACCTGTCGACCCCCAGTGTGGAAGACCGTTCATGGATAAGGGTTAACTACTGTGGAAGATGTCAATGGTATTAGGGTCATGGGGAACCACTTCTGTGAGAAACTGATTTGCATACTTCATAAGGGTCACACCTTAATATGGCGTGCAGTATAAACTATACTGAGTATTTTCCTAACTGGTAGTGTGGGAAAGTTCTATTTTTTTATAAAACATATGGAGCCGAGAATTAGGCCCTCTTTTCTTGCTTTATTTGTAAATAACAGGCAAGTAAAAAAAGATCGAAACTTCACCAAAACCTTTGGAAAGTGGATAACCAATCAAACAAATGTGATAGCCACCAATCCAGGGTGCACCAGGGCCTACAATACTCTTGATTGTCAACAGCTAGTACTCTTTTCATGCTGCTTGCAGTGAAGTTAAGTATTCTGCGAAAAACACTACGTTTTATGTTGCATTGTATCTGATTTCAAATGTATTTACTGTTATTATTGTATTAGTTACTTTCATTGGTTCCATTAGTGCAGCTTAGATTTCCATTATCGAACCCCACAAGCCTCGTTACTTAATTTATGACGCAGCATTTTCCCCTTTGCCTCTTTACTTACTCCAGGAAATATTTGTATTGTACTTTTGTTTTGCCAAGGGCAGGCAGGACCTAAGTAGTTTTTGACCTAAATGATTAAAAAATTCGGCTTTCTTTTTTTCTCTTATGAGTAGTGGAGACAACTTGTGAGGATAATGGCTAGAAGAGCAGAGCACTGTGGAGAAGTCTGTGGAGGTCTTGGTAGCTTTGGTGTAAGCGCATCCTCCACATACACCACATCCTCCTGCCGAATAAATCAACAAAAGTACGGCCCCAGCAACTGATTGAGATGCCACACCCAATCAAGCACCGGAGGATGGTAGTTCTATGGTAAATGAGTCTCCATGCACACCAATGTGTAGAATGCTAATCAAAATTGAGAGACAAAGTACACCCCTTTTCAGACAGTGCCAGAAGAGACGACTGGAGCCGATGTGTACTGTTTGGTCCCAAATGAATGTAGGGGAGTGATACTCCAAACCCACTCACGCTGTGGTTCTTTCAGGGAAGAAAAAGCTTGCGGTCATTGCAGTGTGTTGGTGTTATCTAAACTGAGGCTTTGCATGCACAGTGAACGTGACATGCAACAGTGTCCCCACAGTGAACTACAATTCCCAACAGACCATGAACTAGTCAGGAGAGACATTAGCCATCTTGCATATCTGGGTATAATTTCCCTCCTGGCCCATTGCATCTTTCTAGTCAATTGTGATACAATTTTGCTACAGTCAGGACTTTGTTACGCGGAGTTTGGATTTTCTTTGCCAAGACCCTTTTAGTTTTCTATGTATTTGTATTGATGGACATTGGGACTACAGCAAAGTATTTCAGAAATTTGTTTTGGTGATGCAAATTAGGTTTGAGGTATATTTCAAAATCTGTATGGGCTCTTCTAAGACAGGGGGTAGTTACATATACTACAGGTTATCCTGTTATATGACAGAATGGATTCCTAGCATAGATCATGTTGTTCAAATTATGTATGAATTGCAAAGTACAAGGTGTTAGAGTTCTTGTATGTACATACACATTTCTAATACTAGGGAATATTAACATTGTTGGTTATCTTGCAATTCCACAAGGGTGAGGCAGAAATTCTAATAGTGTGACAAGATGTGGTTGAATGGCTGGAGCTAATGACTCTGGAAGCTAAGGATCCAGACTCAAATCCCAGTCTTGGTGCCTTGCTCAACATCGTGTGATTCTGAGCTTCTTGTGCCTAAATTTGAGAAATGAATTTGTGTAATCTCCACTTGATGTACTCGATCTTAAAGATTGTCTCCAACCCACCATGTAATGTATAGCACTCTGTTGAATCCTAGTTAGGTTGGCACTATAGAAATATCAATGCATACATAAATCATCTTTCACAGAGAATGCATAATGTCAACTCTAGAGGTATTTATTTATGTCATAGGGCGAAGTGTTAGTGAAAATATATTTGAGGTGTTAATTATTTGTATGTTTAGGGGGGCGTAGCTTGCGAGCAGCCAAGATGGCCGCATTCTCTTGAGCTCCGGCACGTCGCCGGGAGGTCACACGAATAATTATGTGACCGAGACCTTCATTGCCTACAGAAAATACAGATTCTGGTAGCGGAACGCGGAAGGAGTGATGGTGGTGGATTTTTAGCGGCTGCTGTGCACTCCTGACAGCACAATCACCGTGCTTGCTGTTACCTCAGGAGCAACCCTCAAAATGACGGCGCGAGCGACACGAGTGAAACGGCGGCGCTCTAGCGATAAGTACTGACTATCGTCAGGTGCTGGATTTCTGAATTGCATTTCAGTCACCTTTTGATTGATGATATTGCTATTGCGCATGGAAATGCAGCTTTATGAGCGGAATATCCATTTTCACATCTTTGTGCTCGACGCGCTATTGATATATTTAATGCCCTGGTCACAGATATCTTCTGCAGTCGGTGCCAGTTTCGTCATGCATTTTCTTCATTATGTTTGCCTATTCGAAATGCTTGTTCCTTCTCTGGCATTATTTCAGTAACTTTACTAGGCATTGAAACGCACCATTCTGTTCTATGTGGTCTGCCATGGGGAATTGGATTTTCTGCTGCTCTTTTAGGCTACTATAATCTGAGGTACTACCGTTCTCTATCAGCCATCGCTGCTTTTCTGTGTGCACTACACTTTGAAGTTTGATTGTGTGTTTTCTCTCAGTAAAGGTGTGTGCGCTGCATTCAGCCTGTCGGTGCGGAGCAGTTAGAGAGTTATATGTTACGGCCCAGGTTTGCCAATACCGCCGGTCTCCATGAGGCTGCCCTCTGCCAGTGAGGAATCTGGTGCTACTTTAGTGAAAAGCAGATACACGCTGAGTGCTTACCCATCTGTCTCTATTGTCTTTTTTCTAATGGCAGACAATATGGGTCTTTCTCCCAAAGACAAGGACTCTAAAGGAAATCTTAAGAGATCTAAGCAAACTTCTCCTACTCCGGAACTTGTACCGAAGGATTCTGGTACTACGTTAGATGCTATTCTCTCTCGTCTGAATGCTGTTCATGATATTGCGCAGAGCACTAAAACAAATACTGATTTACTTCAGGTTGAAGTAGCGGCAATCAGGAATGACTTCAAGAACTTGACGCTTCTTGTTTCAAACGCAGAATCTCGGATAAGTGTAGTGGAGGACTCCACACACCAACAGTCTAAATTTATGCAGAATATGGAGCGCTCCCTGATTGCTTTTCGGAGAGATCTTACGGAGCAGGAAGACAGGAACCGTAGAAGTAATCTACGTATATTTGGTTTACCAGAGGACTCGGAGAAAACCGCGTCATCAATGTTAGACTTTTTGCTCAATTGGATTCCTACTGTGCTGAATATTTCTTTTCAGAGAGAGTTTGAAATAGAGCGTGCACACAGGGTTCCCACATTTAGACCAAAGTCTTCACCACATCCTAGACCGGTGGTCTTCAAACCGTTGAGACATCAACATACTGAGCAAATTTTGGCGCAGATGAGGAAAATCAAAGCGATTAATTGGGAAGGCCACAGAATCGCTATATCCCAGGACTTTGCTAGAGATACTGTCATCAGGCGGAAAGGATTTCTCAACCTTCGAAGACGACTTCTGGAGATGAACATTCCGTTTTCTTTTGCTGGTCCCTCACGTTTTTGAATAACTTTCAGAGGTCGTACTCAGATATTCTATGAACCTTCTGAGCTTTCCACCTTTTTGGATAACCAGTCCGAGTCTCAGATGGAATCTAGTTCTTCTCCTGGTCCATCTAGGTCTTAAGTAATTCTTGTTTGATGTCTCGAGTATTGCTTTTATGGTTCTTTTTCTCATATTTTTATTGCTAGTATTCCTGCGATAAGCTAGGGTAATTGTTGTCACTTTAGGAGATCTATCTGTTGCTATTCGCAGATCTATGAATGTCCTAACGTTTCCTTTGCAGGTCTTGCTTCCATGGTACAGGATGATATTGTATCTATAGCATTTCTATCTGTTTATCTGTCTATAGCTCCAGCAACTGATCTCTTTCTTATTGTTCTCTTTGGTCTGATTTTCTACTCTCCTCTTCTATATTTTCTTATAATATTTTATCTCATTCTTTTTCTGTTATGCTTTGCTTTGGGGCTATTGTCATTTTATGCTCTAGATTACAGTTCCTCGGTACGTCTTAGTCTAATGAGATATATATGTAAGGCAATTTTCTTTCTCTCTTTCTTAATTGGATAGCTTAGTGTATATATATGTTGTGTTGGTGTTTTGTTCGTGGTCTATATCAATTTATCCTCTCTCGTTCCTTCCTTGGTGGTGTGTCTGAGTTTTTATTGTTCGTTATGTATTATCCAAGCTTGTCATTATGAACGTGTATTATGCAGTAATTTACTATTTATTCACGGGTCTTCAAGACTAATATTATACATTTAGTACTTGAGTATGTTGTTCCATTATTTTTATGTTTTGTACGACATTCCAATGGTTCCCACATTCTCTTTTCTCCACAGTTATTAGGTAGGCTGATAGTATATCAACTTTCTTTCTTACTGTATCAATTGAATATTCTTTTCAATTATTAACTGCTTATTCATTTCTAGTTCCTACTCACTAGATAAGATATATGAATTAGTGCATATGAATTCTACTTTGGCTTATGCGATTTTATATCTATTTATATTTGTTAATTCTTTCATACTCTGTACAATAGTAATATATATATTTCGGTTTGCCATGTATTGAACAGGAAGGCTACTACATAAGTTTTCCCTCTTAAGGTTGCCTATATAGATTGATAGCTCCTGTGTTATATTAACTGTTTTAATCAATTAATAGAATGTATTTATATATTTATTTTACTTTGCCTCTCTCCGCTACCTACACTTTATATTTTCTATTGCTTTCTTTCTAATAGGCGGTTGGTGTTTTGCTGGCCTCTTTGGTTGCTCCTTCATGTTTTTCCCTCGTATGCATTTTGTCTATTATAGACTTCCCCTGGTGGGGTTTCTTTTCTCTTCTGTGCTGTGTTTTGTTTTATTTTTTCTATTCGCTTCTCTTTTTCTTCCAATCTTCACTTATTCCTTCTTTTCTAGAGCCTCCTGCTACAATCCATTTTTGTGTCTCCACTGTATCCGTTTTATCTTTATTTTTCAGATCCTGGTACTATGTGTTCCCTTTTTCTTGCACCAAGTGTTATTTGGTATATTGGTCCTCGCTAATATGCCGGGCCTGAATGTTCTATCACTAAATGTGCGTGGTTTGAATCATCCTGTGAAGAGGGCAAAAATGTTGGATTATTGTAAAAGCCTTTCTAGTGATTTAGTCTTGCTACAAGAAACCAAAATAGCGTATAAAGAAGCTTTATTGTTGCGGAGGGAGTGGGTTCTTGATGTCGCTTGTTCTGAGGCCTCTGGTAAGAGGAATGGAGTGGTGACTATGATTTCCAAGAATTCTGGGCTGACTATTGTTACTGCGGAGCATGACTCAGAGGGTAGGTGGTTGCTTACTCGCTTATCCAATGGCTCTCTGGATATCTACGTCATGAATATTTATGCACCTAATGGTGATGATCCATCTTTTTGGCGTTTTATTACTAAAAAGCTCTCAGAAATTCCTCATAATGGTAATTTTTATTGTTGGTGGGGACTTGAATCTCCCAATGGATCCCATCTTAGACAGACACTCTGCTTTTAGGTTTCGCCCTCCCAGGGCTCACAAACAGATGACTAATATGTGTTCCTCCTCTAGTCTTACTGATGTGTGGAGAATGCATAATCCCACCGGTAGCGGCTTCACCTTTTTTTCTTCACCACACTCTAGTTTTTCTCGTATTGACTATCTTCTGGTTCACTCAGCACTCCTAAAATATTCATCAAATCCTGTCATCCATCCTATACTTGTTTCTGATCATGCAGCGGTCTCGTTTACGCTTCTGAATTTTTCAGAAAATAGGGAGCCAAGCACTTGGCGTCTGAATACAGAGATCTTGTATGAACAGGCTCAGGTTGATCTGCTTAACATAGATATCACAAACTTTTTCCATGAGAATGCGTCCTCGGTTAAGTCTCCAGTGGTTCTATGGGATGCATTCAAGTGTACGATTAGGGGACAGATATTAAAAAAATTGCAAAAATGAATTCAGACATTAGGAAGGAACTTTCTGTTTTAGCGGATAATATTAAACGTAAAGAATGCCTATATAGATGCTCTAAAGATAAATTGATTTTCAAGATATCAAGAATCTAAAATATACTTACAACTCTATTGTAACTAAGAGAGCTCATATTGGTGTCCAGGCACAGAAGTCCAAACAGTTGCTCCTGAAGAATCGAGCAGGGAAAGTATTGGCGGCTACGTTAAAGTATCAAGATTCTAATATTAGATCAGCACAGATATCTTGTATAAATGACAGTTCTGGAACTAGGAAGTTTCAAACTAAAGAGATTCTTGATGTATTTCGTGAATATTATAGCAAATTATACACTCCCCATAATCAATCGTCTCTTGATCAATGCCAACAATTTTTGAATTCAATTCCTACTCATACTGTTTCTGATGCTGATGGGGTAAAGCTGGGGAAACCGATTGATCCCGAAGAAATTATCCATGCTATTAAGTCCACTCGCTCAGGGAAAGCTCCGGGTCCAGATTGGTTTCCTATTCTTTTTTATAAGACTTTTCTCCCATCTTTAGTATCTCGTCTCAAAGATGTTTTTGATAACTTTGTTTCATCAGGGTCGGTCTCTGGTTCAGCGGCTGAGGCTACTATTGTGGTAATCCCTAAAGAGGGTAAGGGTCATTCGGACCCTAAGAATTTTCGCCCCATATCCCTGCTGAATATGGAAGCAAAAAATTTTGCCAAGATTTTGGCCAAACGTCTGGAACCATATATTCCTTCGCTTATTCACCCATCGCAGACTGGCTTTGTTAAGGGCAGGTTGGCTAGGGATAATATTCGGACTTTTTGCCATATCCTGGGGAAAGCAAAGTTAACTAGCCTCCCTTCGGCAGCCATTGCTCTCGACGCCGAAAAGGCTTTTGATAAGGTTTCTTGGCCGTTTTTACATGCAGTACTTCAGTCTCACAATCTTGGAGATTCCTTTGTTAATATGGTGATGTCTTTGTACGCGCAACCTAGAGCAAATATCAGGGTTAATGGAGCTACCTCTTCCTTTTTAATCTGTGTCAGGGTACTAGACAAGGATGCCCGTTATCTCCTCTTCTTTTTTGCTATCTATTGACCCTCTTCTTCGGCAACTTAATCTTAATCGAGACATTAAAGGCTTTCAATTTGGTTCAACCACTATCAAAACAGCTGCCTATGCAGACGATGTGCTCATCTTTTCTGAAGATATAGCTAATGCAATTCCTGCCATTTCCGAGACTATTAAAGTATTTTCTAGTATTTCAGGGTATACTCTGAATAAAGATAAGACGGAGATGTTTCCTCTCAACGCGTATTGTTTTCCTGCCCACATGGGGAATGCTGGCTTTAAATGGCAATCAAAGCACATTAAATATCTAGGGATTTGGTTCTGTCATAATTTAACAGACACCGTCTTGTATAATGAATCTCAAACTTTAGTTAAGGTTAGACAATTGTTGGATACATGGTCACCTAAATATATTTCATGGTGGGGACGTCTTCAAACTTTGAAGATGATGATAACTCCCATTATTAATTTTGTGTCCTCAATGCTTCCTGTCAAGTTGTCTTCGTCTTTCTTCCATGAGATCGATGCCCTCACTTCAAAATTCCTCTGGAGCGATAAGCGAGCCAGAATAGCCTATGAGCATTTGAGGAAACCTTATGATATGGGAGGTTGTAATCTTCCAGATTGGGATCGGTACCAAGTGGCATTCTTAGCCTCTCAAGGGGCTCTTTGGTTTTCTACGGATCCTCGACATATTCCGCCGTGGTTGTTTATTGAGCGGGATTTGTCTTCTCCTATATCTACCTCCTCCTTTTTAACTGCGTCCACATTATCTATTCCTTTTTCTCGTTGTATTATTTTGGATACCATTGCTGCCTTGAAGGCTATAGATAAAAAGTCTCTAAGCCAACTCATAAGTCTCGATGGTCTTCTTTGTGGCACAATCCTAAAATTAAGCTTGATTTTGACTCGACAACAGTGGAATACTGGGCTAGCAAAGGTATCACGTTGGTTAAACACCTTTATGATTCAAATCATGATCCGTTGCCTTTTTCTTTCTTAGCTCGGCAGTATTCTCTCAGTAATTTAGATTTCTATACATTTTTAAAAATAAAGGTTGCTGTAGCTAAGGTTCATTTTGACCCGGATTCACACACAGTTTCCCTTCTATCTATGTGGCATAAAGCAGGTCATGTGGCCTCTAAAATATATAAATTTTTATCCACCAAGCCACCTTTGCTGAATACGGTCACACAACAGAAATGGCTACATCATTTTGACCATGACCTTTTTAAACATATTTCACCAGAAACTTGGCAACTTATTGGGAAATTTTCCCTACGTTATAAAATTGCTCCTTCTCTTATTCAGTCTACATTTTTTTCTCTCAATCTTTTACATTGGACCCCGGCGCACCTGTACTCCCTCAAACTTAAGGATAATGATCTCTGTTGGAGTTGTAACTTAGCCGCTGGTACACATCAACATATGTTTTTTGAATGTTCTTTACTCCAACCTTTTTGGGAGCTGGTTCACAAACATCTTGTGCTAATCTTTAACATTCAATTTCAGCTCTCGCTGCCTTTAATTTTGTTGGGCCCATGGGCTACAACATCGCCATTGCCGTTGGATCCTTTAGATATGCAGTTACTAGACTTGTTGTTGACAATTGCGGTTAAGATTATCCTAACAGAATGGAAATCATTTGGGTCCATATCCTATCATACATGGTGGGCTTGGGTATCTTTTCTCCGTGGGGCTCATACTTCTGTGGAGGAGAAACATTTTCACCCTTTATTTCTAGTGGGGTATGGAGATCTTTGGATAGATATGTGGACTTAGCTTCACAAGGCATGGTGGAGCAATATCCCTTTGTGTCTTCTCCTTAATTTTTCCCTCCCTATTGTAGCAGGGGTCTCGATCTCTCTCTTTCTCTTCTTTACTCTCTTTTTTCTTTTTCTTTCTCTTCCTTGCTTTTTTCCTCTCTCTTTCTTCCTTCCTTTCTCTCTTTCTCTTGCTAATTACTTATCCAAGTGATACAACTGACTTTCTCGTATTGTTCCTCTACGTTTTTTTTTTTTTACAACATATTAATTGATATGTAGGGGTTATATATGACATTATTTATACTGATGTTGGCTTATGTATCTACTTATTTATTATGTAATGCTCTTTTCGGTCTATTGCTTTTTATGGTATTTTAATTATTTATATTTCTTCTTAAATTAATAAAGATATTAGAACAAAAACAAAAAAATTATTTGTATGTTTAGTTTTAGGAGTTACAAGTTCCATATCAAAGAACAGCGAGTTAGTTTTACAGAAATATTACTTGGGTATATCCATTCACTATTACAGTTAAGCGTAGAGCAGTCTATGGCAAGGTAATTAAGATATCTCTCTGCCTTTTGGATACCCACTGCTTTCTTCAGGCAACCTTGATCAACAGAAGTGATGAGTCAGAGTGTCTCTGATTTCTCTCTTATCTATCCCCTTTTCCCCATTTCTAGCATTAGCCCTCATATTCTTGTGCATGTGATCATTGGTGGAGAATGCACATGTTGGATTCTATCCTGTTGAATTCTGAGCACAAGATTAGTGCATGCTGACAGAATAATCTTGGACATGCCATGAAAGTACACTATTTCAAAATAAATATTTACTCAGAGTTGCACAAAGGTGGGAAAACATTTAATTTGGTTGACACCAGCTTAATTTAAGTTGTCCATTTAACTAAAATAGTAACTGGTTACTAAAACTGTGGTAAATTCCAGATGATAAAGCATATCAATGATATCTGAAGACATATTTTGCCATACAGTCAAGAGCTTAGTAAAGTGTAAAATCCCTAAAATGTTTCTGTTCTTCTTTTATTCTAATTAAATTTACATCTTGTTAAACCCTCCTTCTTCTGGTCTTCCTTCAAATTTCTGCATACATGTAGTGAAGGAAGGCCACCCAAAGGAATATTGAAGCAGACGTCTTATTTTCTTGTATTTTATATGGTTGACCATTTTGGAATCATGACAACTTGAGATCATCCTTCTTTGTAATTCCTGAGAGGGAACATGCATGACTCATGCATGACATAAAATACTGTCTTTAAGAAATCAAAGGGGTTTTCACTAATCCAATTGTAGATATTTAAATGAGTAGTTGCTGCTTATATTGAAAGCAAACCTTCACCTGTGTTCATTGTGTGTTCACCTTCACCTTCTAATACATTGTTTTTGCACACAATTAGGATGTTTCCAAGAATATTGTATGCTAGTACCTTGACAGAGCATCTGCCTTATCATCAATATTCAGACAAAGGTGGTTAGAAAAATGTACTCAAGGAAGAACAGGATCCACTGCGGCTCTCATATGTTCTTCTGGCCACCTTTAGCAGCTATAGAATTATGTCTTCTGTAAGAAGAGCCATGTTGTAGCTTATCACAAATAGATAGCAGCACCATTCCTCATTGACCACTTTAACAGCCAACGGTTTCCAATCATCTTTGTATTGTTGTCTTTATCAGTTGACAGTTTCCTCAAGTGCTTCGAAAATGAATGGAGCTGCTCAGTCTTTGAGTGTTGGATAAGCTAACACTGATGGGAATGCTAGATGCATCTTTCGCCATAAAGGATGGCTGCCCATGTTTAGGTGATCTAGTAAACCCAGAGTTTAGTTCTGTAAAAGCTGCCTTCACCCTTGTTGATGTCATACTATAATAAGCAGTGAATAATTATAGGGATGCTTACAAAATCTGTGAATGATTGTTCTTTAAACAGATGCCAATGTCAGAAAGCTTTGGGCCTCCTTGACTAAAAGAGTGATCAAGCGCGAACCCAATAAATTGATCAGGGATAAACATTCAATAACATCATACATTGGCCCATACACATTCACCCAAAATCCCTGATGCGCTGGTGTCAAGATTCTTAACTTTACTTCAATTTACTCTTGTTACTCAGGCTCAATATTTCAACATCTTGTACTTTGTGTATTGAACAAATGATGATTGACTTTTCATCTACTTGGTCGATGAACCAATTAGTTGAAGAGTTGATAGCAATGGTATTTTCTCAAATTAAATAACTAATCTTATAAACTGGCTAAATAACCACAAACTCTTGGTGAGATTTAATAATTTTATCTAGTAATAATAAATGCTCATAGCGATTACATTTAAATTTCAAATACTGAAACCTCATGAGAGAGAACAAACAATCTAATCATAGAAACAACGGAACAATTATTTCGATATACGTTGCAAAGAGAGGATAGATGAAGAGACATTAGATACAAATAAAATCTATCACTTAAAACCAAATGATTCGGAGGGGATAGATGAAGAGACAAAAGTTTCAGAAACAAGAATACGACTGCAAAAATAATTTCTGCAATACTAAGTTAGATCAAATACAAACCCAAAGGATCTGTAAGGGAAAACCACCACCCAGGCCTAGGCGGCAGTGGGGGACCCCTGAACCAAGAGTCAGGGATCAAATACTGAAGAACCAGGACAGGGACAGGACAGGAACAGCTAGGTCTCTCAGTAAACCGACGAACAGCGACGCATCCCTCTCTCAGACACCTTCAGCCTAAGCGACCCACCAGCAGCTCAAACCACACCCCTAAAGTACCTATTCTTATACCCTAAAAGTACATGTCCGTCCCACAATAGTTGCTAAATTCATATTTTCTAGCTAAGGGATTGGTTGGGTTCTAGGGGTGGGATGTCACCCCATTATGAAATCATCTACTTTTGACTACACCATTGTTCTAAACAATTTTTTATACAGTCATCAATACTTCTTCTCTCTCATGAGTACACATGCAACAGTTTATTGTACATTTTAATAAATTCAACAACTACAGATTCCGTTCCCACGATGACACTGGCTTTGGCTGGCTTTCAATGTTCTGTCCTTCACCAGGTCGGGCTTTTTCAGCTTTGCACAGCAGTTCAGTCATGTGGTCACATGGTTCCTGCTCGCTCCTAATTCCACCCGCCCTCAGTTAAGCTAACTTTAAAAGATGGAGGACTTGTCCGTTACTAAAAGAATGGGAAACAGACATTTATTAATTATGTGACAATGCAATTTTCACTATTTACCACCCACTTTAACTCTACCTCATATTAACGGTTAGCCTAGCATAGCACAAGCAGGAAAGCTGCATTATTTATTAGTTTAAAGCAACACATACACCATGCTTTTTACTAAATACGCATGCGGCCTTGCCATGTAAACCTTATTAATTCGTTTTAAACACAAGATTATTACATTTCCGGTTATTTACGTATTATTCAGGGTTAGTTCATGCATATTGCAAAACAAGCTTCCCTCGTGTAGTGTAAATGTGCACATTAGTTGTTCTAATACTACTTACTGTTAGTACGTATTATAGGGGTGTTCGATTGAGCAGGTTTCTTTTGTGAAATCCTGCTCCCTCAATACCCTCTCTGATGGCTTTTAGGAGCCATCATAAATACTCACCATACTGAGTGCCACCTTCCATTTTATCTAGATTTTACTTTCCCTCTCTCTTTTCATGGCACTTTCATCTAGCTTTTTCATCATCTCATAATATTCTTCATTTATATTTTCTAATTCTATTTCTTCTATCTTTCTTTTTCTTCCTCTTCTTTTATTCTTTTCATCTGTTGCATCTTTTCTTTCTCTTATGCATTTACAACACTTATACGCTGTAAATATTACTAGAGTTACTACTGCTATTGAAAATATCGGCATTATTATTTTTCCCAATAAACTACTTCCAAAGGTAGAAAACCATTTACTTACAGAGGAAAAACTTTTACCAAGTTTCTCCCAAACACCGTCAACCTCCAGTTGGGTTACATCATTATGTAATTTTGTAATATTTCTAATATATCCTTCTATCCCTTTACTTTTATCCGGGATATAGGTACAGCAGTGTTGAATTTTCAACATGCCACAGACTCCTCCTTCTTTTGCCAAAAGAATATCTAAGGCAAGTCGATTTTGCAAAACCATTGATCTGATTGCCACCATTTCGGTATCAACCATCAAGAAACCACCAGCGGTATCTGTTGATAAACGATCAACCACTGTGGACAATTTTTGAATTTTGTGGGAATTTAAAACAACTCCAACTGAGGGTATTAGTGCACCAAAAATATCACCTACTATTTCCGAAAAACTTGCTCTCTTACTACGCATTAGTCCTTGTTTTATTTCATTGACACTATTGTCCTTACGGTCTACATGGTATTCTTTTGGAAAAACAATTCCAAAATAACAGCTTCCATACCAATGTGCAGGTAACCTATAATAGGCTTTCTTACCACACACATAATAGATTCCCGTAATACAGGACCAGTTCCAGCCTTTAATCCCCATCCTCCCGTAATTTGGAAAGTATGCTCACATTCACTAGTGCCCAAAAAATAATTGTTATAGTTAGTATTTGATATAAACAAACATAGTTTCCCTTTCTGTGACCAGTCCAGGGACATCGCAGCGTATGTCTCACCCTTTTCATGATTTCCATCTCTAAAAGCCCAAGGTGGTGCCTGTGATTTCTGTTCATCAGCTTTCTTCTGGAAACTTGCTCTTCTATTTTCTACCATATCTAAAAATAATTTTTCTTCAACATGTAAACTACAGGTTACATTGTTTTTGTAGGCATATTCTACATCTAAGGTTTTAGTGATATGTAAGAATTCTCCCATATAGCGTGCATTTTTACCACTTACTACTTTATTTAATTCCCTTACAATTGGTACTTCTGAAAATACTAAATCTATATCAGTATACTGATATTCCAGCTTACCTGTCACATAGAATAGGCTGCTGAGGACACTCCATGACACACCATATGTTAGGGAAAGATGGTGATACGTTACACATTCAGAGACAGACAAAGGTAATTGCATGCAGACATAACAATCACTCACATTCATAGTATTAGTATACAACAACTTAGTAAAAACATTTAACGAAAAATCACTAATTGATTTGTCATGATGGAAAATGCTTCCATCCATTTGTTCTATATTAGTATTTATAGGCGGTTTAGAAACATCTTTAATTCCTTCAATTGACACATCATTAGTATTATTTCCACTGTTATTTACATTAAAAATGGGTATGACAACAATTAATAATATCCATATAAGTGTTGATAGAAAAACACTACATAAGCAGGTTTTAATACATCTACGTTTTAGTCTAGATATTGGTTGTCCAGTCACTTCTGCTTCTGCCATTTTGATATACTACAAAAATACAAAAATCTCTATTCTAATTTTTTTTCTAAAAATAGATTTTGTGTAATCCTACACTTAATTACTTTCTTCTTCACCCCTTTCTTTTATTTCAGTCCTTTGGTCTTTCTTGAGTCTTTATTTCAGCTTCACTTGACACATTTTTCACCTTAATCTCTTTTCAATTCCTTTTAAGGTGGTCTCAGCCCAGACCTTCAAATTCTTCTAGTATGACATAGGTCCATTCAGGAGCTCTGTACTTTCTATATGGAATTCTTATTCTTTTTGTTTTTCGGGTTGCTTTTCTTCTTGTACTATCTGGTTCTGTTTGACTTGAGACTTCGTTACTTTGCTCTGTTCTTTTCCTCAATCTTCTTTTTACTATTCTATACTTTAGTCTTCTTATTCCACTTGACCAATTGTCTCCTTTTCTAACTCTCTTTTTTCTGTACTACCCTTTCACCTTCTGTGTTTTGTTCACCATTTCTTTTATTCAGTCTTCTTTCTATCTGTCCCTCACTGTTCCTTCGTATTTCTGTTTCTGTAGGTTCAACACTTGTTCCTGATTCATCAGTGAATTCACCTTCTTCTAGCTCATTTGTGACTCCACTCTCGTCTGGTCCTACTTCTGGCTCAACAGCTGTTTTTCCTTCTTCTGTCTCGACAGCCGCTTCACTTTCCTCTGGCTCAACGACAGCCTCACCTTCTTCTGACTCAGCAGCAGTCTTTTCAGTCCCAGTATCTGGTGCCCACTTTACTTGACTTGTGCTTGGCTGTTCATCGTCAAAATGTTCATAAGAAGCTGTCACTTCAGACTCTTCAGCTTCGCACACTTCAGCTGCCGGTTCTTGATTTTGATTTACCAGTTGCTGTTCTTTATGTCTTTCAATTGGACTTGGGACTAGGCGGGTATGGCTTGCATGTATCCAAGTCGGCAAGCCAAAACACTTCACTGCTGTGGTCATCACTAATATGATCTGGTAAGGGCCGCTCCAACCGTGTTCTAGACACATTTTCCTCACGTGTTTCTTGACTAGGACCCACTCACCAGGATTCAAATCATGTGCTTGGTTCTGCTGTGTCGTTGTGGCATCTCCTCCAACCTGGCGGGACACAGAATGCACCAGGTCAGCCAGTCCTTTGCAATAATCTATCACACGATCATCAGACATATTCATCAGTTTGTTCGCAGGTATGTATGCTTGTCTCATGGCTCTTCCCATCAACACTTCATGGGGGCTTAATCCAGTCTTTTTGTCAGGAATACTTCTAAGACTCATCAATACAAGGGGTAAAGCGTCAGGCCATTTCAGTGTTGTGGATGCACATACCTTCCCTAATCTAGACTTTATTGTGCCATTTATCTGTTCAACAATTCCAGATGCTTTTGGTCGATAGGCACAATGCAGCTTCTGCTCAATTTGTAATGCTGCACAAATCATCCGAATTATATCATTATTGAAGTGCAATCTTCTATCTGATTCCAAAGTGACTGGAAAACCAAACCTAGGGATCAGTTCTCTCAACAACAGCTTAGCCACTGTAAGGCTATCATTCCTTCTCGTTGGATAGGCCTCTACTCAGCGATAAAACAAACAGACAATGACAAGGACATATTTCAGCCCATTACATGGTGGTAGGTCAATGAAATCAATCAGCAGTCTAGTAAAATGACCTCCTGCTTTCCCGATTACACCCCAACTCACAACTGTTTTTCTTCCTGGATTTTGTTTTTGGCATATGGCACACCTTTGACATAAAGTTTCTGCGATGACCCTGAACTTTGGATTATACCATGTCTGCTTGAACAGTCTAATCATTGAATGTATTCCAATATGTGTGAGACCATGGTACATCCTGGCCATGTGAGAAAGTAATGAATCTGGCAATACTGGTCTTCCATCATGACAGACCCATACCTCATCTTCTTTATTTTTCCTACAACCTGTTCTACTCTATTCTTTCTTTTCCTCATCACTGGTTTCTTCCTGCATTTGCCTCACCTCATCCCAAGTCTCAAATGCGGTTGTGTACATAAGGTGGCATTCGGTATTTTGTTTATCAATTGATCCGTTTATGGCCGTTGTATTTTGTGCACAGTAACGCGCTAATTGATCCGCGTATCTGTTGCCCTTTGTCACATCATCATCTCCGGATTGATGTGCAGCACATTTTACAACTGCAATTCTTTTTGGTAACTGCAAAGCTTCTAATAATTCTTTTACAGTTTTTCCATTCTGAATTGGGGTACCTGAGGAAGTCAGAAATCCTCTTTGCATCCATAGCTGACCGAATTCATGTACGACTCCAAATCCGTACTGACTGTCGGTGTAGATGGTTACTTTTAGACCTTTTGCCAATCTACATGCTCTAGCCAGAGCAATTAACTCTGCAACTTGGGCGGAGTTTACCCCTTTCAAACAAGATGCTTCTAGGGCTCCTGATAAGGTGCAGACAGCATAACCAGCATACAATTCACCCTTTTCGTTTCTCAAACATGATCCATCCACAAACAATTCACAATCTGAATCTTCCAAGGGTTCATCCTCTATATCTGAACGAGGCTTAGTACAAAGTTCTGTCACTTCCAGACAATCATGTTCCGCTTCCTCTCTCACCTCCTCACATCTTGAATTCGGTAACAATGTAGCAGGGTTCACAGTAGTGCATCTCACCACTGTCACATTTTCAGCAAAACAATATGATCCAGCACTCCAATTAATGTCCATCAAATATAGCATTAAGTGAAAAAAAGTTTCAAATCCATTCAGCAGGTCTTGTTTCAGTTTTCTTTATTCAAATTCTTCTTAAAACGACCGTAGCCAACGCGTTTCGTCCCTAAGGACTTCTTCAGGGCTACAAATAAGTGTACATAATATACATTATATTTACAATACTATTTACAATTAAAACAATATATGTACAATTATAGTGATTACAGCACACAAAAACACAATGTGATTAAGCTAAAACCTATACAAAAACTTTTGTGTACCTTGATTAGTTTAAGCAAGTATATACAATCCATAAACTTCCATGCTATATGGACAATCAAATAGTTTGAAAAACACACACCGTTTAATTTAAACCTGCTGAGAGAAGCTTCTAAATACCATGTAATTTAACAAATATCATGAGGATCTTCTTCGGATGATGGGGTATTCATGAGTAAATTACTTTTTAGGGTTTCATCATTAATAGACAGATGATGGGGCGTTCATACTTAATAAGCACCATTTTATGGTTGCATAATTAATAGACAATCCGATAAACATATATAGAAATACATTATGAGTACATGTGTTTGTGGAAAAAGTCGCTCCCTTGAAAATACAAATTTTGAATCTTACCAAATGTAATATGGTGAACCTTTCTTTATATTCATCAAAAGAGTGCATGAAAAAAGTCACTCCCTCTCAGAACAACCTCCTATACGACCTGATCATAGAATAAAGAAGAAAGCAAATGACGAAAAATAAAATAAAATAAAATAAATAAATATAAAATAAACAGAAGGAGGGCCATTAATGGTTGTTCCTTATACCAAGAACATTTATTGAGTTTGAATGTATTATCATGATAAACATACCTTGTATGCTTTCACAGGTATTTAATAGTAATGAACGTAGTCCCTATAGGTTCAGGATCCAATTTATGTCATCTATTCCTGTAAGGCTCTGAGTATTAGCCTATCGCAATCTGTAATTCAATAAGAACCTTTCAGACCACAAGTTTCCAGAAAATTGTTTTTTTTTGGCAAAAGCTAACTAATGTCATAGAAAAATGTACATATTACCAAAAATTAGAAAAATGAAAAAGAGAGACAATAATAAACTAACCTAATATTGAAAAAACACACAACAAAAGGAAGTAGCCCAGCACCTATAAGAGTTTTACACTAGTCGGTGGCAATATATATTGGGCTGACCCCTTAACTTAGCACAGAACTGTCATAAAAGCCTGGAGTGTGATATAGCTTTCACAGATTTAACTATAAAAAGGATAAACCAAAGTAACAAAAAACGACTAGTCCAAGGAGAAATAATGTTGATTAATCATATTGAAAATAAGTAAAAAGGACTAAGGACTATGACATCTATTGTAAATGTACTAACAGAAGTCTAGTACTATGATGTCTCTTACACGATTTTATATAAGAGAGAGCAACATCAAAATAAACACCAGACTCGTGTTCAAGACAGATATTAAATTCCTGTAATATAAACGCCCACAAAGATGTTCGGCCCACCTTAATGCCTGTTTATCTAGCATGTACCCCTCCAGACTTACTTGTGGTCAGCACAAAAGTGCTCCCGTCGTGTGGTCCATTCGATTTGTTTTGGCTGTCATGCCTCAGCTTTTAAATAGCCCGCGTCTGTAAAACACCTGTTTCCAATTATCGCTTAAAGCACATTATATGTGCCGTAATTGTTGCCGCCATCTTGGAGTGACCGGAATAGCCAATTCCACACTTCAAGGTTTAAGAGAGAATAAGGGGGCATATTAGCAAGACCCACGTTAAAATTATCGCCGTTTTAGCGGCAGGAAACTGCCGCTAAAACGGCGATAATGGGCTTGCTAATATGCGTTATAGAATTCCAATAGAAGCCCAGGTTAGATGTCCTGCACATCTAACCTGGGCTTCTATTGGAATTCCATAACGCATATTAGCAAGCCCATTATCGCCGTTTTAGCGGCAGTTTCCTGCCGCTAAAACGGCGATAATTTTAACGTGGGTCTTGCTAATATGCCCCAAGGTTTCTTCTTTTGAAACCACACTCAAGTCAAAATTAAGGTAGAAAAACCGATCTTAATATCCATACATTAACGCTGGTGTAAATGGCTAAAAACGAAAAATATTTAAATACCGCAAGAGAACCCGAACATTTTTATGGCTACATTAGCACGTTTTACGTATCATATTCATAGCCGCAATCTTGGAGTAACCGGAATAGTCAATTCCATGCTTCAAGACATTTAAGAATGAGGTTTATTTATTTAAAACCAGGCGAGAATCAAAAAATAGGCTTGAAGAAACCGATGTTAGTGTCTGTACATAGACGCTCTATGTGAATAGTGAAAAAAATGGAAAAATTGTTTAAATAACACAAGAGGTCCCCAGAAGTTTTACGGCTACATTGAATTTTAATTTTAATTTATTTAACCACTAATTTTGCAGTATGCTAAGTAACTGTAAATAGATAGCAGCCGAATAGTGACCAGTTAATGTGAACATAAATACATTTGTAAATTCAAAATCAAAAACGGGGCATTAATATTATGACCTCCATCTTGGAATAGGAATGAAGTATTACACATCAACTAAAGTATAAATATAAGTATAACATCCGCCATATTGAAGCAGTCGTTCTGCAGTATTTCAAAGAAGAATAGATTGCTACCGCATGTGTGCAAGATAAGTTCTTATTTATGAATTTATGCCTAGACGGAACAATAATATTATGGACGTAGTCTACAAATAAATAAACATTTTCGACGTTGCCCTTTCTTAAAGTGTTTATATCTCAATAAAGATATTAATATTAGTATTACGGCCGCCATATTGGAGTAGTCATCCATTCATGACGTTAGTCTATGCCATTAATACTCATCACAAAACGTTCCAATATCGGGCATAATAGTAATGGTCTGAAATATTCTCATCAACAAGAAGTCATTGAATCTAACATGTCTAGTCTAAAAAGGATTCCAATTATAATTTTGGCATCTTGTGAGTTTCACAAGTCTGGTATACATGGAATCCACATTGGTCAATGATGCATAACACTTACTAAGTTCATAAAAGAGAACCAGAGAGATCACTATAAAAAAAGTAAACTGATAATAGATAAAGAATAATAAAAGAGTTGTTGTCCTGGAATAGGGGCTCCCCCCACATGCACATCTCTTGACAAACACATAAATGCAAAGAACAGGTGTTAATATATATTTGAATTCAGGCAACACGTGTGAGTAACGTTTTAGTTGGCGTCACATTTTCAGCACCTAAAATCACTCTCTCATATTTAGTCAGCCGACTAGAAGTCATATGTTGAGTCCGAGTGCGTGTTAAAAGAATCTCAACAGAATGTGGCACATACACTTTAACAGGATAACCCATCACAATTGCTTCACTCTGTTCCAGACTTATACAAGTGGTGGCTACTGCTTTTAAACAGCCTGGTAATGCTGCAGCCACTGAATCCAGGGTAGCAGAAAAATAAGCCACTGGACGTCTTGCCATTCCGTGTTTTTGAGTTAAGACTGCAAGTGCACATCCATCTCTCTCACAACAGTACAATGCGAATTCTTTAGAGTAATCTGGCATTCCCAAAGCAGGTGCTTGACAAAGACTGTTTCGCAATTTTGAAAAAGATTCCATACTCTCCTCGTCCAACATAATTGGATCTTTCACATCTTTTTGTGTCAACCTCTGTAGAGGTTTTGCAATCAGTGAGAAACCACAGATCCACTGTCTGCAGTATCTAACCATTCCCAAAAACATTCGCACTTCCTTTTGATTTCTGGGTGGATTCATCTTCTTGATCACACTGATTCTCTCTGGTGTCACCTTTCTGACCCCTCTTTCAATCTTGTGACCTAAATACTGAGCTTCCTGTCTACAGTATTGCAATTTAGATGGTGACACTTTATGTCCTCCTACTGATAAATGGTTCAGCAAAGCAATTGTGTCTGTTACACATGCTTCTCGTGTTTTGGATGCCACTAGTAGGTCATCAATGTACTGAACCAAAACAGAGTTTTCAGGCATGACCAAAGTCTCCAAACATTTTTTCAAGACCTGATTAAAGATCGAAGGACTCTCAGTGTATCCTTGAGGAACTCGGCACCATGCCAAGACACGGTTTCCGAACCTGAATGCAAATAAATATTGACTTTCCAGGTGCAAGGGAATGGAGAAAAATGCCTGACACAAATCAATAACGGTGTACCATTCAGCATCACAGGGAATTTGGTAAAGAATTACTGCTGGATTTGGCACTACTGGACAACATGGTACTACAATTTTATTCACCTTTCTTAAATCTTGAACTATTCTATATTTTCCATTAGGCTTTTTAATTCCAATAATGGGTGAATTACAGGGACTGCTCATTAGTTTTCTTAAAATCCCTTGTTCAATCATTTGGTCAATCACAGGTGTGACTCCAGCAATTACTTCTGGACTCATTTTGTACTGTGGGGTATTTGGATATATAGCACCATCCTTTACTGTAATCTGAATTGGATCCACATTTGTCATTAACCCAATCTCTTTTCCTGTGAAATCCCATACTTCTGATCTCACTGTACCTTTTAATTCTTCTGGCAAATCTTCCTCAGTGAGGAGTGAATATAATTCACTTACTTCTGATTCTCTTTGGGCCATCATTACTTTGTACTCAACATCCTCATCAGGTGTCATAAAGGCAACACCATCCGGTGTACAATAAATGGTGCAATTCATTTTGCACAACAAATCTCTGCCCAAGAGATTAACAGGACTGGAATCACATACCACAAACCGATGCATGTCTTTGAAATTTCCAATATGAACTTCTATCGGGGCTGTGACAGGAGTTCTAATATGTTTATTTGCAACGCCTACAGCTTGGATAGTTTCTCCTGAGAGGGGTAGGTTTGGAATTTCTGCGGCTCTCACAGTAGAACGGGTAGCACCAGTGTCCAACAAGAAGGTGATATCTTTACCTTCTACCTTTCCATCAACAAATGGACCTGACTGATCTACCGCTAAAGATGTGCCAAGTACGCACTCTTCCTCCCCCCTCAGGCACCGTCATTGAGACGAATCCGAATCACTCTCATTGCACCGCAACAAATACTGCGAAACCAGTGGATTCTTACCAAACTGCTCTTCTCCATGGAATCCAGTACTTGCACTGTACATCTGCATATGAGCATTCACATTACGGGGTATAGGAGGTTGTGGCACCTGTAACTGTGGAGTAACTACCTGCTGCTGCTGCTGCTGCTGCTGTTGATTCCCAATCACCTCATTCTGCATCTGTGGATTTAAATTTTGATTTACTCCATTATCTTTTTTACCAGATCTACACTCATTCTTCCAATGTCCAAAGTTTCCGCACGTATGACAAGGAAATTTCTTTTTAGCTTCTTCCTTACTCATTTAAAATTTTCCTTTACCTCCACTGTATACCTGACCAGCCTGACTCTGACTTTGTTGGACATTACCATTTTCCTGTTGCTGCTCTGCCATCTTCACTTGTGCCCACATCATTTTCTCCTTTAACTTTTTAAGCCTTGAATCAATGTCATCACTACAATACTTTGCATACCTCAAAATCTCATCTATTGATTTGCTTTGCCAGCAGAGCATATGCTGCTGTATCATTGCAATAATCTCTGGTTTCAATCCATATACGAATCGATACACAAAATGTCCCATATCTTCATCTCCAATATTCTCAAACCCACTGTACTGCTTAAACACCTGCAACAATCTCTCATAATATGCAGGCACTGACTCTTTAGGCTCTTGGGTCGTCCTGTCAATCTTAACCCAATCTGTTATTTTAGGGGAAATCTTCCCTTTATAGAAAGTAATGACCTGATGGTACTTTCTCATCACTTCTTCAGATGGTGCACCTGTTTTTGCATCCCGGGGATATTCATCCTTAGGCCAGTCAACAGTAATTTTTCATTCTGTCCACAAATCAGCTGGAACCACTATTTCAAAAAGAGCATCTAAATCCTTCAACAACACTGTTGAAACCTTAACAAATCTATCTACTTGTTTATACCACTCAACTGGCTTCTCTCGCAATCTGGGAAAATCATTGGTGAATGACAATATATCCTGTCTAGTCCACGGTACATGAACATATCCACCACCTGGAACCTCTCTCATTGGACATGCCCTCTCAACTTGCTTGGTTTTCTTTAACGAAAACATGGAAGTTCCCTTACCAGTAGTTTCTTCCTTCTTTTTCATCCATTTACTCCTCCATCGTTCTACATTTCCCCATTTCTTCAGAATATTCATTATTTCTTTTATCTGCAATCTTTTCCCTTACATATTCAAACTCTCTAAATCCTTGTCAGTAAAAGCCATTCTGTAAGTTTTCTGAAACACTTTCGACTTTTCTATATCTACACCAAACTCACTAGCAGCTTCCGATAGTTTCTTATGAAGATTCTTCGCTCTCCAAGTAATACTTTTACACAAAAACAATAACTCTTCCTCACTATAAGTCCCTAATCTAGCTGGACTTACTGTTCCAATAATCATCTCTTCTAAATCTACTTTCAATTGACTAACATTTATATATCTGTGGTTGAGCTTTTGGCCTGGTCATTTCTTTTATCCAATTAGTTAATTCTTCTGGAGAGGGACCTGCTGAACTCCCTGCTACTGGAGTAATATTTGGCCCTATTTTCCTTGGGTCTAATTGAATACTTCTCCTCGGGGTCTTTGTTAATAAATCACCAACCGGTAGGTCTAACAGTGTGGTATTTTGGTCATCTTGTCTATTTTCATTTGTTACTGACACTATTTCACTCCTTACACTACTTCTTGGAACTGACAATGTGTGAACTTTTGGCAAAGTCGATTATTCTTCAAATAATGGAACCACGGGACCAATTGTCACTGGTACCGTCAAAGCTTCTGCATTCAACTTTAACTGATTTAGTTTCTGTACCTAGCCTTATTTAACAAACTCATTTCATTTTCTCGCACTATTCTAGCTATTCCGGTAACTTGGGGAGTTAATGGGGTTACCATTTGTGGGGCACTTGGAATCATCTCTCCTGAATTTTCTTCATATGGCGGAGGTCTTTTAGTCATAATTTCTTCTAACAATTCATCATCAGTTTCATCCAAGCCCTCTCCGGATGTTTCTATATTTTTATTTTTCTCTTTACACTTAGTACCTGTCTGACTCCCTACTGTCAAAACTGGATATAGACCCTCGGTCACTACAGCTCTTCTCCATCTTTTCATTTGATCTTCTCGCCTCTCAAATGGATATCTAGGCAAAAAATCTCTGAATCTTCAACCACTTCTTTCTTTTTCTCACTCAAAAGCTTCTACTTCACATTCTTCCAACGCTTCATACTGGGTAAGTCTAGGATTTGGCTCTAACAAATTCATCCTATTTCTCAAATTCTGTAAAATCCTTACATTAAATGTACCAAACTCAGGGAAAGCTAACATCCCATCATCCTTCGTATATTTCATCCAATTCTCCAACCAAACACAAGTATGGTACACTCGCTCCATCATCATAAAAGAGGCAGGCGTTCTAGGGGTGGAATTGGAATTCCCTCTCTAGTCACAATTTGTTTATCTTCCTTAAAGAAATTCTTTATCGTTTTTAGGAAACCCATTTTCAAACTCTTTTTTACTAATGTGTTTTCAACAATAACTCAAACAAAATTTCTCCGTAATTCTCTCTTCCCTATTCGTTAAATCCTGTCCTATACCAGCGCAACTCACACCAACCAACCAGTCACATCTCCCTACGTAACTATAGTCTCAACCAATGTCAGCGCGACTCACACCAGTTAACCAATCGGAGCTTTGTTCACACCCGCTATCTGACCAATGCCAGCACGGCCTTTTGTGACGTCAGTTTTTTTTTACTCCTTCTACTGACCCTCCCTTTACAATCTACTCTCGATATACGCCCGCTGCTTCGTCCAATACCAGCGCAGCACTTTGTGACGTCAGTATTCACTCCTTCTACTGACCCCTCCTTCACAAAATCTTACGACAATATTGTTTACATTTTTCTTAATCAAAAATCGGTTAATAACAACATAAAAAGACAATCTTACTTTGTCTGCTCTGCTAAATAAAGAGATAGTCTTCACTTTTTCAAGAGATCCTTTCACACCAAGTAATAATAACGACCAGCGTTAGCTCACTTCTCTAACAAGCTCCGGGGAGACCTGTTACTCCTCTAGGGATAAAGCCAAAGTTTCACAAGAGGACTTTTTTGGCATTAAAAAGGTGTCCTGTTACTTCCCCGGGGATACTGCTAGAGTTTCAAAAGTGGACCCTTCGCTATTTCAGACACTCTACTTACATACGAATTTTCCCTAATTATAACACTGACAGCCCTACGTAGCTTTTCAGTATTATTACAACAGACAAAGTGCTTCTGCAGTGTGATTTCTTTACCACACTCTTCTTCTGCTTACTTCAGGCAAAATCCTTCCCGGGATTCCTCAGGCAACTCCGTACCTGTACTTCTAGACAACATAGAACGGGACACTAACTCTTCATGTTAAGACATATAATCAATATTCAATAACCATTACTAAACTAATCAATAATTAAACCGTCCTCTGATGCCAAGAAACTGATCCAGCGCGAACCCAATAAATTGATCAGGGATAAACATTCAATAACATCATACATTGGCCCATGCACATTCACCCAAAATCCCTGATGCGCTGGTGTCAAGTTTGTTAACTTTACTTCAATTTACACTTGTTACTCAGGCTCAATATTTCAACATCTTGTACTTTGCGTATTGAACAAATGATGATCAACTTTTCATCTACTTGGTCGATGAACCAATTAGTTGAAGAGTTGATAGCAATGGTATTTTCTCAAATTAAATAACTAATCTTAGAAACTGGCTAAATAACCACAAACTCTTGGTGAGATTTAATAATTTTATCTAGTAATAATAAATGCTCATAGCGATTACATTCAAATTTCAAATACTGAAACCTCATGAGAGAGAGCAAACAATCTAATCATAGAAACAACGGAACAATTATTTCAATATACGTTGCAAAGAGTGGATAGATCAAGAGACATTAGATACAAATAAAATCTATCACTTAAAACCAAACGATTCGGAGGGGATAGATGAAGAGACAAAAGTTTCAGAAACAAGAATACGACTGCAAAAATAATTTCTGCAATACTAAGTTAGATCAAATAAAACCCAAAGGATCTGTAAGGGAAAACCACCACCCAGGCTTAGGTGGCAGTGGGGGACCCCTGAACCAAGAGTCAGGGATCAAAGACTCAAGAACCAGGACAGGGACAGAACAGGAACAGCTAGGCCTCTCAGCAAACCGACAAACAGCGACGCATCCCTCTCTCAGACACCTTCAGCCTAAGCGACCCACCAGCAGCTCAAACCACACCCCTAAAGTAACTATTCTTATCCCCTAAAAGTACATGTCCGTCCCACAATAGTTGCTAAATTCACATTTTCTAGCTAAGGGATTGGTTGGGTTCTAGGGGTGGGATGTCACCCCATTATGAAATCATCTACTTTTGACTACACCATTGTTCTAAACAATTTTTTATACAATCATCAATACTTCTTCTCTCTCATGAGTACACATGCAACAATTTATTGTACATTTTAATAAATTCAACAACTACAGATTCCGTTCCCACAATGACACTGGCTTTGGCTGGCTTTCAATGTTCTGTCCTTCACCAGGTCAGGTTTTTTCAGCTTTGCACAGCAGTTCAGTCATGTGGTCACATGGTTCCTGCTCGCTCCTAATTCCACCCGCCCTGGTTAAGCTAACTTTAAAAGATGGAGGACTCGTCCATTACTAAAAGAACGGGAAACAGACATTTATTAATTATGTGACAATGCAATTTTCACTGTTTACCACCCACTTTAACTCTACCTCATATTAACGGTTAGCCTAGCATAGCACAAGCAGGAAAGCTGCATTATTTTTTATTTTAAAGCAACACATACACCATGCTTTTTACTAAATACGCATGCGGCTTTGCCATGTAAACCTTATTAATTCGTTTTAAACACAAGATTATTACATTTCCGGTTATTTACGTATTATTCAGGGTTAGTTCATGCATATTGCAAAACAAGCTTTCCTCGTGTAGTGTAAATGTGCACATTAGTTGTTCTAATACTACTTACTGTAAGTACGTATTAATCCTGCTCCATCAGAGGTACAGGTCAAAAAATATTTATTTCTGATTTTTGTGGTCCATTTAAAATCCTAAGAACTCTGCCTTGGGCAATTAGCACCATTCCTTGCTGTCTAAGCAACATGGAGTCAGGAATGGTTAACCTCTTACAAGCACAGAACTTGGTTGACACTTTAAATGTGGAAGGACCAAGTTTATTAGATATGACCCATGCCATAGTTAATGTGCAATCCAAGTTGCCAATCTTGAGTCAAGAAAATCAGACCCTGAGAATAGAACTACAAAGATATCACCCACAAACTAATCCTTGGTTCTCAACCCCCCAGGGGGCTACTCCCATACCCACTTGCCCTGTCATCCAGCCAGTACAATTTCAGTCTCTGAGCCTGTGTTTAACTTCTTTTCGTGCTTCAGGGGGAGATACAGCCACTGCTAAATATCGCTGTCAGTACCCCCACACCTGTCTGTCAGTACCCCAAAACCTGTCTGTCAGGCATTACCGGTGCAGTGTAATGGTGGTAGCTCTGCAATAACAATGTTTAGGAATCAGTCCCAGCTCCAGGTTTTCTGTAGACCCACTGCCTTTCTAGACGACTCTTTAAGGAAGCATTTATCTTATCCTACCTCTGTGGGAATGCTACCACTAGGTTTAAAACATTAGTCAAAACTAGCGACCCACTCTTGTAAAATTTAAAGTGTTCTAAGAAAGCTGTGCATAAATTGTTTGTCATACATTCTTCTATGCAAGCATTAGATAACAAATTACTAGGATTTAAATGTGGGAACAGCGATTTACTTGCTTATATTTCCAATTTGAAACAAATGGTGACAGTCATTTGCTGTCAAGAGGATAAAAGTGTATCATTTTTTATAGGGGATTCGAGATGATCTTAAAAATGCCTGGTCAAAGATTGTTGATCTTACCAACAATGGTTCTGATTTCATTGACATAGACATAAAATTGGACCATCGACTTGCTGAAAGAAAAGGTCAAAACACTTGATGGGAATCTCAAGGGTTAACATAATCAGACAAGATATGAAGAAAAGCAGATCTCACTCTGCTGGAGGCTTTGAACCAATGCAGGTTAGAGGAATATGAGGGTCTCTTACCAAAGAGAAGAAATATAAAAAATGTCAACTAAATCTTAGGTTAATAGTCGATTTTCTTTAAAAAAAAAATTGTGAGTATCCTTTTATTGAAGGCGTTGACCAGCATTTGTGTTCAGCACATGGTGCAGTTGCACAGATTGCCTTTCATAATCACGTTGAATTCAGGTCTGCAATTCGTGGTCACGTTTTGGAAGAGCGTGTGTACATGATTTTAAATGTAGTCATACATTTGTCCTTGGCACACCATCCTAAAACAGATGGGGAAATGGAACAAGTAAACCAGTCAATGGAACAACTCTTGGGATACCTTCTGCCCTCATGATCAAGTGATTGGGTAAATATAGCTAAATCCCGTGCACACATACATAATTTTAGACAAGAAATACAGGTGTCATTCAAAGCAAATTATACAAAATTCTTGGGTGATGTAGTAATTTCTTTATTCTGATGGAAACACAACCAGCCGACACGTGTTTCGTCAGGGAAAAGTAGTCCCACGACTCTTCAGGGCTGAAAAGGAGTTGTCAGCAAACTTAGATGTCCCTAGGCCGGTGATAATTCCAACCCGGTAGGGCACGAGTACAAGATATATTATGGATTTCCAAAATAATTAGCGATAGGGCGTCTGAGAAGTGGATCAGAAATGTTGTGTGATCGGAACTAGGAAATTGGCGCCGCCAGGACGCATTCATCTCTCTTGATCCAAACGGATTTGGTGAACACACACACGTGTTCAGCCTTGACTTTATCATAGTTCGACCAATAGGTGAAATTATCTTTGCTCATATTTTATAGGGATATCTTACTGGTTTTTCATCTACACTCCACTGGCGGTTCTGGCCGTTCAGTTAAACTTTTTAAGATTATCACAGAATATTCGTTTTGCGCAATTTAACCCAGATTGAGTTCTGCCGGGTTGGAAGTATCACCGGCATTCCGATCACACAACATTTCTGATCCACTTCTCAGACGCCCTATCGCTAATTATTTGGGAAATCCATAATATATCTTGTACTCGTGCCCTACCGGGTTGGAATTATCACCGGCCTAGGGACATCTAAGTTTGCTGACAACTCCTTTTCAGCCCTGAAGAGTCGTGGGACTACTTTTCCCTGACGAAACACGTGTCGGCTGGTTGTGTTTCCATCAGAATAAAGAAATTACTACATCACCCAAGAATTTTGTATAATTTGCTTTGAATGACACCTGTATTTCTTGTCTAAAATTATGTATGTGTGCACGGGATTTAGCTATATTTGTTTGCTGTAGGGTTTCCCTACACACATCAAGGGGTTACAAGGGTTTCCCCTTCCCGGTTAGCACCATACGCACTCTGGCAACCCATATACACTGACGTAAATCTGCTGAGCGCCATTACTTCCTATACACTAAAACCCTGAACCTCCAGTATCAACTGATTGGGTAAATACCCTAGGTGTAGCAGCATTTGGTTATAGCAGTAATACTCATTCTGCTACAGATGCCTCACCATTTTATTGCCAAAACAGAGTTCACACTATATCCATCCCAATCCAGAAAGAAGTCAAGGAACAACTAGTGAAATATAAAAGAAAAGAAAAGAATAGGACAACAAGAATTGAAGGCAAAAACATAAATTGAAACAAGGAGATCAAGTTTGGTTTGCAAGAAAGTATTTATATGTGGAAGGTCCATGAAAGTTACAACCAAAATGCATGGATTTGCATCATATACTAAAAATAATAAACACAGTCACTGCAAAATAGTGTCGACATGAGGATTTTTTATGTGCTCCAGTTTCCCATGCCTCTTTAGTGAAACTATACATTTTTGAAAAGTGCCCTGAACCACACTTCTTTCTGTTAAGCCACTGAATAGATATCAAAATTCAAATAATTTTGAATTTCAAAAGGCAAAAACACAAAATTGTTCTACCTTATTGACTGGAAACTCACAAACAAGAAAATCGATTGAGCGAGCCTCCTAGACAAGTCTATGCCCCCCTATTGGTTGTTCTTTCAATGACAGATACCTTGTCAAACCTCAACAAATTGGTTGACTTTTGGGGGGAGAACTATCAGAAGTGTCATGACCTGTGTTAAGGGGGGCTTGGTCTGTGCCTGAATCTGCTCGTTTTTCCATCACGTCCTACCCTCCTTTAGATATTTGGTATTACTTGGAATTCCTGATATTGTGCCCTACAGTCAGCCTCCTTTTAGCACAGACGTGTCCCTTATGATCCTAAATTCTGTACACATCAGGGAGCTCCTGTTTAAATGGCTTCAGCCCAGCACTCAATATTGTTTTTTAAAAACTCACTGTGAGAAATCGGGTTTCTGTTTGAGTGGGGGGCGACTCCTGTTCAAGCAACTGCCACAATCCCTGTCATGGTGAACCACATAAGGCACTAAATTATCTTTTGCTTAACCCTTGGTAGCTTAGTACAAAAAGCAGTCAGGCTTAACTTAGAGGCAATGTGTAAAGTATTTATGCAGGACACAAACAGTAATAAGGTGAAAGCGCAAGACAAAAACAATTCCTTACCAATTTAATAAAATGGAGCAGATTTAATAAATTATTTGACATCAAAATAACAAAAAAACAATCAGTAGAGCCGGAGTTATGAATGTAAATTTTGTTTAGTTAAAACTAGTGCCTAAAAGATCAAAGTGCTAACCACATACATCTAGTAAATAAATATGGCCGACTGTGATGGAGAGTGGGTTGGATACAAGAAGTGGATTGGGCCCAGTCAGCACTTACCCTCAGACTTTGAAGATATTGAGAAGTACAAGCTCAGAGAAGGCTGAGTTCAGTGGGGCAAGGCAGCAGGAGGTGTCCAGTGAGGGAGTGTTGTCGTCTGGGAGCCCCTGGACGAAGTTGAAAGTCGAAATTCTCCAGTCCTGACTAGTCAAGAGGTTGCAGCCGACAAGAGTTGCAGGAGGCTAAATACCCCTTTGATAAAGGACCACTGAACAAGATTTTCTGCTGCAGAGAACATAGCAGGAGCTACTGCGAAGTAAGGCCGAACATATATGCACCATGGGCGGAGAGAGAAGCAGGTTTGCCCCTGTCTTCCCTTGGTTCTCAGAACAGTATTTAGCCAAAAATGTTTTAAATCACAAGTTTTAGATTTTGGCTTTATGGTAGTCTTTAAGACCACCAGCAAGGGGAAGGACTGGAGGCTGGGCCAAGGTGCAGGTTTAAGATGGTGGGAGCCTGTTATGTCCCTGTAGCTCTGAACTGAAGGCCAGAAAATTAGCCCTTGGAGTCACTCTGGTAATCCTTGGTTCAAGTGATGAAAGGGCTCAACCAGCAGGGCAGCCCTCTGAGAGTTCAAGGCAGGCTCCAGACAGCAAAGCAGTTCTTCCAGGTGCAACAAAGAAGTCTTATGAAGTAACAGCAAGAAACAACAGCAGGCAGTCCTCTGAGAGTCCTTCCACAGGTAAAGTAAGAGAACTGAAGATTGGGTTTTGAGGGTCCTATGTTTATACCTTGTGCCATCTTTGAAGGAGGGGGAAAGATTTCTCTTTGAAATGCTTGGAATTTCTTGACTCCCCTGCCCTGGCTCCAACCTGGCTGCAGGAATAATGCACTGGTGACAAGCCATTTGTGTGAAGGCAGAGCACTCCCTATTTATTTGCAAGTGGGGCTGTGCCAAGCTCTGCCACCCCATCTTGCCAGCAGGCGGTCTATTCAGCAACACCGTCCTAATTCCTCTATTGTGTGACTGTCTGGGAGGGATTTACAAATCCAACTGCCAACTACACCCAGTCATGTGCCTTAGGATGGGCTGCGGGCCCCAAAGGGCAGGGAAATGCCAACTTTCTGAAAGCGGTATTTTAAAAATTGTGATTTAAAATAGGACTTAACTATTAAAGAGGATTTTTAATTACAATTACATAGACACCAAACATGAAATGCTTATTTGTTCCCAATCAAAATTGAGCACTTATTAAATGTAATAAGGCAAACCAATGTTATCATATAGGACAGGTATGCCTCACAGTAGTGTAAAACTTAAGAGTACATGTCCAATCTTTTAGTTGCAATGCTCCCTGCCCTATGGGCTACCTAGGCTCGACCTTAGGGGCGACTTATATGCAATAAAAGGGGAGTTAAAGGCTTGGCAAGGGGATTATGTTGCCAACTCAAATTGGCAGTTTAAAACTGCCTCCAGGCTGCAATGGTAGGCTTAGGACCCACTTTAAGGGGCTACTTAAGTGGATGAAACAATAAGCGATGTTAGTCCACTAGTATCTTTTAAGATACAGGCCCTGGGTATGTGATACACCACTCTACAAGGGACATATAAGTAAATTAAATCTGCCAATTAGGTGTAAGCCAATTGGACCATGTTTAGGGGAGTGAGCACAAGCACTTTAGCACTAGAAGACAGTGGTAAAGTGCTCAGAGTCCTAAGGCCAACAAAAAGAATTCAGCAGAATTGGAGGAAAGCAGTCAAAAGGTTTGGGGGAGGGCCACCTTAAGGCTGTCATGTCTAACACATTTCCCAGCCCCCAGCTGAAAGTGGGGAGAGCTACCCAACCTCTTGAGAGTTCTCATCGTTAAGGCAAAAAAGCCTGGAAAGACTATCGAAAAGAGCATGTGCAACCTAAAGTTTGATGGTGTGGGATACATAACTGGATAGCTACCAACAGTGCATTTGATGTTTTGTTTTGTTGGAGAAGTGTATTAATTTGAATTTTTAAAAATTTATTTTATGTTATTTGTAATGAAAAATGTGTTTTAGAATTTAATTGAATTTAAATTAACTATAATTAAATATTTTTTATTTTAAATATATTTAAATATTCTTATTTTATTTTAAATTAAAATGTTTTTTTAAATATTAAATCTGACACCCTTAAAAGTCCATAACTTTCCCTACTGTTGCTCAGATTGGAGCCTGAATATTAAATGTTACCCCTCCAAAGTCCAACACTTTGCCTACTGTTGCTTAGATTGGAATACAGAAAGTAAATCTAACCCCTCCAAAAGTCAATACTTTCCCTACTGTGTTTACGTTGGAGTGTAAATAGTTGATCTAACCCCTCCAAAGTCCAACACGTTCCCTGTTTCTTTATGTTGAAATGGAAACAAAAGCATAAACCCTCCAAAATCCAACACTTTCCCTGCTTTTGCTTATGTTGAAGTGGAAATAGCAAATTTGACCCCTTGAAGGTCCAACACTTTCCATACCATTGTTTAGGATAAAGTGGAAATATTAAAGCAAAGTCCAGCACATTCCCTGCTTTTGTTTGCATTGAAGTGGTAACAGCAAATTTGACCACTTCAAAATTTAACACTTTCTCTACTTTTCTTTAAGTTGAATTGGAACTAGTAAATTGCCTCCAAAGTCCACCACTTTCCCTATTGTTGTAACGTCGGAGTGGGAATTGTAGATCTGACTCCTTCAAAAACCACCAATTTCCCTACTCTTGTTTATTTAGAATTGTTAATATTACAATTTTTTTAATGATTTTTAATGATTTTTATTTTTTATAATATGATATATGTTTTTGTTCTATCTATCTATCTATCTATCTATCTATCTATCTATCTATCTATCTATCTATCTGTCTCTCATCTCATTCTCTCTATATATGTATGCATATGTATATGTGTTATATGTGTGGGCTTGCCCACTTTCCAACAGGAACTCATTCAACCTCCCTTCCCCTAACCTCCCTTACATCGCCCACTCGCCTCGCGCGCCAGCACTTTGGAGAGGGAACTCTCCATTAGTGGACTTCCCCCACCCCTCCCGTTCACCTGCCCTGATCTCCCCTCCGCCCTCCCCATTGACCAACCCTTCTCCTCCCCTCCACGTGACCCATAATCCACACTCTGACCCTGCTTCTAAACTCAAGAAAATAAACCTTGAACTGCTAACTCTCAAAACTGTCATCCTTAAACTCATTAAGGCCACCGAAGAGCTAGCCCTTGATCTCTCTCCCAACATGTTCACACTTGAGATCCCCCATCTCTCTTCCACCATACCATCACTTGAGATCCCACATATGAAACCCACTGCCCAAAATTCGAACACCACTCCCTACCCTAACGCCCCGTCTAGACCTGCCAGATCCTTAAATCCATATTCAGAACCTAATATTCTCTCCCTCCGCCTTGAGTACACCTCTCCATACTCAGAAGCTGATATTCTCTCCCTCCTCCTTGAGTACACCTCTCCTCCTTCGGCCATCTCAGGCCCTGCTATATGCTCTCAAACAGCCCCACTAATTGCACCTAACTCGACACTCCCTAAACATGGTAATGCAGATCCCATCCAAACCATCATGCCCAACCCCCATAGAGCGCCCAGACTCAACGCCAATTCCATAAACATCAATAACCTCTTGCCACTACACAACCCGCGCGCACAGACACCCGGCATAAATCGCACCTGAAAAGCATGTTACTTAACTGTAGATCAGCGGTGAAACATGAAACAGACCTTGCCGATCTCATCCTTGCCCAAGATCTGGACCTCCTTATCCTCACAGAAACTTGGCTCAACGACTCCTCTGGCCCTATCCTTGACCTATTAGTCCCTCCTAGTCACAACATTATCCGACTCGACCGAGTTAAGAAATTGGGAGGTGGCATAGCCTGTATCTTCCACAACTCTCTCACAGCAAAACAGTCCCCTTCAGCTAATCTCTCCTCCTGTGAATACCTATGCGTAGATATCACTAGCACACACAGACCCTTATGCACCCTTCACATATTCTACCACCCCCCAGGTGATAACCTCCATCTAATCGAACAAGTTATGGAAACCATCTCCTCCAACCTGGGTCGACACTCCCCCCAGATCTTACTTGGTGACGTCAATCTCCACTGGAATCACCCGCAAGATCAGGCGGCTACAACCCTCAAAAACTTCCTAACCGACCTACCTCTGACCCAATTCTGCAACAGCCCCACTCACAACTTAGGCTCGACAATTGATCTCATGATCTCTTACCCCAACTCCATTCATCTCGAATCCATTCTCCCCTGTGACTGGTTTGACCATCATTTTATCAACTTCATGATACCTGAAAGTTGGAACCACAAAACTGCTCAACCACTGAGACTAAAACACTGGAAAAGACCGCTCCATAACACAAGCGTTAATGAGCTCATAGAGCGCTGCAATCTCTCCCTTCCGCCGCCTTCTAACATGATTGACGTTCACGACCTCACCGACCACTATAACAACACCATGCTATCGGCCTTGAATGATTTGGCCCCCCTTCAACTAAAAAGAATTCCCATAAAAGACTCCAAACCGTGGTTCAATGACAGACTAATTGCTGACGGACGCAGCCTTAGACTAGCTGAACGCAAGTGGAGATCCACTCCCTCCACGGATCTTCTAAAAACTCTAAGATCCCAAAGAAGTAGATACAACAAACTCATTAGATCGGTGAAAGCCAACTTCCTCAAATACCAACTTGACAAAGCCAAAAATCACCCGAAATAACTTTTTGAGCTCATTAAATCACAATCCAACAACACCTCTACCCAATAACAGCACCCCGCTCGCCCGCAACCAAACTGCGATGCGGTGGCTGAATTCTTCCTCGAAAAGACGAATAAAATCGAATCAGATCTAAGGTCTGCTGCACTCACTCTCTCGCCCTCTCCTGACTCCTCTGTCTCCACACCCCTGCCCTCGCCTCTGTGTATCTCACTCAAAAACAATGCGTCATGGAGTCATTTCACTCCCCTCAATGACATTACCATCCTCAACATTCTCTCTACCCTTAAACCCTCAAATCACTTCAATGACCCCCTCCCCCCTAACTTCTTTAAAGAAATGATCGGTTCACTAGCACCACTCTGGTCCAAGATCATCAACGCCTCACTTCTTCAAGGTGAGATCCCGGACTGCTTGAAGGCGGGCCTAGTGCTCCCTATTCTCAAAAAACCCTCGGCTGACTCTGCTGACCTGAACAACTACCGCCCAATCACAAACATACCCACCCTGGCTAAACTTCTAGAGAAATGTGTTCATGAACAACTACGCAAACGCATTGAGCAATTCCAGCTTCTTGACCTATTCCAATCGGGCTTCCGCATTGGCCACAGCACCGAAACGGCCACCACTCACATTGTGGACGACGCTCTCACTTTACTTGACCAAAATGAAGCCTGCCTTTTAATTCTGCTTGATCTCTCATCGGCATTTGACACTGTCAAACTTGACAATCTACTCTTCCTCTTGGAACGTAGGATGGGCTCTCTTAAATGGTTTACCTCTTTCCTCAACAACAGAACACAAAGAGTCAAATCCAACCAGTCTCTATCCAACCCGTGTCCCTGCACACTTGGTGTCCCCCAAGGATCCTCACTCTCCCCCACACTCTTCAACCTTTTCCTGGAACCACTGACTGTAATTCTAAAAGCCTCCAACATCCAATATCACATGTATGCGGATGACACCCAACTCTACATGAAAATCTCCTCCCCCAAAGACATCAAATCTCTCAACGGAACCCTGCTCAAAACCCTTAACTGGCTAACCTACAACCATCTCAAATTAAACGCCCTCAAGACGGAATTCTCCTCATTGCACCCGCTAGGCAAACCCCCACTGAGGTGAAATTTCTCTGTAACCTCACCGCCCTCAACTGCACACCTCACATCGTTGACTCCACTAAATCACTGGGAGTTTTGCTAGACAAAAACCTAAACATGCAAGACCACATCAGATCATTGACCAAAGGATCGAACTTCCAACTCTGCATCCTAAGAAAACTCAAACCATACCTTCCCCAAGATGACTTTAAATTGGCGGTGCAAGCACTTGTCATTTCCAGACTAGAATACGGCAGTGCGACTCTTTGCGGTCTGCCGAAACTCAGTATAGCACCTATCAGAGCATCTCTAAATGCTGCTACTAGACTCATCATGGGTTCTAAGAAGACCAACCACATTTCACCGGACCTTAAATCGCTCAATTGGCTTCCCTTTGAAGCAAGGATACAACTAAAGATCGCCTGTATGACCCACAGAGCACTACACTTCAACACCCCACTCTACCTGACAAACAAGTTGGAACTTTCGGGTGGCTCCAGGCCCACAAGGAGCACCGGCACACTGCTGCTCAAGCCCAAGAAATTTAATACGCTTAAAGCTTACAATCGTACATTCTCTGGCATCCCCCGAGAATCTGGAACTCCCTTCCAGTGGAAACAAGACTGATTCCCTCTACTCTTGCGTTCAAAATGGAAGTCAAAACTCTACTATTGAACAAACTCTTCTAATGAACAATGCGTTGAACTTGATGCTGTGCTCCTACTGTCTCTAAGTGACTGTATTTTGTCTGGTTTGCTCTTGATGTATATTGCCCTACTTGTCGCTCTCACCCATCCTGCTTCCTATGCCCACCTCAATTTCATCTTGCCCCTGTTGTATATTGTCCCACTGTTTCCATGATTTCTCTCCCCTAGCTGTTTTCCTTTGTCTACCTAAACCGTATGTAAAGCGCTCTGATACCCACCTGGGTCATGTTCGCGCTATACAAAACTTTAAATAAATAAATGTGTGTGTGTGTATGTATATATTCCCTGAGAAAAAGAAAGGTAAAAGTGAAGTTATAATATTTTGCTTTAAAAATACCTGTGAAATTCACTAACCAAACCAACGGTTAACAAGATCATATAGTTAGGTGAAAATATCTGTTAAAACATACTGTCTTAAACTAATAAAACCTCTGAAATTCACTAGTTTATCATTATCTCAAGTAACTATAACTCATACCTAAAGTAACTATAACTCGTGCCCCTGCTCATTCACAGTATGGTCATCAATGAGGTAATTTCAGTTGTTGCAGTCATGTTATCAATGATTCAACACAAAAAAGATGATGGACGGAATCTGAGCATTGTCAAACATTCACACCCAGTCACAGATCTGGGTACAATGCATCATTATTTTGCTTACCACGCCATTCCAGTTTGGACTCAGCCATATGCAAATCAGCCTTGACCCTTCCCCCCATAGGAACAGTCCAGCCCGAACTGCCTCCTTGGAACGGAAAATTAGCATCAGGGGACCGGTTTCGGGGTATCACCCCTCATCAACCAGTATAGTTTGAAACTGGTGGCGTAACGAGCACAGGACCCACGTCTGGGCATTCCCTTTCCACTTAGGACAAAAATGCAACACAAAAAGATGATGGACGGAATTCTGAACATTGTCAAACATTGACCCTTAGTCACAGATCTGTGTTTAATCCATTATTATTTTGCTGGCAACACCATTCTAGTTTGGACCCAGTCATATACCAATCAGCCTTGACCCTTTCGGAGTATCACCCATCACCAGCCAGGCTAGCTTGAATTCAGAGGCACAGTGAGTATGGGACCCACGTGGGCATAACCTTCCCACTTAGGGCGAAAAAAGCAAACAGAACAGATGATGGACAAAATGCTGAATAATGAAAACATTTATCCCCAGTCATAGATCTGGATATTGTGGGTGGCTATGTGTAGTTGTTTATAAACCTCATTGTAGATGTGTGGCATTGTAAGTGTCTTGTGACAAATGGTATTATGGATCCTTCATTTAGAAAATGTGTGTATGGTAAGATATTTTGTGACTTGCAGTGGTTAAATGGTGCAGGAATTCTTTCAGATTAATTTGTGTACAGATTCTGTTTACTAAGTTGTGTTTGAGTGGCTGGTGTAGATGGTTTTATGAGTAAGTTGGAGTATGTGGTTTGTCAATCACTGTGAGGCCTGCACAAATAACATGACTACATTTGTCCTTCCCTGGGAACCAAACACCCCATTGTAGCGCTTGACTCTCAGAGGGTAGCGTTGCAGAGCAGTCTAAGGCTTACTCAAGGGAGGTGGTGTGGGCTAGTAATCGCCATTTACAGTCTGTACTTTGCTTTATAAAAGGAAGAGTACAATTATTACACACACACACTACTCAATACTATGCACCACTCCCATGTATGCACATCATCTTGCCCCCTAATGCAGTAGGTTGACCATAACCTGGACTGAGGGCCTTGCCCACTGGCACCATCCCAGTGGCGACCCACCCCATTATCTCAACAAGCATTTAAAATGGGCACACCTGCCATGGTGACACATAACCCTGACTGAGCATCTCATACTGACCATACAGTATACACCTCTACATCTTAGGGGCTAACTGTCTGGGTTGTTCTTCACCTAACGCAGCAGCAAGAATACATGTTTAGGCTTCACTTAAAATGACAGTACTTATCATAGCTGACAACAGTTATAATGCATTGCAATTAAAGCCCCTAAAAGGCATCACCATTACAATCACAGGATTAAGCATGTACAGCCAGACACCCTAGCTGGTATGTCCAGCAACGTAACCCCACTTTGCTTATGCTTTCACATTAAACATGTGACTGCCAGTCCCTCTAAAGAAACAACATCATGTAACTGCACCTTTTGTGCAATTGCACCTCTTCACCTCTAGAAGATGCCCTTCTCCAGACATCCCCAGTTGAGCCCTTCACACCTTGGTGCAGTCCCACACACTACCACCCAGCTGCAGAGCAAAAGTTCCTGCCATGGGTGAGTTGAGAAGCCTGGCTGAATCCTGGAGGGGTTGTTTCTTGTAAGTCCCATAGAGACTTAGGGAGGGACTTTCCTCACTTCATGCTGGGGGAGTCTGTGCTGCTCCTGCAGCCCCCCTGCACCTTGTCACATACCTGGCAGTGACCCCGTCCTCCTAGGGCCACCACACGTGGAAAATGGGCATGTTTTCATGGAGGCCTGTCCAGGCCCTGCAAAGCATTATGGGCCGCTCTCCGCATCTGAGTGAATAATAGAGCAGCGGCTCCCCCGCTGCTTGGGGAGAGCTGCGCTGTCATCCTGGGCAAACCTCACGCCACTTCACAACCTCGTTGGGAGCTCGGTCCCACCCAGACCCCTTATTCCTCAGCTACATTATGCGCGGCTCGGGGAGCCCACCTCCGGCTGCTCCTGCTGCTTCTCGGGGGCCCGGTCCCACCCGGGCACCCCGCATTCTGCCATCATTGGAGAACCGCTCGGGGAGCCTACCCCCAGCGGCTCCCGCCGGCTCCCCAACTGGCCAGCACTCTTGCGTGCTGCTGCGGGAGCTGGCACTTCCATTTTTGGTCTGCCTGCTCCTGCGGGCAGAGATGGAGGCTGCTGTTGATCAGGCGGGACCTCGGGGGAGTGCGACAGCACTCCCCCCACCTTCCTCCTGCCATGGGGGAGTGCGGCGGCACTCCCCCTCCCTCGCGGGGCACACCAGGGCCCGAAGTTGGGGATCCCTGGCTCCAGGGAGGTCTTTGCGGGGAGCGCAACAGCACTCCCCGGCTTGGCTTCTTCACGAGGCCCGGAGTTAAGAGTCCCGGGCCCCTTTCACCTTTCCCAGGGGGGTGCAACGGCACTCCCCTGCCTCTGTTTTCATCAGAGGTCAGGGTGGGCTCCTGGCACCCCTCTGGGGCAATTTCACGGGGAGCGCGACGGTTGATTGGCCAATGTATTGCAAGCTCATGTATTCATTCTATGTGAGTGTGGCTGTCCCCTTTCAACTCACAAATCTGCTTGTGCCAGGAAGCTGGGCATGCATACCCCAGCTTAATCATTGGTCCCTGCCTGAGCCCCTGCCATGAATCATGTGTGCTAAAAGCAGCCCAAAGATTTTGATTAGAAAAGAGGATTAACGTAACAGTTAGCAGGCTTTGAAATGGGGTGGACTGCATGCTTGTAGCTGATCATGACACAAGGCTTGAATTGATGACTATTGCATTTCCATTATTCAGATCTTCACAGACAGGGACAGAAAAAGTTGAGAAATAAGAGTAATTGATATAACACCACTAGTAATGCTCCTCCTGCCTGCATGCACTTTTTGTGTATGAAAACACCTAAATTTAGGACTTCCTTTGATGGAATCTCTTCTTAGGGATACAGGACACTCCACCAAATGAATTGCATACCAATGCTAACAAAATGTGCTGGCAGTAACCAAATCAACTGTATGTATTTTAATGACTTTGAAAGGCTGAGCAGGTCCTGGGGATTCAAGTTTGTAACCTAAAGAATGCAAATCACTCATAACGTATTATCATTAAAATGGAGCTCTTCCATGAATGTATTCAATGATTAAAGAATAAGCTAAGTTTGTTGATTCTAACACAGCGACATTCTTGTGGCAGGACATTGTTACTAACACAGCCAAAACATGTTTTACAAAATTACTTAATCATTGCTGTAAATGGGAAACAAGGCAGTACTTTAAATAGTAATACAGCAAATACACAGAAACACAAAGACTATCCTGCATCCCTTATTATAACAGTCAACAGCGTTGTGGTCTTTATGTAACACTCTAATCTTTTTCATGAAAAGATGAGTGTTTCTAAATTATAGCCTGCTGAAACAATTCTGTGAAACACGTTTTGGCTGTTGGAATCTATGAACTGTGACAAGAACTTTGGTCGTGTTAGAATCAATGAGATAAAATAAAAACTTCTGGACTGGTATTTTAGTCTTTAAAAAAATTAATAGAAGAACTTCAGTTTAATGATAAAGATGTTTGAGTAATTTTACTAAATGAATGGGGCTGGTCAATGTCTGCCATTGCCATAGTAGCCCTTCAAATCAGCAACAGAAGTGGAGTGCCAACAGTGGCCTGGGCGGAGTTTGCGTAGTCGTGCGGTAGAGTTTCTTTTCCCGCCCGTTAGCATGATGTTTCTGCCATAAAGCAACGCAAATTGCATGTTTTTTAGGGATAAATATCGCACAAACTGCACCACGCGGTCCGCATGGGCGCGGCCATCTTGTTTTCTTCTCTGTTATGGTGCTGGGGCATACTTTTTGAATCCTTCCTAATCTTTTCAATTCTTGTTTCCAAAAACTTTTTTTCTGATCTTTTTTATTTATTATCTTTCCCTCGGTCTTCCTCAGTGTATATTTTGTGTTTTTTTCTACTTTTTGTGTGTTTTTTAGTAAGTTTTGTACTGTTTTTCTCTCTACATCCTTCCTAATTTTTTTTACTTCCTTCCTTCTTCTCCCTGTTATTTTTTTATACTGTCTACATTTTATTTTCCGCAACCCCAGCATCATGGCAGAGAAGCGTGCCACGAAAAAGGCGCCCAGTAGGGGTGCAGCCCCTGGCCTTGTTTTCAGAGGTGGAGGTGGCAACACTGTTTTTTTTTGTGTAGCGCCACCTTCCCTCCACCATGGCAGCAGGCGGCAGGCCTGGGTCAGGGTATGGGCTCCGGGAATGCCAGCAGTGGTGGGCGAGGGTGCGCCGGGCAGTGTATCGCTGCTCTGGGGTCCAGCACACCCACAATCAACTGACGCACCAGTAGTCTGATATCCTGGACCAAGAGCAGGACCTGCTGGACCTGCTAAAGGTTGAGGTCACGGGGCTTGGTGAATAGCTAATTATTAATATTATTATTACTTGTGTGTTCTATGTTATTGCTAAATAATTTTACCAAATAGCAAGTATGCTGCTCTCATGCAGGTAAGTTATGTTTACAAATCTTATATTATGGGATCTTTATTCTAGACCGGTGATAGATGCTAGTTAATCTTACTTGTTTGCGTCTTTACGCTCGCTTGGGCTGATTATGTAAGAACTTAAGTAATTCAGACTAGAGAGAGAGACTCCTTTCCTTTGTCCTGTCACTAAGATAATGGTAGTTAGCATTAGTAATTTAGTGGCGCACCTCCTCTCACTTCAGTCCTTAGAACCTTTTTTGTAGCTCGTACAGTGACAAGCAACCAACCAATTTTATCTATGCATGCGTCCATCTATGCATTTAAAGACAAAATGCAGACTTAGTGAATTGGGCCGTCAAAGGGGGTTGAGAATGATTGCAAATGAGATCAGAAGTTAGAAGCAATTATAATTTGTTGCAATTTATTTCAAGGTCTTTGGAATAGGCGGGCTAGGTAGGTTTAGGATATGTGGAATAAATAGGCCTGCAGCCAGTTTTAAAAATCTGCTGATAGTGTAACACACCAACAGATATTTATGTGGTACCCTCACTTGTCCTACTACTCTCTCCTCCTAGTCTCTGAAGATTGCAGCTATATTAATCCCTATGGACTCGGTGGTGGTGTGGGTGTGTGAATTACCATTGTATATAGATTATTTCAGCTCAACAATGAATCCTCCACAGTTCTTCTCTGACCTGTGATTAGGAGAAGTGATGGTTGCATGATTTCCAAAGGTGCCACGGTGGTGGTAGTAGACAGTAGCAGCATGCTAGAGGACCAATCGAATACTAATGAAAGCACCAGATCCAGAAGTGAGGATCCACTCCCTCCTAGCCAAACTCAAACTGTAGGGTGAGGAATATTCATCGCAGGGAACTAATTAAATTTAAATAAAAACTGAGTTAATGCCGTTTTATATGCAAGCTATGCAAAACAGATTAGACAGTCACCAGAGAGAGACTAGAGTACGACTAATAGTACACAAGATGAAGAGAGCCAAACGAGAAAACATGATAAGCAATGCTAAAGTAAAATAAATATTCAGAATGGTGAGCTAGTAAAAAGTTACAAAATTAAGTTGACTCGAGCTATGACGTGGACAAGCATTCCCTTTAGTGCTGGAAGGATGATGATGCTGGCAATTATGAATTATGTTCCTCTGAAATTGTTTTAAATATTGAATACTGTGCATGGGTGGACAATCTAATTTATATAATATTGCCAGTGTGGGCTATACTTAGAGCAGAAGAAGATCCTCGCTCTGCCTTGAGTTGTTGCTTTCACCACATCCACCCTACCAAGTGTGCGATCAAATAATGGTGTAAGTTTAATTTAGTCACACCTTAATAAATCACACAGCCCGGGGGAAGAGGGTTAGGGGTTCGATGAATGGATGTGAAGGGGGATTTGAGGGAAAGGTTTAACAAAGACAAACACTACACAACGACAACATTCATCTTGGCAGCCGACTATCATAAATCAGTTATGGGAGGAAAAGGAAATGCATGCATGATGATGAGTACTAGTACAAGTAAACCAAATCAATTGGCCGTCTGCCCCCAGAGAGACCCAAGTTACATTATGTTCTGTTGTACCGAGCTGTGAAAGATACTTAGCAAATAAAATTAAAATATCTGTATCAATCAATCAATCAGGGAATTGTAAGCGAGCTACTCACCCGTGAGGGTCTCAAGGCGCTGAGGGGGGGGGTCCGCAGATCTGTTTAGCCGAAGAGCCAGGTCTTGAGGGTCTTCCTGAAGGTGTTCAGGGAGGGGGCGCGTCTGATGTCTGCCGGTAGCTCGTTCCAGGTCTTGGCTGCAATGTGAGAGAAGGATCTTCAGCCTGCTCTGGCTCTGTGGATGCGCGGGGTTTCGGCCAGTGCGAGGTTGGAAGATCGGAGGTTTCTTTGGGTATGTCGAAGTTGATTCTGTCGTTGAGGTATTTGGGTCCGTTGTTGTGTAGGCATTTGTAGGCGTGAGTGAGGATCTTGAAAATTACTCTTTTCTCCACGGGGAGCCAGTGGAGACTTCGTAGGTGTTGGTTGATGTGTTCGTGTCGGGGGATGCCGAGGACGAGTCTGGCGGCGGTGTTCTGTATTGTCTGGAGTTTGCGGAGTAGGGACTTGTTGATGCCAGCGTAGAGTGCGTTTCCATAGTCCAGTCTGCTGGTGATGAGTGCGTGGGTGACTGTCTTCCTTGACTCCGGGGGGATCCACTTGAAGGTCTTGCGGAGGATGCGGAGGGTGTTGAAGCAGCTGGAGGTGACGGCGTTGACCTGTCGGTTCATGGTGAGTGATGAGTCGAGTACGATGCCGAGGTTCTTGGCGTGGTCTGATGGGGTAAGTGGGCTTCCGAGGGCGGTTGGCCACCAGGTGCTGTCCCATGCAGAAGGGGTGGTACCGAGGACGAGGACTTCTGTCTTCTCGGCGTTGAGCTTCAGGCAGCTGCTGGTCAGCCAGACTGTGACATCTTGCATTCCTTTCTGGAAGTTGAGTTTGGCAGTGGTGGGGTCTTTGGTGAGTCAAGTAAACAAACATAAACAACACACACAGTTCTAATGATTCAAGAGAAAAAATGATACTGTATTGCCAAATTGGGAGTTGCATCTGCATTCCTTTTGGACAGTCCATCGATCTTGGGTGCCTGGTGGATGCGGTTTGGTCACGTAAGTGTGAGTATTTTATATTGTTTTTCCAGTATGGCACAGGGTAAAGGGCCTGTAGATTATAAAACAAAATGATATTGAAGAATCAAGGAGAAAGTTAAACTGCAAAAGGAGTGCAACAAGAAGACTCAGAGGTAGCATGCTAAATGTCTGTTTCCGGCAGTTACCTTCAACAACAAGCCCCTCACCCAACCACCACTTAGCTTCAAATTTGAGCCAGACAGCACTGAGCACACACACCCAGCAACATAGCATTTTCCCAATCAAGTAAAAAATCAACGTACATCTATCAGACACACCACTCACTACCACTACACAGACTTGTGTAGGTCTTTTGTTTACCTTTAGGCCACTTCAAAGTCATCATCATCCAAATCGTTAGGTTTCAGTGAATTTGAAAACTTCAATCTTCTTCCGGTAGCAGTTCTCAAAGTAGTCACACTCACGCCCACACCCTGAGTCATTCCATCTTCTCTGATCCTCCTGAATCTGACTCCGAGTATGGTGTCCAACTCCGTACTAACTGTGTCCCGAGTCCCGACTCAAAATGCAATAGATCGGCCTGTAGTAGTACAATTTTGTTGTTGAACAACAAGAAGAAAAAGATTGAGTCACTTTTTGTGTAGACTAGATTTGTGTTTGCAAACTTTGCATAATCGAAGGGACTGGTTGGGTCTGACTCTTTGAGGAGTATAAAGCAGAAAACAATAAAACAAAGCAGTGTGGACTGTGGAGTTGACCCGGCGAAGGAATCTCGCTATCTCTTAAAGGGGAAGGAAAAAAAACAACCTTCAGGGGAAAATTATTGATCAGCCGTCAGTAGGCCACCAACATTGTGAATCTCAATCATCACTAACACATTAAGCATAACATATAAACATCCAGTCTCACACTGCCTGCCACCACATGAATCATCTCTTCTCAACACACAATATGATGGCACATCACAACAAGTTCACATCACAACAAACAACAATCACTCAGCGTGCAATGCATGCCAGCATTTACCTGTTCTTCCAGTGTGCTCACCATGATGGATTGGTGATACATTGCAGAATGCAGAGCTTCCATTCGTTCACAAAGCAGAGAATTTCCAGTGTAAATCAAATTATAATAATGTCTCATATGGGGCAGTCCCTCTAGGGTAGGAAAGGATAAATAGTCACGACCCAGGGTTGGATGCAGACACATGTTTGTTTGTATTCTCCATCCAATGTCTGACTTGAGGGAAATGGCTTTGGAGGGTGAATCGGGACTTCTTCACTGCACACAGTTGCAACTCCAATCAGGCAATAAAATGTGTCTAATAGTAAGACTGTGGGGATGAATTGGTCAACCAGACACACACAAATAATAAAGTAAATAATGTTCCCTAGCCATATCTTTTTTTTGGGGGGGGTTTGGCGTCAAAGAAAGAAAGAAAGCCTAGTAGTCAGGGAAGTAGAGCTCGTCCTCAAACTCTGGTGGTTCACCCAGAAGTAGGTAATTTACCACACTACTTCCATGACCTGTGTCTCCCTCAACTTCCTTCTGTGATACTTCAGGTATGGTGTAATCCGGTGGTATAAAGTGCTGATTCATTTTGATAATGGTTAGTCTATCCACGTTTTGGTGTGAGAGACTGGTCCTTCTCACTGTGACAATGGCACCAGAAGCACTGAAAACACGCTCAGCAGAGTGACTGGCTACAGGGCAAGCCAGACAGTTTATTGCCAGACTGCTGAGCACTGGCCATTGGCGCCTCTTCCCATACCAATACAACAATGGTTTTTGATCAAGGTAGACCTCTGTTGCATCATCCTGATAGGCGTAGACCATTCGCTCAATGTTCATTGCTGGCACTTTACTTTGCTCGACCTCTTTTGCCTTTCACTTTTGCACTGGACTTAAGCCCTGCCAGTAGAAATCACTCAGTTGCAGATTTGGGGGCTGATGTTCCTGGTCTTGCTGTTGATGGTGTTCTTGTTGTTGGTTTGGCTGCTGTGAGCCAACAGCACTGCCCTCAGGCTCTGAACTTGAAGGCTGCCACACAGGACTTGTACCCTGGAGCAGTGGGCCTCTAAGTCCCTGCAGTTCTTGCTCAGCTATCCATGTTTTGTATTTTCTAACATCCCCATCTGAAAAAAGAATAAAAGTGGACAGTAATGGTTTGTATCGTGGATCAAGAATTGTGGCACAGATGTAATGTTTGGAGGACACAATGTCTCTTTGCACCTTTGTATTAGCTGTCAAGTGAAGGATTAAGCTCTCCACCAAGACAAACACATCATTTGTTTCCTCCACACCTGTATACATTGCAAACAACTCCTTTAGCTGTTCCTGTAACATGTGCAACAACGGTATAGCTTGGCCCATGGTGCTGTCCTCTTTCCTGACTTCCCGTGTGAACACCTCAAAAGGAAGCAACATTTCTGTCAGGCATTTGACTAGGCCCCATTGGTCCATCTCAATGATCATGCCTTTCACAGTTACAACCCCTCTTTGCATGACATATTCATTGATAGGTCTATACTGCTGTAACAGGCGTTCAAGCATGAAATAAGTGGAGTTCCAGCATGTTGGTACCACCTGTATAAGTGCTTTAACTGGCATTCTGTTATCACGCTGAATGACCATCAGCTGTTTCCGGGCTTTAAATGAATGGCAGAAATGAGTGGAGATTCTTCTGCAGGTGGACAGAAAGTTGCTTACTTGGTCTTCTTTTTTGAGATAGTCCTATACAATGATGTTGATGCAGTGTGCCAAACACAGGACCCTGAAATAACCACCATCGGTCATGGCCTTAACTATATTACTGCCATTATCTGTGGCAACAAATCTAATCTTAAGCCCTCTTGGTTGCAGCCATTCAAAGACCATGTGGTTAAAGTCTTCCAAAATGTTTGCAGCTATATGGGATTTCTCCATTGCGAACATCGCTACTGTTGCATGCTTCCGAGCAGCATAAAAAATCTCAGCAGTGTCAACACCTGCAGATATTCTTTCTCTAGGACCCACAAAAGAGATCCAGTGTGCAGTGATAAATATGTCATCAGTTGCTTGGCAACTGGTCCATATGTCTGTTGTCAGGTGGATACTATGAGCAGCACTCTGCTGCAAAGTTTGTCCAAGCACATTGTGATGTAGCGCTGGAACAGCAACTCTGGCAAAAAAGGACCAGCTGGGAACGTTCCATATCAGGCAGATGGCTGCCACAAATTCAAGAAAACTCACCCCTTCCACAAAAGGAAAAGGGAGGTGGTCAAGTGCTAACATTTTAACCAGCTTCGCATTGTACAAACGTGCCGTTGGGTGGTTGCGTTGATACTGCCCCTCTGTCCTAAACATGGCAGGTATAGTAGCCTGAATTTGTTTCTTTCCTGATGCCACTGATGCAGGTGACTTCTTGAGAGCAGGCAGTGGTAGGCTCAATGTGTTTTTCAGTGGGGCAGTCACTGTCCTCTGTTTCCTTGGTGTCTCAACCTAAGTCTTGTGCCATTGCGATGTTGCTGATGTGGGGAATACTACTGCACTGCTGGGGAGAGGGCTGATTTGCGTAATGAAGATATCGTCCCCTTCTTCACCTTCCACCATGATCAGATCTGATTGGGATTCCCTGCTTAGCCGGCTTTCACCCCCTTTAAAAACCACTTGCAGTTTTTGGGCCACTAATGTGCGCCTCCCAACGGATCATATGGTGCTTTCTCAAATGGGTTGTTTGGCCCCTGGTACCATAGTTTGTACCCCGACTAACACTTTTTCCACAAAGGAAGCATATGTCAATGTTCGCCTCCTTCTGGCTACCCGAAAAGAAGTCCCAAACTGGGGAGCTCAACTTTTTGATGCTGATGCCACTGCCAATGTCAGATGAACTGGCAGTAATGTGGGCATTTTGACATTTGACAGTCTGCAGTACCTACTTCTACTGAAGTCATTGTGGATGTAGGTTGCTGCCGGGACTTTGCGAATATGGCAGCTGGTGGTGGTTGAATCTGTGGTGCCACTGCCACATACCCCCGGGAAGTTGGAATGGGGTAACGTTGGTCTCCACTGGGGCTGGGCTAACATCCATGATGACTGGTTCATCGTCATCCTCCTCTTCTACAACTGCCTCCATAACTCTAAGGCTTTCTGGAACCTTCCTATTTCCTAGCCTCTTCTGAGTCATCTCTTGGAGTGTCTCACTCTCAGACTGAGGCAGGATTCAAGTGGTGTCTAGATCATCAGAACGGGGGCTCTAAGAAGAAGATGATGCACCACTAACCCTCCATTTTCTAGCTGGAAATTTGGAAGACAATAAATCTTCTGGAGCAGATTGCTCTACTTCCTCATCATGAAGCTCAATCTCTCGAATTGCTCCTACTGTGGGAAGAACTACTATCAGCAGTTGTGGCAGTTGTTCTTGTTGTTGTCCACTTCTCTGAGTTTCCTGCAACGATTGGGTACTACTTTACGATAGAGATAAGTCAATGTCAAAATCACAGCTCATCGGTGTTGCCATGATTAGACTGGCTGCCTCTGTGACAGAGAGGAGCTTGGGCGTAGATTGAGGTGGGTAAACTGATTTGGGGGTGCTGCTCCCAACTTGGTCCCCAGAGGCCAGTGCGGTAGGCACAGTTTTTTGTTTTCCAAAGAATATCTGGGCGACATACCAGTGGTGGTGGTGGTGGTGGTAAGCTCCTTCTTCTTCTCACTGGCCTCTTTCTTGGTAGAAGTTTTAGCACCTTCCTTTGGGGTCATCTTGAAGCTGTCAGTTAGCCGTGGCACTTAGCTTCACACTTTGAAGAGATGTCTGATGTGTAGTGCACTAACGCGTCCCACCGTGCACAGGCCTTCTTTCTGGTAGTACTGTGGGTGATATTGTCTCTTGTTGTCTTGTCATGCACCTAAAAGAAAAGAAGCAAGAAGGACTATGGCAAAAGCACACTGGCTAGATACACAAAATGGCTGGCACCCACATGCTCACACAACAAGAAGCAGGAGGCCTAAAACAAAGAACGCTACAGGCCTATTGAAAAAGCATACTGGCTGCCCACACAAAATGGTCGCCAGCCACATGGTCACAACAAGAAGCTGGAGGCCTAGAACAAAGAACGCATGCAGGCCTATGGCAAAAGCACACTGGCTGGATACACAAAATGGCCATCAGCCACATGGTCACAACAAGAAGCTGGAGGCCTGGAACAAAGAACGCATGCAGGCCTATGGCAAAAGCACACTGGCTGCCTACACAAAATGCCCACCAGCCACATGGTCACTAAGAAGTCACAACGCGAGGCAGGAGGCCTGTAAAACAAACAGCACATGCAGGCCTAGGGACAGTCCACTGAGTATACAAAATGGACCCTGGCCAGTGGCCACATGGCATCTGGCACAAAGGCAAATGGTAGCCTATGGCAAACACACAAACACACACTGGCCAGACAAAGGAGGCATGGTAAAACAGAGAAAACATAATTAATTCAGCAATGTCAAAAACGAAAATTAACAGGGCTAACTAAAAAAAATGTTTACAACAACACACATCCTTCAAAGGCATTACCCCACCTAGTCCTATACACTGTTTGCATGGAAAAAAAAACATGAAATACCACAAAAAAACACATTTTATATTTCAATCCAAATCCATCCATGGCCTAAATGCTGTAAACAACACAGAAACAGTTATATCATGCACCTATGATTAGCACTGGGCCTACTGGCTGGTAGGACAATTGATAGACTAAACCACACAGTGAATTAACTCAATATTGCAATTGTATTAAAAAAATATGGAGAAAATGTAGTAAACTGTGAAACATTTTTCCTTTACAAAAGAAGAAAAAGGAAATGCAAAGAATTTAGTGATCACTAGGCCCCTACTGAAACAACTGGCCATCCATCACAATAATTTTAAAAATCCATTAACAGTATAAATAAATCCAGGTGCATAGACTCAATCAAACAAAGAACACCAGTTTTTCAACTTTCCTGTGAAATCTCAAATACTATAGCCCTTAAATCCAATGGGATATGCAGCAGACACAAAGAGTGATCCTTCCAGCTCCAAATCTAAATGAAAAGTAACCAGGAGATGGACAAAGTACTGGGAGGAACCTGCTGGACACGAACTGAAAGTTGAAGACTCTGTAGCACTTCCTTCCAGTCCCAAAAGTAAAAAAAAAAAAAAAAAAGACTCCTTGCACAAAAAAAAACCACCACCAAATGTCAATTCGAGGAGGTTTTTAACTCCAAATCATCAGTTCGGGAAGATTTCGATGCTTCTCGAGGAGAGAATCGTCCACAGATTGCAGCCGCAGTAGATCCTGCGCGTTCAAGATCGCGTACAGCAGTAAACATCTGTTGGGAGGCAAATGACATACTGGCAACTGTAAAATGTCACTGGAGCATGCGACCGGCTAGCAAATCTTGTGGCGCCTGCAAATGGCCCTAAAAATCTCATGGGCGATCGCGAGCACCCGGCAAGTTGCTCCCGCGTGCACAAAACAACATTTCGAGCACACAGAACAAAAAAAACTCTGCTTCGTTGAGGAGTTTAAGGGTAACTCTGCGTTCTACATGGAACGCGGAGATGCCAAATTCCACAAACTCTGTGAATGGAGTTTTACACCCAGGCGTAACCAAATTCACTGCAACTTTTTGGCTTTTATGGTCAGCTGAGGCTCCTTATAGAAAAACTGGCCCTGGGAACACATTAGCATCTGGTACTGATAATAACCAATATAGGAGCCGTATTTTAATACCAGATGGACTACTTGGGGGGAAAGACACTGGACTTTGTTGAATGAAGACTCTGTCAGGCTGTGAATTTTCTTTTCTTCTTTCTTTATTTGTAATGCGGTACACCACCGAAAGTGCTGCCTGCCAGTATGCCCACAATCTCCAACTGAACCACAGAGAATATTCCTACATGGCGATCTTGAACATTCCCGACCTAAACTTTGCGGAGTGTGCGCATGCATTTAAAGGAGGAGCACATACAAACACAACTGATTTCATAATTACTTCTCTGAGTTTCATTCACTTTACAAGCCTTCATTATTCCAAGAAGCAGATTTCATTAATTAAACAGAAATTAAATGCGATTGATGTATTCATGATAACTATGAATAATAATAAATCAAATTTCAGAAGAGCAGAAACTGAGAGAGAGAAGGTGGCTATGGCAGAGAAGGGAACAAAGGACGGAGAGCAGTCAGGAGGAGTTGAGTTGTTGATAGAGCCATGAGCATGGCAGTTGTGTGCTGTTACCTATGATTTGGAAGGACGCGTACTGCTCTGGGGTATTCAACAGCAAAACACTTTCCATTTATCTAAATTTTCTCCTATGGCTACATCTCTTCAAGTTGTTCTAGTTATGTCTAGTGACCCTGGATGTAGCCTTATTCATCAACCTGATATCAACCCATAAATAACCTGACATTCAATGATGGAGAGTTTAGTGTGTACAGAAATGGAATTGAATCAGATTCCCCCACTATGTCAAACATCTTAGGCACCACAGGGATAAATGATCCTTGGGCCTCCCTGTGGATATAAGTAAAGTGGGGACCAGAGATCCAAACTTGTATAGAAGAATGCATTGTAAATGCACAACATGTAGTGTCAGAAGGCTATCACATTTTCTACATATTGAGCCTCGTTGATAATGTCTAGGAGAAGCATTTTGCCTGTGTCCTCTCAAAAGTAGAAACATGAATCGGAATTACCATCCATCAGCCAGTCATCCGTGAGCATGAACAAAGAAAGTATAATAAGGTTTGATTACTTACCGGTAATCTCTTTACAGTGAGTCATTAGATATGTTCCTGTCCCTACTTTATGTGTGTCCACACTCTCAAAACAAGCATTCCATAGCCTAACTAACAGAACAAAAGTTTAATCTCCTGTGAGGAATAAGTTTGTTGGTTGAGGGAGGTGAGAGTCATTCTGTGCTTAACCATCTGGTAGCTTAGCACACAAGCAGTGAGGCTTAACTCAGAGGCAATGTGCAAATTATTTATGCTGCACACAAGCAGTAAAAGAAAGTAGACACAACACAAGAACAATCCCACACCAAGTGAAATGTAATAGATCACTTGACATCAAACTACATAAATCCAATCAGTAAAACTGGAGATGTGCAATTTCATAATTTTATGGTAAGTATGGCATCTAAAATCAGAAAGCGCCAACAGTGGTTGTTATCTGGTCGCTACGTACCAGGGAAAAGTCATACGTTCTGGCCGACTGTGATGGAACGTGGGCTGGATACAGGGCCTAGGTTAGTCCCAGTGAGAATTGTACCTCATGTTCTTGATGTGCTATGCTAAGTCAGTTTCAATGAGGAGCTGCTAGGGCCGCGATGAGAGGTCCTGCTTTGAGTTGCATTGCGCTGTGTCAGTTCCTATGAGGCTGCCGATCAGGGGCTGCAAGGTGCTGTAATGTGAGTTTCTGCGTTTCGCTGCATCGATTTGAATCACGCAGCGTTGGTTCTGAGGGAACCGATAGTTAGACCAGAGGGAGTACACTCTAATGCTAGTCAAGGGTCCAGGACCTGGGAAACTCTTCTTGCAAATTATGACTCACACCAGCTAGTAAGTAAGTAAGTCCGTTTTTATATAGCGCAGCTACTCACCCTTACAAGTCTCAAGGCGCTGGGGGCCGTCGTGGAAATTAAGTGAGCTATTGCCCAGAGTCACATGGTGCTGAGCTAAGCTGCCGCCAGAGCCGGGGATCGAACCGTGAACCCTGTGCTCCGAAGTCAGCTGCCCTGGCCGCTGCACCACACCTCTCCACACTGAGGCCAACAGCAGGGCACAGGCAGGTCCAGTTGAGTCTGGGCAGCCGGGCAGAAGCAGGATTGGTCTCCAGAGTTTGTTATGTCCCTGTACCTCAGAACAGGAGGCTAGTCAGCTGGCTCTTGGAGTCACTTTGGTGGTTCTGGGTTAAAAGAGCAGGTCAAATCTTACCTCCTCGGGCAGCAGGGCAGAGCTTCTTGTAGCACTGCAGCAGAGCAGTCCTCCTTCTGAGTCTTCCACAGGTTTAGAAGTGATCTAAAGAGTCAGTCTGAGGGCCAAATTTTATATGTGGTGCTTGGTTCGAAATGGGAAAAGCTTCTTGAGTTTTCCCCCCAGAGAGGTGTTTGGAATTTCTTGCCTCCCTGACCTGGTCCCAGCCTGTCTGCAGTCACAATAGGCTAGTGTGAAATTCTTTGTGTAACAGCTCTTTGAAGTACAAGTGTGACAGGTGACATCTCCGCCCTTTCATCAAGTCAGAATGGCCCATCCTGCCAATGCTCTGGCCCTCTATTGTGATACTGTCTGGTAGGAATACAGAAAGGCCAACTGCCAACTACAACAAGTCATGTGACCCAGGAAACAATCTTCAGGGACCAAATGGTTAGGACAAGGAAATGCCAACTTTCTAAAAGGGGCATTTTCAGAATTGTGACTTAAAATCTAACTTTACCATTAAAGAGTGTTTTAAATTACAGTTTCTCAGACACGAAATATGACATTTCTACAAGCTCCCATACAATAAGTATCACTTATTAATTTCAATGAGTTAACCCAATGCTATCCTATAGTAGAGGTTTGCCTTGCATGGTTGAAAAATGAATTTGTGAGTTTTTCACTACCAGGACATGTAAAACTTAAAGGTACATGTCCAACTTTATAAATACAATGCAACCTGCCCTATGGGTTGTTTAGGGCCTACCCTAGGGGTAACTTGTATGTATTGAAAAGGAATCTTTTGCCAGGTTGAAATGGCAGTTTAAAACTGCACATACATGCTGCCATGGCAGGCCTGAGACATGTTTTTAAAGGGCTTCTTAAGTGGATGGCACAATAAGTGCTGCAGGCTCACTAGTAGCATTTAATTTACAGGCCTTGGTTCATATAGTACCACTTTATTAGGGACTTACAAGTCAATTAAATGTGCTAATTTGGTGTAAGCCAATTGTACCATGTTTAAAAGGGAGAGCACAAGCACTTTAACACTGGTAGTAGTGGTAAAGTGCCCAGAATCCTATAAGCCAACAAAAATGTGATCAGAAAACAGGAGGGGTGAAGGTCACAAGTTTGGTGGTGACTAAGGCTGGGCGTAGTTCGCGAAGTAGTGCTTCGCGAAGCTACGCAAAGTGCAGTTCGCACTACGCGAGCTTCGCGTAGCACTACGCGAACTGCGTAGTGCACTGTTCGCAATGATTGCACAGTGCCGGATGCTTGTCCGCACTGTGCAATCATTGAAAACGGCAACTTGCACAGTGCGAGCTGTCTTTTACTGCCGCTCGAGTAGATTTTTACTCGAGCGGCAGCTTTCTCAACGCGGACTGGTAGTTTCTCATCACGAGCGGTCGCGAGCATACGCGACCACTCGCAATGAGAAACCTGACCTCCCCGCGTTGAGAATCTCGCTGGGAGGTTTATTTTCCACGCTCGCGATCGGCAACTTGATGTTGCTGATCGCAAACGAGGAAAAAGTCTCGCCGGGATGTCATTTTGCTTGCTCGCGGTCGCCAACTTGACGTTGAGGACCGCGAGCAAGCAAAAAATGACTGCGGCGCTACGCTACGCTACGCGTGTTTGCACTGTGCTACGTGCAATTCACGTTGTGTGAAGTAGCGCAAACTTCGCAAACTACGCGAGCGTAGCGTAGCACTTCGCCCAGGGTTAGTGGTGACCCCCCAGAGAGGGCCAGGTCCATTAATGCAGGCAGGGATATGCTTGTCTCCTGGGTGGTGACACATATATTTATGTGAGGATGAGATGAGGAAGTGATGAGGATGTTAAGTACATGAAAATCCTGTCTGTGAAAACATTATCTAAAAACACTAACTTCTACCACAACTTCTCTGAACTGCTGAGTGTCCATGGTTGCTATGAGTGTGACATATGTTTTCTCCTCCCATTTTCATTCACCTACACACTGCTTTAGACACTTTTCATAACTTCTCATACCTGATTTGTAGCTGTAACCTGCCCATTCTGAGAAAGCACAAGCCAGAGTTTCAACTTCTGCAATGTTGTCAGGCCTTATAGATGTATTACTTGTCACTACCCGTCCTTATTCTTGTTGTTATTTTTTTTTACTATATGCCAATGGACACCATCACACTTTGTCAATGATTTTCAAACCCCTGATGCATTCAGTGTTTGGTTCCAAATCCCTGGCCTCTGCAATCCTGGACCTGTCATTCCTTAGTGGTGCTTGTTACTTTTCTGATCTTGTTCTCAGCTGTAAACTTCCCTTCCAAGTTTCCTTCCCATATATGAACAGTTGTGCTTCTTCAAACATGTAAATGGGTCTTCATATCCCACATAGGTGCCTATTGTTATACATATGCGTTGGAAACATTATGCCCCTAAGTAAACCATCTACCAATGCCAGAACTGTTTCACAATACAGGTTCATACGCACCTGCCGGATATTTACATTTTTTGCCAGTTCTGCAAACTGAAAACCAATAGCTGTTAGAGATTGTTTTCCAAACTTATGCTCTTGCCTCAAGTTCTTCAATACATTGCTGTCTTTGGGAAAAGAGAGCTGAGTTTATTGAACAAGCCCCTCTACCCGTTTAATGCCATGTTGCATCATCAATGTGTGAAAGATTGGTTGCTTCAGAACCAGATCAGTGAGAGAAGTGCACAGTTTTCTTATAGACCAAAATATATTATGTTGTAGAGAGATAATGATTCTAGGTACTGTGCTTGATGCTGAAGTGTTGGAAAAGGTAAGGGTCACAAGTATGATACCTTTTAATGGTTGACACCCTCAGATTAACTGAATCAGAACATTTGCAACAGCTAAAAAGTATTTTAGGATTAATAAAATCCATTTAATGTTTCAAGAAAGTATTTCAAAATAAAGTAAAACGGTTTAGAATTGGATTACGAATCACAATTTGGAAGGTGTGTGCTGTGAATATCCTTTCGAAACATTAATTCGTATGCTTATGTATTATAAATGATTTGCAACCATAATTCTGGTTACAAATAATTGAAAAGTCACTGAATCCCAAGATGACATTTTAAGTGATTCTCAAAGGGGAAGGCATCCTCTTTGACCTATTCCCTTTTGGGAATCAAGCTCACAGCTTCATGGGACGTAAGCAGTGGTCCAGGGTACCACTGTCTGCACACTGCCTGCTTTCATTGAAGTTTTCAAAATTAAACACTTTTTTAAAAATTAAATCAGCAAGTTTCCTTTAGGGAAATCTAGCTGCTTTAGTCAAAAGTTTTCAAGTATGAAATGTAAAGACAGGCATGGTGGTCTGCTGACCATTCCATGCCACCATTTTGTTTGTTATAGCCAATTGAGTGAATAATATTTATTAGGCAGGTCGTTCTGCGGCCCACTCTAATTCCTTATCTTGTTAAGTGGCCTATTAGTACATGGATCGGTGTGCAGTAATCTGAGCGGAGAAGGACAGAAAGCTGGAAACTCTGGTAATTTGAAAATCTTAACTCGTTATCTGTCCTTCCTACTAGCACCTGCTAATTCCGTCATATAAATATTATTTTGCTGCACCCCTCTTCTTAGTGGCTAAGATAGAGCTGCTATGATAAATGATAAAAAGAAATGACACACTTGTAGCCTCACTCTACTTTTTCTAGTATTATTACCATGCCAACTTGTTTCACAAAATGCATTGTGTTCATTACTGCCCGATAAAAATAGTTGCCCTACATAGGTCCAGCCAAAACAAAGCATCGTTATCATACATCCTAGCATAGAATTTCTGACATACTTGTTCTACTGCTCATCATTTGTTCTTTTGACCTTTTAGACTTAGAATCCCATTAGAATCTGAGATCTTTGCTAATAAAACATAAAACCTGACTAGACAACTAAATTGTATGTTCCGAGAGATCAATTGTTATTGATCTGAACTATGGAACCTTAAGGCAGCTTTTCCTTATGCATAGACCATGTTTTAATACTACACTTTCGGCTGTTATACCTATTTTAACCCTGTATAATGGATCCGCCGATTTGGCACACATACTCCTGCCAGAAAGAATGAGCGAGTTACTGATGCAGTGCTGGGGTCTATGTTTATGAACACCCGGGTTTAGTTCCATAAAAAGATTTTTAAAAAATAACAGCAATTAATAAGAAGCAATTGAAAATGTGACCCTCATTCAATTTGTCGAGCGATGTGTTCATAAGTCTCAATTTACTATTCATTGATTAAAAAAAATATATAATGACTAAACAACCTGAATGTCCCTCTTTCGGTTTTGACTACGTCCTCTCTTCAAACATTCTTTTTGTATGTTGAGAGCGTTTAGCTCAATTATTGCTTACCTCAATTGTGAGCTTAAAATCACTTGAACCATTGCTAAATCAATCAGATTTCGCCCATGCGATAGCAACACTGGTGTTGGAGTCTGAAACAGCTGGTCAGTTTAGATATTTCAGAGTGTATTTTATGAGTACTTGAATTATTGTTGATTTACCACATTGTTAGGAGAACATATGCTCTATAAACCTCTGAATATAATTCGGTTATTCTGAGCCCGTATTAGCGCTGCTGCTCGCATTTAATGTCGTTCTGAACACGTTCTCCCAGATTTGGACCTCAACCAACTGGCTTACAAATTGCTAAGTAACAAAGCAAACACTTTTAGAAATATAATTGACTGAAGTGTGATACAAAACATATGGGTAATGAGACTTGTATTCATAATTTTGGTCTGCAACCCAGCCATTGTGCCAGAAACCTGTCCAGAGGACCACGGGGCAAGCAGGGTTTACTGGGCTCAACTGGGCCAAACACCTCCTTCTACACCTGACTCTCAGTTAGTAGGGCACCACGAGCAGTCAAGGGTCCCTCTGAAGAAAATGTAGATACAGATCAGCGAACACGACTCATAACTCAACGTGCATGCAGCGCACATAATAAATCAATGTCCAATCAAATACTTATTTTGTGTAAAAGAAGTATGTTAATTCTAATTCGGCGCATGCAAAGGTAAACCACATTTAATAAGCAATAGCACAGTCCCCCTTGAGATAGGCACCCTAGTAGTTGTGTGGTCAACCCCGGGGCTACCCTAGTCCCATGTAATAAGTGTGCTGTTAGTCCACACTCACATGCAGCAACATCCAGGGAATGTAAACTACTAGACCCTGTTCACGGGGTTTCCACTCTTGAATTCAGTCAAAAAGGTGTAGTCACTTTTGGGCCTCATTTGCAATCTTTTAATTGCTGCGCTGCCCTACGTCAAAAGAAGGGGCAGGAATGCACCGTATCTATCAGACACGGCACATTCCTGTCCTTCCCCGTGCACTGGTGCACAAATGGCTGCCACGCGCTAACGCAGGCACCCTTGTGCCAAGGTGTAAGGGTGTCTGCGTTTTAGGGGTGATTGTTTTTGCGCACCTTCCTGCACAAAAACAATCAATGAAGGAGATTTTCTCCTTCTATGTGTGCTGCAGAAAGCAGCACATGTAGAAAGAGGAAAAAACAGGGCAAAATATTGTTATTTCTCCTTGTTGCGCCTCCCATACGCCACCCCTGGGGAGGCATAGGCTGTTGATGCTTTCCCAAGGTTACGAAATCTCGTAAATCTGGGAATGTGTCAAATGCCATAGGTGTTATGTGGGAAGACCCAGCATAACGCCCATGGCACAACTCCCTATCGCAGAGTGAGGCAATGCATTGACTTGCGCTGCCTCAGTCCATATCTACAAGGCCATGAAAAGCCACGCAGGGTAGCTTTAAGTGGCTTGTAGATATGGCCCTGCAGTGTGCGCTGCCAGACTGTCACTAAAAGTAATGTTCCGGTGGTGCAGGGGCCTTGGAAATGAGACCTTTAGTGTCAAGTAGGGCAGCAAAAACCAAAGGAGGTATATCCCCGGGGCCTGGTAGGCCCAATTCTGAGCTTACCTGCTTTGGTGATATGAACCCTGGCAGCAATGCAGTGCTGTACTGGGCAGAATCGGCAAAGTCAGACTGCATGCGCTCACACGTGCAGCTCCTGGCAGGAACCATCTCTCTCTTCCGAGCTGCGATTACCAGTGTCCTGACAATCAGAACTGATCCAGCTCCAGTCACACGCAGTATGTCTTTTAAGTCTTGCTCGGGGATGGAGGCAGTCTACTTGCTCCAGCAGCCCCAGCTGCCATATTGGGTCACCAACATCCACAACGCTGCATATGGGCAACGGCCCAATCAGTGCGGCACTGTCCTTGGTGAGCGGCGGCCCCGCCTCATATAGGCAGGCAATGGCCCGATCAGTGCCTCCTCGCTGAGGAGCTCCACACGTCTGGGCTCCCCTTTGGATCTCGCACCCTCCATCATACTCCTCGCCCTCACAGGCACGCTGGTCTTGGTAAGCAGGCAGGTATTGGTGCTCCAGACTCCAGGAGCACCCTCACCCAGCAAGGAGACTGGCAGGCTAGGCCCCTAGTCCTGGTCACAGGCAAAAGTCTTCTAGAGATTCCCCTTCTCATATAGCCCACCTGGCTGCTCGTCAGATGACAAGGTATGGTGTCTCAGACCCCCTACTTATAGTTCTTTCCAGACACAAAATTTCATTCAGGGTCTGGACCCTCCTTTGAAGTTTTATGTTTGGGTTCTGCTTCTTTGAAATGGACATATCTCCCCTTTCTGCTCCTGAAGGATGTCTGTAACAGCAGGCAGGACTCTGAAGCTGATTAACCCACAACAAGATTCATGGGAGTGACCAAAGTTCACACCTGGATATCAGCCACAGTAATCTGTGCATCAAAGGTTAATCCTGGGCCCTCAGCCCTACCCTTTATGGTTCTCTTATTAGCCCCATCTCCCTCTTCCTGAGATGTGTCAATTCCCTTTCATTGTGATCTATCACTGAATCAAAGAGCCCTTTCAAATGCACAGGGAGAGCCTGCCTCCCCCTCATCCATTGCTTTCCTACCCAACTTACAAGAATGGAGCAATATAAAATTCTGTCTGGGGGAGATTCCTCTACTCCTCATGTTTTCACCAGGCATGCCTGGGCTTCCCAAATTGGAACCCATGGTCTTTCTTGTAATGTACCATTGCAGGCACTTCTGCACTCACAATACATACACAGCTCACTCCACGATCTAGTATTGCTGTGCCCATGTACCATGCTACCACCAGCATTTCAACATGCAGCACACACACTCAGTCTGCGCCACTGTTCAATAATACAGTCTCTCTGTACTGCACCAGTGTGTCACTTTACAAACCCTCTGCCAGCGCACACACATTTACAATGTGCACACTGTCCCACAGTGCGCATTCTGTGTAGTATATGTCTTGTGCGCTCACATGCACTTAGCACGTTTTCACTATGCACGCACTTCTATGTCAATCTGATATGGGCCAAGTGTGAATTAAACAAACAACAGTGGAACTTTTAAAAAGGGGAGGGAGCCTGTAGACTTCACTCCAATAGCGCAGGGTAAAAAGTACCTGGTCACTTCTACTGATCATTACATAGTATGCTGCCACCACCGTGCTTGTGCTGTTTAACTCCTGGTGAAGGCAGTAGCCTTCCACCACAATGAGAGAAGTGATATGGGGCGCCCCTCCCGGTCCAACAAGCCCGTAATCTGTGAGACGGGCCTATGTCATGGCGCACACGCATGATCCGTGTTTGCTTCCTCTGTTACCGGTCGAATAGCGTAAGACTGTAGTGCAAGCCTTAATCACATCCAGGTTGGATTACGTCAATGTTCTGTACCTGGGTCTACCTAAATATTAACTCGACCGGCTGCAGGTAGTTCAGAATGCTGCAGCCAGAGCTATTCTTATGGTGGAACCCAGAGCTCGTATGACGCCCCACCTGAAGGCATTGCACTGGCTCCCGGTTAGAAAAAGGATCCAGTTTAAGGCTCTAGTACTGGCTTTTCGAGCTTTCCATGGTACGGGTGCTGTATATTTGAGGAGGAGGGTCCAGCACTATGAGCCGCAACGCGTCTTGAGGTCCTCAGGGCAGTCCCTGATGCTCATCCCTAAATTTGCCCGCTCTAGGGCAGGTGGCCGCTCCTTTCAAGTTCTGGCGGCCCGCCTGTGGAATTGTCTGCCTCGTCATCTTAGACAGGTCCAGGACTTGCTGATCTTTAGGAGACAACTAAAAACTTGGCTGTTTCAGCAATAGTATCTTGGGGGCGAGGTTTGAGCTCTTGTTGCCTGTGGTTTTGGTGGTTCTTAGCGCCGGGACACTCTGTGTGAGTAGCCCTGCGCTCTACAAATACCTATTTTCATTTAAAAATATCAGCATGAGGGATCCAGACAACAATAAAGTTGGGCACTCAGGGCAGGGGTACACATCTTTACCATGCAGAGGACTTTTTCGTCCCAACTCAATTTATTGTAGCAAGACTGCAGCAATTCAATTTTGGGGACGGCTGGAGTCTGGGCGAATTTTGTGTTTTCAGCCCTCCCCTTGTGTCATGCAGCCACTTTTATATTGGACCACTGTCTCAAAGTTTCTTTCCGGTAGCTGTTAATGGTGCTGCCACCTAGTCACATGAATAGTATAGACTGCCCAGCAATGTCTATTGGCTAAGGCGAACCAATCAAATATTTTAGCATGGCGTAGGGTTGTGGTGAGACACACGGTTTGAGTATTGACTGTGACAACAACTATTGAATCCTGTGCAAACAGTACTGTCGTGTAGTTCCTATATATCCTATACAGGATCTGCGGGTTCGGATAACATAAACTGTGGGTTTGGTGGTGGACTGATTCCATGCACCCCCACCGGATACGTTAGCCTGTCTGTATCAGCTAGCTCACAGTGCCACTAGAGTCTCCTCTTATCGGGGAGAGAATAGTTCTTGGCAACCTCAGAACATGACAACCCTTATTCCCCAGGATCGTGGAAACAATATATTACCTTTCGCTCAGTCACTCGTGCTCACTTAGTTTCTCTCAGAGATACACAGAATAAACATAATGGGCGTTTTTCAAAAAGGATTTATTGAACATTTGTTATTCTAGTGTAGCATAGATGAGCTGCAACAACCATTAGACAGTAGCAGAGATATATGATTAGCAATATTTCAAAAGTAAAGGGATGGTATAGTTCTACCGTCTTGCAGAAATCATGAATATATACATGTACCTAAAACACATGATAAAAAGTGCGTACTCCTACGATGCCTCCCTAACTAGATGTACCTAATGTACCTAGCATCTATGTAGGTGTTATGCCAAGAATCCCTCTAGGATCTAGTCCACCCCATTACCTGAGAGTTAGAGAATGTGGGACCCCATCCTGGTCTCGAGTTGGACACCCCGTGAGGGATATTAGACCACTGCTACCTGGAGCGTCTGCATGCAGGAACCTCAGCGTCTGTGGTCAGTGTGTCAGCCGGGAAGTCACGGGGGCATATTAGCAAGAACGGCGTTAAAATTATCGCCGCTTTGGCGGCAGGAAACTGCCGCTAAAACGGCGATAATGGGCTTGATTATATGCCCTTGAGAATACCAATAGAAGCCCATGTTCACACCAGAACATGGGCTTCTATTGGAATTCTCAAGGGCATATTATCAAGCCCATTATCGCCGCTTTAGCGGCAGTTTCCTGCTGCTAAAGCGGCGATAATGTTAGCGCCGTTCTTGCTAATATGCCCCGAAGTCTCCTCTATCTTCCTAAGCAAGATGTGCTGTATATATACCCATAGGTCTCCCCAGGGGCCCTACCATGCTGTGTTACTGTGTCTGCCTAAAGGATGACATTGGGCCTGAACTTTATACAGAGATATTATACAGGAGATGGTAATCCTACTGTTAGTCCTGCTGTGCTTCCAAGAAGCCTCATGCATAATGTATGAGAATCGAACCAGGGAAAAACCCGCGTTCTGAAAGCAGTGTCAAAAGGTCAGTGCCTAAGAACCATTATGTATGTAATGTAGGGAAGAATATAGGTGAAAGGTTGCAATGTTACCTGCGCCTATATAGGGTACCTATATGGAATATAACACCCACTCCTCTTCCGACTGGACGACATATGTAACCTATTACTGTACTACTAGCATAACTAGATAGCGGTATGCACAAGGTTTATAAAAACATCTCTTTAGCTAAATTTTTTTTTAAAATGTCTAAAAAATGTTTAAAATGTAAAAAGACATTTTTTTCTAGCTCTAAAAGTGTCCGTGATTATAGTCTGAACCCCTATCAGCATTAAAAAGCCATGTATGCCCAAAAAATGAAAGGAATGTCAATTTAGTGTCATAGTTCCAAATTTGAGCTTGTTTAAAAAAGAGCGAATTTCTCCCAGCACATGACGAGCCAAATGAGTCAAATGTTTTTGTGTCCTGGTTGGTAGACGCAACATTTCCGTTGCTTGCTTCCGCAGTAGACGGCCCCTGTAACACCTCGCAGAGTATGTCAATTGAGCACAGATGATGTTCCACGCTGTCCGCAGCCAATGCTGGGGCAGCCTGTGCACCGCCCAAAGCCTGGGTGTCAGTGGAGGAGCCGGTGTTCAGACCAACAGGTCAGTTACTACCTGCGGTGGCTCAAGGAATGCCGCCATCAACATTGGAATACGCTGAGGACACTGCAGAACATGAGCCGTTATCGGGTCCAGTAACGCATTCACGTCTGGTGGCGCACATGATGGGAGTGTCAAACACAGGTCTAACACGCATTCTTCTCCACAAAACAGGCATCGGAGGTCAGGTAAGATGTTGTTGTATTCCGCTTTAGGTATCCGTATATAGGTTTTCCTGAATCATGTCCTTATATAGGCACAATTCGCATTGCCCTTACATAGGCATAGCAACCCTGTCCTTATTTAGGCATTAACCGTGCACTCCAAATACAGGCATGGTCACCGACATCCGTCCACCCTAACGTCACAACGAGTTCTTAGAAAACCAGACCCTTAAGCTTCAGGAGTTCCCCTAGCACAGGACTATTGATTTCTCCAAGAACTCATCTATTATGTATGAACCGTTATACCTTAAGGGTTCATTCCTGACGTCTTCCTCTGTCCGACTTCACGTCAATGCTAACATGCCAAGACACCTACCAGGTATAAATATACCTTCCCTTGCCCAAGCAAGTTAGAGGAGACCTCGACTTCAGAGGAGCCCGTATCCCGGCCTGACGCACTGAGAAGACGCTGTCATTCCTACACGCAGACGAAATCCAGCTTCCAGTGTTCTGACTCCCTTCGCGGGGTGTTAGAGTTCCAGATCCGGCAGGAGATTCCCACCTCTCTCATTCTCAAGGTATGGAGCTGACTAGAACCTAGAGGGACTCTTGGCATACCATACTTGGCATACTAGACTTAACATACTGTTAGTATACCAGACAAGAGAATACTCCACCTACTTCTACCTTTCCCTACACCTAGACTAGGTTAGGTACATTGGGGTAGAACTAGCTTAGAGACGCATCGTATGAGTACTCGCATTTTTAGCTCATGTTATTTATGTCCGTGAATATAAGCGAAAAGATAATGCTACAGCAGTATTATTTATTTCTACTGCTTACGCTGTACATTATTTATCGTGCATACTGTCTTGTGATCGTAACAGCACATATCTCTTACACGAGAAACAAGACTGTTCAATAAAACCCCTTTTTATTGAAACGCCTGTCTTTCCTTTCTGTGTAACTCTGTAGAAACTAAGCATGCACGATTGACTGAGTGAAACTGTTATCTATTGTTTCCACGATTCTGAGACATGTTCCACTTCTAAAGGGAAACAAAGTTGTCATGTTTTTCGGTTGCCAGAAACTACTCCTTCTTGTTCTCAAGGAGTTTCTAGTGGCCTCTGAGCTAGCTGGCACAAGTAATTAACTTTAATATACTCGATAGGGACATACCGACCTTAGTCCTATGTCAAGCCTATAGGTTATATTATTCCAATGCGCAGAGCCTATTAGGGAAATAGGAACTACACTACATGGCGCCCAACGGTTTGGTAAGGCAGTAATTTAACGCTAGATACTGAGTAACTCGGTCGTGCTTTTCTCAGAGACCCCTACTCACATACTCCATAAGACGTCTGGAGTGGGTAGGGTTAAATATCTGCCATAACTAAATAGGGAAGCACCCTATATATTAGTTTGGTTTGTTCAACGTTGAAGGATACAGTGTTCCAAAATATTGTGCACCTTATCTTTTGTTTCCTTGAAACTTGTTCTACATTTTTCAAAAAACAAATGTCCATACACGGGGACAATGCCACCAACACCAGTGGAGCTGCGGCTGACCCAGCCATAGCAGTTTTAAACTTTACAGGTTCAAATGAACCTGAGGAGGGTGTTATAGACATACATCCAAACTTAAGAAGAGCCATCACTCTAAAACTTATAAAACATGGCCTACCACCAAGAGGCGGTAAAGCAGTTTTCGTGATAGAGGCACACGAATCCTTGCAGACAGAGGTATTCTATTCATGGGTAATATTTCCTGAATCAAATTCAGTAACAAGACTGTTTCACTTCTACAAAGAAGATGAACTTCCAGAGGAATATATTCCTTTCGAGGATATTGAAATTCCACTAACATACCAGGAGCATCAGCTCTGGTTTAAAAACACCCTAAAACATCACAGAATCATTACCAGGCTCGGTCCACTAGGTAGACCAGGAGCAACATGGCCAATTCTAGCCGGCTACACTCCTCATCCTGACCTCGATATAATGTCAGACGAGGAACTACTTACTCAACTACAAGAGTTAATAAAAATTTACAGACAATTAGTCCAATATGTCATGCGGACTTTCACAGTCCAACCACCATTAACCATTCCAAATCAAACTCCTCAACAGGGGAATACGCTAAAAATTACACCACAGACTCTATACGCAGTCATGGGAAAAATGCCCACAAAACGTGAGCAAATTCCATTCTGGATAGCTCAAAAAATTACTCAAATCGAAGCAGTATTTCCAAATACTAGCCCGTATGAGAAACACAGAATCCTAACAATCTGTTTACCGATGGGGATCACACCACAACGGGAAGACTGCACCACTTGGGGCTCAGTCTTTGCTGCCATCTATACTAAAACACATGGTGTTCCGTCAATTGCAGTAATACCTGATGTCCTGAAACAAATTCAAAACAAATACGGGGCAGAGCCTGCTCTGAATTTAGGTATGAAATTACTGAAAAATTTCGACCAGGTCTCAACAATAATATTATCTAATATTAAAGGGGAGGCAGCAGCAGTGGCGATCCACCAACGATTAAGGGAATTCGATGTTACAGAACATCAAACAGAACTACCTAGAATAATAGAACAATCTTATGCAGAATTAGGCAGAGATAGTTTGGGTGGAAGACCATTGAAGGCAAAACTATCTGAAAGTCCACTCTATTAAACAATCTCCTACATCTTCTAAAAAGAAGTGGGAAACTAATAAACAAAATTCAAACGAGAAACGATCTCAATCCCGAGGTAGGTCTCCTCAAAAGGAGCCCTCTGAAAGGAGGTATAACCTCAGGAATAGGGATAATTTGAAAAAGCCTGACAGGTATCAAGATACTGATACACGTTCCTCTCGTACCTTTCAGATCTCGTCACAGACATAGGAAAGAAGAGGACGGTCAGAACATAGAGAAGAACGCGTGAAATCGAAAGACGACAAACACGTTCCGAAAAATAAATCAAAACCTCAATTCTCAAAAAAGAAGGTAGCAGGTATGAAGATCAGACATGCCGAGGACACTGAGAACACAACTCAAGAACGGAGAATGGGCTCAGACAATGCTGGACAGTGCAGCAGAAGTCACAATAGCTCGCCAGAACCTGAAGGAACTTCTGGAGATAGTGGACTTGAATGAGTACATCACAGTTGAGACTGTAGACACCAGGGTTAGTACTCCACAAACGTTATATGAAATAACACTCCGGATGGAGGGAGACATACCTAGACAGGTAAAAGCGATCTTTTGGGAAAAACTTTCAAGGGGTTATGACATACTTCTAGCAGAAAAAGACTGGTCACCACAATTTGTCAGGGAGTGCCCACATGGCGAGGACATTATTATGCATGCCTTCTCTAACCATATTCCAATTCACCTAAAATATACTTATGCCAGGAAATGGGCAGTTGCCCAGGCCCCAGCATTATACAAAAATCATGTAGGATGGGATGAGGACTCACCTCACCATAAAATACATTTAAAAAATGAACCTACTGCACAAAGGCAGTACCCAATAAAGCAAGAAGCTAAAAAACAGGTCAGGGAGATCTTAGATCAACTTGAATACCAAGGGGTGATTGAAACATGCACCTCCTCAATGAACAATCCTTTGTTTCCTGTCTCCAAACCAGACAATACATATCATCTAGTTTTGGATTACAGACACTTAAACACTTGTTCTAAAACTTTTGCAGTACAAAATGCACATAGTACAGCATTAATGAATAACATTGTGCGTAAAAATATAAAACCACATTGGACATCTCAAATGGTTTCTTTTGTCAAAACATAGCACCTGGAAGCAGGTACTTAACAGCTTTCTCAATAATGGGGACCCAGCGTCAATTTTGTCGACTCCCACAAGGGTTCAAGAACAGCCCGGGGTTATTCTCAGTGAGAGTAACGGAGTTACTACAAATTTATGTTAATGAGGCATTGTCATATGTCGATGACATCTATCTGACAGACGATGACCTGGACAAACACTTGAACAGGGTGAACACCATTATACTGGGCTTCGACTCTGAGGGCTACAAATTCAATTTAAAAAAATCCAGAATTGCCCATCTCAATGTCCTTTTTCTAGGATATGAGCTTTCAAGTGAAGGCAAGAGCTTGGCAGCCAACGTTTTAGAAAGGTGTGCGCTGCTCTCAACCTCCTAAAACGCTGAAAATTTACAATCCATCCTGCGTTTCCTAAATTTTGAAGAACTTACATTCTAAATTACGCAGAAAGGGTTAAACCTCTCTCACGCATTAATCAAACCTGATTTTTCAATCAAAAATTGGACACAAGAACACACAGAAATCTTGCGTTCACTCCAAGCTAACATGTTAGCAACAAATCACTTACAGACAAGCGTAAGTCAATGCAATTTAGTGATCCGAATAATTTCGGGTCAATGCGGATTCACCTACTTAACATTTAATGAGGGTGAAAAGGTACCAATTGCATACAAACCACATTTGTATACACAAGCAGAAATGCGCTTCACTTCAACTGAAAAAATTCTGACAGCAGTTCAAACCGCTGTAGCAAAAGAAAGAGCTCTAGCCCAAGGGAAACGCATTATTGTCGTAACCCCAGTACCGGCTTTAGAGGCGGTCACAAAAGCGAGCATTCCTAATGCTAAAGCATTACATCCTAGATGGATATGATGGAGCAAGGTAAATGTAAAAATTTTAACCTCCTAATATTTTCGTACAATATTAATAAACATGTTCTTTTAAGTAAATAACCAACAATGTATGTTAAGGGTTAATGGTAACACGCAAATCTGTGTGCAAATTAATTGACTTATAATTGTTTACGTATCTAACATAACATAATATTTGCGTACTAATTAAATAATACATGCATGATTTGTGCTTTTAAATAAAACGTGTGATTGCAAAATAAAGCGATGGTAAGTAAGGGACAGCTTTATATGTTGCTTCTGCTAGGTAATACCTAATTGGGGTACGTAGAAAGACGGGAGGGAAACAAAAGTGTTTATATTTCTGTGTTTTAATAACATTTTGTTTATCTTTGAAAATAGTGCGCTTAGGCCTGCCAAGCAGCAATATAAAATGGCCGCGAGTTGCTAAAGTGCGCATGAGCGGAAGAGACCATGTGATAGAGGAGAGAGGCTGTGGAAAAGGGATGATCACGTGCTGATGCCGAGAGGCTAAGATGAAAGTATGGTCAAGGCTGTTGTGACCCTTCTGAGCAGATGTGTGCCAAGATGATCAGCAAGAAGCGTGAGAAGCCTGACTGAATCAATAGACGGAACTGTATTACACAAAATGTAACAGAAAAAGATACAATTTGGACTGATCGAAACGGATGAGCAAGTGCATGAACTGTGGGAAACGATGCTTGCATGGACATTCCCACACGGAACTGGTTAAGACCAGGAAGTTTGATTAAAATGTATATGGACCTGAGTTTTTGACCAATGAGAATGAATCGTGCCATGTAAGAAGAAACATTTTATGCTGTAAGCTAGAATTAGGGTATAAGAAGACCTACTCTTGGTGGGAGGGGTTAGAATGCTGGAGAATAGAATGCTGTTCGAATGCTGCGAGAGATGCTACAGAAGTTAGATGCTGCGTGAGTTAGATGCTGTAGATGGGAGAAGTTGCGGTTGCTGATGCTGACGAGCTGATGCTGCTGCTGTTATTTTCCTTTTCCAGTTGAGTATAAAGATGCTGCTTTAGGAGAACTTTTTAATGATAGGTTTTTTATTAGAATTATTAGGTTTTTCCCAGATAGATAGATAGATTGATCTATAGAGTTCTTATTATGATAAACTCATTTTTCCGTCTAATAAAAGTGCCTTGCAATTTCAAACTATTCTTATATTGATGATAAATGCAATGATCTGAATAATAAGCTTAATCTCATTTCCTGCATTCAAAACTTTATATAAACTTTATTATTCTTTAAACAAATGACTCAGTGATTTCTTTAGCTCAATGATTAAAATGAAATGTTAAAGAGTTTATTGTGATTGAGCTGGTCTTAATCACCATCAACTGATTCCTACTAGTTGGTCCATCGACCAATGAGCGGAATACCTTAAAAGCAAAAGAGAAATATTATGTCATTATAAAAGAGGTATCCCGTCTCCTTCCAGCGAATCGTTTTTCTCCTAGGTTCATGACGGAGGAAATCCAGGGAACAAATGAGTAAGTGAATGTATATGCGGTGTTATGGGCCCCACCGTCATATGGATATATTGCGTGTGTTAGAGAAATAATTGCACCTGGATGACCAAAGCATAATAGGAGAAATATTTTTATTGTTAGCGCTGGATCAGATACAATGGGTTAATTCTCTTGCTGCAACAGATGTTGAATATGTTTTTGATCCTGATTAAAAAACACAAGCGTTCCTGCAATATGAACATGAATGTCCTCTGCCCACTGAGATTCTGCCTCTGGATCAGTACGAATTTATAATTTACAATGACGGATCCGCACAACCCGCAACAGGGAGTAAGCAAGCTTACAGTGCAGCGTGCGCAATCGTTAAAGGTCGCATGCGCGATGGCAACTTCAGACCTATGGTCACAAAAACCCAATCTCTAGGAGATTGTACAGCTCAGCAAGCTGAACTACAAGCATTCAAACCGGCACTTGAAAGTACAGATCGCGAATTCCCCACACTCATAGTGTGCAATTCTTTCTACTGTGTGCAGTCGTATAATGAATATATACAAACTTGGCTTGAAAATGGGTTCAAAGATGCAAAAGGTGGCACAATAAAGCATAAAACGCTTTGGGAACAAGTAGTTCAGTTAAATAGCGAACTACCAAAGGCTCACGTGATACACACACTGAGTCATCAACGTGATGGCGTTCACATTGCAGGAATTCATTGGCTGACGAAGCCGCAAAGGGGCTGTTCAGACGGCTTCCATAGCTGCGATCACTCGTTCAAAACGAGAATAGACAGTGAGATAATGTTAGCTGTCAATGCTACAAGCAAAGGCAGTGGTGCAGCGTTACCCAAAAATTTCCACTCAAGTACTCTTATGTAATTGATGCGAACAACGTTCCTTTTGATCGAATCCCTGGAGTGGGGGATAGGGTAATTCCAAACAAGGAACGCAGATTAGGACTAATCCTAGCAGCACATGAAGGGATAGCCTCTGCCCATGCAGGTATTTCTGCAACAGTATCTTTACTGAAACAAAGATATTGGTGGCCTGGCATTAGGAAACAGACCAAGAACTATGTTCTGGAATGTGAAATTTGCCAACAGATGAAAGTCTCCACAGTGAAACGTCCTGCGCAGACACCCTTGTTAATTTCAGACAAACCATTAGCTTGTGTTTACCTGGACCACTGCAGTCCCTTGCAAAGGGACGGTAACTATAAATATATCATGGTCGCAGTGGATTCTTGCTCTAGGTTCCTATGGATATGGCCTCAGCGCTCGGCTGATGCTCGAACTGTTATAAAAGATTTGCAAGTCTTTATCGGCACATACGCAATAGGCACGCTACATTCTGACCAGGGCCCTGCGTTTAGCTCTCGGGCTTACAAAGAAGCCATGTCCAGTCTGGGCGTTGCATTGCGGTACTCCTCTCCGTTTCATCCTGAGGGAAATTCTGTTGTGGAAAGGAAAAACCGGAACATAAAGCAGTCTATAACAGCTAGGGTATTAGGTTCGGGTGATGGGTAGGTCAAACATCTTTATGGGGTCCAACGCTCATTAAATAATTTGCCAAGAAGTTCTCTAGGGGGGGTCACTCCATATGAGGTCCTATTTGGGACAAGAATGTGGGTGCCAGATCTAGAATGTAGAGGCACAGTGGTGGAAAGTAAACCCTTTGATATCAAAGATCGTTTGGCTGTTTTACAGAATCTAAACGAACTAAGATCGAAACAAAGCAACGTATTCCTGCAGCCAACCACCACTGGGGAAAAACCGGCGGTCCCAGCAAGGCCTGTCTGGATTCCAAAAGTTGGGGATCTAGTCAGAGAGAAAATTGCAGACAAGAAGGAATTTGGACCTTGTTACAGACAACCAGTACCTGTCCTGGCCATACACGGAACAAGAACAGTACTTCTGCCACACCTTGCTGGAAAAAAGGAGAAACAATTTGTGTCCATCGACCTCATCAAACCACAGTATGTGGCCAATACTAAATAGTAGGCCTCGTGGACTCCGACCTAGTAGCAGACACACTCCTCTCGCTACTATCCAAGAGGTTCAGACTGAAAGACTGATAACCATCGAGAATTCAGCCGTAACAGATGAAGGACTGAGCAACAATGCTATGGAACTCATCCCTCTTGAAACTCAAATAACAGTTCGTCCAAATACACCTGTCTACACCAATGTAACAAGTGATCAACTGGTTCCAGCGATTTCTACAAATCCTGATGCAATTCCAACAATTGACAGAACTGCTTCTGGCTATTTCATTAACTTTGATACGTTTTCTGAGGATCCGAGTGAACTCGAGACGTCGCCAGCATCAAACACTTTTAAACAGCAAGTACAAGACTTTTTACATTTTTTGAAAAAGACTTATCTGGTTTCAGCATGGATTGAACTTTGGGTTATTTCTGGAATATTTTTCTTCCTACTTTGGCTAGCTTTGGTCATGACTATGAGCGTGCTTATAAATGGCAGATATATCCATGTGAACACTGAAAGAAAAGAAGTGAACTTACTTTTAAAACCTCACAAATCATCCCATCGTGAAACAAGAGACTTGTCTGCAGTAAACATCACAGCCGTTCCTATACAGGATGGTATAGTGTGGGACAAAACAGATTTCGATATTTTCGGCCCTATGGAACATTTGAACATTCCACATTTATTTAAGATCTCACTAAGTGATTTTGTTTCATCCAGTACCTACTCTGATGATTGGGACTGTGAAACTGTAAATAACATGATGTTTGACCTGGAAAAAACTGCTGCATTTTTTAATAACGAATATTTAGAGGGTTCATCAGACTATGAACAGCTGTATTGCTATAACCACTATGGTCATCATTTTTTGCATAAATCTGCAACACCTAGAAATGTGTTTATGTTTAACCAATGGGAGCATTGTCCTACACCACCAAAAGGTAGTTCAAGAACATTTGCTAAAAAGTTTCCATATGTTCAGGATATAATACATCTTATCCAGAAACATTTTACTATAAAAATGTAAACAAAACAGGACTGAAAATTATGTTAACTAATACAAAACAGATTTCCTCTACAGCATTTATTGCCCAACTGTCTAGACAAGGTTTCGACTTATGGAAAGAGACAATAGACACAAAATCTGTCTGGGGTACTAAAGATTGGCAAGTGCAGGGGATAGAAGCTTTGTTTAGAGCCTGTATCGTCCCTCAGCAAATAATGTTTTTGAATGACACGGTCCAACAAACGTCTTGCCTTGGTCTAGCCAAGATCAAAGACATGAAAAATCCTTCTGTACCAACACCTGCAAGTGATAACAATACACAGGCAGCGGTTACAGTTGACACCATACTACAACTCAACAGAACAAATCCTGATTGGAGAAAATGATTGATCTGGCCCACAGACACAAACAACTGTCAAGAGAGATTCCTGAATAAAACACAGGGGTTTACTATTCATAGGCCAGACCCACGATACGTCCAGAGACAGCATCCGGGGGTAGTAACAACATACAGTGTAGGAAAATTATGCCTCGATTGGCTGCAAAAATCTACACTTAAGGATGTGAAACAACACTTATCTTTACTTAAAGAAGACGCAGACCTTAGGGAATTCTTGCTTGGACCAAGAAAACTGCGTCAAAAACGTTTCATATATGCCGGCATTTATGCTGCTTATAATGAAGCATGGAAGGTGTCACAGATGGAGGCCACAGAACGAATACGTGAACTTGATCGTATTAATTCAGAGAGAACTCTCTCTGTGGTTGACAATGGGTTAACAACTTTGTCCTCCAGAATTTATTCATTGGACAGTATTGTATCCTCTGCTATCGACATACTGGAACAAGATTTAGCCATGTTACAGCAAGGCCAGTCTCAGTTACGTTCTATTATGTTATTAAGCTGGACGCTGCAATTTTTGCGTGCGGGCTATGTGCCTTGGCGTTTTATCAACACTTCGGCTCTGTTTGCAGAATACAATCTAACTGATAAACAGATCGAACTGGCACAAAGGGGAGCAAAGTATACAGTACTGAGCATTGAAAAACTTGAAAAGTTACCATTCACAGTGGCAGAAAAACCAGCTACAGAATGGCTTATTCATGGCAAAATTAGTCTACCTGAGACTACTTTTCAGTTTCAGTATTGCCTTAAACAGATGCAAGCAGGCAAATATGAAAGGTTGGTTAAAGAATACATTAAGACATCCTGGAATCTACCTTACACATATAGATGTTGGAGTGGGGATCGTGAAGTGTTTCTGAGCGGTACACACTGTGAAAGTGCACTAAGCGGTTCACTGATTTGTCAGGACATATCTTTACACGGGGCTTGTAATGGTTCTGTGGCACATTTGTCCTGCCACCAGCAAGGTACACCAGCTGCTGTGATTAATCCAACGTTTGGACAACTTTCTAATGGGAGTTACCTCATGTTGAATGATCAGAGTTGCTGTGGGATGTTGCCAGGCATCCCATATCTAGTAACGGTCAACTCCAGGGTCACTTGCTGTATGCAAGTATTGTTTGCCCCAGTTAACACAGTCAGGGAGTCTCCTTTATGGCCTTCGTTGAATATCTCTTTTATACGATTTGATACTTTAAGCAGAATGAAAGCCATGCTTATACAACAATAAGTGCCTTTGACCTCGGCCAAAGAAACCTATGATCTACAAGTTGCAAGAACTTCGGCTGAGATACAAGCTTTAATTCGTACAAACTGCCCTATACATTTCGTAGAAATGATAGGACGTATCTTTAACATGTCTGATACAAGCAGAATTGTACATGTATTTAAGACCATCTGTTCCGGACTATTATCACCTTTCCAGGCTGTCCTCGGAATCATCCCAAACGTCGCACATTCGGTGTTTGGTGGTGTGCCGTTAATTCTAGCACATGTTGCAGGAATTCTGTTTCTATTCCTCCTACTACGCTATGGCAAGCCTGTTCGCCAACATCACTCCGAGCGATGTGGAGAGAGCCCTCCTTGAACGGAAATGCCATGAGCGAATAGTACAGCTTTTGGGCATGGCTCGTCTACGGGAACTTAATACAACGTGGTTCCCGTCATTCAGACCAATCTGGCAAGAATGCATCTTACCTGTTCTACGCTGCCTGTTTTGTGGTGAAGAATGCGTGCTAGACACCTGTCTAACACTCCCATCAGTTATGCCAACGGATATCGATGCTCTGCTGGACCCGATAACGCCCCATGCTGTGTGTTGTCCCCAGAGGCTTCCAATCCTGATGGCGGCATTCATTGAGATCTCACAGACGCTTCCGGCTGCTGCTGAGGTACGAGATGGATCAACAGGCACACAGGTAAAAACGGACGCGAACATTGCATCTTCTGCTGAAGGCGATGTTTCTCATCTCTGTGCAATTAACCTTCTGAAGGAGGTGTTCCAAATGTCACCAACTTCGGTGGACAATATTTTGGCTACGGAAATAGATGATCTCATGTTTACGCCAGACCCATACACTGACTTTGATTCGGCTCACAGTGTACCAGGGCAACAATGAAATTTGGCCTTCATATTTTTCAAACTTGGAACTTTTCCCAGAATTGAACTTTTTTCTTTTTAAGTTTTTTGAAATGACATGGCAAAGAACAATCTGCTTACAGTAGAACTAGTCTTATAAAATGGACTTCTTTGAATACTTCCAGGGACACACTGTCACCTTACTTGTCTAAACTTTCATTTTTTATTCCATGATATGCAATGGCTTTGATATTGAGAACTTATCGACCATTTCATCATATGTATATATTTCTGTTTCATTCTCCTTGCATTTTACTTCCATTATATGCTTAGAATGAAAATGATGCTTTAAATGTACAGTACCTATTGCATTTCAACAGTTTTGAGCTTCTTTTAAAAATGCTTTTAGAAATGTTTTTAGCAACATGTGGTACTCAATTTTATGTTTAGCATTTAAATGTTTAGTGTTAGAAATGGGATCTCTAGTTGGCAAGGGCTTGCACCTTTGTCCAAGTAGGGACCCTTCTTCCTAGTCAGGGTAAGGGTTGTTACACTCGTGAAGTAACCCCTGCTCACCCTCGTGGTATCTTGGCACGAGCAGTCAGGCTTAATTCAGAGGCAGTGTGTAAAGCATTTGCACATAACCAACAGTAATACAGTGTAAGCACTACAAACGGACACCACACCAGTTTAGAAAAATAACCAATATTTTATATACTCAAGACAAGACCAATTACGACAAAAATCCACAATACTGTACTTTAAAAATGAATGCTTGATACGGTAACTTCTTCTTTGCAAGAATAGTTCAAAAACAAAGTTCAGTACGAGTCGGTAGCTCCGTCCGAGCCTACCGTGATGCTGAAACCCACAGAGTCTAACAGTTCCAGCCGACCGCGTCGATACGGGCCAGCAGAGTCGTGAACAGACCTCGGTTACAGTACCTTTCTCGTTGTGGCTGGTACGGAGTGTACGAGCCGGTCGGCGTTCGTCGCGGTTGCGGTGCAAGACGGAGCGATGCAAGGTGCGGTGTCCCTCGATGCGGTGCAGGCAGCGGCTCGATGAGCGCCGTGCAGACGGAGTCAGTGAGTCCAAGGCGTGCGATGCAGGGTGAGACGATGCTCGATGCGGTGCTGACAGGTTGCGATGCAGGCGACCTAGCCGGAGTGCGGGAGCTGGCGTCGGACAGCGGTGAGAGTCGGAGCGGTGCGTCGCAGACGTGCGAGCGGTGCCCCAACTGCGGTGCGGTCACGACTCTTGAGCCAGTTGCAGCGACCTCGTCGGTCGGGTCCGGTTGGTTCAGTGAAGCGATGCGATGCGAACTGCGGTGCCCACAGGTCACGGTGCAAGCAGCGGCTCGATGTTGGCGGCGTCGGAAGTCGCCCACGGTGAGACCAGGGTTGCGATGCGAAGCGGGGCGATGCGGTCTGCGGTGCAAACAGGTCACCGGCCAGGAATGGATTCGGTTGACGGAGTCGGTTGCAGTTCCCTTCCTCTGTGGCAACTGAAACAGCGTTCCAGAAGCGGTACCCAGAGGCTTGTGAAGTCTTTGTAGTCCCTGAGACTTCTTAACAGGAGGCCAGCTCGGTTCCAGGCCCTTGGAGATACTCAGCACAAGTTTGTAGAAAGTTCAGTCCAGTCCTTTCACTGCCCAAGGCAGAAGCAGCAGCTGCAGGCCAACCCAACAAAGCAACAACACAGCAAAGGGGCAGTACTCCTCCTGGCAGCTCTTCCAGCTCTTCGTCTTGGCAGGTTCCTTGATTCCAGCGAGATCTAAATTCATGGGGTCAGGGCCCCAATATTTATATCCCAAATTCCTTTGTTCTCTGAAGGCAGAGAGGCCTTTGCCTAGTCCAAACCAGTTCTGGAGCACTTTGTTGACAAGTCTCCGTCCCTTCTTTCAGTGAGTAGGCCAGGGACATCAGACGCACCACAGGAGGTGGAGCCAGCATTGTGGAGGGAAGGCACTGTCCTATTCAGGGCCCAGGTGCGACCCCTCCCACCCATCTACATGTAGGTCTTGCTATTCAGCCCTGTGCTGACTCACCCTGTCTCCCTGGCATCCCCCAGCCCCTGTCACTCACACGCCAGACAAGGAATACACAACCTCGCAGAGGCAGGCTTGGATGGTTAGACAAGAAAATACCCACTTTCTAAAAGTGGTATTTTCAAACACAGAATGTTAAAACCAACTTCACTAAAAGATGCATTTTATCATTCTGAGTCCAGGCATACTAAACTCGAATTTCTACCATGTTCCCGGGGTCAGTTAGGATTATAAGCTGTAATAATCAAAACTGCCCGTTCTGGCCTAGGGGGAACAGGTAGCCTTGCAATAGTGAAAAACGAACTAGGCTGTAATTCACTATCAGGACATGCCGCACACACCCGGGCATGTCCTACCTTTCGCATACACCGCACCCTGCCCACAGGGGTACCTTGGGCCTACCTTAGGGGTGACTAACATGTAGCAAAGGGAAGGTTTAGGGACTTGCAAGTGTGTGCACTTGCCAAGTCGACATGGCAGCCCCAGGCTGCGCACAGGCTCTGCGATGGCAGGCCCGAGTTACACTTTACGGGCTGTTTGCGTGGGTGGCACAATCCAGTGCTGCAGCCCACCAACAGCATTTGGTCTATAGGCCCTGGCACTCGCAGTGCACTTTACAAGGGACTGACACATAAACCAAATAGGCCAATCATGGAAACACCAATCCATAACACATTTTATACAGGAGCACTTGCACTTTCCCACTGGACCGCAGTGAGGAAAGTGCGCAGAATCATTACACCAGCAAAAACAGAGTCAAAACCGGGAGGTCAGAAAGCAAAAAGTCAGGGGAAACACGCCAAAAGATGCCAAGTCTAACACATGTCCCCTCCAGCTGAAAGTAGGGAGAACTACCCAACCCCATTGGAGTTCTCTTCACTAAGGCGGAAGAACCTGGACAGACCATCTGCGTTGGCGTGTTCTGTACCAGGACGGTGCTCCACCGTAAAGTCCATTCCCTGTAGGGAGATGGACCACCTCAGCAGTTTTGGATTCTCGCCCTCATTTGCATCAACCATCTGAGGGGCCTGTGGTCTGTCTGAACCCGGAAGTGAGTCCCAAACAGGTATGGTCTCAACTTCTTCAGCGCCCAGACCACAGCAAAGGCTTCCCTTTCTATGGCACTCCACCTCTGTTCCCTGGGAAGTAGTCTCCTGCTAAGGAAGACTACAGGCTGATCCAGGCCCTCTTTGTTCAGTTGTGAGAGCACTGCTCCCACACCATGCTCTGAAGCGTCAGTCTGCACGACAAATTCTTTGGAGAAGTCAGGTGCCTTGAGCACGGGCGCCGTGCACATGGCTGCCTTCAGGGCATCAAAAGCTTTCTGGCAGGACTCAGTCCAGATCACTTTCCTGGGCTGCCTCTTAGAGGTCAGCTCTGTTAAGGGGGCAACGATGGTGCCATAGCCCTTAACAAATCTCCTATAATAGCCGGTGAGACCTAAGAAGGCTCTCACCTCTGTCTGGGTCTTGGGGGCTCCCAAGCCAGAATGGTGTCAATCTTGGGCTGTAGGGGCGCCACCTGGCCGCTTCCTACCTGGTGTCCCGAGTACACCACAGAACCCTGCCCGATCTGGCACTTACTGGCCTTGATCGTGAGGCCTGCACCTTGCAGAGCCCTCAACACTTTCTCAAGGTGCTGTAAATGTTCTTCCCAGCTGGAACTGAACACAGCAATGTCATCCAGGTAGGCGGCACTGAAATCCTCCAGCCCAGCCAACACCTGATTGACCAACCTCTGAAAGGTGGCAGGGGCATTCTTCAACCCAAAGGGCATCACCCGGAATTGGTAATGACCTTCTGGGGTCGAGAATGCTGATCTCTCCTTGGCCCCATCGGTTAAGGCAATCTGCCAGTACCCAGACGTCAAATCAAACGTGCTGAGGAACCGGGCAGCTCCCAACCGATCAATGAGCTCATCAGCTCTGGGGATGGGGTGCGCGTCAGTCCTGGTGACGGCATTGAGCCCACGGTAGTCCACACAAAACCGGAGTTCTGGAGTGGCACCGGGCGCCGCAGCCTTTGGGACCAAGACCACTGGGCTGGCCCAAGGACTGTGGGAGGGCTCAATCACCCCTAACGCCAACATCTTAGAGACCTCCTCCTTGATGCTGGCTCTGACCCGGTCAGTCAACCTGTAAATCTTGTGCTTCACAGGATGGCTGTCACCAGTGTCCACGTCATGGGTACACCAGTGAGTAACACCGGGGGTCAGAGAGAACAGTGGGGCGAACTGTCCCAACAACTGGCGACAGTCCCCCTGCTGCTCCTGAGTCAGAGTAGGGGAGAGAATCACACCCTCTACTGACCCATCATGCTCCTTGGTAGACAGGAGGTCAGGGAGAGGCTCGCTCTCCTCTTCCACCCCATCATCTGTCGCCAAGAGCATACTCACTTCGGACCTCTCGAAGTGGGGCTTGAGGCGGTTCACGTGAAGGACCCTCAAAGGGTTCCTTGGAGCCTGCAAATCCACCAGGTAGGTGACGTCACTTTTGCGCTCCTTTACCTCATATGGCCCAGTCCACTTGTCCTGCAAGGCACAAGGTGCCACTGGGGCCATGACCCACACTTTCTGCCCAGGTTGAAATTCGACCAGAGTGGCGTTCTGGTCATACCATCTCTTCATTTCTTCCTGGCTTGCTTCTAGGTTCGCCTGAGCGAGTTTCCTGAAGCGGGCAGTTTGGTTTCTAAAGGCCAGCATGTAGCTAAATACATCCTGGGGAGTTTTCCTGGGAGCCGCCTCCCAGCCTTCCTTTACCAAACTCAGAGGTCCTCTGACAGGGTGGCCATACAGGAGCTCAAAGGGGCTGTACCCAAGAGACTTCTGAGGCACCTCCCTGTATGCAAAGAGTAGGCATGGCAAGAGGACGTCCCACTTACGCCTCATGGGTTCTGTTAGACCCTTGATCATGCCTTTCAAGGTCTGGTTGAATCTCTCCACCAGACCGTTTCCTTGTGGGTGGTAAGGAGTGGTGAACTTGTAGGTTACACCACACTCCTTCCACAGGGATGTCATATACTTCGATATGAAATTGGTCCCCCTATCAGAAACCACCTCTCTGGGGAATCCCACACGGGAAAAGATCCCCATTAACGCCCGGCCCACCACTGGCGCCGTCGTTGTCCTGAGAGGGATTGCCTCCGGGTACCGGGTGGCATGGTCCACCAAGACCAGGATGTACTTGTTGCCCATGCCTGTCTTGGGATCCAGTGGCCCCACAATATCCATCCCTACCCTTTCAAAGGGTGTTCCAACAACAGGAAAAGGTTGGAGAGGAGCTTTGACCTTCCTCCCACTCTTACCACTTGCCTGGCAAGTTTGGCAAGACCTACAGTGTGCATCTGACTGCCTTCGCATTTGGGGCCAAAGAAGTGGGTGACAAGCCTGTCAAAGGTCTTGTCCTGCCCCAAATGTCCTGCCAAAGGCACGTCATGAGCCAGACCCAGTAGGAAGGTCCTGAAGCGCTGGGGTACCACCAGCACACGGGCTGACCCAGGCTCAGCAACCTTAGGCTCACTGTATAGGAGACCGCTCTCCCAGTAGATCAGATGTGACCCGGACTGATTACCAGCTGCCTGGTCTGCAGCCTGCCGCCGCAGACCCTCCAGAGTAGGGCACTCGTTCTGCTCCCTGCAGAACTCCTCCCTGGTGGGACCCCCTTCTTGCTGCCAATGGGTCAGCTCAGAGATGTCTCCCAGTTCGGCTACCTGCTCCCCTGTAGGCACCGGGGCGTCCCCTCGAGGTCCGCCTCCTCCCGGTCCGTGGGAACTTCGGGGGCCAGTTTCCCGCGCCCCCTGCCCTTTCTCTTGGCAGGGACTTGGGCCACTGTTTCAGGCTCCAAGTCCTCTTGATCACCCTTCCTGGCTGCCATTGACCGAGTAGACACGCATGCCCACTCTGGCAACCCAAGCATCTCCAAGTGAGACCTGAGCTCAACCTCCTTCCATAAGGACTGCTCCAGGTCGTTTCCTAGCAGACAATCTACAGGCATGGTAGGGCTCACAACCACCCTCAAGGGACCTGAGACCCCCCATTCAAAGGGAACCTGCGCCACCATACATTGGCGCTCTGAGTTGTCTACAGCAACTACTTGGTGGAATGCTCCTGGGACTACTTGCTTCTCAGACACCAGGTGACACCGGACTGAGGTCACACTGGCTCCAGTATCTCTGAGAGCCTCTACCCTGTTCCCATTAATGGTCACCCAGGTGCTATATTTCTTTGTGTTAGGGGCACCTGGTTTCCTGGGACCATCTCACTGTCCCCTAGTGAGACAAGGGTCATTTCTGCGGGCTCCCCACCCTCCTGTGGGCACCCCTCCTCCCCAAGCGCTACACTAGCCAACACTTTGGACTGTCCACCGGTGGGTGGCTGTGTCCCCTTCGGGCACTTGGGGTCCCCCTTAAAGTGACCTACCTGGTCACATGCATAACACTTGCGTGGGGCCGGTCTCAACAGGCTTCCCTGTGGAGACCCCTTTCTTCTTATCACCGGGGGCTGGGAACCTTTACCCTGGGTACTAGTTTGGGCCCTTTAGAGAACTCCTGTGCTTTACCCTTGTCCCCCCCACCTTTCTGCTGGGGACCCTGCCCACCTTTGGCTGAGTCTCCCCCAAACGCTTTCTTGTGGACCCTGGTACTCACCCAGCGGTCCGCTTCCATAGCAAGCTTCCTGGGGTCAGTTAGCTTACTATCAACTAGGTGCTGGCGCAGATCTGCAAAACATAGACTAGACAAGTGCTCCCATGCAATCAAGTTGTAGAGCCCCTGAAAATCTGTTACGCTACTGCCCTTCACCCAACCATCCAGCGACCTGCAGAACACATCCACACATTCCAACCAAGTGTTGGCATCGGACTTCTTACTGGACCTGAACTGATCCCTGTACTTTTCAGGAGTAAGACCATACTTCGTGAGAAGGGCATCCTTCATGTCAGCATAGGTGAGGTGATACCCCTTACCCAAAGCTATCAGAGCGTCCCTTGCTTCTTCAGGGAAAAGCGGCCACAATCCTGCTCCCCAATTCTCCTCAGGGACCCCATTCATGTGTATGGCTGCCTCATAACCCTGGAAACCACCTTTGTATGTCATCCCCCTTCTTGAACTCCTTGCCTACGTTCTTGGGAATGTGCACAATCCTGTCTGCCTTTCTGGACGAATTGCTGCCACCATCTGAGCCTGACTTACTCCTAAGTTCTAGCTCCTTCAGTTCTCTCTCATGCTCTAAGAGCATCTTCCTCTCCTCTATGGCCAATCTCTTCTCCTCCCGCTCACTCTCCAGTCTGAGCTTCTGCAGCTCAAACTGCCTTGCCTCCCGCCTGTCCTCCAGCTCCTCTGGGGACAGACTGCTGCTGCCTGACCTGGCGGGTTCCCCCTACCCAAAAGCACATCCACCCTGGAAATAGGCTCCTCCACATCCTCACTGAGATCACCAGGCTGCCCATTGGCATGTCTGGCTGCTACCCAGGCCCTCAGCGCCTTCTGTAGCTCCTCCTTCCTTGTGAGGCCTTTAATTTGGACTTTCAGGTTTTTACAAATCGCTCGTAACTCCTTTACGGCGTAGGATTCCAACCTGTCCTCCTCAAAGATAACTTCCAGAGTTGCAACGGATGATGCAATTGATTCAGGCATGACAAAAGTAGTGAGTTGAAAACTGGCAAGATCAAAAATAGGCCAAAAGAAAAAGAACCAGTATGTGGTACGTAATGGTCTGCGATATGGTAGTAGTGCACACCAATCACTGTAAGTCAAGTGCAAACACAAGTCCTATCCTCACCGCTGACAACCAATGTTAGAAATGGGATCTCTAGTTGGCAAGGGCTTGCACCTTTGTCCAAGTAGGGACCCTTCTTCCTAGTCAGGGTAAGGGTTGTTACACTCGTGAAGTAACCCCTGCTCACCCTCGTGGTAGCTTGGCACGAGCTGTCAGGCTTAATTCAGAGGCAGTGTGTAAAGCATTTGCACATAACCAACAGTAATACAGTGTAAGCACTACAAACGGACACCACACCAGTTTAGAAAAATAACCAATATTTTATATACTCAAGACAAGACCAATTACAACAAAAATCCACAATACTGTACTTTAAAAATGAATGCTTGATACGGTAACTTCTTCTTTGCAAGAATAGTTCAAAAACAAAGTCCGTACGAGTCGGTAGCTCCGTCCGAGCCTACCGTGATGCTGAAACCCACAGAGTCTAACAGTTCCAGCCGACCGCGTCGATACGGGCCAGCAGAGTCGTGAACAGACTCGGTTACAGTACCTTTCTCGTTGTGGCTGGTACGGAGTGTACGAGCCGGTCGGCGTTCGTCGCGGTTGCGGTGCAAGACGGAGCGATGCAAGGTGCGGTGTCCTCGATGCGGTGCAGGCAGCGGCTCGATGAGCGTCGTGCAGACGGAGTCGGTGAGTCCAAGGCGTGCGATGCAGGGTGAGACGATGCTCGATGCGGTGCTGACAGGTTGCGATGCAGGCGACCTAGCCGGAGTGCGGGAGCTGGCGTCGGACAGCGGTGAGAGTCGGAGCGGTGCGTCGCAGACGTGCGAGCGGTGCCCCAACTGCGGTGCGGTCACGACTCTTGAGCCAGTTGCAGCGACCTCGTCGGTCGGGTCCGGTTGGTTCAGTGAAGCGATGCGATGCGAACTGCGGTGCCCACAGGTCACGGTGCAAGCAGCGGCTCGATGTTGGCGGCGTCGGAAGTCGCCACGGTGAGACCAGGGTTGCGATGCGAAGCGGGGCGATGCGGTCTGCGGTGCAAACAGGTCACCGGCCAGGAATGGATTCGGTTGACGGAGTCGGTTGCAGTTCCCTTCCTCTGTGGCAACTGAAACAGCGTTCCAGAAGCGGTACCCAGAGGCTTGTGAAGTCTTTGTAGTCCCTGAGACTTCTTAACAGGAGGCCAGCTCGGTTCCAGGCCCTTGGAGATACTCAGCACAAGTTTGTAGAAAGTTCAGTCCAGTCCTTTCACTGCCCAAGGCAGAAGCAGCAGCTGCAGGCCAACCCAACAAAGCAACAACACAGCAAAGGGGCAGTACTCCTCCTGGCAGCTCTTCCAGCTCTTCGTCTTGGCAGGTTCCTTGATTCCAGCGAGATCTAAATTCATGGGGTCAGGGCCCCAATATTTATATCCCAAATTCCTTTGTTCTCTGAAGGCAGAGAGGCCTTTGCCTAGTCCAAACCAGTTTTGGAGCACTTTGTTGACAAGTCTCCGTCCCTTCTTTCAGTGAGTAGGCCAGGGACATCAGACGCACCACAGGAGGTGGAGCCAGCATTGTGGAGGGAAGGCACTGTCCTATTCAGGGCCCAGGTGCGACCCTCCCACCCATCTACATGTAGGTCTTGCTATTCAGCCCTGTGCTGACTCACCCTGTCTCCTGGCATCCCCCAGCCCCTGTCACTCACACGCCAGACAAGGAATACACAACCTCGCAGAGGCAGGCTTGGATGGTTAGACAAGAAAATACCCACTTTCTAAAAGTGGTATTTTCAAACACAGAATGTTAAAACCAACTTCACTAAAAGATGCATTTTATCATTCTGAGTCCAGGCATACTAAACTCGAATTTCTACCATGTTCCCGGGGTCAGTTAGGATTATAAGCTGTAATAATCAAAACTGCCCGTTCTGGCCTAGGGGGAACAGGTAGCCTTGCAATAGTGAAAAACGAACTAGGCTGTAATTCACTATCAGGACATGCCGCACACACCCGGGCATGTCCTACCTTTCGCATACACCGCACCCTGCCCACAGGGGTACCTTGGGCCTACCTTAGGGGTGACTAACATGTAGCAAAGGGAAGGTTTAGGGACTTGCAAGTGTGTGCACTTGCCAAGTCGACATGGCAGCCCCAGGCTGCGCACAGGCTCTGCGATGACAGGCTCAAGTTACACTTTACGAGCTGTTTGCGTGGGTGGCACAATCCAGTGCTGCAGCCCACCAACAGCATTTGGTCTATAGGCCCTGGCACTCGCAGTGCACTTTACAAGGGACTGACACATAAACCAAATAGGCCAATCATGGAAACACCAATCCATAACACATTTTATACAGGAGCACTTGCACTTTCCCACTGGACCGCAGTGAGGAAAGTGCGCAGAATCATTACACCAGCAAAAACAGAGTCAAAACCGGGAGGTCAGAAAGCAAAAAGTCAGGGGAAACACGCCAAAAGATGCCAAGTCTAACATTTAGCATTTAGTATTATCGTTCAATCGAAAGTGGAGTGGGTGTTGTATTCCGCTTTAGGTGTCCGTATATAGGTTTTCCTGAATCATGTCCTTATATAGGCACAATTTCCATTGCCCTTATATAGGCATAGAAACCCAGTCCTTATTTAGGCATTAACCGTGCACTCCAAATACAGGCATGGTCACCCACATCCGTCCACCCTAACGTCACAACGAGTTCTTAGAAAACCAGACCCTTAAGCTTCGGGAGTTCCCCTAGCACAGGACTATTGATTTCTCCAAGAACTCATCTATTATGTATGAACCGTTATACCTTAAGGGTTCATTCCTGACGTCTTCCTCTGTCCGACTTCACGTCAATGCTAACATGCCAAGACACCTACCAGGTATAAATATACCTTCCCTTGCCCAAGCAAGTTAGAGGAGACCTCGACTTCAGAGGAGCCCGTATCCCAGCCTGACGCACTGAGAAGACGCTGTCATTCCTGCACGCAGACAAAATCCAGCTTCCAGTGTTCTGACTCCCTTCATGGGGTGTTAGAGTTCCAGATCCGGCAGGAGATTCCCACCTCTCTCATTCTCAAGGTATGGAGCTGACTAGAACCTAGAGGGATTCTTGGCATACCATACTTGGCATACTAGACTTAACATACTCTTAGTATAGCAGACTAGAGAATACTCCACCTACTTCTACCTTTTCCTACACCTAGACTAGGTTAGGTACATTGGGGTAGAACTAGCTTAGAGACGCATCGTATGAGTACTCGCATTTTTAGCTCATGTTATTTATGTCCGTGAATATATGCTAAAAGATAATGCTAGCGCAGTATTATTTATTTCTACTGCTTACGCTGTACATTATTTATCTTGCATACTGTCTTGTGATCATAACAGCACATATCTCTTACACGAGAAACAAGACTGTTCAATAAAACCCCTTTTTATTGAAACACCCGTCTTTCCTTTCTGTGTAACTCTGTAGAAACGAGGAATGCACGATTGACTGAGTGAAACTGTTATCTATTGTTTCCACGATTCTGAGACATGTTCCACTTCTAAAGGGAAACAAAGTTGTCATGTTTTTCGGTTGCCAGAAACTACTCCCTTCTTGTTCTCAAGGAGTTTCTAGTGGCCTCTGAGCTAGCTGGCACAAGTAATTAAGTTTAATATACTCGATAGGGACATACCGACCTTAGTCCTATGTCAAGCCTATAGGTTATATTATTCCAATGCGCAGAGCCTATTAGGGAAATAGGAACTACACTACAATGCAGTCCATCCAGACTGGTCGGAATGACAAGAACCAAGATGCACTTACTTCTCTTAGGCGAGGCGTGCCTAGATGTTGTACCATGCGGTCACGGTATTTACGTTCCAGGAGTCCTTTTTCCATCTCCTTGGTGACTGGGACATCCATTGCGTAGCAAATATAAAACAATAAGGATACCTGCTGCTAGGAACAGGATGAGCGGAAGTCCTCCAAAGATGCTTCCAAATACGGAGTGTATGAAGTTTGGAATAACTCCAAGTACCGTCTGAAAGGTGCTCAGAACTCCAGAACCTATGGTCTTAAATAGGTGGACTATGCCTGTCGTATCAGACATGTTAAAGATACGATTGACCATTTCTGTGAAATGGAAAGGGCAGTTTGTATCTCTGCCGAAGACCTTGCGATCTGGAGATCAAAAGTCTCTCGAGTGGAGGTTAAGGGCACAGACTTCTTTAGAAGCATGGCTTTCATTCTGCCTAGAGTATCAAACCGTATTAAAGAAACATTCATTGAAGGTCATAACGGCGCCTCCCTGACTGTATGTGTCGGTGGAAACAATACTTGCATACGACAAGTAACCCTGGTGCTCACAGTTACCAGATATGCGATGCCCGGGAGAATGCCACAGCAGCCTTGACTGTTCAGCATCAAGTAACTCCCATTCGAAAGTAGCCTAAATGCTGGAGTAATCACAGCAGCTGGGGCACCCCTCAAATGACAGGACAGGTTCGCCACAGAACCACTACAAGCCCCATGCAGCGTTCTCACAGTTTGTACCGCTCAGAAACACATCTCGATCCCCACTCCAGCATCAAAATCTGCATGGTAATACCCATGATTCCTTAATGTATTCCTTACCCATTTTGTCATATCTGCCCACTTGCATTTGTTCAAGGCAATACTGAAACTGAGAAGTAGTGACCGGTAGAGTTATGTGGCCATGGATTAGCCATTCTGTGGACGGTGATTCTGCCACTGTAAATGCTAATCTATCCAGTTTTTTGATACGCAGCATTGTATATTTAGCTCCCCTTTGTGCCATTTCTATCTGTTTATCTGTTAGATTGTATTCAGAAAACAGAGACGTACTGTTGATATAATGCCAAGGCACGTAGCCTGCACGCAAAGATTGCAGCGTCCAGCTTAATAACATAATAGAACGTAACTGTGATTGCCCGTGTTGTAATATGGCCAAATCTTGTTCTAGCATGTCTATCGCAGAAAATACAATGTTGCCTAAGGAAAATATCTTGGAGGTCAATGTAGTTAACCCATTATCTACCAATGCTTGAGATTTTTCTAGATTTATACGGTCTATCTCTCGTAGTCTCTCTGCGGCCTCTTGTTGGGATATTTTCCATATTTCATTATAGACAGCATAATAGAAACGTTTCTGACGTGGCTTCCTGGGACCCATTAAAAAATCCCTAAGATCCACATCCTGTGACAGTAAGGATAAGTGTTGTTTCACCTGTGTGAGTGTTGAGGTTTCTAGCCAATCGAGGCACAACTTCCCAACACTGTAGGATGTCACTACCCCTGGATGTTGTCTCTGTACATAACGTGGATCTGGCCTATGGATACTAAACCCTACGGCTTTACCCATGAATCTTGCCTGACAACTATTAGTGTCTGTGGGCCAAATCAACCATTTTTTCCAATCGGGGTCTGATCTGTTGTATTGTATGATGTCATCTACTGTAATCTCTTCCTGTGATGTTATGTTACCCTCGGTGTGTGATGGAGTCGGCAACCGAGGTGTGTTCAAGTCTTTGTTCTTGGCTAGTCCAAGGCAAGACGTCTGTTGCACTGTCTCGTTCAAAAACATGATTTGTTGAGGGATGAGGCATGCTCTAAACAAAGCTTGTGTTCCATGTACCTGCCATTCCCTAGTACCCAGACTGATTTTAGGTCTATGGTGTCTTTCCATAAGTCGAAACCTTGTTCGGACAACTGGGCAATAAAGGAAGCAGAGTAAATCTGTTGGGTGTTTATCAACATATTTTTCTGTGCTGATGTTGGTGCAACCTTAGAATAATATGAGGCTGGGTCAGACATATTGAACCCTGAAAAATATGGAAATTTCTGTGTAAATGTTTTTGAACTACCTTTCTGTGGTGTTGGACAATGTTCCCACAGGTGGTATGTGAACACATTTCTAGGATTTGCAGATTTATGCAGAAAATGATGACCATAATGTTGATAACAATACATAGTCTCGAAATCTGATGTGCCTTCCAATGTTTCACTAATAGAAAACGCAGCAGATTTTTCCAAATCAGATAACATGTTATTAACAGTTCCAAAATCCCAATCATCGGAAAATGTACTTGAGGTAATGATATCACTTAATGATATTTTAAATAAATGTTGAATTTTTAAAAGTTCGGTCGGGCCGAATATATCGAAATCAACCTTGTCCCACACTATACCATCCGGTATAGGAACTGCTGTAATGTTCACTGATGACAAGTCTCTTTGTTCTCGATGAGATGATTGATGTGGTTTTAAAATTAGATTCACCTTTTGGGCTGCAGAGCTTTGCCGAATGTATTGTCCATTGATAAGCATGTTAAAAACTATCACTAAGCCTAACCAGAAAAGAATGAAAAGTACCCCAGTAATTAGCCATAGTTCTACCCACGGTGATACCAGGTAAGTTCTTTTAAGGAAGTTCAGAAGGTCTTTAACTTGCTGCTTGCTTGATTTTTGGGCTGGCATTGTTTAAGGTTCACTTGGATCCAAAGAAAATGTATCAAAGTTTATGATGTAGCCAGAAGCAGTTGGATCAGTTGTTGGAATTGCATCAGGATTTGTTGAAATCGTACTTTGCTCTTGTTGAGGCACGTTGACATAGACATCTGTATTTGGTCTAACAGCAATTTGTCCTTGATTTTGAGTTTGATTTTAAAGTTGAGCTTCATGGTCAAGGGGAAGAAGTTCCATAGCACTGTTGCATAGTCCATCATTCCGTGCAGGAGACTCTTCGAACGTGATGAGTCTTTCCATTTGAACTTCTTGGATTGTAGCGAGAGGAGGGCGTCTGCTACTTTGGAGTCCATGTGGCCTACTACTCAGTATCGGCCTACATAGTGTGAGTTGATTAGGTCGATTGAGACAAATCTTTTCTCCTTTTTTCCAGCAAGAGGTGGCAGAAGTACAGTTCTTGTTCCTTCAATTGCTAGGACCGGTACAGGCTTTCTGTATGATGGCCCAAATTCTTTCTTGTCCGCTATTTTCTCTCTGACCAGATCCCTGACTTTTGGGATCCAGACAGGTCTTGCCGTGACTGATTTGACTTCCCCAGTGGCGGTCTGCTTCAGATGGACATTACTTTGTTGTGTCCTGGATTCATTTAGATCCTGTAAAACAGCCAAACGATCATGGATGTCAAAAGGTTTTTCATCCGCCACTGCGCCTTCACAATCAAGATCAGGTACCCACATTCTTGTCCCAAATAGGACCTCATATGGAGTGACCCCCCCCTAGAGAACTTCTTGGCATGTTGTTCAAAGCTTGCTGGACCCCATACAGATGTTTTACCCAACTTTCACCCGTGCCTAATACTCTAGCTGTTAAAGATTGCTTTAAGTCCTGGTTTTTTCTCTCCACAACCGAATTTCCCTCGGGATGGTACGGAGATGAGTACTGCAATGCTACACCCAATCCTTGCATGGCCTCCTTGTAAACCCGAGAGCTAAACGCAGGGCCCTGGTCAGAATGTAATGTGCCAATTGCGTATGTCCCTATAAAGACTCGCAAATCTTTGATAACAGTTCGAGCGTCAGCCGAGCGTTGGGGCCACACCCATAGGAATCTTGAGCAGGAATCCACTGCAACCATGATATACTTGTAAGCCCCATCACATTTTAAGGGGCCGCAGTGGTCCAGGTGAATGCACGCGAATGGACAGTCTGATGCTGTCTAATAATGGGATCTGTGCTGGGCGAGCTGTGGTGGCCTCATTTATCTGTTGACAGATATCGCACTTTAAGACGAAGTCTTTGGTCTGCTTTATTAACCCAGGCCACCAATAGCGTTGTTTCAATAAAGAAACAGTCGCCGTAACTCCTGCATGTGCAGAACCTATCCCTTCGTGTGCTGCTAGAATTAAACCTAACCTACGATCCATATTTGGAATTACTCTATCCCCCACTCCAGGAATCTGAGCAAATGGAATGTTATTGGCATCTAACCTGTAGGAGTACTTGAGGGGAATCTTTTTTGGTACTGCTCCGCTGTTTTTGCGATAAGCATTGATAGCTACCATAATCTCACCGTCTATTCTCATTCGAGAACGAGTGATTGCAGCTACGGAAGCCGTGCGTACAGCCCCCTTTGCGGCTTCATCAGCCAATGAATTCCCTTCAATGTGAACGCCATCACGCTGATGACTCAGTGTATGTATCACGTGAGCTCTCGGTAGTTCGGTTTTCAACTCCAATCCTGTTCCCATAGCATTTTATGCTTAATTGTGCCACCTTTTGCATCTTTGAACCCATTTTGAACCCAGTGCTGCAAATACTCATTATATGACTGTACACAGTAAAAGGAATCGCACACAATTAGTGTGGGGAATTCTCGATCCGTATTCACCAGTGCCAGTATCAAAGCTTTTAACGCTGCCAGCTGTGCCATGCAGTCTCCTAGAGATTGCGTTTTTGTGCAACTTGGGTGGAACTTTCCATCCCGCATGCGACCTTTAACAATTGCACATGCTGCGCCATATTGTTGCTTACTTCCTATGGCCGGTTGAGCAGATCCGTCAGTGTAAATTATATATTCATACTGATCTAGAGGCATTATTTCGTTTGGTAGAGGATATTCTTGTTCGTATTGCAGGAATGCTTGTGTCTTTAAATTTGGGTCGCACCTGTATTCTACATCTGTTGCAGTGAGAGAATTAGCCCATTGTATCCATCTTGGATGTAAGGCTTTAGTGTTAGGAATGCTTGCCTTTGTCGCAGCCTCTAAGGCTGGAACCGGAGTCACTACTATTATTCGTTTCCCCTGAGCCAGTGCTCTTTCTCTGACTACAGCAGTCTGTACTGCTGTTAGAATCTTTTCTGTAGATGCGAAGCGCATCTCAGCATTTGTGTACAAATGTGATTTGTATGCAATTGGTACTGTCTCACTTTCATTATATGTTAGATAGGTGTACCCAGATTGACCCGCAACTATACGGATCACCAGGTTGCGTACTTTCATGCGTGTCTGTAAGTGTTTGGAAGCTATCATGTCAGCTTGTAAGGAACAAAGTGTATCTGTATGTTCCTGTGTCCATTGTTTTACTGAAAAATCAGGTTTTATTAAGTCGTAGAAAGGTTTCACTCTTTCTGCGTAATCCAAAATGTATGTTCTACGAAAATTTAGGAATCCCAGAATTGACTGTAAATTTTTCAATGATTTTGGAGGTTGGAGCAGCGTGCATTTTTCTAAAAAATTGGCTGCCAGGCTTTTTCCTTCACTTGAAAGCTCATGTCCTAAAAACAGGACACTGAGATGGGCAATTTTTGATTTTTTAAATTTGAATTTGTAGCCCTCAGATGCAAATCCCAAAATTATGGTATTCACTCTCTTCAAGTGCTCTTCTAGGTCATAGTCCGTTAGATAAATATCATCCACATAGGACAATGCCTCTTCATCTAAATTTTGAAGTAACTCAGTTACTCAAGCCGAAAACAACCCCGGGCTGTTCTTATACCCTTGGGGGAGTTGACAAAATTGCTGTTGGGTCCCTAGCCCTGAGAAGGCTGTCAGATACCTGCTTTCAGGTGCTATATTTTGCAAGAAAAATCCATTTGAGATATCAAGTGTTGTTTTATATTTTTTCCGCACAATGTTATTCATTAATGCGGCACTGTGTGCATTTTGGACTGCAAATGTCTTAGTGCAAGTGTTTAAATGTCTGTAATCTAAACTAGACGATATGAATTGTCAGGTTTCATGACAGTAAACAAAGGATTGTTCATTGGTGAGGTGCAAGTTTCAATCACCCCTTGGTATTCAAGCTGATCTAAGATCTCCCTGACCTGTTTTTTAGCTTCTTGCTTTATTGGATACTGCCTCTGTGCAGTCGAAGTATTTTTCATAGGAATTATGTGGTGGGTTGAATCCTCATCCCATCCAACATTGTTTTTGTATAATGCTGGAGCCTGGGCTACTGCCCACTGCTGCGCATATGTGTGTTGCAAGTGCCTGGGAATATAGTCTGAGAAGACCGGAAGAATTACTGTTTCTCCTTTAGGGCAATCCATGACGAATGCTGGCGGCCAATCTTGTTCAGCTAATTAAATATCATAGCCAAATGTCAGGTTCTCCCAAAAGAGACCTCTCACTGTTCTACATTTGTCCCCCTCCATTTGGAGCGTTATTTCATATACTTTATGTGGGACACTTACCCTAGTATCGGGTGTTTCTACCATGATATAATCATTCAAGTCTGCTGTCACAAGAAATTCCATCAGGTTCTGGCGAGCTATTGTTATTCCTGCAGCACTGTCTAGCATCGTCAGAGCCCATTCCCTGTTCAGTAGTCAAGTCCTCAGAATTCTGGGCATGTCTGATCTTTAGACCTGCAACCTTCTTCTTTTTGAACTGTTGCTTTTGCTTTGGCTTCTCTTCTTTATTAGAAGTGTAATCTTGAGCGTGCTGCTTGTCTCTGGACTTTGTACGCTCTTCTTGTCTGTCTGACCGTCCTTCCCTCTCGGAGTTTTTCGATGAACCCTGAAAGGAACGAGAGGAACGTGTATCAGTATCCTGATACCTATCAGGTTTCCTAATATTATCCCTATTACTTTAAAGTTTTGTTGTTTTTTATTGTCCCACTTCTTCTTTGTCGAAGCAGGTGTCTGCTTAGAAGTGTCCTCTTCAGGACTGCCCATCAGTTGTGGTTTTAAAGCTTTCCCACCCAAACTGTCTCCGCCAGGTGATACCGCAAGCAGTGGGTGGAGAAATGCTGTTTTTTGCTGAAATTTTGGTTGATCATGTCTGGAAGGGATCTGAGAAACTTACCATTTACCATGACAGATAGAGAGGTGGTTGGTGGAGAGGGGAGGTGGAATGGGAGGGGGTGTGTGTGTGTGGTGGTTGGTGGTGGGGTCGGGGGGGACGGGGGTTGGGGAGGGCTCAGGGGGGGGGAGGAGGGGGCGGAGGGGGAAAGGATAGGAGCGATCTCATGCTGTTTAGTTGTTGGTAGAAGTTTGCTTCTTAGGGATAGGTATAATCCGGTTTTTAAAAAGTGGGTCCTGGACAAATATATAAAGCCAAGGTTTATTAACGACTAATGATGGGTACGTCTAAAAAACTCAGAATCATCTCATTAAATATTTGTGGTTTAAACGAGCCAGGGAAAAGGCAAAAAACTGCCCAAGCCTTACGATTAATGGGGGTGGATATTATCTGTTTGCAGGAGACACACATAGAAGGGGCTCAAAAATCCCTGTTAAATTCTTTGGGTTATAAAGTTATTGGGGCAACTTCACAGGGGCCAAAGTCAAGGGGGTCGCGATCTTGGCCTCAAGTAGACTCTCTTTAGTAGTTAATCAAGTCAAATCTGACTCTCTGGGTAGATGGGTGATGGCCGGATGCTCTTTCCCCTCTAATTTTGGTTTTACAATCTGCTCTATTTATGGAAGCAACCTCGATGATCCGGGGATAATTAATGGAATAAATGAGGAATTAGCACTCTGGCCACTACCTTTAATTGTATGTGGTGACTTGAATTTGAACTTACCTAGCTCATGGAGACCTGATCAGTCTTGGAGCAATAGGGGTCGGAAACCTAAAACTTTTCAGGCAGTACTTAATCTGATTTGCACCCACGGTTTAAAAGATGCTTGGGCACATTTGCAACCCGATCAAGATGGTTTTACCTATTTTTCTGCTCCTCATCTGTCTTTGGCTCGGCTTGATTATTTTCTAGTTTCATCTTCTTTGATATTCGATTGTTCTATTGAAATTACTCCTCGACTCCTTTCAGATCACAATCCACTGATTTTAAGTGTAGAGGCCCGGGAGATAGTAGGCCAAGGGTGAACTGGACTTTTGAAAAAGCACTATTATATGATAATAACTATCGGGAATACATGAAAGGTTGGATTCACGAATTTTTGACCATAAATGTTGGCTCTGCTCTGGTAATGGTAGTTTGGGATACATTAAAAGCCGCCATAAGGGGGAGACGCTTCAATTTTCCGTCAGACGGAATAAAAAGAGAAAGCACAGGTTACTCTTTTGCAGGACCACATGATAAAAGCTGAAAAGAAATTAATACAGGCTGTCCAGTCAGGAACTGGAACTGAACAGGCACAGATAATGGTGGCGGTCGCAAAGGCCGAGATGGGAACTGTATTGGCCGAGAGATTAGCAGTAAAATGGGTTTTGGCCAGAGAAAGGCTTTACGAATGTAGTGAACTCATTGGTCGTCAACTGGCTATTTCCATCAGACAACAGGCGACTGCTAACATAATCTCCTCAATTCAAACTAATTCCGAAGGGATAACCAGTGACCCTATAAAAATAGAGGCGGCTTTCAGGGATTTTTACGAAAAACTATACTCTGAAGATATCACCAGGTCGGCTGAATATAGGCAAAACGAGATCAACAGCTACCTGGAGGTAATACCGGTCGCTGAACTTAACGATGAGAACCGTGAGTTAATGGAAACCTCCCCAGATTGGGATGAAATTGCTACTGCACTAGTAAGCCTCCCTGATGGTAAAGCCACCGGAGAGGACGGCATTCCTGTTGAATTCTATAAAATCTTTGCATTACAGATAAAAGACCTTTTTTTAGACGTAGTCATCTCTATTTTTAATGGGTCCTCTCCACCTCGTTCTTGGTCAACCGCAAAGATTGTAATATTCTCTAAAAAGATAAGTCACCTTTGGAGATGTCATCATATAGACCCATAACCCTCATTAATACAGATTCCAAAATATTCTCTAAAATTATAGCATCCAGATTATCTTTAAAAATCGAACCTCTTGTTTCTAGTTGGCAGCATGGGTTCATTCCTAAAAAGGGCACTACTGAGCACATTCGTCGGACTATCACCTTATTTGATGCCGCCAAGGTGGCAGGAGACCCGATCGCATTAATCCTTTTGGACGCAGAAAAAGCGTTTGATCGGGTCTCCTGGCAGTTTTGTGGGGCCTCATGCGGCGGATTGGCTTTGGCCCTAGGCTGATATCGGCACTGCAGGCATTATATCAGAACCCCACAGCCAGAATCTCAATTAATGGGTGTCTGACCGAGCAGATAAAGATTTCCCGTGGGACTCGGCAGGGTTGCCCTTGCTCTCCGTTGCTTTCGCTTTATACATCAACCCTCTGATTAAGAAACTTGAGCTTAATCCCGAAATAGTAGCAGTTAGCAGGTTCGGCATTGATACAAAGATCATGGCCTATGCCGACGATTTAGCCATAATAACTCCGGAACCCAAAAGGGCCATTGTAGCTATAGAACAGGAGGCCCAAATATTTGGGCAGATATCTGGTTATGCTCTCAACAAAGCAAAAACACAGATCGTTTTAAATGAACAAATAAACTGGGTAGATGACAGAGTAACCTATAAGGCTAAATATCTAGGGGTGAATATAGTTTCCGATTTGGATCTAATTGTTGAGGAAAATTTGATCCCGTTAGCAGCTGACATGAAAAAGGCCCTTCAAAAAATAAATAATTTGCACCTCACAATTGTTGGGAGATGCAATGTTCTAAAAATGTCTTTTTTTCCTAAACTACTATACTTTTTTAGGACAATCCCGCTAGACTTCAATAACAAGATGCTGCTTACGTTTGAACACATTTTTTCTCAATTTATTTGGGCCTATTCACAGCCAAGAAGGGCTTTTAAATTCCTTACACTACCCAGAGATAGAGGAGGGTGGGCTTTGCCTAACATAAAACTATATTACTGGGCAGCTGTTCTTCAATATAGTTCCGAGCTACTGCATGACCTTCCTGTCGAGAACTCTTCTGGATTGCCATCTCCATATATTTCTTTACTCGGGGAAAGCGTCAGGGGTTGTCTGTCTCTGGCGTCAGCTCGAACTTGCCTATTACAAACGGGTTAGATTTAAGACTTTGATTAATGTTTATAAGATATTCTCGAAAGTACGCAAATTATTTGGATTGGCAAAGTTAAATTATTATACCCCCATCAGGAATAATAGCAACCTGCCACTTATTTTCCAAGAAACATACTTACAACAGTGGTACCAAGCCGGTATTACAAAACTGGGAGATTTGATTACTCCCAACGGTATCAGGACTTTTAACACTCTTAAAACCCGTTATAATCTTGGTAATAATCAGTTATTTCAATACAATGCGATCACAGGCTATCTAATTAATAAAACTGGCGGGCCTGTTGGGTTCGCTAAAATCAATCTTATAGATAGAATCCTCGGGCCCAGCATATTACGGATTGGAAATATCTATTTAATGCTAAATCTACAAAGGCCTGATGATGTAAATATAATAGACGAAAAGTGGCAGGTGAGGTTGAATGCCCCTCCTAACACTTTTTGTTATGCCCTAAGTTTGGCACAGTCTTATTTACTATCATCTAAATTACAAGCGCAATTTTATAAAACTGGATATTTTCTATATATAACCCCCAGTAGAATTGCCAAATGGGGTACTGGCAGTGGCACCCTGTGTCCGAGATGTGCTGAGTACAGTGCAGACTCTGTACACATGTTTGCCATGTGCCCCAAACTAGATTCATTACTTGAAGGGGTGCAGCAGTTTATTGGTAGGGTTTTATCACGTAACTTTCAATTGGTACCAACTACTATAATGCTTGGACTGCATGACACGATCGACCTGAGAAACGGGGGAGCCTTACTATTTGTGGCTATGACTATTCTTAGGATATGTATTGCTTCACACTGGAAGGATCGGAGTCCTCCCACGTTTGCTCAATGGCAGGCTCGGCTGTTCGCCACCTATCAATTAGAGAAGGCCATATATGCCAAAAAAGGCAAGCGTGGGAAAAAAAAGGGGTTAGAGATTTGGGACCCCCTATCCAGGTGGCTTAATACATTGAATGCCCCAGATTGACCGTGAGGCTGCAAATCCTATGCCTCCCCCGGCCTTCTCCCCCCTGCCTCTCTCCCTCCGGGGGTACCATCCCCCCCTCCCCCTCCCCTTTCTCTCTTTGTTCTCTTTTTTTTTTTTTTTCTTTCTCTTCCCCCAACTTGCTAACTCTTCCATTGTGTTTTTTTTTTTTGATATTATATTTTTTTCTGTTGTAGGTTTTTACATCAACGTAAAAAATTGTTCCTTTGCTAATGTGTCTCACACTGCTTGCCATGTTCTTTTTTTGTTTGTTCTTCTCGTCGGACATGGGGAGGGGGTGGGGGGGGTCTGGATCAGTGAGGGATTTATTTTGTTTTGAAATGTATCGAAAGTTTAAAAAAAAAGAAAAAAAAAAAAAAACTGTCTCCGCCTAATTCTGCATATGGGGTTTCAATTATTTTTGGTAGTTCGTGTTCCTGTTCTAAAGGACTGAACTCCCTTAGGCATTGGCGGATGGCCACTGAAGCTGCTTCCCCCTTAATGTTAGCTAGTATTATGGCTGATACCTGGGCATAGTTACCTAGTAACTTCATCCCTAAGTTTAGGGCAGGCCCTGCTCCATACTCATTTTGTATTTGTCTCAATACATCAGGTACTACTGCTAATGATGTGATACCATGAGTTCTGGTATAAATGGCAGCAAAGACTGTACCCCAAGTGGTGCAATCCTCTAATTGTGGCGTTATCCCCATGGGGAAGCAGATTGTTAGCATTCTGTGTTTTTCATACAGGGTAGTATTCGGTAATACTGCCTCTAGCTGTGTTATTTTCTGAGCTACCCAGAATGGTATTTGTTCACGTTTTGTGGGCATTTTACCCATTACTGCATGTAATGTTTGTGGTGTAATTTTTGTTGCTGCACCCTGAATTTGAGTTCCTTTTGTTGCAACTATTGCTGGTTGGACTGTAAATGTCCTCATGACGAATTGCGTCAAGTTCCTATAGATTTTAATTGAATCTTTATGTTGTATGAGTAAGTCTCCTGGCGGCATTGTGTCAATGTCAGGATGTGGTGTGTAGGCTGCTAATATCGGCTATGTTGCCCTTCTCCTCCAAGCGGGCCGAGTCTTACTCTTCTTGTATGGGGTAGGGCGCCTTTAAACCAGTATAAATTTTCCTGGTACGTCAGCGGAACCTCGATTTCCTCAAACGGACAGCATTCCGCTGGTGCATCTCCTTCTGTGTAGGGGTGAAATATTTTTGTTCTTGCATTTGCTGCTGGGAATGTAACCCACAAATAAAATACCTCTGTTCTGTTTGATTCATGTGCCTCAATCATGAAAACTACTATGCCACCCATAGATGATAAACCATTCTCTAGTAGTCTCAGGGTGACTGCATTTCTAAAATATTCTGCAATTTGTATTGCGTCTGCATTTTCTTCTCCAGCTGAGAGGTGTAAATCTACTCTTGCGTTATCTCTGTCCTCAGTCATTTTGTAAAGAAGTAGTTTTTCAGGGGAACTAAGATAAGGTGTTTTTCCACAATTTAGGAACAATGTGTCCTTCAAGCTTGATTAACCAACAGCCAATAAATAGGATTTTTTAGCCTACTCAGCTGTGGCAGAGTTTGTGCCCACCCACTCCAGTCGTCTCTGGTGTTTTGTGAGTAGGGGTCTCTGAGAATAGCACGACTGAACTACTCAGATTCTACTGTAAAATAAGTACCCAACCAACGTTGGCGGCACCATGTTGTGTAGTTCCTATATATCCTATACAGGATCTGCGCGTTCGGATAACATAAACTGTGGGTTTGCTGGCGGACTGATTCTATGCACCCCCACCGGATACGTTAGCTTGTCTGTATCAGCTAGCTCACAGTGCCACTAGAGTCTCCTCTTAAAGGGGAGAGATTAGTTCTTCGCAACCTCAGAACATGACAACCCTGATCCCCCAGGATCGTGGAAATAATATACTACCTTTCGCTCAGTCACTCGTGCTCACTTAGTTTCTCTCAGAGATACACAGAATAAACATACTGGGCGTTTGTCAATAAGGATTTATTGAACAGTTGTTATTCTAGTGTAGCATAGATGAGCTGCAACAACCATTAGACAGTAGCAGAGATATATGATTAGCAATATTACAAAAGTAAAGGGATGGTATAGTTCTACCATCTTGCAGAAATCATGAATATATACATGTACCTAAAACACATGATAAAAAGTGCGTACTCCTACGATGCCTCCCTAACTAGATGTACCTAATGTACCTAGCATCTATGTAGGTGTTATGCCAAGAGTTCATCTAGGATCTAGTCAACCCCATTACCTGAGAGTTAGAGAATGTGGGACCCCGTCCTGGTCTCGAGTTGGACACCTCGTGAGGGATGTTAGACCACTGCTAGCTGGAGCGGCGTCTGCATGCAGGAACCTCAGCGTCTCTGGTCAGTGTGTCAGCCGGGAATTCACGGTCTCCTCTATCTTCCTAAGCAAGATGTGCTGTATATATACCCATAGGACTCCCCAGGGGTCCTACCTTGCTGTGTTACTGTGTCGGCCTAAAGGATGACATTGGGCCTGAACTTTATACAGAGATATTATGCAGGAGATGGTAATCCTACTGTTAGTCCTGCTGTGCTTCCAAGAAGCCTCATGCATAATGTATGAGAATCGAACCAGGGAAAAACCTGCGTTCTGAATGCAGTGTCATATCAAGGTAAAAGGTCAGTGCCTAAGAACCGTTATGTATGTAATGTAGGGTAGAATATAGGTGAAAGGTTGCAATGTTACCTGCGCCTATATAGGGTACCTATAAGGAATGTAACAGTACAGAGCGCCTGCTCAGGTAATTTATTTATTTATTTGATTTGTAAAGCGCCCGAATCACCCCAACCGGGGCATCTCCGCGCAGTGACCGCCAGTACCAACCAAGGGTAAGATGAATCAGAACAGCGTTGTTTTCAGCATCTTTCTGAAGACCAGGAAGTTTGTGCATTGACGCAAGTGGATAGGAGGTTAGTTCCAATAAAGTGGGGCCAGGTGGGAGAAAGCTTGACCACCCATGCGAGCTAGCTTGAAGCGCGGGATAAGAAGGAGAGCTTTGGAACCGGATCGAAGGGGCCTAGATGGTATATATCTGACCAACTTATCTGCCAGATAGCTGGGGCCCATGTTGTTCAGGGATTTGTAAACCATACAACAGATCTTGAATTTAATTCTCTTTCGCACCGGAAGCCAGTGTAGTTTTTGGAGTAAAGGGAGGGAGGCAGTTCTGGGAGGGGCATTGTTCACCAAGCGGGCCGCCGTGTTCTGGACTACTTGCAATTTGTTTAGGGAGATTTCCTTGGCTGAAATCAGCAAAGCATTGCAGTAGTCCAGGCGGCTTAGGATCAAGGCCTGGATCAAGGTTTTCCGTGTAGAGAGTGATAGGAGGGGAAAGACCCTACGAAGGAGGCCGAGTGTGTGATAACAGGCCCCGGCAGTAGTAGTAGCATGCTCCTCCAGAGTTAGTTTATGGTCTATCCGCACTCCTAGGTTCTTCACCACCAGTTTAGGGGATGGGGCAGATCCTAGTTCCTCTGACCACCAACTAGGGGACCATCTCACTGCAGCTTCTCCAAACAGCATTATTTCAGATTTTTCTGCGTTAAGCTGCAGGAAGTTTTCTCTCATCCAGAGCGCGATGACTTTCATACCCTCCAAGAAGGTGGTTTGAATATTGGGGTTGGATTTATCAAAGGAGAGAAGAAGTTGGGTGTCATCGGCCTAGGAGATCGGAATAAAACCTAATTTCCTCAATAGCCCAGCCAAGGGGGTAACATAGATGTTGAATAACGTAGGGCTCAAACAGGAGCCCTGAGGTACCCCCTTGGTAACTTTTGTGGTCTGTGAGCGAAAAGGGCCCAGATTGATGGTCTGGGTTCTATCAGTTAGGAAACTGGCCATCCATTTTAAGGCAATCCCTTGGATGCCTATGTCCCTAAGTCTCCTGAGTAGGATCTGGTGGGAGATGGTACCGAATGCTGCAGACAGGTCAAGCAGCACCAAGAGTACTGCCTGAACATTGTCCGCTAGCATTCGGATGTTATCAGTAACTGCCACCAACGCTGACTAAGTACTATGTCTGGGTCGAAATCCCAATTGTGAGCGATCCAGACGATTCGAGGATTTGACAAACTCAGACAAGTGCTTGTTGATATGCTTCTCCAGAAGTTTGCTATGTAGGGGGAGCAAGGAGATAGGGTGGTAGTTAGAAACATCTTCCGGGGGGGGCTTTAGGGTTTTTCCTGATAGGGATGATCTGTGCAGCCTTCCACTCAAGAGGGAGACTGCCTTCCTTCATGGAACTATTAAGAATGGAGCAGATGGGAGCAGCGAGTGTCTTAGATAGCAGAGAGGTGGTTTTAGCAGGGATAAGGTCAAGTGGGGACCCAGATTTAACTACTTTTAGTAGAGATTCTACCTCCTTCAGTATGAGAGCCGGGAAGTTCTCCAGTGTTAAGGCATCAGGATCAATTGGGGCAGGGTCTATTTTGGTGCCTGTCTGGGAGCTGTTAGCCACAGTAATCTTATTGTAGATTATTTCTATTTTCTGGGTAAGATGATTTGCAATGTTGTCACACAGGATTTGGGAAGGGGCCTCTTCGGTGTTGCATGCCCTAGGGTTGGTGAACAACTTTAAAACCTAATATAATGTTCGTGGGGAGTTGTCCGCTAATTCGAGTTGCATTGCAATATGCATTTTCCGAGCAGTTTTCAGGTTTTTGTGGTATTGTGCCAATGCATACTTGAATCTTTCTTTATCATGCAAGTCATGGGAACGGCGCCAGTGTCGTTCAAGTTTTTTGCAGTGACTTTTTTCGGTCCGGAGATTGGGAGAATACCATGGTATCTGGGGGCGTTTAGTGGTTGTAGGATGCTGTTTTGGCGGAGCTAGGTGGTCAATAGTGGATTTTATGCTGGCCGTGAAGGAGGTTAAACGCTCCTCCGTACTGTCAGAGTTAGAGTTCTGAGGTGGTATGAAGGTGTCTTGAAACTTGGTGGGTGTGAGTTTGTGCCACTATCTGTACCTCCTGGTAGGGAATATTTTGGGGACTGTATTTTCTTTAGGGCCGGTAATTTGAAATTCGATCAGAGAATGATCTGACCATGTCAGAGGACTGGTTGCTCCACAGATAATATTGGGGGAGTTGGTTAAAATTAGATCCAACGTGTGCCCTGCTAGATCAGTGGGTTCATTGTTTATCTTAGTTAGTCCGAGTGTGGATAGGTCTGTCAATAGTGAAGAAGCTTCTGTATTAGCAAGATTTTCACTGTGCACGTTGAAATCTCCAAGAAGTAGGACATTTCTAGTCGAAATAACATGAGGAGAGATGAGCTCCATGAGTTGGGGGGTAAAATTGGTAAGTGGTCCTGGAGGTCGGGATACGAGGGCACCTTTCCAGCTACGTTGTGGATGTAAGTCAGCTCTGAAGACTAAAATCTCCAGTGTGTCGTTGCATAGTTGGTCCAGGATGGAAATTTTGATAGGGTATTTATAGATGATAGCTACTCCCCCTCCCGTCCTATGGGGTCTATCTAGTTTTTGAATGTGATAGCCCTCTGGGAGCGCAACGGCAATGTCGGGGTTGGAGCAAGACTTAGTCCAGGTTTCAGTCAGAAACCCAATATGAGGGAAAGTTGAGGAGAGCAGGTCCCAAATATTAACTGCATGTTTGGGCAATGATCTGACATTGGCCAGGAAACAATTTCAACCTCCGTTGTGGAGGAGGGTGTGCGGGGGGCCTTCCTGTTCGCAAGTGCCATGTGGTAGATTGTTTTTCAGGTCAGATGTAGTTTTATTCGTTTGGGACAGTGTGATCATCATGCTCTGAAATCTACAAGTCCTGCATGAGAAAGGTCCTTCTACGATTGCTGGTGAAGTGCAAGCTGTATTTACTGGGAGTCTAGAGAAGTGCTTATCTCTAATCCTTACTATCTCTTGGCTTGAATAGGTGAGATGGGTGTCAGTATTATTTGCTAGGTTGGAGGGCAAACCAACAGGGGTTCTGGCTCCTGGCGACGTCCAGGCACAGACGGGCTTGCCTTAGGCACGCCTTCGGCGAGCCCGCTGCACGCTTCCGCTGCGCGTCGAGGCAGGCATCTGTTTTATGGTGCCTGATGGGCAGCTAGACTGCTGACCGCCGCTGTGCTCTCTGCCGGGAGTGGAACACTTCCGGTCTGCGTCAGTTTCCCTCCACACAAACGAACAATCCGTGGTGGACCAGGGAAGCAGGCAGAAGAGCTGAGTGCAATGTGCAATGTGCAAATAAAGTGCCTTAGATTACAGGTAAGTGCAAAGTATACAATGTTTTAAAAGTTAAAAACGATTAAAAACGAAGGTTTAAACGTTCTAAGGTAAACTGGAGCAGTTGACAGGGAGCCCTTTACCAGGCGCTCCGCTCGCTGAGGTAACAACCGTGCTGATGCTATTTTCCTTAATTGTCTCTAGCGCATCTGGCAAAATGCAGAAGTTCATGTACCTACCCTACAACACCTAGGGGCCGATTCCGATTCGGGCCGGAAAAAGCACCGACCGACTCGGATCCGGAAATTATACCGACCGACACGTACCTGTGGCGCCCGACACGCCAAGTACGATGCAATGCGTGCAAAATCCGACCGACACGTACCGAACCCAAGTCGAACGACCGAGCCGCACGGAAAACAGCAATCCGGTCGGAAAAACACACGAATCCAACCGACCGACACGCACCCGGAACAAATCCGACCGAAACGTACACGCGAACTCCAAACCGCAAAGTACGATGCAAGGCGCGAGAACCACGAGCGAGTCGGACGGAGGACAAGCCGTACGACCGACACGCATACAAAACCGAGCCGAAGCAACACAAAACACCGCGACCGACGCGTACGCAGCATAGAAAACTGCACAAACACAGCGTGAACGAAACGGAGAATACCGTACGAGACAAATGCAGGGACCGACTCGGTCACAAGAACGTTTCCAACATGCACAGACAGTACAAAGGAAAAATCACACAAAAAAGGCCAAACAAGCAATTACTAAGCCAATAAATACTGAGGGGGTGGGGACAGAGAACAAAGACACACCCACAACTCCACCCATATAAAGGACACAAATCACAACCATGATCCTTTGCAAATGCCATTCCACTGCCAGCACCCAAGAGACAGCAACCACACACCCACAGCTCATCCCTCACACAAGCCACACACCATCAGCACACCAACAAATACCTACCTCACATACACCCAGCAAAACACACACTCACACACCCTCACCTGCACACCAACACACACATCACTCACCATCACCACCCATCACCATGCCCCCAAGAAGAATCACAAGTTCCTAGATTGTGAATTGGAAGTCATGGTAGACGAGATCCTCAGGGTAGAGCCACAGCTGTTTGGCACACTGGTCCAACAGACCCCCATCTCCCATAAAACCAAGATGTGGGAGAGGATCATCAACAGGGTGAACGCACAATCACCATGTCTGCGCACAAAGAGCGACATCCAGAACAGGTGGTATGACGTGCGCAGGAGGGTACGGGACCTGCTCAAGAAAGACTACATCATCAGCCAATACACCGGCAGTGGCCCTCCTGCCAAGCCAATATACCTCAGGCCCTGGGAGGAGAAGGTGCGGGCCATCCTTCCGCCAGTGAGCGTATATGGACTAGAGAACATCCCAGAGCCTGGTGAGTACACAACAAATGTACACAATATACTGCCACAAAACACACACACATCACTGTCAAGGGGAGAGTCAAACCATGCACTCATAGCAATTACACAGCAACCAGAACAGAATCATCCCAAAATGTGTATGTCAGTCAGATAAACACAACAAATGCCATCAAAAAAGTCACATCCAACTGTGCCATCACATGTACAAACACAACTACAACTACAGCTAGGCAGTGGCACAAATAGAACTAACAAACACATCCAGACATGTAGCCACCACAACAACACCAACACACAGTGAAGACCACTCAAAGGAAGGAATTCTGTGTATGCTGGCCAAGTCAGTGTAGCCAATAGCATCATGGGAGTCGCAGTCACACATATTGCCCCCCACAACTGTCCCATCAACACCACCATGAACCATGCGCACATCACAGGGAGTGGAGAAGGACTCACAAGATGGCTGACACTGGCAACTGCTGTGGGGAGCACAAGGCCCTGCTGGCAACTGTGCACCAACAAACAGCAGGACACCACTGACTGACATCCTGAGAGACAACTTCCACTCCCTGCAATGCAAGCACGTTCCATGGTGGGATATCTGGCTGGCTGGGTGGGAAGGAGGACTTGCAGCACTGACCATAGTCACAAGCACCTCCCCTCACACCCCCCCTCAACACAAACTCCACAGAACCCACCTGGTAGAATGCAATGCCCCCCATCCTAACACAAGATCCCACAAAGAACCACTCCCAGCCATCCTGTCAGCACAGCCAGCCCACCCCACAGGGAAGCAGAGTCAAAAGGAAGGAAGCATGGGCATGCTGGGAAGGGGGGTGGAGGCAATAGCATGATGGGAGTCGTAGTCACAGCTCTACATCCCCCACCACATGGCCCAGCAAGCTCACACTCACGCATGCACATCCCACAGAGAGTGGAAAGGCCCATCAAAGATGTCTGACACTGTTGCTGTGTCGTGGGGATCACAAGGGCATGCTGGGAACTGCACACCAACCAACAGCAGGACACCACTGTCAGCCATCTTGCCATTGCTCACACACCCACACATACTGAACTCCCCACAAAAGCAAGTAAGTTTGGGAATGCTGGCAAGTGGGGTGGAGGCAATAGCATGATGGGAGTGGCAGTCACTGATATTGGTCACCCCCACAACTGTCCCATCAACACCACCCTGAACCATGCTCACATCACAGGGAGTGGAGAAGGACTCACAAGATGGCTGACACTGGCTACTGCTGTGGGGAGCACAAGGCCCTGCTGGCAACTGTGCACCAACAAACAGCAGGACACCACTGACTGACATCCTGAGAGACAACTTCCACTCCCTGCAATGCAAGCACAGTCCATGGTGGGATAACTGACTGGCTGGGTGGGTGGGAAGGAGGGCCGGCTGTCAACCAAACACAACCAATGCAGACCATGTTCACACCCCAAAAATACATAGAAATGCCCAAATAATGCAGGACAATGTGCCACACCAATATCAACCCCTGACTGTGCCGACTTAGGACAATGCAATGTACAGGCCCGCACCCAGAGGCACAGTCACAACTGTCATGTGTGTCAACCATTGATGCCTGCAGAAACATAACATACATTGTGTGTGTCTCCCAAAAACAGGTGATGATGGGGACACAGCAGCAGACGCTGAGGAGTCCCAGTCCCAGGCTCAAGAGGATGCAGAGCTCACTGGCGTCGTACAGCCTCTGCCCTCCTCGGACGAAGAAGACCAACCTGGTACATCCGGTGCAAGTCTACATGCAGCACCAGCAGGACCACCAGCTGCAGCACCAGCAGGACCACCAGCTGCACCCCCTGCACCCACCCCTCCAACAACTGTCACCACAAATACCATCCCTGCCGACATGGACAGAACAAGGAGCAACACCAGCACAGGGACCCTGGACCAACCTGGGGCCATGGACACCACCACCACCACCAACCCCCAAGGTGGACCAGGGTCATCTGTGCGTGCCACTGCACGCACTGCACATGTCAGCAGGGGTGGTGGGAGGGGTGGGAGACAGAGGTCGCTGCTTGCAGAGGTTGCTGGTGTGCATGATGACCCACAACTGGTACGCATAGCTGATGCGTACCAGTCCAGCACCGGAGACCTCAGCCAGGTAGTGGGGCTCCTCAGAGACATGAAACAGCAGCAGGCTGCCCATCATGCCCGCTTGGACTCTCACATGTCCCACGTGGAGTCACACATGTCCCGCGTGGACTCACACATGTCCCGCGTGGTGTCCAAGTGGGATGCACTGCATGAGATGACGGCGGTGCACAGGGACATTTTACAATGCCTCCGCCAGATGAACAGCAACCAGTCCACACCTCCCTGTGTGCCAACAACATCTGGTGCTGCCCAAACTGCAACTGCCACAGGGAGGGAGGATGACTCTGGTGGAGAGTCCCCTGCACCGCAGCAGCCTGTACTTGAGGAGCAACACCAGCACAGGGACCCTGGACCAACCTGGGGCCATGGACACCACCACCACCACCAACCCCCAAGGTGGACCAGGGTCATCTGTGCGTGCCACTGCACGCACTGCACATGTCAGCAGGGGTGGTGGGAGGGGTGGGAGACAGAGGTTGCTGCTTGCAGAGGTTGCTGGTGTGCATGATGACCCACAACTGGTACGCATAGCTGATGCGTACCAGTCCAGCACCGGAGACCTCAGCCAGGTAGTGGGGTTCCTCAGAGACATGAAACAGCAGCAGGCTGCCCATCATGCCCGCTTGGACTCTCACATGTCCCACGTGGAGTCACACATGTCCCGCGTGGACTCACACATGTCCCGCGTGGTGTCCAAGTGGGATGCACTGCATGAGATGACGGCGGTGCACAGGGACATTTTACAATGCCTCCGCCTGATGAACAGCAACCAGTCCACACCTCCCTGTGTGCCAACAACATCTGGTGCTGCCCAAACTGCAACTGCCACAGGGAGGGAGGATGACTCTGGCGGAGAGTCCCCTGCACCGCAGCAGCCTGTACTTGAGGGCCCCCCAAGAAGAGGGGTCGTCCGAAGAGGGGCAAGTGAGAGGCCGATGGCCAAGCGCAACTCCCAGGAAGCCTGAACCTGTTCTGGATGTTCACCTTTGTGCACAGACTGTTCACCCTGTTGACGGCAACACTACTCCCACACATTGCATGGGGAGTACAAGTTGGACCAATGTGTCAGACAACTGTGGCCCCGATACTGGGGATTCTGTCTACCAGGACTTTCAATTCACCTAGGAACTTCTGATTGCAAGATTTATGTACAGCACTACCCATCCTATGCACTATTCACACAAATGTATCACAATAAACACACTAATACACCATACTTGCCTCTGTTGTGATTCCAACGTGGGTGCTGTTATGGGGATGATGAACTGCAAAATTACACTGTGTATGCGAACTGCAACAGCAAGTACAATACAGGCATGTGAGTAAAGGCAACGTGACACATATGAGGGAGACACACCACCAGGGCTACACAACACATACACACCTAGGCCATCTGACTCATTGCCTACACTGATGTTGCCAGGGAAGACGGTGCAATGCACAGACACCACACCCATTCCCAGTTGTAGTCAAGTAGCCCACAGGTGCAGTAAGCAAATGGCAGTCAAATGTGTGACCACAGACAACGCACATCACAAAGTGAAGCACAGGTTTATTATACAGTTGCAACATGTCGTAACCACTACAGATGCAAGGTAATCCCACCTGGCAGCGGGCACACAGTCAACAACTGTAGACGGAAGGAAGTCCATGGGTGTGGCGCACATCACCTGTAGGGACACAACAGCTACCAGCCTGGAAGTGCAATCACGTCGTCGGTGGACACAGTTGACCAAACGAATCTGAAAGTACCCTGTGAAGGACAGAAATGACACACAGTCAAAAGCAATGGAGTACAGGACAGAACAGCAAAACTCATGCACAATACATGTTACAAGATACCCACCCAGAACCAAGTTAGCATGTCAACACTGTTGGGGAGTACAGCCCACCTGTAAGCACACATCGCAACACACATCCAGTCAAGTAGCCCATGGACACACTCCAACAGCACCAGAGCACCACCTACACATATCATGCCAACTCACATCATTGACATGACACCTCAGGATACTCACATTCAGCTAAAGAAGTTGGTGATGAGCTGTGTGCGGACATCACCCTCATCATCATCATCATCATCGTCACTGGCATCGTGGTCCAGGCCAGGATCCTCCACAGGTGGCGGATGTTGGTCATTGTCATCCTGGATGAGAGGCAACTCCTTCCGCACTGCCAGGTTGTGGAGCATGCAGCAGACGATGATAATCTTCCACACTTTCGCAGGGGCATATGGGAGGGACCCTCCGGTCTTGTCCAGGCAGCGGAAGCGGCTCTTCAGGAGACCAAATGTCCGCTCAATCACTCTCCTGGTCCGACCATGTGCCTCATTGTAGCGCATCTGGGCTGGTGTCACAGGGTTCCTGAGGGGTGTCAGCAACCACAGCATGTTGGGGTATCCCGAGTCACCTACGGACAGACAAGTGCACATTAGCTGACTTGGAAAAGTGGGCGGAATACTACAGATCAGATCACACACAATGGCACAAGGTCAGTACACACCGACAAGCCAGGCACGCTGGTTCTGCATCTGTGCCATCATCCTGGGGATGCGACTACTCCTCATCACAAAGGCATCGTGTGCTGAACCAGGGAAACGGGCACACACGTGTGTGATGGTCATGTCTGCAAGACACACCACCAGTGCATTGACCGAGTGGTAGTGCTTGCGGTTCCTGTAGGCCTGCTCCTGGGCCTGTGGTGGTACCAAAGCCACATGTGTCCCATCAATGGAGCCAATGACATGCGACATCCTCCCCAGGGCATAAAAGTCACTCTTCACGTCAGTGAGTCGTCGCAGTCTAGGGAAATAGATGTACCGGTTCAGGAATAGCAACATTGCCGCCAAAACATCGCGGAGCACACGGCTCAACATGGTCTGTGACATCCCACCAGCAGTCGCCACAGTATGTTGGAAGGTACCGGTGGCAAAGAAGTGTAGGGCTGCCATCACCTTCACCTTGGGGGTCAGCGATGTAGGATACGGCCGGCCAGGCTGCAAATGTGGGGACAACTGCACTGCCAAATCCTCAATCAGCTGCCTGGTGAAGCGGTACCGTCGGATGCTGTCCCGTTCCACCATCGTTGCCAGGTCTGGGAATGGTCGATGGACAGCAGGAGCCCTGCAGTGCAGAGGAGAAGTAAGCAAGATTGTCAGTCACCCCACATATGCGGCATTGAACACACTCAATATCCCAACATACATCATTATGAGGCACAACTACATGAAGTGTGCAGTTCCGTAAGGACATGTATGGTACATACATGTCCAACATCTGTCAACACGGTCCAACAGGTGGCATCAATTAGTCCCAGGTTGGCCCATTGGATATCATGAGGCCGTGTCACAGTTCCCATCTCCTGCTGCCGTGTCACAATCACCCCCCACAGTGACATGTGAGGACAGATGTGCCTCAGGCACCACAGCTCAACGACAGGTACATTCCCAGGGACCCTGTATTGCCACATGGACACTGGCATTACATGGAGTATCATATATACACCACAGCAAAACAACCATGACCCCCACAGGTAGTGGTCCCACTTGCCACGGCAGGACAGACATGGACGTCTGTGACACACACACGCACAACATCAAAGTCCATGCACACACAACGTGGATGTGGAGACTGTCTCCCATTGTGCACATGAAATCAGAGACATTGTAAACACTACATGCACAAAGACTGTGGAGGACCATCACTATTGTGCCACTGGGACACCCTGGCTCAAACATACCGTCCCACATGGGACTCACGGGGTATGTGACATGAAATACACATACACCACCGTGAAATGTGACCATGGCACATGCACAGATATGAACAGTTGCACATCACAGTGGTCATGTACACGTAACACCCAGGATCCTGTCCCCATGAACACGTGCACAGCCTGGGGGTGGCTGCCCACAGGTGACACCCACAGGACAACATGTACACCAACATACACACAATAGGAAATGCAGCCTTACATGCCTTATGATAAAGTTTGGACAGGCTGTCGTGATGTAGGTGTGCCCCTCACTCCCTGGGAGCTATCTGTGGCTGGCATATGTCCATCTGAGACAGGCATGCTGACATATGCCAGTCACATGTACAGTGATGCGTTGAACAGCAATGGACCGATCGGTGCCCCCGGCCGTCCCATTGCATTCAATGTGTGGGTACGCGTTGTACCCCTGTACGCGTTGTACTGCAATGGACCGATCGGTGCCCCGGCCGGCCCATTGCATTCAATGTGTGCGGGTACGCGTTGTACCCCTGTACGCGCTGTACTGCAATGGACCGATCGGTGCCCCCGGCCGGCCCATTGCATTCAATGTGCGGGCACGCGTTGTACCCCTGTACGCGTTGAACTGCAATGGACCGATCGGTGCCCCCAGCCGGCCCATTGCATTCAATGTGTGCGGGTACGCGTTGTACCCCTGTACGCGTTGAACTGCAATGGACCGATCGGTGCCCCGGCCGGCCCATTGCATTCAATGTGTGCGGGTACGCGTTGTACCCCTGTACGCGTTGTACTGCAATGGACCGATCGGTGCCCCCGGCCGGCCCATTGCATTCAATGTGTGCGGGTACGCGTTGTACCTCTGTACGCGTTGTACTGCAATGGACCGATCGGTGCCCCGGCCAGCCCATTGCATTCAATGTGTGCGGGTACGCGTTGTACCCCTGTACGCGTTGTACTGCAATGGACCGATCGGTGCCCCGGCCGGCCCATTGCATTCAATGTGTGCGGGTACGCGTTGTACCCCTGTACGCGTTGTACTGCAATGGACCGATCGTTGCCCCCGGCCGGCCCATTGCATTCAATGTGTGCGCGGTACGGCGTTGTACCCCTGTATCGCGTTGTACTGCAATGGACCGATCGGTGCCCCCGGCCGGCCCATTGCATTCAATGTGTGCGGGTACGCGTTGTACCCCTGTACGCGTTGTACTGCAATGGACCGATCGGTGCCCCCGGCCGGCCCATTGCATTCAATGTGTGCGGGTACGCGTTGTACCCCTGTACGCGTTGTACTGCAATGGACCGATCGGTGCCCCCGGCCGCCCATTGCATTCAATGTGTGCGGGTACGCGTTGTACCCCTGTACGCGTTGTACCGCAATGGACCGATCGGTGCGCACCCATTGACAATGGCCTTGCCTGGCAACGGACGCGTTTTCGAATTCCGAACGAGTCGGTTGCTGGAAATTCAGTTGGTCACCCACAACAATGTTGCAAAATCATGTATGTCATGAAGTTGAAGATTTGAAGGATGCTGTGGGCGTGTTTTGGTGCTGCTATTCCATGGATTGGCCAGATTCAGAAGATGCAAACGACTTGGACCTATCACTTTGGACACAAGGGACAGTATCTGCCTCTCCAGCACATATATATTGCTGGCTGTTCCCCTGAGAGCTCACTTGCCTGCACTACATGCTCCAGGACGACATCTGCCACTGCACTGCTGCTGTCTCTGCCCCTCTGGACCCTGCAATGGCACGTACTGTGGAGAGAGCCCCAGCCTTCAGCCTTGAGGAGAACCAGGCCCTGCTGGACAGCCTACTTCCACAGTACAGCAAGCTGTATGGGACACCAGGGGAGCAGGTGAGTGTTCTGTGCACTGCCTTTCTGAATGTGCATATTGTCTGACTAGCAAGGCTGAAAGTCTGCACGCCACTGGCTAGCAGGCTCACTGAGTAGTTGTCACCCCCCATAGTGTGTAGTGACATGCACTGGACAGGTATGGTGCAGTGACAGTGCATTTGAACAAGGTTTTACTTCCCATGCAATGATACCATGTAGTGACGTCTGGCAAACTGTCCATGGGCAACTTTGCACTGCCTGTGTACATCATGTGCCCCTGTGATTGAGACATGTATATACAACTCTGTCATGCACGGATATGTTGCATGTGTAGTAATAGCCTTTTCACTTTGTCATCCTGACAGGTTAATGCCCATTGGAAGCAGGAGATCTGGAAGGACATCGTCCGGGCTGTCCGGTCCGTGGGGGTCTACAAGCGCCGGATCCGCAACTGCCAGAAGAGGTGGCAGGACCTTCGGGGCTGGACCCGGAGGATTGCCCGGGTCCAGCTGAAGCTGTCGCCTCCTCGCAGGAGGGGCGGAACACGGACCCTGACCCCCCACATGCTCCAGATCCTGGCGGTGGTGTTTCCAGACCTGGATGGGCAGCTGAAGGCCAGACAGCAGCAAGGAGGGGGTGCACTGTGAACTCTGTATTACATGCTGTGTGCCCTCCTCTGACCTGGTTCAACTGCCACAGTGCAGCAGTCATGTTGTCCAGGAGCCATGTCCCTCTATTGTGCACTGCCCACTGCTCATCTGATACCCAGGTGTGGCCCTTACATTCAGGGAATTGTGTCACTTGGGACTGTGTCCTTGCAGTTTGCTTCACTAAAGGTGGGGGACAGCATCTGTTTCCCTAACTCTGTTGTGGGCATCATGGGTGGGTCCATTGTTCACACTACGCCTGTGTTCGGACATGTAATCTGCGTGTTGCTTTGATATGCGGTCCACTTGCTGAGCTGAGCCACCACATGTGCCTGGGGTATGTGGCACACACCCATGCAGCGGGTGGGAACAATGTTTGGGCCCCAGGAGAGTGCAAATTACGTGTGTCACACATACATAGCCAGCTATCCACTGTCCAGGGCTCATCCCTCATTCATGTGGAGCAGGACAGTCATGCCTACTCCAGGCCATGCAATGCACTCTGTACTCCCACTCCCGTGTATCAGCTGACACATTGTGCGCAGTGATTTGACCTCTCAGGTGTCTGCCTCTGTGTCAGTGTGCTGTGGATTAGTTGCCAGGACTGCTGGGGTGTTTCTTGGTAGGGGCTCAGCATGCCCCTGGAGATGTGACCATAGGAGACGATACTTGTGTGTCACATAGGTGTTTGATCAGCTGCCCGTGCAGACTGGGGTATGCGAATGTGAAGTTCAGGCAGCTGTTCCCCATTCACAGCAGATTGTGAGGGGCTCAGGTTCAGAGGGTAGTGTCACAGGTCTCCCATATGTCCAATAGGTATGACCTGGACAGATGAGGGTTAAGATGATGTGTTGTGTGCGGGATGTACATGTGCACTTGTGCAGCTCCAGGACTTGCATTCCCCATGACCTACTATTGTGACACAGTGCATAGTGTTGTTGTCTGGCTGCCAAGTCATACATCACTGAGACAGTGATGTATGACTTAGCAGTCATGCCTCTTCCATGGCATGTGTCTACTTATTGGTGATCCTGCAGGGGAGTGACATGTGCTACATGCACACCATTGTGGCGATGGCTATCAGGACATGGGTGCATCATGGTGTCTGTCGCTGGTATGCATCACATGCATTTCTTATTTGACTCTGGGCATCCCTTTCATCGGAAACCTGTACTGACTCAGTGGCAAGAGCTGTGATGTGTGCATGTCCACATGCCACACCGTGTCCTCTGCACTGTCCAACTACTGTGTACTTGGTGCATGTGTCCACACTGGGGTGTTGCAATCCAACAGACACCAGACAGATGGGTGCAAGGCCATGTGGGATGTGAGTGCCATGCTTGGCATCAGACTGACAATTGGCTTCTCCTGTTCAGTTAGGGCACTTTTAGCAATGTACAACTAATGATGCCAGGGCTTGCTCTGTAATGTGCTGTGCTCACAGTGGTGTGTGCGTTTGGTGCAGGTGACTGATGTCTGTCTGTTTCCCCATTGTTTGCAGATACGGCCACGGAAGGGGACAGCTCCACGGACCAGGAGGAGCCAGAGAGCCAGACTGGGTCAGCAGCCAAGGAGTGGTCGGAGGGACCCAGTGGCACGGAGGGCGAGGGGAGCCACACCGAGGAGTCCTCAGCACCATCCACCTCAGCTGAGGACCAGAGCAATTCGGAGGATGACTCCCTTATGGAGGTGGGTGTCAGCAGCCACCACACCCCAGCTAGTGTTGCTGTCCCCGCCACCACCAGCACCACCACCGCCCTCCCATCGGCTCCCATTCCCCAGGTCCGTGGAGGCTCCCATGTTCGGGAGCGTGTCTCCTTTGGGCCAGGCACCGCACCCCTGCCCCTGTGTCCCCTGCTGCCCTGAGTGAGGAGTCTGTGTACCTCCTTCGCCAGCTCCATGTAGGGCAGACAGCCATGCTGAGTGTCCTCCATGCGCACACCGCTCTGTTGACTCAGCTGGTGTCGTTCATGGAGGGCATCTCATCGGGCATGTCTGACCTACAGAGGGGCAATAGGTCCATGGACTCCTCCCTGACGGCAGCAGTGTCCCTCCTCAGACAGTCCCTCACCCCTCCTGCCTCTGCTCCATCCACACTCCCCAGCACCTTACCCGTCCCAAGCACACACACACCGGCACAGGCACACACCAGCACACACACGTCCAGCACACAGACACACACGCCACAAACAAAACGCACACGCACGCACAGTCAGGGGACTGAAACCAGACTCACAGGGGATGGGGCCCTGGTACACACACACGCATCCACGGGCACTGCGCAGTCCTCAGTTGCCTCTCCCTCCAAAACACCCTCCCTTGCCTCACCTGCAACCCCAAAGACCCAGCGCCTCTTCCTCAGTGACCTCGGCCTCTTCCCCTCCGATCCAGCTGCTCCAGCATCTAGGGGGAAGAGGAAGCCCCCCCACACGGAGCAGAGTGCCCCTCGCCCCCAGACACCCTCCCCCAGGCGCAGACAGACTGAGGCCCCCACCCGCAAGTCCCCCCAGAGTGGTAAGAGCAAGACCCCGCCGCCGCCCTGCAGCTCAAGCACCAGGTCTCCTTCCTCCATCCCTCAGGCCCCCACTCCACAGGTGCCCCCAACACACCCCTGCCCCAGGTTCCCCCACCCACAGATATACCATCCCCAAGAGGATCCGGCCTTCTCCCCTGGCACTTGCTCTCCCGGCACCACACCCCCGCTGCGCTTGTCTGTGCCACTGATGTGGTGAGGGTGTCCTCCCCTCTGTCCAGCCCACCTTGCCTGTTCCCCATTCTCCTCCCCTGGTGGTAGGCACTGCAGTGGAGTCCACTACCACCCTGTCTGACTTGGGCACTGCAGTGGCGGACCTGTCCACTCCATCTGCAGGGTCCACTGCAGTCGTGCCGGCACCCACAACATCTGAGTCATGCCCCCCAGTTGTGCCGGCACACACCATGTCAGACACCTCCACTGCAGTTGTCAGTGGCTCTCCAGCACCCACCACCCCTTCCCTGCTTCCTCCTGGTGAGCCCTGATCCTGTCCTGCGGTGCCTGGCCTACCCCCCCAGTTGCCCCTCCTAGTGGATTGTCACTGGTTTTGTGCAGGCATGCGTAGGGTGACATCTGCCACTGTCACCCTGTTTGGACTTTTACAATGGACTGGCCATTGGCCTTTGTGTTTTTTCTGGACTTTGTTTTCATTCCACACATATGCTGAATAAAGCAACTTTCTGTTCTCTAGTGCTTATGCTTCTGATGTTCATGTTGTTGATGATGCTAACCATGCCCTTGCTGCAGTGATGGTGATATTTGGTCTCATGATAATGAAGTGTTACTGTGCAGGAACCCATGTGGTCCAGGGGGAATGTGTCCTATCCTGTGGTGTATCCATGTCATCCATAGCAGCATCTGAGGGTGTCATGTGTTCAGTATTTGGCAATGGGATTTCCTACTTAGATTAGCTATTTCACATCTGTGGCTTCCACCCCTGCACATCTGTTGTGCCTGCCATTGTTCAATTCGTCTACTTCCCTGACCGTGTGGCCATCTCCACTGGACATGCAGGTTTGGGCATCAATGGGGAAGGACTCATCTGTGTTGTCAGTGCAACATTGCTATACAAGTGTGTTGGATCTGTGCTGATGATTCCGTTGGCACTTCCATGACCAGGCTGATGTTACGGGAGCCCTCATTTGGTGCTAATTGTTGATTGTGTGACCAAGTGCTCAGCTGACATGATGGGGCCCTACTGAGGCAACATATGGCACAGCTTTCCTCACACAGGAGTGGAGTCCCCTCATGGCAGTGTGTACTCCTGTGACATTTCCTGCGCCCAAGGTGTGTGTTGTATGTGCATGTCTGTGTGTTCACTTCCGTTTAGCTGTGCATGCTGTGATCCCTAGTGTTGTACCTGTTTGTGATGCTTGCTGAGTTGACCTATGTTCCCCCAAAGTCTTCTCCCTGGGTTCTCTGTGATGTGGGTGCATGGCACATTACTGGTCATCAGGGTGTCACCCATAGGTGTGTTTGCTGTCAGGGCTGAGTTTGTGTGCAGACGCAGATGGGTCACAGTCAGGTTTCCCCTTGGCACTTGTTGTTTGCCCCTGTCATGTGATTTCCAGTTTGTGTTATCTTTCAGTGATTGTGACACGTTGTGTGTGTGACTGCTGGCACTCCTCATGGTCCGGGCTGTAATGTTGGTTGTTGTCTATGTGTGTTCTTTGTGGGTGACCTTGGCTTCTTCATTGGTGTGTGACTGTGGATGGGATCCCATTGGTTGGTGTGGTATTGCCGTCATGTCCATGTACAGCGTAGTGTGCAGTGTGTCAGACATTCAGGAGTCTTGTTGAGTGGCCATGTGTGATGTGTTTCTGCACCTTGGTTCCCACCCACCACCATGGAATAGTCATGGGTGCATGTGCAATGTCACCAGTGCATGTGTACTTCACTGCTGCACATTGTTGGAGGTCGAGGGGTGTGGTGTTGAGTGTGTGCAGATGAGAGTTGTTGCCCGGCTAGGCCCCTGCCTCCATGTTGGCCTTGGCTTACTGGCCATGCTGATTGATTTGTGCTTGTGTAGGTGTGATGGTAGTTAGTTGCTCAGGACACATGACTGTGGTTCACAGTGTGAACCACATTTAGCTTTGTCATCACAGTGGGATTGTAATGCAGCCCAGGGTCACCACATTGTGGGGGCCCTGGGGGTGGTGCTGTGGTGTGTCTGTGTCTTGCTGTGTCAGTTGCTGTCCCTACGTGCCTGTGTGACATGTGTGATTTGTGCTCCCTCTCATCTGACAATGCCTGCTTGCCCACATGGGGGATTTGGATCCATGAGTTACCTTTGTGTGGCACTGTATGCACATCTGTATGATTAGTATTCAGGTCTCCTCATGTGTTGTGTGGTTGCCTGGGGACACTGGCACCCCCCTCACCTGTTGTGTATGATGTGCAGTGTGGGTCTGCCTGTTTGTGTTTGTGCATCTGCACCACTGCATTGGCATATCTTGGGTGTGCCATTGGCTGTATGTAGTTTTGTGGGTTTCCCCTGCTGTCCCTGGGACTCCTAGGTCATCGGTCAGCACAATGATCATGGTTTGTGTGTCCCATTGCTGCCATGGTATGGTATCTGTTCACCTCACATCTGCAGTCTCCACAGGGTATCTGCATTTGTGTGCCCATTGGTGCAAATATGTGGGTCTGCATTCTGATGGTCACTCTGTCATTGTGTCATTGATGAATGTTGACGGTGTCAGCCCCCATGGGTGTTGTTTGTCTGCACATGGCCAAAGGTATGTCTTATTTGCACTGCAGTATTTGGCTCACCCAATTTATGTTGCAATGGGACACATACACTACTTTGCCACTGATGTGTTTTTGTTCTGTGACCAGGAATCATCCATGCAGTTTGGCAGTTGCAGCTCTTTCTTTGTCAACACTTACCTTTTGGTCACTGTGATGATGGGGGTTTGGACCCCATTGCCACAATGTTCAAAATGTGCTTCAGCTATGGACCCCACACTTACATTTTGGTCACTGTGATGATGGGGGTTTGGACCCCATTGCCACAATGTTCAAAATGTGCTTCAGCTATGGACCCCACACTTACATTTTGGTCACTGTGATGATGGGGGTTTGGACCCCATTGCCACAATGTTCAAAATGTGCTTCAGCTATGGACCCCACACTTACCTTTTGGTCACTTTGGTGATGGGGGTTTAGACCCCATTGCCACAATGTTCAAAATGTGCTTCAGCTATGGACCCCACACTTACATTTTGGTCACTGTGATGATGGGGGTTTGGACCCCATTGCCACAATGTTCAAAATGTGCTTCAGCTATGGACCCCACACTTACATTTTGGTCACTGTGATGATGGGGGTTTGGACCCCATTGCCACAATGTTCAAAATGTGCTTCAGCTATGGACCCCACACTTACATTTTGGTCACTGTGGTGATGGGGGTTTAGACCCCATTGCCACAATGTTCAAAATGTGCTTCAGCTATGGACCCCACACTTACATTTTGGTCACTGTGATGATGGGGGTTTGGACCCCATTGCCACAATAGTCATGGCCTGCTTGCATTGTGGGTGCCACACACATATATGTGTGGTACATGTGCTAGGGGGTCACATTGTATGTTCAAAGTCATGTTCGGTGTTGTAGGCATTTGACACAGTCTACACACGCTTGTCATGGTGTTGGGGGGATGTCTTCTTCTTGCATTCCCTAGGTTGTGGTGTGCTGGTTGTGTCATGCATTGTCCATCCTATGAGTGGGGGTGGTAGTAGTGGTTGGCATCCAGCCCCCCCTGGCTGAGGGTGGTAGTAGTGGTAGGCATCCAGCCCCCCCTGGCTGAGGGTCGTAGTAGTGGTAGCCATCCAGCCCCCCCTGGCTAAGGGTGGTGGTAGGCATCCAGCCCCCCCTGGGTGTGGGTGGTAGTAGTGGTAGGCATCCAGCCCCCCTGGCTGAGGGTGGTAGTAGTGGTAGGTATCCAGCCCCCCTGGCTAAGGGTGGTGGTAGGTATCCAGCCCCCCTGGGTGTGGGTGGTAGTAGTGGTAGGCATCCAGCCCCCCTGGCTGAGGGTGGTAGTAGTGGTAGGTATCCAGTCCCCCTGGGTGAGGGTGGTAGTAGTGGTAGGCATCCAGCCCCCCTGGGTGAGGGTGGTAGTAGTGGTAGGCATCCAGCCCCCTGGCTAAGGGTGGTGGTAGGCATCCAGCCCCCTGGGTGTGGGTGGTAGTAGTGGTAGGCATCCAGCCCCCCTGGGTGAGGGTGGTAGTAGTGGTAGTCATCCAGCCCCCCTGGGTGAGGATGGTAGTAGTGGTAGGCATCCAGCCCCCCTGGGTGTGGGTGGTAGTAGTGGTAGGCATCCAGCCCCCTGGCTGAGGGTGGTAGTAGTGGTAGGCATCCAGCCCCCCTGGCTAAGGGTGGTGGTAGGCATCCAGCCCCCCTGGGTGTGGGTGGTAGTAGTGGTAGGCATCCAGCCCCCTGGCTGAGGGTGGTAGTAGTGGTAGGCATCCAGCCCCCTGGCTGAGGGTGGTAGTAGTGGTAGGCATCCAGCCCCCCTGGCTAAGGGTGGTGGTAGGCATCCAGCCCCCTGGGTGTGGGTGGTAGTAGTGGTAGGCATCCAGCCCCCTGGCTGAGGGTGGTAGTAGTGGTAGGCATCCAGTCCCCCTGGGTGAGGGTGGTAGTAGTGGTAGGCATCCAGCCCCCTGGCTAAGGGTGGTGGTAGGCATCCAGCCCCCCCTGGGTGTGGGTGTTAGTAGTGGTAGGCATCCAGCCCCCCCTGGGTGAGGGTGGTAGTAGTGGTAGGCATCCAGCCCCCCCTGGGTGTGGGTGGTAGTAGTGGTAGGCATCCAGCCCCCTGGCTGAGGGTGGTAGTAGTGGTAGGCATCCAGCCCCCCTGGCTAAGGGTGGTGGTAGGCATCCAGCCCCCCTGGGTGTGGGTGGTAGTAGTGGTAGGCATCCATCCCCCTGGCTGAGGGTGGTAGTAGTGGTAGGCATCCAGCCCCCCTGGCTAAGGGTGGTGGTAGGCATCCAGCCCCCCTGGGTGAGGGTGGTAGTAGTGGTAGGCATCCAGCCCCCTGGGTGAGGGTGGTAGTAGTGGTAGGCATCCAGCCCCCCTGGGTGAGGGTGGTAGTAGTGGTAGGCATCCAGCCCCCCTGGCTCAGGGTGGTAGTAGTGGTAGGCATCCAGCCCCCCTGGGTGAGGGTGGTAGTAGTGGTAGGCATCCAGCCCCCTGGCTAAGGGTGGTGGTAGGCATCCAGCCCCCCTGGGTGAGGGTGGTAGTAGTGGTAGGCATCCAGCCCCCTGGGTGAGGGTGGTAGTAGTGGTAGGCATCCAGCCTCCCCTGGGTGAGGGTGGTAGTAGTGGTAGGCATCCAGCCCCCCTGGCTAAGGGTGGTGGTAGGCATCCAGCCCCCCTGGGTGAGGGTGGTAGTAGTGGTAGGCATCCAGCCCCCCCTGGGTGAGGGTGGTAGTAGTGGTAGGCATCCAGCCCCCCCTGGCTCAGGGTGGTAGTAGTGGTAGGCATCCAGACCCCCCTGGGTGAGGGTGGTAGTAGTGGTGGGCATCCAGCCCCCCCTGGCTCAGGGTGGTGGTAGGCATCCTGCCCCCCCTGGGTAGGGGTGGTGGTGCGCATTCAGGCCCCTGTGTGCATATATGGCATTGGTGATGGGCATCTCGCCCCTATGGTGCTGCTGTTGCTGGTGTAAGTATATTCTGCATCCCTCTGTGTGTGTGTGAAGTGTCGTGTACGTGTTGTATGTGTTTTGTGGTTGGTGTCTGACTTACCTTCTGCGCCGTACGCGTCCGTGCCTGTTCCGGTAGTAAATGTAGAATATTGGTATGATCGGGACGAAGGGATTCATGGTTGGTTCGTGTCGTTCGTCCTTCTCGTTGCTTCGCGTCGTCCTCGTCGCTTCGCGTCGTCCTCGTCACTGGCGTGTTCGTCTCGTAGCCGTGGATCGTGTTGTGGCGCGAATCGGAGCTTATGTGCGCCTCTCCCGGATGCTTTGACGTGCCGTGCGTAGCGACGGGTTCGGCGCGTACGGAAAGCGCATCGTACTTGTTCGGCCGGACGGAGCTGCATTTTCCCTTCTGTGCGACTCGATTCAGCGTTTCCGGATTCGCCTCGGTCGGGGAACAGGACCTGGTTTGGGTGAGTACGGCTCGGCCGGATTCTGTGCTGTTGTGCGCATCGTACTTACTCGTTCGGTGTGCTGTACGGATCGGTCGGGAAACAGGCTTTCGCATGGCTTTTTTCCTGACCGAATGGTATTGGGTGCGCCTCCGACCGAGATCGGAATCGGCCCCCTAGTATTTTATTGCTCACTTTGTCCTTATTGTATATTAATGTTCTTGTTTATATCTATACTTTTGTTTTCCACCAACACTATTAGCTAATTTGACGTTTTTGGTCACCAATAACTTCACACATCTCCCTCCTGGCTCACTACTTGAGACTATGCTAAAGTTGTGATCTTACTCCTCCTCCTTTGCTCTTCAACCATGTGCTCCTTGGTCCATTGTCTCTCTCCTTATTTTTGGCTTTCCACAGCCTTCTTCCCCTGCCACGATTGGTATTGTGCCTGGTCACAAGTCTTGAGCAGCACTCAGAGCAGTGTCTACCCTAACACTGCTGCTTATTTATCTTCTCTACCGAGGACATCCAGGTAAAGGACATAAAGGTTAAGGGTATCTTCCTGTGGCATTTAAGGCCTGAATGCGATTAGATTACAACCCCAGATTCCAAACCATTCTTTAACACCCATTCTTTGAAGTCCTTTGCTTTTCTTCTTCAATTCCTCTAACATAACAATTGTACTTGTTAGACGTGGCATATTTTGGCATATCTTCCATGGCTTTTTGCTTTCTGGTCTACTGTTTTTAATGGTATACTGGACTTCTTTTTGCTGGTTTATTGTCTCTGTGCACTTTTTAATTGCTATTCACTGCTACAATGCAAGTGACCCTACTGTAAATTGTGTTATGATAGTTTTCCTATTATTGGCATATTTCAATGTACTACTAAGGCCCTAGTACAGTGCACTGTGTGTGCCCAGGGCCTGTAAATCACATGCTACTAGTGGGCCTGCGGCACTGGTCGTGGCACCCACACAAGTAGCCTTTCAAAGGTGACTCAGACATGTCACTGCAGTGTCTGCGCGCAGTTTTAACTGCCATGTCGACCTGGCAAGTGCATCCACTTGCCAGGCCCTACCCTTCCCTTTTCTTACATGCATATCACCTCTAAGGTAGGCCCAATTTAGCCCCATGGGCAGGGTGCAGTGTATGTGAAAGGTAGGACATGTGCTGGTGTGTTGTACATGTCCTGATAGTGAAATAATATGCATTTCGTTTTTCACTATTCAAAGGCTGTCTTTTCCATAGGTGATCATTGGAGCTGCCTTGTAACAATTGTAACTTTGAATTGGGACAAGATAGAGAAATGGAGTTTAGGTTCCCTGCACTCAGAATGTAATAGCACATCTTTTAGTAAAGGTGGTTTTTAAATTGTGCGTTTGAAAATGCCACTTTTAGAAAGTGGAAAAAAAGGGGTTTTACCTGGACCTTGTATCATTAAATACACTTATGATTTACCGTGGAGGTCAAAGATAATTATTTTATTTGACCAAGTTTTTATTTTATTTTTTACTTATCAAAATTCATTTTGTTTTTTCAAATATTCATTCAGTTGCAAACAAAAAAGACACACAAAAATATTAACAACTTTCTATACAAAAAAGTCACAAAGACTCAATCATCAAATTAATAATACATGAAATACTGTCATTAATGACAACCAACAATACGGCATCACCACATAATGTACAGCAAATACACAAAAAACAAAAGATTATGTGCAATCAAAATAATAAATCAAATAATTAGCATGTGTAATCAAATAATGAATCAAATGATTAACATAGCTTATAGTCACAAAGGGAATGAAACATAGTGTCCATAACAGGGGAAAACAATTTTAAAGCCCTCCGTATGGCGTGATAATTGAATCTCAGTTCCTCAATGTCAGAAAAATGCCAACGCGTTTCAAGTCCTAGGCTACAAATACAATGACTCTCATCAGGGCTTCTTAATTCAATGCACCTTGTTTCTGCGTGCGATGGTATTATCTGGCGAGAAGATATTAGTTTTTTCTTCAGGCAATTTGGAATCTCTTTGTGGAGAAACCTGCAGAGATAAAATATGTTCCCTGCTTGAAAAGAATACTTCCGGTAGCGTCAGAATGCAGTGGAGTATCTGGCAAAGAAGAAAATTGCTCACAGCTTTTTTCTGCCTTAATTTTGTGCCTTCGGTTTCCTCAAACGTTCTCCATTCGGACGCAGCTCCTACTCCGTGATTTATTCAAAATACCGCATGTCTCAATTAGGCATAGCCTCTCAGTGATTTTCTCCCTCCAAAAGTTGACTGACAAAAATTCTTCTTTGCCAGATACTCCGCTGCATTATGACGCTACCGGAAGTATTCTTTTCAAGCAGGGAACATATTTTATCTCTGCAGGTTTCTCCACAAAGAGATTCCAAATTGCCTGAAGAAAAAACTAATATCTTCTCGCCAGATAATACCATCACACGCAGAAACAAGGTGCATTGAATTAAGAAGCCCTGATGAGAGTCCTTGTATTTGTAGCCTAGGACTTGAAACGCGTTGGCATTTTTCTGACATTGAGGAACTGAGATTCAATTATCACGCCATACGGAGGGCTTTAAAATTGTTTTCCCCTGTTATGGACACTATGTTTCGTTCCCTTTGTGACTATAAGCTATGTTAATCATTTGATTCATTATTTGATTACACATGCTAATTATTTGATTTATTATTTTGATTGCACATAATCTTTTGTTTTTTGTGTATTTGTTGTACATTATGTGGTGATGTCTTATTGTTGGTTGTCATTAATGACAGTATTTCATGTATTATTAATTTGATGATTGAGTCTTTGTGACTTTTTTGTATAGAAAGTTGTTAATATTTTTGTGTGTCTTTTTTGTTTGCAACTGAATGAATATTTGAAAAAACAAAATGAATTTTGATAAGTAAAAAATAAAATAAAAAACTTGGTCAAATAAAATAATTATCTTTGACCTCCACGGTAAATCATAAGTGTATTTAATGATACAAGGTCCAGGTAAAACCCCTTTTTTCCTATTACATGGCCCTACCTGCACATTGTCCACTTGGGCCTAACTCCTTTGTGTTGATAACTTTTAGAAAGTGGGCATTTTCTTGCTGTGCCTCTGCCTGTCTTGGAATCAACGTCTGGTTTTAGATTGACAGGGGTTGGTTTGTGCATTCACTCCAGACCCTCACACAAAGGGAGCTGAGGTGTGCCCTGCATATGCTGATGGGCCATCCTGGGATAGAGTGGTGGGAGGAGTTGTCATTGACACCTGAATAGTCTGTGGCTGCTCTGCACAATGATGTCTCCACCTCCTATAGTGAAGCTGGTCCAGGGAGGACAGAACCTGTTTCTACTGAGCAAGAGTGACTTTCTGCCTAAAACGTCAAAGAGGAAAGTAGTATAAATATTGGGCCCTGACCCCAGAATTTTAGAACACTTATGGACTAAGGACCCTGCCAAGAAGAAGAGCTGAAAGAGCTGTCAGGAGGAGTACTACCCCTTTGCTGTTTGCTGCTTTGTTGGGTTGTTCTGCAGTTGCTACTTCTGTCCTGAGCAGTGAAAGGACTGGACTGAACTTTCTTAAATCCTGCTGTTAACGTTTCTCCAACGGCTTGAAATAGAGCTTGCCTCCTGTTGGAAGTCTCAGGCACACCAATGACTTCACGATCCTCTGGGTACCTACACCTGGAACTGTGTGTTTCAGCTGCCAAAGAGGGAAAAAACAGCCTGACGCCTTCAACGGCGCTGCTGCCAGCTCCGTGACCGGAAGGCACCACAATGAGCACTGCCGCACTTTGCCCTGTGACCCTGGTCTCACCGATGCCGTCCAACACTGTTACCAAGCTGATGCTTGCACTGTGACCTGTGGGCACCGCACGCTGCACCGCCTTGCATCGCCGCCCTGGTCTCACCGACATCGCCGCTCCAAGCTGACCTCGATGCTGCTGCCTGCACCGTGCCTGGGGGCACCACTCGTAAGTTACATGACACCTGCCCCATCCCACACCGCAGCCTTGGCCCACCAACGCCAGCACCATCGACTCGCGATCATCTGCCGATGACGTTGCTTCAGCAAAGATGACAACGCTGCTTTCACCGTGACCTGTCAGCATCCAACGAGTACCACCCGACCTCGCACTGCAATCCTGGTGTCACCGACACCACTGTACGTCGTCACTGAGCTGCTGCCTGCACTGTGACCTGAGGGCACCACACGCCACACCACTCCACTTCACACCACAGCCCCCGTGCCTGCTGACACCAGGACTCCTGATGTCAACCTAACGGAGTTTGAACTGCAACACGTGTGACTTCAAGGGTCCGACGACTCCTGCCCTGACCTCTAGAACCAGCGCCTGCCAATGCCTGCTGACGCCGACTCCTCTTCGGAGCTCATCGCAAGGTCCCAGACACCCTGCATTTCCAAGGTCCTGGTTGCGGGCCTCCCTGACACCGTAGCTGGCCCGCGGTCAGCCTGAACTGTTGGATTTGTTTGTTCACGAAGACGTGATAGCCCAGGATAGAGCTATTGACTTCAAGGAACTGTATTTTAAGTTGATTCTTGCAATATTCATATCCTTATTACTGTATGTTGGATTTTTATTGTTTTAGTCTTGTCTTACACACAAACATTTTGGCTATTTGTCAAAAACTGGTGTGGGATCCTTTTGTAGTGTTTTCACTGTATTGCTGTGTATGTGCAAATGTTTTACACATTGCCTCTGAGATAAGCCTGACTACTCGTGCCAGGCTACCCATAGGGTGAGCAGGAGTTATTTTAGAAGTGTAACTCCCTTATCCTGACTTCAAGAAAAGGTCCCTAATTGGAGTGGGTACAAACCTGCCAGCTAGAGACCCAATTTCTAACATTACTTCTTCCACATTATACTATTGCTAACACTATTACTTCTGGTTGCAATAACTACCCACCATGCTGGTTCTACATGGTTGATTCAGTGTAAATTCCATGGAACATCCACCAAGATGTCCTGTAACTCTTGAAAATCTATAGAATGTTCCTCTGTTGCTTGAACATGGATTCTATAGAGCCTTTTACACTGCTTCCCTCTGACCTGCAAGTTTTGATAAGTTTCTCACCAGTCAACCTGGACTGGATTGCAGTGAGCAATGTTCACCCATGCTGCTTGTAGCCAGTGGATGTGTATGTTACTACTATGTCTCACCAGCAACACACCATAAAGCATGCCCTGGGCTTCCTGTGACCTGTGCTTTCATACGGGTTGTTTCTCTGTCATGCCATTATTGACTATATAGGGAGCATTTCACCTAGGTGACTGTAACCGGTGCCCCCCCTCTGCGTTACTCACCTACTGCTGATTCTCACCCAAGAATTGCAGCCTATTTGCTCTCATAATGGTAGGCAAGACAATGGTGAATCTACTTCTCATTCTGCTTCATTCCACTTCAGTAATTAGTGAGCTGTATAATTGTAGCGCCTTGAGTGCATTCTGCTACTCATCATGCATAAGACCAAAACACATCTATCATATCTTACACCTAGAAACCACACTTTTCCAAACAGACACCACAATAAACCAATGTAAAGCATGTGTGTTCAATCGGTCAGTGCTCTTCGCTCCACTACATACATTGGCATTGTAACCAATGTCAGGATAAGAATATCATCACATTTGATGTCAAAACACTTCCCACATAGACCAACCTATATATTTTCAACCAAGCACTCCGCTAGGGTGTAGAGTGCTACCCATTCACAAATGCACATTTTCAGGGAAATAAGGTGCTAAATTGCAGCTGCAATAACACCTGTAACCCATGAAATCTACATTGTCACCTATTAAAGGGAAATGATCAATTTGTTGGTGTGCTACTACATTCACAAACTATGAGTAAAGCCCCCTATAGCAAGTATTGAATTATTCTTTATGTCATAGAATATCTGTTACAGAGGTTGGAATTATGATATTTGCATAGTATTCTCCCAGGTTTTTGCCTTTGGCTTGAACCCGTTTTTGTTGGCCATAGAACTCTGCACACTTTACTCCTGCTAACCAGTGGTTCAGTGATTGTGCTCTCTTCTGTAAATATGTTAGAATCAACATATATAGTACATGGTGCCACAGGAACCCGGAATCTGTAAAATAAATACTACTAGTAGTGATTGCCACCTTTAATTAACTTATAAGACCCTATTATATAGTACTATCTGTATCCAGGGTAAATTAAATTCTACTCATGAGCTGAAGCACTCTTTATGCCACCCACTAAAGTAGCAGTGTAAAAAAGTGGCTCCGGCCTTTCATTGATGCCTGTGTGTGCAGTTTGCAGTGCCATTTTGACTTGGGAAACAAACGTTTTGGCCGTCCTAAACCTTCCTTTTAAATACTTCTAAGTCAACTCTTGGCTAGGCCGTAAGTGCCTATAGGGCAGTGTGCATGGTATTTAAAAAGTAGGTCATGTATATTTAATATTTTACATGTCCTGGCAGTGAAAACCTCAAAGTTCTTTTCACAGTGGCAAGGCTGGCTCTACCAGTGGTTAACACCGGTTTACACTATTACCTTTAATAAGTGCTAAATTCAGTTTGGGAATAGCTGAAAAATGGTTCATGGACTGATTCTAATAGTAATTTAAACTTTAACTTAATGGTCAAGTTGGATATTTTATTCCTATTTCAGAAATTATACTTTTAGAAAGTTGGCATTTTCCTGACTGGAACCAAAAGTTTTCCTGCTAGAGTCCAGCTGTCACCTGAGCCATGCTGGCTCCTGTGTGTTAAGATGTGGATTGCTCGCAGATACTGGACAAGTGGCTCTGGGTGTCGGGATGGAGACCCCTCCTTAAACAGGTTTGCCTGGGGAGCTGTGCCATTCCCCTGCCCCTACCTGAACTTTAAAAGATTCCTGGGACCACCATCGAAGGTGCAGCCATCGACATTGACATTGACACCGGTCTGTCTAAGCTTGCTTCCTGGAAGGAGATCTGACTTCCAGAACAATTTCCACGTCCAAACGTAACAGCATCCGAGGTACGTTGTGACTTTCCTGGGAATGTACTTTGCCCATTTAAAGCTTTCCTTCCTTTGTTGATGACCGCAATGTTACCCCACTCCTCAGCAACCCACTGTCATCGAGTCCCGCTTCAGGCCCAGCTTACAGTTTGCTCTGCTGACTCCTTGACGACCAATTTTACTCCATAAATGTTTCTATGTCAGAAGGTAAACTTTCCACCAGGACAAACTTGGATTTTGTATCTGCCCTGCACTCCATCTAAGTCGGCCTTATCTTTTGACTTTGACAAAGTCTAGCATGACCAGATAACTGCAGTTGGCCCTTTGTGCATTTTGGCTCTATTTATAATTAAACTTTAACCATTCATATCTCTAGTTCTTTTTATTGGGTTTTTGTTGTTTTGATGTAATTTTACTTATAAAAATATTCTCTATTTTTCTAAATTGGTTTGGGATTTTTCTTGTGCTGTGTTTTGACTTTATTACTGAGTGCTGCATAAATACTGTATACATGGCCTCTAAGTTCAACCTAACTGCTTTGTGCTAAGCTATTAGCGGGTTAAAACAGGTTTATTTAGTAATTTTGCTTGTTTCCCAATGAAAAGGGGTGTGGTTATTATTTGAGGTAGTTTCTCATCTCCAATTTCTTACACAGAACAATTCATATGAGCAAATAGTAATAAGTAACCACAATGTCGACAAGACATTAACCTCTTTATTCTTGGTGATTGACTCGAATCAACATATCAAAATATCCAACAAACACATGTTTGACCCCACAGTGGTGTGCAGTCCTGGGACTTTTTCAAGGCTAAAATAGGATAGAATGATGCAGGTATTAATATCATTTTTGGATCATTGATATTCTCCTTTGGGGAGACCTGTTTTCTATACCCCACTTTTTCTGTGAATTCACATTGTGGCAAGTACTCATAGGGGTGCAGCAAGCATGGTTTGTTCATTTCCAAGAGCTGAAATGTGGGTAAAATGTATGCTTTTCCTATTCTTAATTGCCTACGCGGATCAAATGAAAGTTAGTTCATATGAGAAGCAGGTAGAAGGAAGCAAAGGCAATTCTGCTATATAAAAGTTACCAAAGATTGGGAATCCTTGTTGAAAAACATGTTGTTGTGGCTCCTAATTAAGTTACTGTGGCCTAAAGGGAAGGAAAGTGAACATTGGCAAACATGAGGCGAGGGCTCTAGACATTCAATGGCTGTTATGGGTAGAAACTATAAGGGTGTTGGACCTAGTCCAGGAGGGGAATGAAAATATCCAAATGGTAGTATTGATCCAAGTTGCAAATCCCCCTGGCATATAGGGGTTTCCTATTCCATAATAACTTCAGCATTTGTCATCTGGGGTGAGATCAAATTTAATGCTAAAAGGTCTCATATGGGACTGATAGGGTGCGGAGAAGTGTGTGAGGTCAGAATGTGATGGGAAATGGTCCTTGGTGATACCTGCTCTAGCTACTAAGAGGTGAGCCTTGTACGATCAGGAGCACAGGTAACGGCTAGGGCATAATGTTTCATAGTTATGTAAGTCCATTGAGAATTGAGTGTTGAGGGAATTCTAAAGTCAAGGCTATAGGATAGATGGTGTAAGGAGAGTGGTCCATACTTAAGATTTCACCTCCAACCAGACACTGGAAAAGGGTCATGGTAGCTTAAAAAACCCTTAGATTTCAATTCAAAAATAGGACCTGGAAAGGAGACATAACAAAAAACACCATGAACATGACAGGAATAAGCATGGTGGAATAATGCAATGCAATAATGGGGTGATGTCCAGCTAAACAAAATATAATTTCATTTTGGGATGCTAGAATGATCTAGCATTTGCAAGCAGATTAAGCTCACTCTATCATGCAGGATAAACACTGGATAATAAACACGCTTTCCCATGCAGATGAAACAAAATCCACAGCAATGCCAATCATGGGGAAGGAAATTTGCAATCTATGCACTGCTAGGCAATATAGATACAGTAGCCAAAATAGTTCTTGGTAACATTAAAAGTGAGGCAGTTCTTTTGGTCAAATGCCAAGATACACCACAACTTCTCAAGATCAATAAGAAGTGGAGTTACCAAAAACTTTCTCTTAGGTTTATGTCTCCATTGGAAGAGACCACTAGGTACAGAATTACACAATCCTCAATTAAAAACTAAACCTGAGAATTAGATAAACCTGAAAGAAAAGATGGAGATGCCACGATCCCAGAGGGAGGGTGTGAAGACCTGGGGTAGATTCAGGAAAAACATTTTTAATATTATCATATAGATAAATAGCATGGAGCATGTACCTTGAGAGATAGAAAAGACATTAGAGCTCCAAAGACATATCAGTCCTTCAATTACTATTACTCTCATTATTCACACAATCATGGAGCTAGTAACATGGAACCTAAAAGTGCCACTCTTCCCCAGCACCAGACAAGGGGAGACCTTTTGGAGTGGTAGATGAAATGGAATTCGAGCAGGACTGGTACCAAAACAGCACTTCCAGAAGAAGAAAGTAGGTGCCACCAGAAGGCAGGATGTCTCACAAAAGGAGGACACTAATACGAGGGCGGAAAATTGGTAGCGGCCATTATAGGCAATAAGGCTGAAACAACAATAGCCCACATGAAACTCAAACCTCTGCTGACCACCGAGGAGTCTATTGATTATATTCTGGTAGAAACACCAGATAAACATTTAAATAAACCAGACAATTTACAGAGCCCCATATACAGGTTGAATGCGATATTGAGCAGACAATCTTTATATTTTGTTGGACTCAATTAACAGATTCATACTCTATTAAAGGTAAAATATTATGCCTAAAGTGATGAGAAAACAGACTTCTTTAAGTTCTAAAAGACCTGCCAACTGGGAAAGTACTTATAATTGGAGCCTTTTCTTAACTGGTGCCCCAGCCACTGAAGGACAGGTACAGCACAACATAGGCATTAGAAATGACTCCAACGCCAGATAAAATTAAGCAGGTTGGGGTAAAAAGCAATTCCATATGGAATCCCTTTGCGTAATTAACCACAAGTTAAAATATACAATTCAATGGAACAAGCAGCAAAGAGGTATTTTAAACAAATCCTTGATGAATTGCAATCTCAGAGAAGACTCATCCCGTGGCCCTCTAAAAGGAACACTTCTATTTTCCTGGTTTTCAAACCTAGCTAAATCCTGGACATTAGTACTGGACTATTGTAATTTGAACCCACACTGTAAAACATATGCTGCATAAAATATACTTAGTACTGGATTAATGATGCAATTCATAAAAAGTATAAAACCAAAATTGACATAGCAAATCGGTTACTTGACAACAATTACTTTCAGGCAGGCACAAATCGAATTTGCAAGATTATAAGAATGACTGGGTGTCTTTTCATCCTATATCGTTGAATTGCAGCAGGATGACATGAGCGTGGTATCCTATGTAAACACTATTTACATTCCAAATGATGATTAACATGTGCATCTTCAAAATGCAGAAAGAATAGGCAGAGTAGGCAAATTACATGAAGAGGCAGAACACAAACTGAATTGCAGAAAATCCAAAATATGCTATTTACATGTAATGTTTTAAGGATATGAATTATCCTAGAAAAGTCTGGGACCTTAGAGTCCCTCAAAGTTTTGTATTATCCTTATGTCCCACATGGTTGTATGTAACTATAGTTACTACCACTACATCTCTATAATTAAATCAATGTCACTTCACGGAAGACCACTACATTATGAAGGCATGTTTATAATGTCTTGTACCACGACTCTTGCCTAAGATACTACCATAGCTCTATATCTATTTTTACTTATTTTACATGCCATTTGTTAGGTGATTCATGTGTTTTTCTTAACTATAATTGCAGCACTTTATATGTAAATGTAATAATCTTATATTTCATTATTATCCTTAATGAATCCCTTAGTCCTACCCTAATATATTTGGTTATTTACATTTTATTTTTTTAATTGTCACTATTCAAACGCTAATCCTGACTCTTAAACTAATTGTCATCAAATTAATTTAAATGTATTATTTAATCCTATCCTAAACGTAATGCTTACCCTCACCTTTGCAAATGTTTCTAATATTTTTCAATTATTTTATTTTATTTTATTTATAATCCTTAATTTAACCCTAACACTAACTGTCACACACAATAGCATAATTAAAATTTAAGATAAAAAACACTATTTATAATCTATATCTAATAATAACCCATTTAAGTGAAATATATTTACAATAAATAATTAAATATTGTTAAGTATCCCTTAGTCTAGCCATAATCATGTTCTTTTTATGTCAATGTGATTTATAGCAAATAGGCTCACCAAAAATGTTTTACACTGAAATGATATACCTCAGTGGGAAGTCTCCCAAACAACCTTCTTTTTTATTTAACTGTAGTTAATTATAAAAAGTTTCCCTTTGCCTGTCTATGTTTGCCTATCTAAAAGAGCTCATGCCATCAACACCAACAAACATAGTTAGGGAGAGGCTTTGGTCCAGCCCACTTCAGCTATGGGTCACTTTGATTACGCATCCTTCAGTAATTATTCGATTGAAGTGTCTTTCAAATTTGGAAGAACCTTCAGGAGTGCTGCACAGTTATACATTTTGCAACAATGATTGTAAAAGGAGTCCCTGTGTCCCTGGTGTCAAGTGGGGTTTCTGATGAAAATATGGCAAGGGGATTCAAAGTAATGATCGTCAACAGTCAGAAACACAAGCATTAAATATGTATTCCTTTCAATGTCCCAGTCCTTTCTCTTTGAGGATATGACAAAGTGGCAGATCTTTGTCTCGATCCTACAGATCAACCCCCTTCTTTTGGCAGAAGGTGACATCTTCTAGAACCTATGACTATCAAATTCATCCCTAAAGTTTTCAGTTTTATCTAGACTCACGCTAGTGTCTCCAAGCAAAGTCCAATTGATATTTGCATCACAAACATGAGTGGACCTAATGTATCCAATCATCAAGTATTGAAGCTCTGCATATCAACTACTATGCCTTTTCGAAGGTCTTTCAGCCACCATCCAAGTCCAGTTCATGCCAAAACCTCATTAGTTTATAAACATTAAGGGGACAGTTTAACTTACTTAAGAGCCCTAATTTCAAAGTGCAACAACCAACCTGAACTTATGTCCTTCCATGTTCGAAAAACACAGTTAAATTGAGTCCTAATAACACAGATCATTTGCAATTCGTAGACAAAACAGAATTGCAGTATATAGTTGTTAGAAGGTGGTTCTGACCATCTGAGCCACCCGGATTTTTCGCTTTTTGAACACCTATTGGTTGAGTTTTTACTGTGGGAGAGCCTCATAAGTTGGGACTCACCCACAGTGAACTCATGATGAAAGGGACTGCATGTGTATTTTACCGGTGTCCCCCTGGCGCAAGTAGGCAGCTGCGCTGCCGCCTGAGTAAGGGGCACTGGGCTGGTTACATGCAAACACGTGTGTACATGCATGTGCACAAGTGTAAGGGCTGCGCAGGGGAGATTCCTGCCGTGCGCAGCCCAGGAGCAGCTACAAAGTGAATGGTGTGGCAGGACTTATGCAGAACTGGATGGGGACATGGAATGTGCTTTCTACAATGGGAAGAAACATTTGAGGGAAAGTCAGTGTGCTTTGCTGTTTTTATTCCATTATTCTCTTATGAGGATGGGGAGCACATGGGCTAGTTTTACTTTCCTAGGGCCTACAAATTCCAGACACGCACCAAAGTCCACTGTAACTTATGTGAGAAGAAGTATTCTGCAGAGTTCAAAGTCATATTTGTACTGCTTTTGGGTCATCCAGAAATGTTATATTTCTCTGAGTCAGCTCATAACCAGGGCCTGGCTGGGGCTCACCCGGCCAGGCTGAATTAATGACCTTCCTCCCCCAGCCAGCCCTGCACAACAAGCATTCCAAGGGCGAAGGCCTCCACTCCAAGAAGAGAAGATGGGTGGAGCTACAGGTTCATCCATCAGCAGCTGTCACCTGGTGCCAGGCACCAAGCTGCTCTGGACAGAAGGCAGCGAGGGGCGAAGGGGCTCTCAGAGACAATGTGGCCTGAGACCCCTGGACGCCGCCATTTTGAACAAACCCAGAGGCCTGGGCAGGAAGGAGGGAGCAGGGGCAGAGAAGTGATGTGTCGCTGTGTGATAGGGCCAGCAGAGACTTCCTGCCAGCCCCCTCCCCAATTCTTTTAAAAGAGTTTGCACAGGAAGAGGAGCTCTCTCTGGGGTGTGGTCTGCTGAGGACGACTGGTGCTGGAGCCTGGCACCATGGGCAGCTGGAAGGAAAAACCTCTAGACTGGCCCAGGACCCTGACTTGCGCCACAAGGGGAGACCAGGACCAGGGAACAGAAGCCTGGGCCTCTGCGCAAGGAGAAGAGAGGCCCAGGAGAAGAGCCAGGTGAGAGGCTGGCGCAGGGAGACAGTGAAGACAGCTTCCTGCTGAATCCACCCTCTGTGAGACCCAGAGGGCGAAAGAGAGTGCTCCCAGTGGCTGGGGAGCGCCACCAGGAGCAAGAAGAGGCGAAAATGGTGCAGATCGGTACCCTGGGGGCTGAGATATGCCCCCCAGAAGGTAGGTGACCCTTGACCTCCAGGAAGACCGACGACGAAGCGTGTGGGGCTCCGCCGCCGGTCTTGAATGTGCCCCCGGGGAGGGTCAGGTCCCGGGGGCTGCCCCAACACGAAGCAAAGCCGGGGAGCGCCGTCGCGCTCCCCGTGAAGTGGCCCAACCAGGGAGACAGGAGCCCACCCTGGCCCCCGGTGACGACAGAGGGTGGGGAGCGCCGTTGTGCCCCCCGCAAAGATGCCTTTGGGGCCCGGGACCCCAACTCCGGGCCCCGACGAGGAGAAGCTAAGTCGGGGAGCGTCGTCGCACTCCCCGTGAAGCTGGGCAGGTGGGGTGCCAGGAGCCCACCCTGGCCCCCGGCGACAATGACGTGCGCGGAGCGCCGACACGCCCCCCGCAAGGAAGTCCAAGCGGCCCGGGATCCCAACTCCGGGCCCCGTCACCCAGAAGTAAAGCCGGGGAGCGCTGTCACGCTCCCTGTGAATATGCCCTGTGTGGGGCGCCCAGGACCCCATCCCCGGGCCCCGAAGCCAGAAGCGGAAGTCGGGGAGCACCGTCGTGCTCCCCGTGAAGTAGTGCAAGGGGTCCAGGGACCCCATCTCCGGGCCCCGAATGGAAGGCAGAGGCGGGGGAAGTGCCGTCGCACTTTCCCGCGGTGGTGGGAAGGCGGGGGAGTGCCGTTGCACTCCCCCAAAGATCCGCTAGCGAGGGAGCAGCCTCCGTGTCTGCCCGCCGGAGCGGGCAGACCAGAATGCACACGCCGGCTCCCGCGGCCGAACACGAGGGTGCGGGCCGGGCAGGGAGCCGGCAGGAGCAGCCAGGGGTGGGCTCCCCAAGCTTCAGCAAGCAACTCACCTCAGGAGGCACAGGGCCCAGGTGGGACCGGGCCCCCAATGAGGAGTAGATGCAGCGAGAGGCCGCCAGCTAAGAAAGCGCGGCTCTCCCCGGAGCAGCGGGAGAGCCGCTGTTCTAAAATGCACAGGCTGAGCGTGAAGCGCCCCATAATGCCGTGCAAGGCAGGGGGACAGCTCTTGGTTTTGGTGCCTGGTGGCCCCCGGAGGAGGGGGTCCCCACAATTTGAGGAAAGAGGTGCAGGGGGAGCTGCAGGAGCAAGGCAGACTCCCCCAGCATGAAGAGAATATGTCCCACCCTATGTCTCTGGGAATAACCCCTCAAGGGCTCAGCTAGCAATCCAAGCACTCTGAGGTTGGAACTTTTGTTCTACAGCTGGGGGTGCATTACGGACTGCACCAAGGTATGAAAGTCTGAGTTGGGGATGTCTGGAAGGGCATCCCCTGGATGTGAAGAGGTGCAACTGCAAGAGAAGTGCACTTACCAATGTTATTTCTTTTAAAGGGACTGTAAGTCACATATGTAATGTGAAGTAACTGTGTAAGGTGGAGTCATAAGCAAAATGGGGTTATGTTGCTGGACATTTCTGCTAGGGTGTCTGGCTGTATTTGCGTAATCCTGTGATTTTACCTGTGATGCCTTTTAGAGGCTGTGATTGCAATGCAGTATAATTGTTATCCTCTATGATAAGTACCTCATTTAAAGTGATGCCCAAACATGTATTCTTGCTGCTGCTTTAGGTGAAGAACAACCCAGACTGTTAGCCCCTAAGATGTAGAGGTGTATACTATATGGTCAGTATGACATGTTCAGTCAGGGTTATGTGTCACCAGGGCAGGTGTGCCTAGTTTAAATGCTTGTTGAGATAATGGGGTGGGTCGCCACTGGGATGGTGCCAGTGCGCAGGGCCCTCGCTCCAGGTTATGTTCAACCCACTGCATTAGGGGGCAAGATGATGTGCATACATGGGAGTGGTGGTACTAGACCCCACCCCCCTTTGGGAGGGGTGGAAATGTTATGCAATGTCACAAAGTAATTCCAACAGCTTATGTATATTTGTAAATTGTTGCATAGTATTAAGTAGTGTGTGTTTTTAATAAATTTACTCTTACTTTTATAAAGCAAAGTACAGACTGGACAATCAATTATTGAGTGTTATTTCTGCGCACCTGTAATGGTGATTACTAGCCCACACCACCTCCCTTGAGTAAGCCTTAGACTGCTCTGCAACGCTACCCTTTGAGAGTCAGGCGCTGCACTAGGGTGTTTGGTTCCCAGTGAAGGACAAATGTGACATGTTATTTGTGCAGGCCCCACAGATACTGCCTCGTTTTCCAACAATAGTGCTATATAAAAAACAAGGTGCAAATAGTGAATAGCATAAACTGGTAAAATAGGGACTATAAAGTTAACTCTAATGCTTTAAGATGCCACTATTGTTAGCTGCACTCAACTTCTATTGATAGTTCATCTTGGAATATTGGAGTTTTTGATTTTATGAGAACAATCCAATATAAAATTATTGATGGCTCGAGCACCACGGTGATAGGAATCGCAGGAGTCCACGGAGTAGTCCACGGAGCAGGAGCTTGGAGTCGGGAGCAGGGAGCTTGGAGCCGGAGATTGAGCTTGAGCTTGAGCTTGAGCGGAACAAGTTATCACAGCTAAACGCTCGCTCGCTCACCCCCATTTGCTTGTTTGCTCCCTCCTTTCCCGCATCAGCTGCGTGTAACTGAGCCGCGCGCTGACTTGCGGACTTGCGGATCCACGCGGCTCTGTGCAGCTCTGTGTGGCTCCCACGGCTCCACAACCACCCCCACCGCACAGGTTAATGAGTGGAGGCGGTGGCAAGGAGCCGGCGAGCTGGTGAGAGGTGGCTAACAACGCTGGTCGCGTCGCGGAGCCCAGGGACCCTTGACCAGTTGGTTGGTCGCTCCACCTCCTGCTGCAGCTCGCCGCCGCCGATTGCCTCCTGTTGAGACCTTCTGTGACCCACCTGCTGCCGCCTGCCAGTTCCAGCGGCTCTCCCGCCTCTGCCTGCTCTTCCCGCTGTAGCCCCGGTCGCTGTGCCCGTTCTCGCCGCCCTTGCCTCGCTCTCCGCCTCTGTTCCCCCGCCCCTCCCTCGCGCCCTGCTCTCTTTCCCGCCGCTGACTCCCCCGTGGCCCCGCCCCCGCTCCTGATTCGCCGGCCTCCTCCGGCTCCCCCCGCCTCCCAGCTGTGACGCCCACCACACTCCCGCATTTATGGCGGCCGCTGCGAGGCCGCGCAGCGGACGCGCGCAGCGGGTGCGCCGCCGGCGCGCCGAAGGCAAGCCCGTCTGCGCCCGTCCGCGCCTGGACCGTGCCCAGCGCCACGACCCCTGGACCACGCAGCATCCAGGCAGCCCGCGTCCGGTATGACGCCAACACCCTCATCGCACTCAACCCCGGACGACCCTCCAGCTGCCACAAGGCCGCCCCAAAGTGCACCCATGGCCCCTTCACCTGCCGGAACTGCAGCTTCTCCTGCATCGTACTCACCGAGACACTCGCCACTACGGAACCCAACCAGCTCCTATGCATCCTGCTCAACACCCGCTCCGCACGCAAACATGCCGTCGAGCTCTGGGACCTGCTCGACTCCACATCGCCTGACATCGCCTTCCTGACCGAGACCTGGATGAACGAAACCTCCGCCCCAGACATCGCAGTGGCCATCCCCGACGGATACAAGATCAACCGCAGGGACCGCACCAATGGCGTCGGCGGAGGAATCGCCATCATCCACAAGGACACCATCAGGGTCTCCACAAACACCGCCAACACCCTCAGCACCGCCGAACACATGCACTTCCAGATCCACACGGACCCCAAGACCACCCTGAGAGGCACCCTCGTCTACCGACCACCAGGACCCCACCCCCAATTCTGCAACTCCATCGCCGACGTCATCAGCGCACACGCATTGACCTCCACCGACTACATCCTCCTCGGCGACTTGAACTACCACCTGGAAAACAACAACGACAGCAACTCCTCCACCCTGATCGACAACCTCACCTCCCTCGGACTGACGCAGATCGTCACGACACCTACCCACATCGCCGGACACACGCTCAATGCTATCTTCTCCTCAAGTCCCCACGTTGTCTTCAGCCACACCTCCGAACTCACCTGGACCGACCACCGCTGCGTCCACTTCACCTTCCAGAAACCCGTCCCACACCACCGCACCCTACAGATCCCGGGACGTCACTGGAGCAAAATCACCAAGGAACTACTGCAAACACACCTCGCACTCAACCCCCCGACCAACCCCACCAACCCCGAGGAAGGGGCCCGCACCCTCAGACTCTGGATGGAAGACTGCGCCAACGCCTTAGCCCCAACAAGACAACCCGCCTCCAGAGATACCAGTCAGAGAGCCAGCTGGTTCACCCCAGAGCTCCTAGCCTCCAAACGCACCTGCCAGAGACTGGAAAACACCTGGCACAAGGAGAAAACACTCGACAGCAACGCTGCCCTCAAAGACGCCATCCGCAATTACCACCACCTCATCAGGACCACCAAGAAAGCCACCTTCAAGAACCGCCTAGACAACAACGCACACAATAGCAAGGAGCTCTTCAACGTCGTAAAGGAACTCTCAAACCCCAGCTCCTGCACCAACGACATACCCCCATCACAAGCCCTGTGCGAAGCCCTCGCTGCCTTCTTCCACCGCAAGATTACAGACATTCACGACAGCTTCAATCCACAGACGGACCCCGCCAACCTCACCACCCCGGCCCCACCGATACCTTCCAACCACGACCACCTCACTGTCTGGACCAGCATAACCACCGAAGACACCAGCAAAACAATGAGCTCCATCCACTCAGGCGCCCCGTCCGACCCCCTCCCCCACCACATCATCAACAAGGCCGACAGCTCCATCGCACCCCACCTATGCAACATCATCAACCTCTCTTTCAAGACCGCGACCTTCCCTGAGAGCTGGAAACACGCCGAGATCAACGCCCTACTAAAGAAACCCAAGGCGGACCCGAGCGACCTTAAGAACTTCCGGCCCATCTCCCTTCTTCCGTTTCCAGCTAAGGTCATCGAAAAGATCGTCAACACCCAGCACACACGCTACCTGGAAGACAACAACATCCTCGACCCCTCCCAGTCAGGCTTCCGCAAGAACCACAGCACCAAGACCGCCCTCATCGCCGCCACAGACGACATCAGACTCCTGCTCGACAATGGGGAGACGGCAGCCCTCTTCCTCCTCGACCTCTCCGCGGCCTTCGACACCGTCTGCCATCACACACTGCGCACACGCCTCTTCGACGCAGGGATCCGCGACAAGGCCCTGGACTGGATCACCTCCTTCCTCTCTGACAGAACCCAAAGAGTGCGCCTCCCCGTTCCGCTCCGGAGTCACCAAGACGATCTGCGGTGTCCCACAAGGATCATCCCTCAGCCCGACGCTCTTCAACGTCTACATGGCCCCGCTTGCACGCATCGCCAGACTCCACGACCTCAACATTATTTCCTACTCCGACGACACCCAGCTGATCCTCTCCCTCACCAACGAACCCCGCACCGCCAAAGCCAACCTCCACCGCGGCATGAAGGCGGTCGCCGACTGGATGGAAGAAAGCCGGCTCAAACTCAACACAGACAAGACAGAGATCCTCATCCTCGGACCCAACCCCTCAGCCTGGGATGACTCCTGGTGGCCCACCTCCCTGGGCGCCGCCCCTACACCTACCAACCACGCACGCAACCTGGGAGTCATCCTCGACTCGAAACTCTCCATGACCAACCAGATCAACGCTGTCTCCTCAACCTGCTTCTACACCCTCCGCATGCTCCGCAAGATCTACAGATGGATCCCTACCAACACACGAAAGACCGTCACACACGCCCTCATCAGCAGCAGGCTCGACTACGGCAACGCACTCTACGCCGGAGCCCCTGCCAAACTCCTCAGCAGACTCCAAAGAATCCAGAACGCCTCTGCACGCCTAATCCTCGACATCCCCTGCCGAGACCACATCACCCCCCACCTGAGAAACCTACACTGGCTCCCCGTCGACAAAAGAATCACCTTCAAGATCCTCACCCACGCACACAAGGCACTCCACAACACCGGCCCGGCATACCTCAACAACCGACTATCATTCTACGCACCCAACAGGAGACTCCGCTCCGCCGACCTCTCCCTGGCTGCCGCCCCACGCATCCACAGGACCGCCTCCGGAGGCAGGTCCTTCTCCTACCGCGCCGCCAAGACATGGAACTCCCTCCCTCTCCACCTTCAGCAGACGGAAGACCCTCAGACCTTCAGGAGACTACTCAAGACCTGGCTCTTCGACCACTAGCTGCAGCCCCCCCTCCCCCAGCGCCTTGGAACCCTTACGGGTATGTAGCGTGCTTTATAAATGCTTGATTGATTGATTGATTGAGTAAAGGGCCCAGCTAAGAGTCCGGCAAGGAGCCCTGCAAGGAGCCCCCCTCCAGGAGCACATCTGTGCGTCAGCTGACAGCGACCGGCAGCGGAGGTGCCTGCAGCAGGCTTGGGGGACAAACGGTGAGGAGCCGGTGCGGGGTGGGTTTGAGGGGATTCTGACTCTGACTCGGATTCCAACTGCCCCCCCCCTCCGGCAGTCTGTCTCCACAGGACGGTCAGGCTAAACTCAATATTCATTTTTTCAGCCTGATTAACTCAAACGCTTTTAATTAAAAAACAAAAATCTGCCACCTGTAAAAAAAAAAAAGGAAGTCAACCTCTCCAACTACTCCCAACTACCCCCAAATCCTCAGTTCTAGTAGCCCAAGCGGTTGGGTAATTACTTGCAATAACCCACTATGAGATCGGGAATAACAAGAGGAGGGGAAAAAAAAGACAAAAAATCGTCAGTTAGCTCCAAAAAAGAGATGGCAAAGGATGGCCCCCCGGTGTTGGTCATGGAGGATATCTGCATCTCACCTGGAATCACACCGGGAGGAATGACCCAAACAGGGCTGAGGCAAACAAACAGCGACAGGCTGCACATGTTGGGAGCTATAACCACGGTTACTGCAGCAACCTCTGGAATGGCAAGCGTAAAGTCAATCATCAGCAGCAGCAGCAAAAAAGTCACTGAGTCGGCCCCTCACGTCACTCATGTAGGAGGCAAGAAAGGTACTCCATCAGTTATAGCAGCACCATCAAGGCACTATTCGTGACCAAATAACAGTAAACGGGCGCTGAATACCGACTTTTTAAGTGTGGCCACAAAAACCATCAAGAAAAACAAGGACAACAATGACCCCAATGATCTCAAACGCTTCAATCACACCAATCCTAACAACGACATCACAGACGTTCAAAGTGAAGTCAACACAAATTCCTCCCAAGACAGAAGCAGCAAGAGTCACAAGAACGTAACGGAAGATCTTTGGGAGACGCAACCAGATTTCCAGTACGCTATAGATATTGAAGTCCAAGGCTCGCAATCTCAAACAACCAAAGTTCTCCTAGAAAGTGGTCAAAGTCACAATGTTAAAACCATCGAGGCATTAATACATTGCCACCTGCCTGCTTCAGAATCACAACTGCAGCAGCAACAATAATCCTCATTCAGCGATAACGGCAACAACAAGGTCCTCCCAACATATCAGACGAGCTTAAACATCCTTAGTCCTTTTGGAAACACTTATACATCGCCGGTGGTTCCACCTGTAGACGATTTGGACTCCGTCGAAGTAAACACCAACAAGCAAGACCAATTTGCCCCGACACTTCATTCATTGGAAACAACCCACCAAAGCGGTCAGGAACACTTGTTTTTCAACCAACATGATGACATGCCCTTTAAATTTAAAAACCTTGACAATTCTCCCATGATGCCACAGTCACAAAAAAGGGAGAAATCAAGTGAGATTCCGGGTTCACTGGACCTTCCGTCCCCGGAACTCCAACTGATACAGGAACAGAGAGCCAGCTCACCATCATCTGCAGTCTGGCCGCATCTGCTAAACACTTTGGACACCATTGATAAAGCCATGATTTACCACGCAGATAAGTTAGACGCCCAAGTGGATCTTTTAAACACCCTAGCCATCCACGTTCAGGGGGTGGAACAAAAGCTGCAAAACTTCAACGAGATGATCACGAGGGTGCAGCTAGACCGAGAAACAACGTACCAAATGTGTCACTGCCACTGCGCTCAAATAATAGATCAATTAGATGTAGTTCCAACTTTAATGTCCGAATTACTGGGGGTCACTAGGGACACCTCATCTAAGACCAATTTATTAGCTGAGAAAGCAAAAGAAACACTGAGGGAAGAGGATCAGGTTTGTACTAGCCCTCTCAGGGAGCAAAATGCAAGAGCATTGGGGACTAACTTAGCTCAAACATCGGGAAGCATTAATACACCACATCCACCAAATGTTTTGGGCAACACAGGCATCTTGGCCATTCCACCAATTGATAAGTGCAATGAGCCACCAGCAAATCAAACAAAAGTAACAGCCCCATTATCCAAGCGGGAGAGAAAACGCTTGAGAAAGGCCAGAAAGGAAAAAAAAACAAGACAGGCACCGAACGCAACCAGCACCACGATGGAGCAAGATGTGATCCAAAGTGAAGACAACGTTACATCTACAAACATTGAGGAGGTCAGCCCTGAGGATGACACGACCCCATTAATTAATAAGCCCATCACCTCAAAAAGCCACAATCAACCTTTAACGAAACATCTGCAGCCAGCAAACGTATACAGTATATTTAAGCCCACCGAAAAGGAAAAGAAACGGCACTCAACAACCCAGGCTACACAAACTATGAAAACAATACCTACACCTGGGCGTAATATGATAGAATCCACCATAACCAGCTCAAAGGATGCCACCTTGCCCATGGAGGGTGACAGAGAGGAGAGGAGTAACCTTGAAATAACAAACAGTTACCACATGGGAAGCAGCGCAGTAAAGTCCGCAAAGAACAACGATATACATTTACAAAATAACACAAGTAATGCTCAGAAATTTTGGCTGATTTTCGCGGGGCGAATCACGGAGGAAAAACAAACCGAAAAGAGCCCAGACACCGAACGAGGGACGGTCCTCTCCGACTTTACCAACAATAATAACAAGTTGGACTTTATCCCCCATTACGCCTCGAGGGGAACTCATGACATCCTCAACAGAAGTGTATTATTAAAACTATTCAAAGCACTTCCTTCCTTGAGCCATTAAGTGACCAAGGGAAACTGAAAGCAAAACAACTTCTCTACGCCTTTAAAATCCTAGAGAGGAAGCTAAAAGGCTGCTCAACTAGTCACCTGCTGAAGGTAATCGCGGCAAAATTCATACCATCTATATCGTACGGGTCGGAAATCATGAACACAAAAGATGCCGCTGCATTAAACCAAGCCCAATCGAGTTTCTTCAAGAGTCTGTTCTTAATTCCCCGGTATATCTCTCAGGCACAAATTCGATTGGAATATGGGCTTAAAAATCAGAAACCAGCCAGACAAGGGGCGGTGGTCAAATATTACTAGCGGATGAGACAAGCAGAAGACAATACTTTAGCCCACTTCTGCTGGGAAGAAATTGAAAAGCAAGCGAGGCTAAATAACTCCATCGTCACAGTTTTAAAGGAATCACTCGCGGACCTACACCTCGAGGAGGTTTGGTATACAACTACCTCCTACTCTGGGTTCAAAAACGCGGTGAATAGTGCAACTAAACAAATCTCGCTGTTAATGGACAAAACTGCCTTCTCCAAGAAAAATCATGCATGGGCAGTGATTCAATCTTACCAGATGCTGAAACCCCAATCGTATTTGTCTGAACACTTCTCACATTATAAAAAGCACTATTTGATGCTGTTGCGGTTGGGGTCATTCCCCACGAAGGATTTGACCCCAAAATGGAAGTGTACCTGGCCGACAAAAGAATGCCGCTTGTGCGGACAAGGAGAAGAAACATTATTACACCTCCTATGCATCTGTCCCTCGTTACTAGAAACTCGAAAAATTGTCCTTCGTGAGATCTTTAAGAAAAACCAATTAAGGTCATGCAGAGCTGCAGTCATACAATGCCTTGGAGGCCTGTCAATCCAACTGTCCTGCAAAGCCATTACGTTTTGGAAAATGGCAGCCAAAGAATTAGACAAAAAAAAATGAATTAACTTGAGTGGCTTTGACAAGACTGCCTGGACATTCTTCATCTGGACTGGCACTATTCTCTGATTTTATCTCATTGAACCGCCTTGCATCTTTTATAAATTGCACTGATTACAAATTTAATATTTCTTATTTTAACCATTGATGCGGATTGAGTATATGACCATACTGTGTTTTTATCTTTTTGTACCTCACAAACCTCCATTTTAAATCATTTTGTATTATGTGCTTTTTCCATTCTTTTACGATTTTTAACGAAATCAAATAAAAGTATTTTTGATTTGATGGTGGAAACCACTTCCTTGACAGACTTTTTTTTCTGTATCTTTTGGTCAAATGGTAAATGAGAACCTGTTTGGTTATCCTGCCTACCTGTGAGTTTATTTTTATAGGCTTGCCCACTCAATACCCTCTTTATATATCCTACTTCTTCCAACATCCTCTCTAGGCAACCTACAATTTGCAATATCCTTTATGCATGGCAATGCTGCTCTCTTTTCTTTTTGGGTGTGGCTATGGAGAAATGTATTTGTCCGGACAAAAAAGTACAATAAGAAGTACAGAGAGAGAGAGAGTGTGTTTTTCACCACCTAGCTGTTTGACATAATGGCACATTGGTATTCACTAATCACACTTGTGCATTGACTTATTTTATTTTCATCTCCTTAGAACGTGTTATTGATTTTACAGATTTTTTTATGTTCACAAAGTAAATACATCCATGCACATAGGCTTTCTTAAAGATTCAACAGCGCTAATGGCCCTCTGTCAGAAGTGTCTAGGATGCAGTATTTTGTTGTGCATGCCTTTTATGTTTACTGCTTAAATTGCAAACCTCATTTTGTGACTCCTTAGTTACGTATTTATTTGTTTGCATTCTTTTGTAGCACATTAAAACTAGTCAAATTGAAAACACTTATCAATAAACAAAACCAAGCTGAGTAAAATAACTTTTTTACATATAACATTGATTCATCACAAGCTAGCTGAACAAAAGACATTATTCAAACTGTGGTTGCCAACACAGTAAGAACTGACCTACCAGGAGTGAAGCTGATAGTAGAAAAAGAATTCCTCATAACAGTATTTTCAAAACTCAAATATCATTCTCTGAAAACTGAGTTGGGGAGGTCACTTTGAAGGCAGAGTTAGAATGCAGGACGATGGAAAAACACAGTCAGAGTTCAGGAGTCAGGGAGGGATGTAATGAGCGAATAAGAGAGAAACATGGGTGGGAGGATAGGGAGAAAAGATGCACAAGTGGTCGAATAGAGCAAAAAAGGCAAGATATATAAACAGCATATTAAAGCATAGGATTAGAGGAAAGAGACATTGTGAAGGATGTAGCTATCTAGTTCCTTTTAATGAAACCCTTCTTTGAGGGTATGATTAGCTCTTCTAAAGCAGTATATTCAGTAAAGGGACCCTCCTACAAGCGTCTATATTGATGGAGCCCGAAACTTTCCTTCATTGTGGTATTTCCTTTAAAGCATTGTTGTGAACATTGCACCAAAGTGTCCAAAACGAATTCTAAGAACTACTCCTAACAAAAAGCCAGACCCACGGGCTTTGCACATGATTGTTTTCTTTCGGAGAGTCTGTGAAAAAGTATTTCCAGCCTGTTGCTCCCAGTTGCACAGATTAGTACGAAAAACGTCTTTCTTTTCGTGTCCATTTTGTGTGAGAAAATATCACAAGACAAAAAAAATCAGTATTTTCTGCTTAGTGTATTTTCTCCTTGGACATGCTAAGTTTTTTTATCTTTTAATTGGTATTTTATAGGTGTCAAAACTATTTTTAGTCTGAAAGGAAAACATGATGGGCGTGGGATCTTCCGGTAGCAAGGCATTTGACTTTAAGCAGAGACTAGCCAGATCACCAAACTGACAATGCAAGTGTCTAAATAGGAACATAAATCGAGAGCAAAGTTTTACAAAACCGGATGCAAGAGACTTATTCACTGTCCAGAGCTAGCATAAAATCGGATTTAGATCTTATTATAAGCACGTCGTTGCTTTATTATTTCCGACTCCACGTCCTGTTATTTCTAGTCCTATAGACCATAGACAATACTGAATAATCTCATCAACTACTTACCTAATTTGATTACCACTCCATCTGTTTCCTCTCTAACTCTGTCACAAAGTGCCACTCTTTCAAATTATGCCTTGAAACTAAAACAGCTGCTTTAATTTGTGCCTGAGCCCTGCACCTTACATTTGTCATCGCATGAAGAAATATGAGTCACACCTGGCAACCATTTCAAAAGCGACATTATGAGATTTTTACACCTTTCTTCATTCAAGTCATCCTGTAAGAACAGTTTGATAGAATTATTCTTTACACAGCTGGGTAATGTGTTATTCTATTTCTTATATATGTTAGTCTACCTCTAACACCAATCTTGTGCATTAGAAAGGAAACATGACCGTGTCCCTCACAGCAAATGTTCAAACGCTAAATTTACTGGGTTAGCTGAAGCGAAAATAATTGATATGCAATTTACAAGTAACTAAGATTGCCCTTCATTAGCTGACAACTGCAAACGAACAGTCATGGAGCTTTGCAGAAGCACTGGTTTTGTACGGTTATAATTGTATTCATGTTTTTAGTTATTTATCAAGCACGGACCTAGACTCTCCGGGGCTTATTCTCAAGGACTCATCGCCGATTTATCGGCACTTTAGTGCCGCAAAAGTGGCGATAGATTTATCGCCCTATTCTCAAGCTGGTGCAAACTGCCGATATCTCCAGTTTTCCAGCGATAGCTGCCGCAAAAAACATCGCCAAGGATGAGTGCGACAACTAACGCTAATGATATGCAGAGTAGGCGTTTCCGTGCAAAAACACATGAAAACACCACTTCGCGATATTCACAACGACCAGTCAGATCTGTGATGCGAACCAAGAACAGGCGATAAGGCGCGTTAGCAGCAGGGATTTAACACCTGCCTTTTACTGGTGTTAAGCAGGACAACCAACTGCAGTAGAAAGGGAGCCCAGCCCAGAGCCACATCTGAAGACCAACAGATGCCATGGAGACACTGATCATGCAGCTCGGAGACCCAAGAGGGCCACAACACCCACCGCCACCACCCCCAGGACCCCCCCCTCCCGACTCCCCCCCGACTACCACCGAGGCAGCATAGAACAAGACAGCGGACTGTCCGAAAACGGCATGACTCCTCAGCCACACAATTGCAGAATGTGGGGAGAGGTGGGAACCAAGTATGTGTGAAGGAGGCAACTCACCCATGAAGAAGAATGTCCCCAATCTCAAGTGTGGCAGTGATGTGCTGGACAGACCACAGAATGCAGAGCACAGACATGTCCATGTGGACATATACTGCTGGTGTGTGTAGTTTTGTGGACAGTGGACGCAACCATGCCACCTCAGGCAGTGGGGAAGACCCTGGACATGTAGCTGTGCCGACCCCCCCTGTAAGCGTAAGCGCAGTGGGCTGGGTCAGCGTACGCCACTCCAGCATAGGAGTGCTGATAAAAAGGCCGCGGGCCCTGGGCGTGGTTCTCTTCTGTGATGGGCAACGCGTCTGCCAGGGCCGCGCACCTCTCCCTGCCACGAGTCCGCCGCCGTGACCTCCAGACTCCACGACACAGGCCCCCAGCGCAACCAGCGGCACAGCAACACAGAGTTGTGTGTGTGCCAGACACTGCCTTAGTCTTACACTGCGGTCAGCAGGTCCCACAATTCAAATCGTGCCACATTTCTGTTAATGGAGAAAACCCCAGTCAACAGACATTGCCCCCAGTGCGGCCCGCCCGGATGACGCATCATCGTCGGCTGCACACCCGCTGAGCGCTCCAGGTGCCACTAACTCAGTGCACCACAAGTCATCGCCACGTGGATGTGGGCCCTCACTGACCGCTGCCTCCGGCCTACACTGCGGTCAGCAGGTCCCCCAAGTCAAAGGACGCATCATCGTTGGCTGTGCACCTGCTGAGCGCTCCAGGTGCCACTGACCCTTTGCAACACAAGCCGACGACACGTGGCAATATTGAGGCAGAATTCGGTAGGCGAAAAACATTGCACCCAGTGCGGCCCGCACGGACGGCGCATCGTCGTTGGCTGTGCACCTGCTGAGCGCTCCAGGTGCCACTGACCCTGTGCAACACAAGCCGAAGACACATGGATGTGGGCCCTTGCTGACCGCTGCCTCCGGCCTACACTGCCGTCAGCAGGGCTAGCTAATCAAATTGAGTCTTGTCCAGTAGGCCACAGACATTGCTACCAGGGCAGGCCGCCCTGACGACACATCAGCGCAGGCCGCGCACCCACCGAGCACTCCAGGTGCCACTAACTCAGTGCACCACAAGTCATCATCACGTGGCTGTGTGCCCATTCTGACCGCTGCCTCCGGCCTACACTGCGGTCAGCAGGGCTCGCAATCCAAATCCAATCCTGACATGCAAGTACACGCCATCATCGCTGGGACCACCTCCAACCAACAACTGCCAGAGTCGGAGGAGTGTCACAGCCAGCCCATCTAAGTTGCTCACACCTGTCTTGGATGCCATCATCAGCTTGATCCCCTGCTCATCTATTCAGGTGCCCTTAAATCAGTGCACCACAACACATGGACCCTTCATGACTGAGTTGTGTGGTGTGGACAGCGGACGCAACAATGTCACCTCAGGTATTGTGGAAGACCTAGCACGATGATGATGAAGATGAGGCAGGTGTACCACACCCCACTGCAGCTGCAGCAGGAATATCCCGAAGGGACCAAATCATTAACAATTCCTTCACATGAGCACGCTCAGCTCTGGTACCCCTACCTCAGTGCACTGCAAGTCATGGACCCTTTATGATTGAATCTGTGTGTGTGATCCGATGATCACTGTTCTAGTTGTTGCCAGAACCAACCACTCCCTGAGGGCTAGCTTACACCCACCCCACACCCATCCAGCACAGGCGTCACTGGACATGTGACCCTGGTAATAAAAAGGGGCCGGGCGCACGTGCCCGTAGCCAGTTCCACTATCTATCTAAGTGTGTCCGTGTGGTCATTATGTATGCATGATGGGCCAGGGCCCTACCACATTACATTGTGCTGTGGACAGCGGACGCAACCATGCCACCTCAGGCAGTGGGGAAGACCCTGGACATGTAGCTGTGCCGTCCCCCCTGTAAGCATAAGCAGAGTGGGCTGGGCCAGTGTATGCCAAGCCAGCGTAGGGGTGTGAAGGATTTGCCCGGGGCTCTGGGCGTGGTTCAGTTCTGGCCTGGACAAGGAAGTAACTAATGTAGTGTCGGCGCCACCCAGTCCGCAATCGACAATGTTGCAATGTAGCATGCACCTGGAGGGCGGGCTCGCACGAACGGAGAAATGAAGGAGCGCAAGACCGCTCGGGGTCTTGGCTCATACATGCCAAGTGTTGTGTGTATCTGTATTGTCGCATCATGAGCCAAATGCCTAGCCTTAACCGCAGCGCGAGTTCAGCCAGGCATGAACTCTACATCTGTGTCCGCCCTATCCTTCCCACAGGCCTACACTCACGTGGCCGCCCACCTCCAACGACCAACATCACAGTGTCGTTGTCAGGCTTGTGGACATGCGCAGACAGGCATGACAATGGTGTGCCGTAGGAGTGCCAGTGATGCAACTGCGCAGCGCACACAAGTAAATATGCTCGGGCGGAGGGAGGAGCAGCTGTGAGGCAACGTAACACACAGTGATGCCGCTCATTTGCCACATGCAAGACATGTCAAACATGAATCCCAAAGTCGCACACATCCCACCCCACCCCCAACAAGCCACTTCACAGTACCTAAATGCAAGCAGATGAGAAACTAACATTAGGTATGAATGCTCCTTTGTCTGTGCTATCAGGCGGAAGCACATCTGCACCTTTGACCTCGGAATTACATGTGCCCGGCACCCCCTGACAGATACTATAGCAGCTGATGACGACTCCCACACTATGCACAGCCCGACGAGAGACCAACGTATACACACCCCACACACAGAAGTCCTTGCTCGAAGTTATCTTGCATGGAATGGCCTTCACACTTACTCCCACATTAACCCAGGCGTACAACCGTTGCACACTAAAACAACTCATTGCTCCGAGCTGTGGCATTTCATCCACAGAACTGGCGCAGGTCAGAACAGTGCTGCTTCAACCAGAGCCACTAACGCAATGGCAGATCATCACGGACACTTGCACAACCCCTGTCAGGTTGAACTGTACCATGCACGCATGCTGCATTTACTGGGGGCACTGCCATTGGTAGTGCTGCGGATCAGTTACCGGCTGAGCTTCGGCCTTGCCAACGTCACCTGTGTGCAGCCTGTGTTGCATTGTCACTCGTGCATATTCGAGTGGCCCATGGATGTCTGCCTATCCAACAGGATGGTAGCCGAACTGGATTTCGACATGTGTGTGCGCCCCCTGTTGGCCCACGACCATGAGTGTCACCGTGACACCTGTCTATGGGATGCCTGGATACTTGGCATACATGCTGGCAGCTGGACCTGGGAGATTGCAGAACTCCTCGTGTGCAGTGAGCAAATTGAGCCGCGTAGCTGTAGTGCTAATTGGTGAAAGGGGTGGACGCAGCACATCTGTCCGGACCTGCTAATGGTTAGCCTCGCCGTCCTGTTCGATGAAGTCGACGACGACCTCATGTTGGAAATAATTGCCTACGAGGCTGCCCTAGCTTTCATGGACGTGTAACTACGTACCTGCAGACACGACAGTTTGGAACACATTGCACATGTCCCGACAACTTGTTGGAACTTGGGGTTCTGGTCACATCTCCCACGGCGACAGTGGACATGTCTGCATTCGCCTGGACTCCGAATACATGAGCGGACAACAACGTGGGTTAACACACACCTGTGAAAGGTGAGGCACTTCCCTGGAGTGGACAGCGGCGCTTGGCAATGTTTCACGTTCTGACATACTGCTGCATTGGTCTGCATGTTGTGGCACTAATCTTGCCCGTACTGACACGCATATGCTAATAAAGTCTACGCACCTTCACTTGTATTCAACTGTGATGAGTGTTGATTTGTATGACAATGTGTTTCTCACTGCCTATCTGGGTCATGGCCATACATGCATTACTACACCATCAGGGATGTGGGGTTGTACTAGTACATCATCATCTCACAGTTTCCAGCTATGCCACATGCGAGTGGCCATTTTCCACACACAAGTGGCAGCAGTTGTGTCCTCTGTTCTGTTGTGCTGGTGTTGCTGTTTGTTCAACATTGTTGTAAATGTTGCGGTGCTCTGGATCTTATGTGTGTGTGCTGCATTGTAAGTGAGTTGCCCCTTCAGCTCTGATTTGGCTGGCCCTTATCCCTTTCAGGCAGTGTGGCTTTCACTTCTGTGCTTATGCAGTGATGTGATGTTGCAGACTTGGGTAACTTGGGCTCTTGGTTGGTGTTGTGACTCTTGGCCATGGTTTGTCCCCAGATGTGCTCTACTTAATTGTGCATGTGTGCCATTGTGCCATCTCCCCCCATCCCCCCAGGCCCTGGTGGTAACTCACCCTGTTGCTGTTGTGTCGGGTCATGTTGAGCAGTGTCCGGTCCCCCAGCTCCTGCCACCGTCTCCACACTGATGACTGTGGTCACCATTTCCTCCATCTCATCCAGCTCCTCCTGTGGCGCTGGTCTCCCACCTCAAGTCTGCATTGCTGCCTTCTGGTTGTCTGCGAGTTTCTGCTTGGTCTTGTGCTTCACATCATTCCAGCGCCTCTTGAGCTCGTCCATTGTCCTCCTCAGCGCTTCGACTGCATTCGCCTTGTCCAGATGGACTGCCATATTGTATTTTTTGTTGCCAATGACACAGTGGAGGTGACGTGCAGTTGTTGATGGTGTTCTATCACCTCCGTGATCAGGATCCTGTTTTCCTGCGGACTGAGCCGTGTCTTCCTCTACTTCTTCTCCTTGCCCTTCCCTGACCCCGAGGTCCCAGGCTGGTCCTCCGTGGGGCTTGTGGGGTTCTGGTTGTCCTCTGTGCTTGCTCCGGCTACCTCCATAGTGCTTCGCAGTTGTTTGTGTTTTCTGTTGCCGCTTTTTGCAGCCTGACTTGTGGGACTTGCAGGCCTGGCGCTGCTTCTCGCTGGATTTTTTATTGCGGTTGGGCCCATCGCAACTTTTTTCGCGTTGGGGTTTGGATTTTCATCGCCGTCCCGGTAGTGTTATCGCGGACATTTGCCGCGTTATCGGGGTACTATCGCATGTTACCGCCGTGTTGTGAATGCCACGTTAACACAGGGTTATTTTCCTGCGATAGACGGCGATATGTAAACTTGCATTAACCTATTTTGGCGATGTTTATCGCACGTTCTTGAGAATATCCCCCTCAGAGCGGTGGTGCACCTCGCGTTGAACAGGTATTTACGAGCCCATATTGCTGCCCCGAACTAGTAGGACATTTGAAATAATTGCATGATGATGGAGTGTTAGTATCCGGTTTTTGAGTATGCAATGGATTTGATGGTCTCCTACACACACACACACACGTTTTTTGAAAACTTTTTTTATGTGTGGGATCCTCATGTTTAGCGGGCATAGTCTGTGACAAGAACTTGTGGCCGCCCTGGCAGTACCTCGCTGAAAAAATTGTTTGTTTTCTGTAATTAAGTGTACAAATTAGGATGATTAATTGCAGGCTTAGTTTAAATGTATTTTTACAGTTCAAATCTTTTAAAGAATGTGGAAGGAAAATCAATCGGAAGTAGGCTGGTCACTATTTACAATTGTAGGATCAGCAATTGATTTTTGTTCCCGATAAGGAGTCCTGTTGCCTGCTTCCAATCACAGGGACCAGAGCTGAGGATAGGGATGAACTCAAAACTTACTACGAAAAAATACTATCTGAAGCTAATTGGACCATATCAATTGTGTTCATTTCTAGATTCCAATAGGTCTTTACAGTTCAGAAAGGCCTGGGCCTCGTAGATTACCTTGGACTGGCTGACCCAGAGTCCATACAGACTAGCCATCAGCATGTGCAGTGCACATTAACTTCACATGGTCACTGTTTTGGCCGTTTCTTGCCCCTTAATGTAAGTTGATCCACACATATAAGATACCATTTTAATCATCAGTGTAGGAATACAGGAAAGTACCCTTGACATTGGCAGTGAAACTTTGCACTCGCTACTATCTAAATCAGAGAATGAGCACTGTTCCTCAATATTTGACATAAGCAATGTGTGTAAATCACACATCCTTTAGATTATCCTGTATCTCTACTGCTCAAAATGTTATCTGGATTGTCATCTTTCATTAATGCAGTGTAAATCCAAGGACAAAAAACAGTAGATATCGTTTTAAAATCTCAGTGATAAACTGTGTATCCAATGTTCACATGGCCGTGTTTTTTGTTTGTTCACCTGTATTGTGGAATTGCTAGCCACTTATGTGGCCACATGTGAACGGAATATGGACTTGCTGGGTGGCAGGCACAAGGAAAGTAGACATTATACCATGGTGTACAGGTGTTGTATTACTCAGTTATAGATAATAAATGATGCCTTCAAGTTAGCGTGTCTCAGCTCACTAAGAAGAATGATTGGGGAGGCAGTGAGCATACCCAATGTTCTCTCGCAGCTAACTATTTTTTTTTTTCAACAAAATTCAAAATATCTATTTACTCTTCACCTCAGATGGCAGCGATGTTAAACTCCAGCATGAGGATTTTGGTCCATCAAAAAGAGATTATTCCCTGGAGGCCTTTCCCCCATTGACTCAGGAATCGTTTCAAGCCATCTTGACGCTTGTTAAAAGTGGGTCGCCTAAAGACCCAGCTCCACTCAATATTTTGAAGCTGGCACGAGAGACTGTTGCCCCTACTATTATTAACTTGATCAATGCTTCACTCTCCATGGGCATGGTTCCTCCCATGTGGAAGAGAGCAATGGTGAAATCCTTGCTGAAAAAAACTAATTTTGACCCGTCGGTCCTGGGCAACTACCGCCCTATCTCGCTCCTCCCCGGGATCAGTAAGATCGCGGAGAAACATGTTAATTCTACACTTTCTTCGTTCCTGGAATCTCATGATCTTCTCCACCCCTCTCAAACTGGTTTTTGCCCGCGCCAAGGTACTGAAACTGCTTTGTTAGCGGTTGTCGAAGAATCTAGAAAGATTCTTGATGCAGGAGGGTCTTCAGCTATAATCCTCCTTGACCTTAGCGCATCCTTTGATACGGTGAACCACCGAATTTTGGTCCACCGTCTTAGAGGTGTGAGGGTAACTGGTTCAGCCTTATCATGGTTGCAATCTTTTCTGGAGGAAAGATTTTTCCAGGTGTTTGAGGGTGAGGTCATTTCAAAATCTGTTCCCCTACACTGTGGAGTCCCTCAGGGCTCAGCTCTGAGCCCCACTCTGTTAATATGGCTCCGCTGGCAGAGATTGTATCCCCCTTTGGGGTCCACATAGTGACATACGCAGATGATACTCAACTGGTCGTAGCACTGAATCATTCAGACCAGGCATCCAATGGTCTTCGTCCCTGTCTGGAGGAAGTTACCAAGTGAATGAATCTGTTGCATCTAAAATTGAATGGCGACAAGACTGAGCTTATGGTGCTTGGCAATCCTCTGTGTTTTAAAGCAGATACAATGTGGCCAGCCTGCATGGGCCCTCCCCCCGCCCCTGAGACCGAGTTAAAAAGCCTGGGTATCTGGCTGGATCAGGACCTCAGCTTTAAAGTTCAGGCCAGGAAAGTTGTTACCTCTTGTTATGGCATCCTTAGGATGCTGCACAAAGTGCTCCCCCTGCTTCCCTTCCAGGCCAAAAAGCTGATGATCCAGGCACTTATCCTATCTAGGATAGATTATGGAAATTCCCTATACCTAGGCACGCCAATATCGGCAATTGCGAAACTGCAGACTGTGCAAAATTGCGCAGCAAGGATGCTTATGGAGACCCCTAATGGACACTCTGCAAGGCCCGCTCTGCGTTCCCTCCACAGGCTCCCTATTCAGGAGAGAGTCAATTTCAAGGCTCTGTGTATCACCCAAAAGTCGATGGAAGGGAATGGCCCACCAATCAATAATGCTATGATCCAGCCCTATCGGGCGAATAGGCAACTGCGTTCAGATGAGCTTCACCTGGCAGTTGTACCCAGGATTATAGAAGGCCAGAAGTGGTGGCAGGCTTTTTTCGTATAAGGCCTCCAGACTTTGGATCTCCCTTCCACTGTATCTACGAAAGGAATCTAATAATTTAGCCTTCGGAAAATAGTTAAAGACTTGGCTTTTCCCCTAGGTGTTGTTTTTGTCTCAGTTACCTGTCTCAGCACTGGGATGCCTCCGGGTAGCCATGCGCTATAGAAGTGCTGTTTCATTCTTTCATTCATTCATTCATTCAACTATAACTCACGCCTGCAATGCACTGCTTATGACCTCACATATTACATCACTCATGACATGGTCAATGACATCACTGATGAAATCTCAAATGACATCACTGATGACATCATCCAGTGACTCTGAGGGGCATATTCTCAAGGACATATCGCCGAGTTATCGCCACCTTAACGCATCAAAAGTGGAGATAGGTTTAACGCCCCATTCACAAGTGGGTGCAAACTGCAGACATCGGCAGTATTCCCGCGATAACTGCCGCAAAATTTATCTCCACGGGTGACACCACCAACTAACCCTAATGAGATGCAGAGTAGGCGTTCCCGTGCAGAAACTCACGAAAACACCACAACACCACTTTCACAACGAACTGCCAGATCTGCGATGCGAACCAAAAACAGGCGATAAACCGCGGTAGCAGCAGGGAATTAACACCTGCCTTTTGCTGGTGTTAAGCAGGACAACTACCTGCAGTATGAAAGGGAGCCCAGCCAAGATCCACATCTGAAGACCCACAGATGCCATGGAGCCAATGATCATGCAGCTCGGAGACCCATGAGGGCCACAACACCCACCGCACCACCCCCAGGCCCGCCACCACCCCCAGGACCCGCCCCACCCCCCGGACCACCAGAGAGGCAGCGTACACAAAGACAGCAGACCCTCCTTAAACGCACCAGCCGCACAGACCTAACGCCAGAGGAGGTCATTGCCCACTACAGGCCCAACAGGACAACCATCCCCCGCATTCTGACCCACATCGCCCACCAGCTGACAGTACCAACACAGCGGACAACCAACATCCCTCCGCAGACAAAGCTGCCGGCTGTGCTGCACACATTGGCCTCTGGTACCTTCCAACCCACAACTGCCAGAGTCGGAGGAGTCTCACAGCCAGCCCAATTCAAGTTCATCACACCTGTCCTGGATGCCATCATCAGCCTGGAACCCCAGCACCTCCACTCCACCCACACTGCGCAGGAGCAGCTGGAGACCAAGCAAGGCTTCTACGCCATAGCTGGATTCCCTCACGTGTTGGGGCAATCGACTGCACACATGTACCCCTCGTGCCCACTGCCGACACTGCACACAACTACCGCAACAGAAAGCACATGCATTCCATCAATGTGCAGGCAATAGTGGACCACCGGGGACTCCTCAACAATGTTGTGGCCAACTCCCCAGGCAGTGTGCATGATTCATACATCTCCCGACAGTCCATCATCAACCAGCGCTCCCAGGATGGCACCTATGGAAATGCATTGCTCGATGGTAAGTACCAAATGAACACACCACACACCTCCACTCCACAGTCATGCAACTCACGACACTGGCAATGGGCATGCAGCAAAACTACATGCAACATGCCACACAACATGCCAACTGACCAGACACGACAACACAACTCCATTGGGAACCTGGGCTTGCTATGCACACAACCCAGCCACGGCATGGCACCACAGCCACTCAATAGCAGAATGTGAGGAGAGGCCTGGAGCAGGCATGAGCGAGAGCGGCAAGTGACTAATGAATGAGAACCTACCCAATGCCAGGTGTGGCATGGATGTGCCGGACATACTTCAGTGTGCAAACCACGGAAATGGCCATGTGGACATTAACTGCTGGTGCATGGAGTGTAGTGGCCAGTGGACGCTACCATGTCCCCACAGGCTGTGGGGCAGAATGCGGAAATGTCGCTCGTTACGTCCCCCCCTGTATGCGCGGGCGGAGTGGGTTGGCCCTACGTACGCCAGGCCTGAGTAGGGGTGTGAATAAAAAGGCCGTCGCAATGGGCATGGTTCTCATTCGGAATGGCCAACGTGTCTGCCAGGGCGTTGCCTCTCAGCCCGCCATGAGGCCGGCGCCGTGCGCGGCGGGGCCTGCGTCCCTTTGCACCTGCTGCAGCCTGGGCCGCTGGTCCCCAGACCCGTCATGCCTGCCCCAGCGCACCAAGGAGGCTCCGCTCACCTGCCGACACCGGCGTGTGTCAAAGAGGGCCCACCACGTGCCAGTGCAAGCTCCAAGCCCCAGTCCCGCGACCTCTGCAGCCTCCGCAGACCATCGCTGGCCTCCACGACGCTGGCCCACAGTACTCCTTTTTCGTTTACATACCCCACCGGCGTACTCTTCGGCCCAGTTGTTGGCACATGTTGTACTGAGTCGTGAGTTTTGAATGGCAGTGACCCCAAGTCTGTGGCAGCGTCCACATCACTAAACTCCCTCCGATCAGTGAAGCCAAAGTCTGCATCGCAAGCCTGCGACACATGGTGCCACTAACCCTGTTCAACGCAAGCCTGCGACACGTGGTGCCACTAACCCTGTTCAACGCAAGCCGGCGACACTTGGATGAGGGCTCAGGCCTACACTGCGGTCCAGTAGGTCCCACATGTGGAACTGTGTCCTGAGTTTAGAATGGCAGTGACCAAATGTTAATTGCTGCGTTTATATCACTGAACTCCCTCCGATCAGTGTCCCAAACTCTGCATCGCAAGCACACAACACGTGTCTGTGGGCCTGTGCTGACCGCTGCCCCCGGCCTACACTGCGGTCCAGTAGGTCCCACATGTGGAACTGTGTCTTGGGTAACTTATGGAGGAGTTCACACCATTGGACATGCCTCATCGCAGGCGGCATCCCCTATCAGCACCGATGCCACTAACTCTGTCGCCAATGAGTTATGGGCACTCTCTGGTTGAACTTTGGTGGCGTCTGAGTCCATGGCCTGGGGGTTGTCTGCACCATCATCTGGCTGGGACGGACTTGGTGTTCGACATATGTCTGTTCCATTCATCTCCACCATAGTGACTGTTTCTGCGTGGTTCTGCCCTCTGCATCATGCCCTGGGGGTACACCTTCCACTGTCCACCGAGACACTCCGTGACAACCCCCTTTGACATCTACGAGAACCTGCTCTGCTCTCATGACCCTGCCCCAGTGCACCGCAAGTCAGCGGCCCGTGGCGGTAGGCCCGTGCAGGACGCTGTGCATCCGGGGCCACTAACTCTGTGCAGCTCAAGTCATGGAGCCTTTATGGTTGAATGGTTGTGTCCTTTACGATGTACACTGTTGTCGTTTTTTGGCTGCACCAGGCACTCCATGACGGCTGGTGTACACACACCCCACACACATCCAACATAGGTGTCACTCGACATGTGAGCCTGCTAATAAAAGTGGCCGGGCGCACATGCCCGTAGCCATTCACACCATCTAAGCAAGTGTGTCCGTGTGGTCATTATGTCAGCATGATGGGCCCGAGCCCTGCAACATCACAGTGTGCTGTCTTCAGCGGACGATACCATGTCACCTCAGGAGTGGCTAAGACCTTGGACATGTAGCTTCGCCCGCCCCCCCTGCATGCACAGGCGGCGTGTGCTGGTCCGGCATACGTCAGGTCAGCGCCGGGGTGTGCTGATTCGGCAGGGGGATCAGGGCGTGGCTCTGGTCTGGCCTTGAGCAGGAAGTGCGGTAAGCGTGTCTCTGTGTTGGAGTGTTGTCACCACCAGGGCCACAGTAGTCAATGTTGCAATGTAGCATGCACCCGGAGGGTGGGCCCGAACGTACGGGGAAATGTAGGAGCGCAAGACCGCTCGGGGTCTTGGCTCATACATGCCAAGTGTTATGTGTATCAGTCCTGCGGCTGCATAAGTCAGATGCCTAGCCTCAATCGCAGCGCGATCACAGCCAGCCATGGACTGTACACCTGTGTCTCCCCTGTCCACACCATTGACCTGTACTCACGTGGCCGCACACCCTCAATGGCCAGCTTCACGGTGTTGTTTGCATGCCGCTGGACATGCGCAGACAGGCATGACAATGGTGTGCCGTAGGAGTGCACGTGATACAACCGCGCAGCGCACACAGGTGTGGGGGCTCGTGGGAGGGAGGAGCAGCTGTGAGGCAACATAACACACAGTGAGGCTGCTCATGTGCTACGTGCTCGGCATATCATCCATGATTCCCTGGGTCGCAGACATCCCACCCCACCCATGACAGGCCTCTGTACATCTCCTGTATGCAAGCAGATGGTAAAGTTACTGTAGGCATGAAAGGTCCTTTGTCTGAACTATCAGGCGGAAGCACATCTGCAGCTCCGAGCTGGGACTTGCATGTGCCCAGCACCCCCTGACAGATACGATAGCATTTGCTGGCGACTCCCACACTACACACTGCCTGACGTGAGACCAACGTGTACACATCCCACACACAGAAGTCCTTGGTCATAGTTAGCGTGCGTGAAATGGCCTTCACACGTACTCCCACCCCACCCCAGGCCTGCACCCGTTGCACACAGACACTGCTCATTGATCCGAGCTGTGGCATTTCATCTACAGGACTGGTGCGGGTCAGCACGGTGCCGCTTCAAGCAGAGCCACTGACGCAATGGCAGACCATCTCGGACACATGCACAACTCCAGTCACGTGGACCGGTACCGTGCACGTCTGCTGCATGTACTGGGGGCACTGCCATTGGCAGTGCTGCGGATCAGTTACCGGCTAAGCTTCCGCCTTGCCAACGTCACCTGCGTTCAGCCTGTGTTGCATTGTCACTCGTGCATCTTCGAGTGGACCATGGATGTCTTTCTCTCCAACGTAACAGTAGCTGACCTGGATTCCGACATGTGTGTGCGCCCCCTGTTGGACCACGACTAGGAGTGTCACCGTGATGCCCGTTTATGGCATGCCTGGATGATTGGCATGCATGCTGGCAACTGGACCTGGGAGATTGCACGAGTCGTCGTGTGCAGTGACCACATTGAGCCGCTCCCCTATTGGGCTTTAGTGCCAATTGGGGCCAGGGGTTGGAGTCAGCACATCTGTCCGGGACAGCTGATGGGTTACATCGCCGACAAGTTCGATGTAGTCGACAACGAGCTCAAGTTGGAAATGTTGGCCTACGCTGCTGCACTCGCGTTCATGGACGAGTGACAACGTACCTGCAGCCACAACTGAATGTGACCCATTGCACGTGTCCCGGTGCCTGTTGGGGATCTGGTCACATGTCCCAAGACGACAGTGGACATGGCTGCATTGGCCTGGACTCCGGATACATGCGCGGACAACCAACGCGCGTTGGCACTGACTTGTGTGGGTGATGGACTCCCCCGGGGTGGACATGGGCGCTTTCCAACGTTCCTCATTCAGACATGCAGTCAGACATGCAGTCCGAGCAAGATGGCCGCGAAGTAGGAGCTCTCTGCTAGAGCTCCAGGGTTGGGGATAACCAAATCGGTTTAAATCCCCTTGCTAACCCCGCTCCCACCCAGCCATCCGTCCGCCCGCCGTTCTCAACACACCGGATCACTTTGGAGTCAAAAGCAGCTTACCTACAAAGAGGATCGACGTCCGTCCAATGCGCCTTTCTCCTCCCCTGCCTCACCGCTCCCTGCCTGCAACGACGTCTCCGGGACTGCGCTGGATGTGCCTGGGAGAAATGCCCCGGGCCGTTTGCGGGTCTTGCCGCATCACCACAACCTATAACAGCTGACTATGTTGGGGCTGTGATCGCGGCGGCCTGAGATCGTCGACTAGAGCCAGTGGATTGTCGACCCCGCTGCAGGACGAGGCCATCTGCCCTCCGCCCCCGTTTCTGCTGATGCACGAGCCCGCCGATCGCGTGCCCAGCGGCGGAGTCGGAGCCGCGAGCCCGCTGCCTCGACATGCAGAGGATTTCCAGAGCCAAGCCCCCAGGAGTGGTGCTTCAGTCCAGGTAAGAGCCCCAAACATGCGCGGCTCCCTGCAGGACTGAGATAAGACCGCATCGACACGATCCACATCCCGCCGTCTACACTATCCCTAGTGCGATGGGATAAGGCGCATGAGGATCCAGTGGAGAAAGAAGATCTCCGTGAGGCCCGATTACACGGCCCGGGGAGTAAAAGCTGTGAAAAATATAGAACAAACACTGATTTGGGGAGTCTGACTGCAGCTTGCCTGACCTTAAAATGGCGGCCGCCACTGATCCAGTCCTATAGGTGATGAGACGCAGGGCAGACAGTATGCAGTAACTTTTCGTCCGTTTTCTCCTCCTCCTTTCGCACATGTGTCTTTTGTTTTATTGCCACACCATCTTGAACAGAGGAATGACTCCTTCTATAGCCTCAATTCGACTTCCTCCAAAATGGTAGCAGTCTGGAAATGACAATAGAAAGAGGACTCTGCAATGGAAAGAAACAAGGGCATACAGCTACACAATAAGATATGTTCACTAAGGTGGTGGCCATCTTGGAATGGCCTTCAATAGCCTCCAATAAAATAAATGTTGGTTTTTGAAATAACATTAGAAAATACGTTTTACATACATCCTAACCAAGTTATCTAATCAAATAACTTCTTCTCCCAATGAGGATAATACCCTAATAACCACATACATAAGGTATTAAAGGACAGCTAAGACATTAGCATGAATCACAGAAAGACTCAGGGGGCAAAAGGATAGACCAGAGTGGGACATTAGGAAACAAAGGAGAATAGAGACATATTCAGGAACGACAGTAGACCTGTAAACGTCCTGAGATAGGTAATGGACTAGAAGATACATCAAAGTGAGACCACCTCTGTAGAACCTCAGCGGAGAATTATTTTATCGCCATCAGTAACTATGGCCGGAACCAATTTAAAACCAGCAGGCAATAACTCTTACGCCATAAAGTACCCAACTAACCTATCTAAGAATGCAGCAAAAAAATTCAAACGTAACCTAATTAGAAAAAACCCAGACACGCTGATCTCTGACCCCTCCTTTAATCTAAACAAAGGCATTATTGTAAATGACTTGATATTTTTCACCAGAAAAACTGCTAAATGGCGCACTGTCATTACGAAGATGTTCAACGTAAAAAATATAAGCAATATCCCACATGGTACTAAACTATTGATCATCCCGTCACCAAGATTAAGAACGGAACTATGCATAACTATCTACAAGAACGGTATTGTGCTTATACAAGCGGCCAACAACGAGTTAGAAAAGTTTGACAACATGTTTTCAACCTTAAAAGAATGTGTAGAGAACACAAGGTCTCAACAACACCTGACCACACAAGCAGTCACCCTATCTACCACCAACACAACCACCACAGTCGTCATAATACCTAGAGACCCTCAACAGCCACAACCTACAATTCTGTCAGGAGACTCAACTGTGACAAGAGACGCACTGGACGGGACTTGCACAGAGATAGGAAAAGTATCTGTACTACACGCCAATATCGCTCCGACGCCTGTACATCGGGAAAAACCAGCCCCTTTACACCAGGATATTATCACGCCCACACATAGGCCATTTAATGGGAACCCCAATCCAGCAATAAGGGATAGGGAAGCCAACACCCCTTACATACCCCCCTCTACAACAGTACAAATAGCACCTGCGTCCTTACGAAACTCACATCCCCCTACTAATGACACAAAAAGGAATAATGAAAAAGTCACAGATCTAAAACACCGGGGCACAAACAAAACTCGTAATAGGCAGATGCGCACCCCTAGTATATCACCTCATACACAGAGAGCAATCGAAACTCTTCAAATTCAAGCGGACAATATGTCACAGGACATTCTAAGAGCATTGCACGCCATGGAAAAAATACTAGAAATCACTGTAAGAACACACTCAAAAGTCGAACTCATTCAAAAATCAATGCTTGATCTACAAGAAAAGAGTAAAGGGACAGCCATGCCAAATAGACATAATTGACCACACAGAAATCTTAAATATTTATCAGAGGATGAAACCCAAACCCTACTTGGATCATATGAGTCTACAGACATCAGCCGAGGCGAGGCAATTAGATCAGTCCCAATCAATGCAAATAGAACGTCCGGGCCTAAAAACAGAAAACCCAACCTTAACAACCTAAAACAAGTCAAGCTAACCACCAATACTCAAGAGATGAACTCCAGTAGCTCAGGGAAACCACTGATATGCCAACTGCTCAACTGTCGTTCCGCAGCAAAACATGCCTCAGACATTGCGGCACTCATCATTAGTCAGGAAGTTGACGTGACAATCTTAACTGAAACATGGCTCACGGAATCCTCCTCCCCGGTCATGGATCTGCTGGTGCCTCCTCATTACAATATTGTGAGATTAGACAGACAAAAAAGACAGGAGGCGGTATAGCCTGCATACACCGATCTGACATTGAGGTCAGCCAAATACACTCAAACCCTCTTGAATCCTGTGAATACCTTGGTCTTGGTATAAGAACTGCAGAGAATCAAAGGTGCAACTTGCATGCGCTCTATCACCCACCAGGCGATAATGCCCCATTCATAGACCAGTTAATGGAAATCATCACGGCTAACGCTAACAGTCACACTAATGACATATTCCTAGGCGACTTTAATTTACACTGGGACGACAATAATGACAAACAGGTCAACGCACTGAAAGACTTTCTAATAGACCTAAACCTGACTCAAGCCTGCACACTGCCAACACACTCAAAAGGGGCAACCTTAGACTGGGTAATCTCGAGGGCCAAGGATATTACAATCAACTCAATTGTTCCTTGCGATTGGTCGGATCACCATGCCATAACCTTCCATATACCCACCGTAATAAGAAAAAACAAGACCACGCAACCGGTCAAAACAAAAAAATGGACACGAGACACCAAAGACCCTAATATTGAGCAACTTGTAGCAAGATGTGAGAAAGATCTAAATCCACCTGACAACGTGCTGAACGTCAACGAACTCACTGATCACTACACCACATCAATGACGAATATAGTCAACTCCACCATGCCACTAAAACTGAAAAGAGTCTCAGAGAAAGATAAAAATCCATGGTTTAATGGGACACTGAATGAAGACAGGCGGAAGCTGAGACTGGCAGAAAGAAAATGGAGACAGCACCCATCATCCCCCAGCTAAAAACTCTCAGAAAAATCAGAAATGAATACAACAAAAGTGTCCTCAACTCCAAAAAGGAATTTTTTAGATTCGAACTGGATAATGCCAAAAACAGACCACGGAAACTTTTCGAGATGTTAAAACAACAATCCAATAAATTGGCCAAATCTGCCCAAGAAGTAACTAAAACTCAACTGAGCTGCGAGGAATTCTCAACATTCTTCATAGACAAGGCCAACACGCTTGAAAGAGATCTCAAGATGGCAGCTGACAACCTCGCTAGCCAACTACCTCTACAGAACGATGCTACCGTGAAAAACGATCATGATAAGACGAAAAACAAAGCACAATGGTCGACCTTCAAGCTTTATGACCAGAATACCATTGCCAAAACTCTCTCAGATATCAAACCAAATAACCACTACAATGACCCCCTCCCCTCTAAATGCCTAAAAAGAATCAACCATATTGTCATCCCAATATGGACAAAAATAATCAATGCCTCACTATCTCAAGGGGTCCTACCAGAATGCCTAAAAACAGGTCAAGTCCTACCCATCATCAAAAAACCTACAGCGGAACCTACTTTCGTCCAGTAACCAATATTCCTTTACTTGCCAAACTAATTGAAAAATGTGTGCAAAATCAGCTGAGCAACCACATCAATAATTTTAATCTGCTGGACGACTGCCAATCTGGATTCAGACCAGGCCACAGTACGGAAACAGCAATCTTACATATAGTGGATGATGCGCTACAGGCTCTAGACCACAATAAAACATGTCTACTAGTTCTTCTTGACCTGTCGTCTGCATTCGACACGGTAAATCATGAAAAATTGCTAGCCCGGCTTGAAGACAGGATGGGACTATCTGGAAATGTTCTGAAATGGTTTGAATCCTTCCTCGAGAACAGAACACAAAGATTCCTGGTCAACCAGACACTATCCCCATCTTGCCCAAACTCGATTGGAGTCCCACAGGGATCAACACTATCTCCATCACTATTCAATCTATATGTAGAACCCCTTACAGAAATCCTCCGAGACGCAAACATATCCTACCACATGTACGCAGATGACACCCAGATCTATATCAAGATATCATCACTGGAAGAGATCAAGACAATGAATGAGGCCTTAAAAATGTCACTACAATGGTTAACCAACAATCATCTGAAATTAAATGCACAAAAAACAGAATTCCTATTAATATCACCGCCGAAGAACCCCACAAATGTGAAGGAATGGGCCAAGCTGATCACTGCGCTAAACTGCACCCCTACCCTAGTTGACTCAACAAAATCACTGGGAATCACGCTTGATAAGAACCTAGACATGAAAGCCCACATCAAATCAATGGCTAATAGTGCCTGGTTTCACCTGAACTATATTAGAAAAGTGAAACCTCTCATTACTACGGCGGACCTCAAATTGGCAGTTCAGTCCCTGGTTATCTCAAGGATTGAATATGGATGTACAACACTAACAGGTCTATCAAAAATCTCCACAGCACCACTAAAAGCTTGTCTCAATGCGGCCTCAAGACTCATTACAGGTTCTAGAAAATACGACCATATCTCCCCACATCTGAAAGCACTAAACTCGCTTCCATACGAAGCCAGAATTCAACTTAAACTGGCTTATATTACCCACAAAGCACTCCACTACAAAACACCAATGTACTTAGCCCAGAAAATTGAGCTATCGGGGGGAAGCAGGCTGGCCAGGAGTGCCAAAGAGCTGTTGCTGAAACCGCCCATCTTTCGGAAGAAGAAAACGCATGACAGAGCATTCTCCGGAGCGGCACCCAGAATCTGGAATTCACTCCCTCCAAACATTAGAAAAATTCCAAATCTGGCAACATTCAAGAGGGAAGCGAAGATCTTCCTAATGAGCAAGTTCCTTCCCTAGACAAGACTGTTCATCATCTGCACCGTGGTTAATAACCAGAAGTAGCATAGCCCTGTCTTGTATGGATACATCCTACACAAAATGACCTCATAGACATTTACGAATGTAAAGATAAAATTACCAGGTAGTTGCGAAAACCTCTTTAACTGTTCAGTACCACAGTTAATAGATCGTTGTAGTACTGATGTAAAACATTCAAACGGCACACATCAGATCTATGTTGGATGATACCACTGCGTACACCTTTGTATTCTAAACAGTTCTTAACTTGTTTTTGTTGAAACTGGTATGAAAGACATGTACCTGAGTCATATATATATATTACTGCTGCTATACCAATGTAATCTAAACTGTACCTATTGTAAATGTAAAGCGCTCTGATACCCTTGGGTCACGTTCGCGCTATAGAAAACTCTATAAATAAATAAATAAATGCTGCTGCAGTGGTCTGCATGTTGTGGCACTTCTCTTGGCCGTACTGACACGCAATTGTTGATGAGGTTTCCGCACCTTCACTTGTCTCCAACTGTGATGAGTGTTGATATGTATGCAAATGTGTGTGTCACGGCCTATCTGGGTCACTGCCATACATGCATTGCTACCCCATCAGGGCTGTGGGTTGGTACTTGTGCATTATCATGTCTCTGTTTCGTGCTTTGCTAGATGCGTATGGCCATTTACCGGCCACAAGCGGGTGCACTTGTGTCCTGTGTTCGGTTGTGCAAATGTTGGTGTTTGTACCACTTTGTGTTCGATGTTGGGGTGCTCTGCTTCCTATGTGTGTGTGCTGCATTGTGTGTGAGATGGCCCTTCAGCTCTGATTTGGCTCACCCTTCTCCCTTTCAGGCAGTGTGGTTTTCACTTCTGTGCTTGTTCAGTGGTGTGATATTGCCGACTTGTGTGACTTGTGCTCTTGGTTGGTGTTGTTACTCTTGGGCATGGTTTGTCTGCAGTTGTGCTGTGCTTAATTGTGCATGTGTGCCATTGTGCCCATCTCCCCCGTCCCCCAGTCTCTGGTCGTTCCTCTCCCTGTTGCTGTTGTGTCTGTTGATTTTGAGCAGTTTCTGGTCTCCGACTCCTGCCACCATCTCCAGACTGATGTGGTGGACACCATTTCCTCCATGTCATCCAGCTCCTGGTGTGGCGCTGGACTCCCACCTTCTGGTTGTTGGCGTGTTTCTGCTTGTTTTTGCGTTTCGCATCATTCCTGCTGTTCTGGTTTTCTTCCATTGTCCTCCTCCGCTATCCGGCTGCATTCACCTTGTCCACGATGGACTGCCAAGTACAATGTTTTGTTGCCAATGGGGCTTGTGGGGTTGTGTACTAGCTCCGACTGCCTCCATTGTGCTTCGCTGTTGTTTTCTGTTTGGTTTGTCTTCCTTTTTCCTGCTTTTGTTGTGCTTATTCCGGCCTGCCGTGTGTGTGTCGCGGGCCTGGTGCTGCTTATCGCTGCTTTCCTCATCGCGAATGGGCTCATCGCACTTTATTTGCGTTGGGGTTTGTGTTTTTATCTCCGTCGCGGTGGTTGTATCGCGGACATTGGCCGCGTTTTCGGGAAACTATCGCATGGTACCGCTGTGTTGTGAATTCCATGTTAACACTGGGTTATTTTCCCGTGATGGACTGCAATGTGTAAAGTTGCGTTAAAATGTTTTGGAGATGTTTAGCGCACGTTCTTGTGAATATACCCCTGAGCGTTTTAAAAAAGTTTATGAGTGGTAAATATATATATCAAGGTGCATTGGTGAATCAGTGGGTGTATAAATGTCTGTATGGATGATTCAGTTGATGCATGACTGATTGCATAAGTTGAAATTAGGTGTCTCAGCAATTGTATGGGTGACTGACTGGTTGTGTGATTGTCTGTATCAGTTTGTCAGTTGGTGTCTAAGTGGCTGTATGGGTTTGCAAGAGGGTTTGTGAGTGCCTGCATGGATGAGTTAGTGGGTGAGTCATTCTGAGTATGAGTTAGTGAGTGTGTAAGAGAGGGGTTGTATATGTGACTGAGTGTGTGTATGGCTGTGTCAGTGAGTGAATGAATGTGTCAGTGGTATATGGGTGAGTAACTGCACATGTGGAAGGCAGAAAAGGTGAGTGTTGGAGAATATGAGTGACTGTATGTGTGACTGAGTGCTTGTGAGTGTGGCTGTATGGGTGAGTGTGTGCCTGTGTCAGTGACTATAGGTGAGTATGTGTTAGTATCTGTAGGAATAAATGAGTGGGTGTGTGTATAACGGTATCATTGAGTAAATGGCTGTGTGATTGATTCTATAGGTGAGTGAGTAGGTGTATGAGTAGCTCTATGAGTCTCTGACTGTGCTTGAGTGGCTGTATGTGTGGATGAGTGGATTTATCAGTGGCTGTATTAGTGAGTGAGTTGGTGTATGAGTGGCTGTATGGGTAACTAAGTGGATGTGTGTAGACCTATGAATCAGTGAGTGAGTGTGTAAGTACTGGCATGGGTGTGTCAATGGTTTTGAGAATGCTAGTGTAGAAGTTGGAATGGGTGTATGAAAGATTATATTGGGGTGTGAGTTGGTGCGTCAGAGAGTCTGTGGTTTCATTTGAGATGTCATGAGTGATGTCACTGACCATGTCATGAGTGATGTAATATGTGAGGTCATAAGCAGTACATTGCGGGGGCACAAGTTATAGTTAGCTCAGCTAACTATAACTGCTTAATTTCTCTGGTTTTGTGCAAGTGAATTCTGAGCCTAACTATAATGGCCCTGTAACCTTTGGGTTTTTTTCAGTGAACTTCTAAGGTTTTTGAAATGCTAATTCCTAACTATAAAGTCCCTGTAAGCTTTGTTTTTTTGTGTGAATTTCTATGGTTTTTTAATTAGCAATGGTGTTTGCAGAGTGGTGGGGAAAGGAGGCGGGGCCTCTGACCAGCTCCCAGGAATCCCGCAGTGTAGGACTTACAGAAAGTACCAGGAGGGCTTCTTGGTCCCCAAGGTCCCTTAGCATCCAAGAGAACTTCATTCCCAAATCAGTAGAGTGCCAGGAGACGTGTTTGCAGAGTGGTGCAGAAAGTGGACGTGGCCTCCGAAGACCTCTTAGCAAACTGACTGTGTGGGACTTGCTGGAGGTAACAGGATGGGTAGTTGGCCCCCAACGGCCCTCAATAGCCAAGGGGACTTCATCCCCCAACAAGTACTGTGCCAGGAAGCGCGCTTGCACAGTGGTGGAGAGTGGGCATGCTTCATGATTGCACAGGTAGTACCTGTGTGATTTTATGAGTGACATTGCCAAGAACATACTGCGAATATCGGGTGTTTTTGACAAAGCATAAAACACATATATAGACATATTTTACATAAAGTTTCAGTGTAGCTATTTCGTAAGATACTAATTTAACTTTCTCCTTTGTATACATTTGTCGAAATAACTACATCAAAAATGTATTTTCCTTCTTCACAGCAACACTGAAGGTCTCAATGAAATCAGTAGTCACAAATACAAATGACAACATTTAAAACAGATATTTAAACATGTTTTACACAAAGTTTGAGTCTCTCTGTTTAGTAACATGATTGTTTAGCTTCATTTTAACAATACATTTAACAAAAACAACAATTTCAAAAAATAACTTTCAACATCTGAACTGCTCCAAAACTAGTACAATGCACACTGTGTGAAAAAAATCCACTCTAGGGGGACGAATAAAAAATATTCATGTGGAATAATGTACATGGTCTTTCATCTTAAAACCTAACATAGAAAACTTCTTTAACTGGCAATCAAGTAGAGGGAAGCTGGAAGACCATCTACATCAGTGGCACCAGCAACAATTCCCACCCAGAAAGTTCTTTAAGAGGTGCAGACTACTGCAACAGATATGCCTCCAGAGTTTTCAAGAATGGCCTTCACAAAACCACAAAAAAAAATCAAAAACAAAACAGAAAATCATGTCACTGTAAAATAAAGGAATATCATTGGATAATTAACTTTTCAACTAAAAAAATAAAAAGAACACACCCATTTATCTATCTTGAACATTCTTTAAGAGGAGTTCATAGTGATCAGATTCACGCAATGCACAGTGTGTCACAAGACATTGTTAAGGGGTACTGTTAGACCTGGCATCATTGGCGCGGGTCTCCCTTCCTCTTTTCGCTTCTTACCTTTTATGTTGGCTGGATTTAGATGCTCTGGGCGCTGTGCCACTGCCAATCAGTGACACAGCGCGAATGCTCCCTGTGTAAAGATAACTGTATGAATTGGGATAATCATAATTGGCTCGTTTGGTTTACCTGTCAGTCCCTAGTATCAGTGCACTGTGTGTGCCCAGGGCTGGTAGACCAAATACTGCTGGTGGGCCGGCAGCGCTGATTTGCGCTACCCACCGAAGCAGCTTGTAAAGTATGTCTGTGTAGCATGTTCTAATAGCGAGTTACCCTCCATTTCACTGTTTACTATTGTGAGGCTATCCGTTCTCATAGGCCAGAATGGGCAGACTGAGTATTACATGCCCTAATCCTACCTGCCCCCAGGAACCTGATAGGAACGTCGAATTTGATATGTTTAAGCTCAGGACATTGAGATACATCTTTTAGTAAGGATTATTTGCGTAGCCCATGTTCGAAAATACCTCTGCTAGAAACAAGGTATTTTCTGGCCTCAGCTTTCCTGTAGGCTTTGCTGGCGTGTGTATTGCCCGTCTAGTTTTGGAGCAGCAGGGCCAGCTGGGTCAGACCTGGCTGGAGTGAGAGATCGGCATTTAGAGTATGGAGAGGGGTGACTCTTTGATCTGAGCAGGGCCGTGCCTGGCAAGGTGAATGAAACTCCACCTCCCACTGGGCGTCTGATAGCAGACCCCAGATTCTCAAAGGGCAGGATGTCGCCTCGTAAACCAAGTGCTCCCCGACCCCACTGAACTGGTTCTGGCTGGATGCAGTGATTTGTGACTGCAGAGAACAAAGACTTTTTAGGTATAAAACGCTGCGCTGAAACCTGTTTCAAGTGTGTTCCTTCTGGATGTCAAGACGAAACTCTGTCCGAGCGGACAGAGGAAAGGACTTTGAAAGTTTCACCAAGCTTGCTGAAGAAACTACCCAAGGGCCTGAATTGAGAGCGCCTCCTGCTGAAGTCTCAGGGACATTAGACTTCACCCCGTAAGCTGCCCGAATTCCTTTGCTAGGAATTCAACTTGCAGGTGAGGCCTCCGTCGAGTAATCCGGCACCTCTAGTCCTACTGTGAGGAACGCGGACTGGTAACCCTTGTGAACTCTGTGTGTGGGCCGCCGCAGCTAAGAGAGAGCTGCCGCCGCTGAGTGCCCGCCTTAATTTGAATCTTCAGAACCTTCGCTGAAACTGTGTGGGCCGCCGCAGCTAAGAGAGAGCTGCCGCCGCTGAGTGCCCGCCTTAATTTGAATCTTCAGAACCTTCGCTGAAACTGTGTGGGCCACCGCAGCTAAGAGAGAGCTGCCGCCGCTGAGTGCCCACCTTATTTTGAATCCTCAGAACCTTCACTGAAACCCTGTGGGCCGCCGCAGCTAAGAGAGCTGCCGCCGCTGGATGCCCGCACTTGTGTTAGTTGTGCAACATCGTGGATTGTCCTTTGAGCCGCCGCAGCTAAGAGAAAGCTGCCGCTGCTGAGAGCTCGCCCCCTTGCTAACTCTGCATCATCGTGATTTGTCCTGTGAGCCGCCGCAGCTAAGAGAGAGCTGCTGCCGTGGAGTGCTCGCACATTTGCTAACTTTGCATCACCGAGATTTGTCCTGTGAGTCGCCGCAGCCAAGAGAGGGCCGCCGCCGCTGAGTGCTCGCACCTTTGCTAACTTTGCATCATCGTGATTTGTCCTGTGAGCCGCCGCAGCTAAGAGAGAGCTGCTGCCGCGGAGTGCTCTCACCTTTGCTAACTTTGCATCAATGGGATTTGTCCTGTGGGCTGCCGCAGATAAGAGAGAGCTGCTTCCGCTGAGTGCCCGCATCTTTGTCAACCTTGCACCATCGTGAATCGTCCCGTGGGCCGCCGCAGCTAGGAGAGCGCTGCTGCCACCGCAAGCCCACCACGGAGCTGCACGACGAGAGTCATCGCCACCACCAGCCAGGGCCGCCACAGCCGCGTGCTGCTGCCGCTGGGAGCCCGCCTGTCCCCGAGTGCTTGAATCATTGTGGGTTCACTTTGCGGACCACTGCCATCGAGAACTGTGGTCGCTGGGAGTCCGCCTGTCACCGTCTCCGCTTCTTCGAGAAGCTACGTGCTGTGTCCCCGTCCAACGGCAGGTATCTGGTGCGCAACGGGTTGCGTAGACCCAGGCCTTGAACTCAGTCCGTGCCACGTTCTGGCAAATACGTATTGCCTTTTTAAGTCCCTACTGATTTACGTGCATTGTGACTTTTTAAAACGCTTTTGAGAGTCTCGTACTAAACCTTCGATAAAGATACTATTTTTTCTATACCTACTTGAGTTGTGTCCTTTTGTGGTGTCATTACTGCCTTATTGTGCATGGTCATAAATGCTTCACACACTGCCTCTGAGATAGGCCTAACTGCTCGTGCTACGTTACCACAGGGTTGAGCAGGGGTTACCAAAGGGGGTAGCCCACTTGCCCTGACTTAGGAACAAGGGTCCCTATCTGGACATTGGCGCCAGCCATGGCCAACTAGAGACCCCCATTTCTAACATTGGCGATCAGCAGTGAGGATCAGGACTTGCATTTATGATCCACGTACAATAACTGGTAGACACCACTAGTGAGTACAGACCAAAGCGCAGACACGCGCGGATTTTTTTTTCTCTCAGAATTTTTTTTAGTTGGTTGTTTTAGTATTGAATTGTTGATCGCAGCCATGAGTACTGCTAATAGGGGAAGGCCAACATCCAATGCTTCGGAGGAACTCGCCTTTGAGGAGGAAAGATTAGATACCTATACTGCCAAACAGCTGTAGTCATTTTGTAGGCAATTCGCAGTCCCCGTGATAGGTCACTCTAGGAAGGAGGAGTACCACAAGGCGCTGAAGGCCTGGTGGGAAGCGAGAGAGTCCACTGGGGATGAGGAAGAGAATGCTGGAGGGCAGCAGGATGATGCAGTAGAGGGGGGGGGAGATAGAACACCCTTCAATCCAGGTACTAGTGTATCCCAAAGGAGCCTGACCCCAGAAGGGCTGGAGGACAGGGAGAGAGATAGGAGGCATAGTTTGGAGATGGCTAAATTGGAAGGTCAGAAGGACCTTGAGAGTAAGAAGTTAGACATTGAGAAGAATCGATTGTCATTTGAACTTGAGAAAATGAGAATGGAACATGAGAGAATGTTGAGGGAGATAGAGATCAGGGCGAGAAGTGTCCTGGTCTCCCCCTCTGGTGGCAGCATACCTAGAGTAACTCCTGAGAGTAGAGTTTATATTCCTAAGGATCTCATTAAGGATTTTCACAAGAGTGAGGATATTGGACAATGGTTTGCCGCATATGAGATAGCAATGGTGTCCCACCGGGTCCCTGAGCAGGATTGGGGAGCGGGATTGTGGGGGCGCTTTGTGAGTGATGGTAGGGATACCCTGTTGGACCTGCCTGAGGAGAGCAGGATGGTGTATGCCCATATGAAAGAAGCTTTGATGACCCGTTATGGTTTGACCCCGGAAATGTACAGGCAGAGGTTTAGGACCTGTAAGAAGTTAGAGGGTACCACGTGGGTTGAATATGTGTCTTTTTTCTGCAGAGCAATGGATCGCTGGGTAAAAGGTAGCAAAGTGGAAACTTTTGAGCAATTGTATGATTTGTTTGCGTGGGAGCATTTGTCCAGTAACTGTTTTCCAGAGCTACGACAGCACCTGATTGATAGCAAGCTGACTAACCCTAGGAAGCTTGCTGAGGAGGCGGACCGCTGGGTGAGCACCCGGGTCCGCAAAGGTTTTGTGGGAGACTTCGCCAGAGGTGGGCAGGGTCCCCAGCAGAAAAGTGGGGGGACAAGGGTAAACAGAGGGAGTTCCAGAGAGGGCCCCAAAGTAATTCCCAAGGGAACCAAGCAAGTGGTGTCCCAGCCTCCCCCTGAGAAGAAGCCAGTGTCCCCGACAGGTAGGCCTGTTCATAGGGGGCCCCTTACTTGTTTCAAGTGTGGTCAAGTGGGCCACCAGTATTATGATCCCCAGTGTCCCCAGAGGGACCCCAATTTATCCCCTTGTGCACCACCCCGTGCACCATCCCGCCAGATTGCCAGTGTAGCCCTGGGGGGGAGGAAATGGAGGTCCAAGGTGGGTGGGATCCTGTAGAGTTAACCCTTGTCTCGCAAGGGGATTTCGAGAACGGTCCCTAACCCCACCCTGCCGACCAACACTCAGAAGTACCGGCAGTGGGTGACCATCAATGGCCATAGGGTGGAGGCTCTCAGGGACACCGGAGCTAGTGTGACTGCTGTCAGCTCCCGGTTGGTGTCCAAAGAGCAAGTTGTCCCCCATGCATTCTGCCCCGTAGTGTCATCAGTCAACTCAGAGAGCCAGTGTGAAGTGGCTCAGGTTCCCTTCGAGTGGGGGGTGGTCACAGGAACTCTTCAAGTGGCTGTGAGGGCCGCCATGCCTGTAGACTGTCTGTTGGGCAACGATCTGAGAACTCCCCGTGGGCTACGGTGGAGAGAAAGTCTCATTTGGAAATGTTGGGTTTGCCTGAGTGGGCGTGTGTGACCACTCGGTCCATGACAGCTCAGAAGGATGTTCAGGAGGGTCTGGAGCCTGAAAGTATGGCCCAGGCCCCTGCCTCAAAGAGAAGGGGTAAGGGGCGCGGGAAACCGGCCCCTGCGGTTCCCACGGTCCCGGAGGGAGCAGACCTTGAGGGGGATGCCCTAGAACCTACAGGGGAACAAGTGGCCGAACTGGGGGACCTACCGGAGCTGACCCATTGGCAGCAGGAAGGGGGGCCCTCCAGGGAGGAATTTTGCGAGCAGCAGAGAACCTGCCCTTCTCTTGAGGGGGTGCGGCAACAGGCCGCCGCCCAGGCAGTAGGTGACCAGACAGGGTCACATTGGATCTATTGGGAGAACGACCTCCTTTACAGCGAGCCTAAGGTTGATGAGCCTGGGTCAGCCCATGTGCTGGTGGTACCCCAGCGCTTCAGGACCTTCCTACTGGGGTTGGCTCATGATGTGCCACTGGCCGGACATCTGGGGCAGACCAAGACCTTTGAGAGGCTGGTCACCCACTTCTATTGGCCCCAGATGCGCAGGAGCTCAGATGCTCACTGCAGGACGTGTGCGACTTGCCAGGCAAGTGGGAAGAGTGGGGGGAAGATTAAGGCCCCACTACAGTCCTTTCCCGTGGTAAGCACCCCATTCGAGAGAGAAGGCATTGATATTGTGGGGCCTCTGGATCCCAAGACAGCCATGGGCAACAGGTTCATCCTGGTCTTGGTGGACCATGCCACCCGGTACCCTGAGGCCATCCCGCTCAGGACAGTGACGGCCCCCGTGGTGGGACGGGCACTGATGGGGATTTTCTCCTGTGTGGGATTCCCCAGAGAGGTGGTGTCCGATAGGGGAACTAACTTCATCTCCAAGTACATGAAGTCTCTGTGGGAGGAGTGTGGGGTAACGTATAAGTTCACCACTCCTTACCACCCCCAGGGTAATGGGCTCGCTGGGAGATTCAACCGGACCCTTAAGGGCATGATTATGGGCCTAGGCGAGCCCATGAGGCATAAGTGGGATGTCCTCTTGCCATGCCTGTTGTTTGCTTACCATGAGGGGCCACAGAAGTCCTTAGGGTTCAGTCCCTTTGAGCTGCTCTATGGTCACCCGGTAAGAGGGCCTCTGAATCTGGTCAAGGAAGGCTGGGAGCAATTTTCCAGGAAACCTCCCCAGGATGTATTTAGTTACATGCTGGCCTTCAGGAACCAGACTCGGCATTTCAGGAAACTTGCTGAGGCAAACCTGGAAACCAGCCAGGAAGAGATGAAACGCTGGCATGAACAGAATGCCACTCTGATCGAGTTTCAGCCTGGACAGAAGGTTTGGGTCATGGCCCCGGTGGAGCCCTGTGCGCTCCAGGATAGGTGGACCGGCCCCTTTGAGGTGGTGGAGCGCAAGAGTCCTGTTACCTACGTGGTGGACTTGCAGTCTCCCAGGAACCCCTTGCGGGTCCTGCATGTTAACCGCCTGAAGCCCCACTTTGAGAGGTCTGAAGTGGGCATGCTTCTGGCCGCAGATGCTGGGATGGAGGAGGAGAGCGAGCCCCTTCCTGACCTCCTGTGTGCAGGGGAGCGAGATGGGTCAGTGGAGGGTGTGGTCCTCTCCACCACACTGACCCCTGAGCAGCAGGGTGATTGTCGCCAACTGTTGGGGCAATTCAGTGATCTGTTCTCCCTGGTGCCTAGTGTCACTGATTGGTGTGTCCATGACGTGGACACCAGGGACAGTCCTCCCATTAAGCACAAGGCTTACCGAGTGACTGACCGGGTAAGGGCCTACATTAAGGATGAGGTTACCAAAATGTTTGCCCTTGGGGTGATTGAGTCCTCTAGCAGCCCTTGGTCCAGCCCAGTGGTCCTGGAACCAAAAGCTGCAGTGCCTGGTACCACCCCAGAACTTCGGTTCTGCGTGGACTATCGGGGCCTCAATTCAGTCACGAAGACTGACGCGCACCCCATCCCCAGAGTTGATGAGCTCAAAGATCGGTTAGGGGCTTCAAAATACCTCAGCACATTTGATTTGACGTCTGGGTATTGGCAGATCGCCTTGACCGTGGGAGCAAAGGAGAGGTCAGCCTTCTCCACACCCGATGGGCACTACCAGTTCCGGGTGATGCCCTTTGGAATGAAGAATGCCCCTGCCACCTTTCAGAGGCTGGTCAACAGGGTGTTGGTTGGGCTGGAAGACTTCAGTGCCGCCTACCTGGATGACATTGCGGTGTTTAGCTCCTCTTGGGAGGACCACCTGCGCCACCTCTGGGAGGTATTGATGGCACTGCGGAAGGCAGGCCTCACAATCAAAGCCAGTAAGTGCCAGATTGGGCAGGGTTCTGTAGTGTATTTGGGGCACCAGGTGGGGAGCGGCCAGGTGGCGCCCCTTCAGCCCAAAATTGAAACTATCCTGGCGTGGGAACCCCCAAGACTCAGACGCAGGTGAGAGCCTTCTTAGGACTCACGGGGTACTACAGGAGGTTTGTCAAGGGATATGGCAACATTGTTGCCCCCTTGACTGAGCTGACTTCTAAGAAGCAGCCAAAGAAGGTAAACTGGACTGACACCTGTCAGAACGCTTTTGACGCCCTGAAAACTGCCATGTGCACCGCACCCGTGCTTCAGGCGCCCGACTTTTCAAAGGAATTTGTTGTCCAGACAGACGCCTCAGAGCATGGTATAGGGGCTGTTCTGTCACAGATCAATGAGGAGGGACTAGACCAACTGGTAGCCTTCCTAAGCAGGAGGTTACTTCCCCGGGAACAGAGGTGGAGTGCAATTGAGCGTGAGGCATTTGCAGTGGTCTGGGCGCTGAAGAAGCTGAGACCATATCTGTTTGGGACTCACTTCCGGGTTCAGACAGACCACAGGCCCCTTAGATGGTTGATGCATATGAGGGGTGAGAATCCCAAGTTGTTGAGGTGGTCCATTTCCCTACAGGGTATGGATTTCATGGTGGAACACCGCCCTGGTACAGAACACACCAATGTTGACGGTCTGTCCAGGTTTTTCCGCCTTAGTGATGAGAACTCCCAAGGGAATGGTTAGTTCTCCCCACATTTCAGCAGGAGGGGACGCGTGTTAGACCTGGCATCATTGGCAGGGGTCTCCCTTCCTCTTTTCGCTTCTTACCTTTTATGTTGGCTGGATTTAGATGCTCTGGGCGCTGTGCCACTGACAATCAGTGACACAGCGCGAATGCTCCCTGTGTAAAGATAACTGTATGAATTGGGATAATCATAATTGGCTCGTTTGGTTTACCTGTCAGTCCCTAGTATCAGTGCAATGTGTGTGCCCAGGGCTGGTAGACCAAATACTGCTGGTGTGCCGGCAGCACTGATTTGCGCTACCCACCGAAGCAGCTTTTAAAGTATGTCTGTGTAGCATGCTCTAATAGCGAGTTACCCTCTATTTCACTGTTTACTATTGTGAGGCTATCCGTTCTCATAGGCCAGAATGGGCAGGCTGAGTATTACATGCCCTAATCCTACCTGCCCCCAGGAACCTGATAGGAACGTTGAATTTGATATGTTTAAGCTCAGGACATTGAGATACATCTTTTAGTAAGGATTATTTGCGTAGCCCGTGTTCGAAAATACCTCTGCTAGAAACGAGGTATTTTCTGGCCTCAGCTTTACTGTAGGCTTTGCTAGCGTGTGTATTGGCCGTCTGGTTTTAGAGCAGCAGGGCCAGCTGGGTCAGACCTGGCTGGAGAGAGAGATCGGCATTTAGAGTATGGAGAGGGGTGACTCTTTGATCTGAGCAGGGCCGTGCCTGGCAAGGTGAATGATGGCTCCACCTCCCACTGGGCGTCTGATAGCAGACCCCCAGATTCTCAAAGGGCAGGATGTCGCCTCGTAAACCAAGTGCTCCCCGACCCCACCGAACTGGTTCTGGCTGGATGCAGTGATTTGTGACTGCAGAGAACAAAGACTTTTAGGTATAAAACGCTGCGCTGAAACCTGTTTCAAGTGTGTTCCTTCTGGATGTCAAGACGAAACTCTGTCCGAGCGGACAGAGGAAAGGACTTTGAAACTTTCACCAAGCTTGCTGAAGAAACTACCCAAGGGCCTGAATTGAGAGTGCCTCCTGCTGAAGTCTCAGGAAATTAGACTTCACCCCGTCAGCCGCCCGAATTCCTTTGCTAGGAATTCTACTTGCAGGTGAGGCCTCCGTCGAGTAATCCGGAACCTCTAGTCCTACTGTGAGGAACGCGGACTGGTAACCCTTGTGAACTCTGTGTGTGGGCCGCCGCAGCTAGAGAGAGCTGCGGCCGCTGAGTGCCCGCCTTAATTTGAATCTTCAGAACCTTCGCTGAAACTGTGTGGGCCGCCGCAGCTAAGAGAGAGCTGCCGCCGCTGAGTGCCCGCCTTAATTTGAATCTTCAGAACCTTCACTGAAACTGTGTGGGCCGCGGCAGCTAAGAGAGAGCTGCCGCCGCTGAGTGCCCGCCTTATTTTGAATCCTCAGAACCTTCGCTGAAACTGTGTGGGCCGCCGCAGCTAAGAGAGAGATGCCGCCGCTGAGTGCCCGCCTTATTTTGAATCCTCAGAACCTTCGCTGAAACTGTGTGGGCCGCCGCAGCTAAGAGAGTGTTGCCGCCGCTGAGTGCCCGCCTTAATTTGAATCCTCAGAACCTTCGCTGAAACTGTGTGGGCCACCGCAGCTAAGAGAGAGCTGCCGCCGCTGAGTGCCCGCCTTATTTTGAATCCTCAGAACCTTCGCTGAAACCCTGTGGGCCGCCGCAGCTAAGAGAGCTGCCGCCACTGGAAGCCCGCACTTGTGTTAGTTGTGCAGCATCATGGATTGTCCTTTGAGCTGCCGCAGCTAAGAGAGAGCTGCCGCCGCTGAGTGCTCGCACCCTTGCTAACTTTGCATCATCGTGATTTGTCCTGTGAGCCGCCGCAGCTAAGAGAGAGCTGCCGCCGCTGAGTGCTCGCCCCCTTGCTAACTCTGCATCATCGTGATTTGTCCTGTGAGCCGCCGCAGCTAGGAGAGAGCTGCTGCCACGGAGTGCTCGCACCTTTGCTAACTTTACATCACAGAGATTTGTCCTGTGAGCCGCCGCAGCCAAGAGAGTGCTGCCGCCGCTCAGTGCTCGCACCTTTGCTAACTTTGCATCATCGTGATTTGTCCTGTGAGCCGCCGCAGGTAAGAGAGAGCTGCTGCCGCGGAGTGCTCGCACCTTTGATAACTTTGCATCATTGGGATTTGTCCTGTGGGCCGCCGCAGCTAAGAGAGAGCTGCTGCCGCTGAGTGCCCACGTCTTTGTCAACCTTGCACCATCGTGAATCGTCCCGTGGGCCGCCGCAGCTAGAAGAGTGCTGCTGCCGCCGCAAGCCCACCACGGAGCTGCACGACGAGAGTCATCGCCACCACCAGCCCGGGCTGCCGCAGCCGCGTGCTGCGGCCGCTGGGAGCCTGCCTATCCCCGAGTGCCCGAATCATTGTGAGTGCACTTTGCGGACCAATGCCATCGAGAACTGTGGTCTCTGGGAGTCCGCCTGTCACCGTCTCCGCTTCTTCGAGAAGCTACGTGCTGTGTCCCCGTCCAATGGCAGGTATTTGGTGCGCAACGGGTCGCGTAGACCCAGGCCTTGAACTCAGTCCGTGCCACGTTCTGGCGAATACGTATTGCCTTTTTAAGTCCCTACTGATTTACGTGCATTGGGACTGGTTAAAACGCTTTTGAGAGTCTCGTACTAAACCTTAGATAAAGTTACTATTTTTTCTATACCTACTTGAGTTGTGTCCTTTTGTGGTGTTGTTACTGCCTTATTGTGCATGGTCATAAATGCTTCACACACTGCCTCTGAGATAGGCCTAACTGCTCGTGCTACGTTACCACAGGGTTGAGCAGGGGTTATCAAAGGGGGTAGCCCACTTGCCCTGACTTAGGAAGAAGGGACCCTATTTGGACATTGGCGCCAGCCATGGCCAACTAGAGACCCCCATTTCTAACAGGTACAAATAAAAAATATTTTTGTGGGACTACGTCCATTCTTTACCATCTAAAAACATACCAAAGCAATAGTTTTAAAGCAGCAAAAAGGCAACGCAAGGCCGAAGGACCCTGAACTTCAATACCAGCCACAACAACACTGGGGCAGAGAGTCCCTTCAGAGGTCCAATCCCAACTTCCAGATTTGGCTCCACAGTTTTCAGGGATGGCATCTAACTGCATGGATTGTGGAGTTGCAGTGAGTGCTGGAGAACATCCTTAAGAGCCATTTGCAATGCTGCAAAGAATCATAAATGTTAATGTTTTTTTTATTTTTGGCCCTTCATAGTTTTTCTACATTAGCAGGCATTTTATTATCTTACAAAATGGGTATCTAATAGCTATCTGTTGTTCATTTTATCATCTTCGAATTTATTGCAATACTATTTACATGCAACTTCCCGAATGGACAAGTCAAAACATTCCTCTACAAATAAATACACAGATAACTTTTGCCAGATATAATTATTTACTTTTTCACTTTTTAAATACAATCCAACAGACTGTGTATAAATCTTCTAGTGAGTACGTCGACAATGTATACAAACGTACTCTGGTTTTTTAGACCACACTGGGTAAAATGCTGTAATCTCTCCTTCAAAACTATCAACTGTAATATCTGGGTCCTGTTCTACAACTTCTCCTCTTCACCACTCTTTATTTTCCCTAGAATCCTGCTGAGGACCAAAGAAACAAAACTGCACATCATCACAAACCTTTTCTACATCTGCCACAGTACCATACAAAAGTGCTCTATTCATTTCTTCTAAACATCAAGCATTAGTTTCACATAGTACAGCCTCCTAAGTAAAGTTCGCATTGTTGAGTGGTGCACAATTAACATCCTGAAATGATGAAAAGTGCTTTGGCACACTTTATTTGATAAACAAGCGAGTGAGTCTCCCTGCAAATTTGTATGCTTTCTAACCTTGTAAGAATCAAATCCTTGTAAAGTACTTATGTTCTGTTTTAAACATCACCTTGGAAAGAAAGTAGAGATTTCCTTAATATATCAATTAATTGCTGTTGCGTACTACAAACACTACCACAATTCCATTTCCATACAGGTGCCTGACTCCGCCATCCTTATACCTGTTCTCCAATAACCTATTCTACATTTGTAGGTGCCATCTCCTCTTTCGCCATAGGAATGCCATTCTTCATTTCATAACATTGTCTTCTGTAATCATTAGCATGAACGAATCTATTATTCTGCAGATAGCTTTCTTCATTAAAGAAAGATTCTGTACTAGAAGTATGCATGCATTCTCCACTAAAAACTGTACAAAAGTTACTTCAAATCACTTATCTTTTTTTCTGGTTTTGTCTCCTCAAGTACAATATAATGTTGTCAAGAGCCTTCATTCTTTTTATAATCAAAATAAAAAGCTTCACCTTCAAAGCAAAGGCCTTATCAACTACTCTCTCAACTCGTTCTTTCGGTTTCACTGCATGTCTCCTTCTTCTGTTCTTCTTAATATTTCTCAGTAGATTTATAACTACTCTACTACGAAACATCCTAGCTCTGATTTCCTTAAACTGCTTCTGTCTCCTGGTTAAGGTGTATACATCTTTGTTACATTCTTTCCTGTTCTTGCTATATAGATTTTGTCCATTGTTATTCTTTCTCATAGTTTGAATTTTATTTTCATTATTTCATAATCTTTAGAAATGTCCACATACATTTTTAAGAAATGAGTTTGTCCTCTTACCATTAGCTCTTTTTTGTTCACTACTTTGTCTTCAATTTGCCCCTTTTAAGTCTCAGTTCTGCATTGATACTGTACTTGCTTCTATTCCTTGTCCCTCTGAGCTTTTGTATGCAACCTGTCTGTAATTATGCAGATATTGTTATGTAAAAAAACAAATATAAATATATATTTTTTTTAGCCAATGTACCAGCTACTTTAGTATTGGCTTACACATAATACAAAAGTTGTTTTTATTTTATGTTGTACTTTTAAATGTACAAATCAACTACCTACATAACTACAGCACTTACTTCAATGTACCAATCCCAAACCAAAACACAAAACTTAATTTATTACTTACCTTTTTTTTTTTAATGCTCAAAATATTTTATTAGGATTTTTTGTAGACAAGACAAACAAAAACAGATACAGTGTTCGTATATATATAATACAATAGTACTAGCACTCAAATATTATCATAACAATATCAATATACCAAAAGTTTACCATTGTCTTGAAAAAACTGTAAAATTATCAACATTGAAAAAACAAACAAAGGAGGATACTCCTCAAAACAATGGTTATACAGAACTGTTAATATAAGCAAATAGGGTTATTAAAAACTTTATAAATAAGTATTAATATAATCTTCGATTGGTTTCCATAGCTGTTGAAATGACGATGTATTTTTTAATGGTCCCTTGTAAGATAAGTGAGCACCAGATCTGATAAAAATAACATATGACCACCATGCTTGGATTGATATTGCTTCAGATGATTTCCAATTGGAAGTAATAGATTTAATAGTAATAGAAATAAGGAGATTAAAAAAATTTAAACTGGGGCTCCAATAAGGTGGATGATAGGATGTAAGATTTACGAATAAGTATACTATAGGTGAGAGTCTCAGAAATAGGAAGGAGTTTAGTGATAATATCCCAAACATTTTTCCAAAAGTGAGCTACTACATTACATTCAAAAAGCATATGTTTCAAAGTACCGTCATAACATTTGCAGTTACAACAAAGTGGAGAATCTATAAGTTTAGCCTTAAATAATTTATAGGGAGTCCATAGACAATTGAACAAAATAAAGGCGTTGGTTTGGGATAATGATACAGGAAACCATCCTGAAATATTGATGGTCCATATTTGTCTACACTCTTTTAACGAAAGATTCAAAGAAAGTTCTGCATTCCAGAAAGTGGATAAAAAGGTAAGGTTAGTAGCATCTGTACAATGAAGCTGTTTATAAAATTTGGAGACAGTATGTTGAAAGGCAGAAAAAGCTTTATTACAACTTATCGAATCTGGAGTCTTAGGGGGTGATTAGGATGGCGGGCGGACCACAGTCCGCCCGCCACCCTAGCGGTGCTGGGACCAGCCACCAGACGTGCGGCAGTCCCGCACCGCTAATTAGGATGCGACCGCCACCCTGGCGGTCGCATTCTGCTATTTTGACATTGCTGCGGGTGCTGCTGTAAGCAGCACCCGCCACAATGCCAAAGAGGCATGTTGTGCATTGCCATGCACAATGTGGCAGGCACCGCGCGGTGCCTGCCACCTTGTGCATGGCAATGAAGGGGGGTACCATAGGTACCCCCAAGTGCAGCTCCCCACCCCCCAGCACCCCGGGGGCCCGCAACGGGCCCCCAAAGCAATTCACCGCCAGCCTTTCCATGGCGGCAAAGCCGCCATGGAAAGGCCTGTGAAACCCAGCATCCTAATATGGATGGCGGTGCCTGCTAGGCACCACCACCATATTAAGGCCCCAATCCGCCCAGCCAGCAATCGGAACGATTGCCGACCGGCGGAAAAGCGGTGGACGCACTTTGCGTCTGCCGCAGTACCCCCGCCATTATAATATGGCGGGGGTGAATCGGGTGGAGATGGCGGGCAGATCGCCACCGCCTGGCTGGTGATGGCGATCCGCCCGCCATCCTAATGACCCCCTAAATTTGGGGTAGCACATTTGGAAAGGTGTTAAGCAGTGTGTTGCAAAGAAATTCATATTTAAGGGCTTCAGTATTGTGTAACATGAATCTGTCTTGCAGTTCAGAGAACAGCAATAAAGCACCATCTTCATAAATATCCTGTGCAGTGGGTGTATGCTGTATACATGCACTGGGTGTGTGTGTGCCTGTCGATGATACAATACATGGAATGCCCGGGTATCTTGGGCAAACTTTAGAAGTCCTCTTTTGATGGATTCTCACTTAAGCTAAAGGAAGAGGAAGCTAGAGGAAGGCAGCTATTAGGGCCTCTGCCTGACAGCTCGCGAGATCAGATTCTGGAATTCTATAGGTTTTAAAACTTTTGGTGACTTTATGGGGCAAGGGAAACCTTTCTCATGGAGAGATGCAGTTGCTAGGGTGTTCTCTCAGTGCAAACAACACTTTTTGAGTTTTAATAAGATGAAGCATTTTTTGTAGAGTCACTATAAAAATCAGACACCAGAGATTCACTTGATTAGCAGTATCCTCGATAAGGGCAAATTACAAAGAATTGGAAATTGGTATAAAACTTTAAAAGAGGTTTCCGGCAAGCCAGATCTAGCATTTTTTTTTCACGGGTGCTAGAAAAAACACAATGCCAGCTATCAACGAGCGAGTAGAAACTATTTGCAGAGTTAGGTTATAAATCGTTACGGGCAGCCAATTTCAAGATTGCTGGCATATTATACTCCGGAAATTCTCCACAAAATGTATCCAGCAATTTCCAACAACTGCTTTCGGTGCCAGCAATTAGGTGAAGGGGGGGTGGCTCCACACATTTTTCACATGTTCACAGCTTAACAATTTCTGGCGGCAAGTGTTTCATGCTATAAGTCAGGCCATAGGATGTACAGTTCTACCAGATCCTAATTCGGCTTTATTGGGTGTTTTTACCATACGACTTGGGTGGGTTGAATGCTCCGGATTTGGGAGACTAACTACAGGGCTGCACAGTGCATGTTTGCTCACTACTGGCTGCACAGGTTGAAGGACCTCCTGCAATTGTGGCTCAAGCGAGATGCCTTCTCCCCACTTTCGTTGCCCCAGACTCTGTTTGCAACCTGTTCTAGATCTGCTGAACACGACTGTCTACTCCTGGCAAGGGCTTTTGGAACAGCAGACCAGTTCCTTAGTTTACTCCCCATGTGGTTCACTGGATTGGTGCACGTGGTTCCCCATGGGGGAGGTGAATGTGCTTTGTGCTGGGTCTGACAACCATGGGAGATTTCTTCCAGGATGAGATGATGCGCACTTGGGGGCAGGTCCGTGCACAGAGTTTAGAACCTTCTGTCCTGGCCCAGTTTTATTACTGTCGGGCCCGCCACACAATGTGTGATCTCCTTGGATAGGACTTGTTTGAACCCCAGAGTTGCTGGCGTTAATGCACCTGTTACAATTGTCCATACCACATCATATCAGAGCAAAACTTTATGCATTCATACAAGAGGCAAGGCGCCGGGTGTCACAAAGTTTAGGCTAGACTGGCAGAGGACCCTGGGCATCACTATCAGTCACAAACAGTGAACCTAATGTTGCTCCGTCATGAAGTCTGTTTCTCTGAATAGCCACCATAGGTTACTGTATTTCAATTATCTTAATAGGGTGGATTATACTGTAGCTGCTCACCAGTTCCGGTATGGCTAGTACAATAATTCTTGCTGTCCCAGCTGTGGTGTGGGGGAGGCAAGATTTGACTCTGTGGCTAGGTTTTGCTCGAGAGTGCAGCACTTTTGCATACAGTCCTGGCAGAGCTTGATGAGGTCACCGCTGAGCACGTCAAGTGGACCCCTTGTTGATGCTGCTGGGTTATAACAGGGATGTTTCAACCCCCTCCAGGTGACTGGTGGCCATTGGATTGCTGCTTGCTAGGTGCAGAATATCGAAGCGCTGGGCTAAGGGAACTGCAATATGCAATTAGATATTTATTGCAAATTGTTGCCAGTCTGCAGTCGCCCGAAAGATATATGGTGGCTATATGATGGCCTACTTGGCTTGGTGTGGTGGGGAAAGCAGCAGCTGGAGAGGGGGAGGGTGTGGCAGCAGCCATGTAGGAGCCTTGTGGTGGTGTAAAATGCTGGGTCTGCTCGATGCATGCTGTGTGCACTGGAGACGGCAGTCTTGACAAATATTTGTACTGAAGAGACGTAACTGCTGCTTGCTCTGGCTGTGAAGTGCACCGGTGTGTCTGCTCTCTCAGGGTGGAGGTGAGATCTCAGCCACAGTTGCATCCTAAACATGTATGCACCGATTCTATGTCAGGACCGGAGGCTCAGATTATGCTTTTCTTTCCACGCTTTATTCCATATAACAAAACACAGCAGCCAGAAAAGCACTAAAATACGTTTTCTGCCCCAACATTATAGGAAAACATAAGGAGAAAAACTAATGAAGTCCGCATAAAAGACTACAAATCCCATCAGTCCATAGGGGGATGTGATAGCATAGTCCTTCCATAGTGTCAGTACTGGATAGAAAGGGCGTCCATCTTGTGTAATCCCCCTCTTTCTTCGCTGCTTCGCAGCCAGTTAAATCCATTTTTTCGCTTTCTCTGGTACGAGTGTTTAACTTGTTTTCTTGTATGGTCCTTGGTAGAGCAGCAGTTGCTAACCGGCGCGGAGGGGAACGCGTGTGTGTAATTGCTTTCACTTGATTTTTTTCCTTTCAGATTCCCCTCACGACCGCGGGAGCGTTTCTTCGCTCCTTACGCGGCCGGCCCACTTGCAGCGGTGCTTGACGCCTGCCAGGGGGAGCTCTCGCGTCTCGCTGCTCCCGCGGCGCGGTTCCCTCAGTTGAGGAGCCGCACTGCGTGAGCTGCATCGCCGGAGCCTGTCCCCCTGCCGCCACACCAATTACGCCCTGCGGGGTCTGTATGGTCACCACAGAATTTAATGCCCGTTGGGGTCTGTATTTGCGGTTCGACCGCGGAATCGCCTGAGGGCACGATTGCACAAGTTTCAAATTACAGCTCCCGTACATTGAGTGCGCCAGGTGGCGGGTTGGCCTTGTCAGTTTCCTGAAGGTCTGCGCGCTCGGGGCAAGTGCAGCCCCTAGCGGCCCTGTTCTGCGCCTAAGAGCATTGCAGTCCACAGGTCTGCCCAAACACGGTTCAGGCTCAGTCTGCCTAAGAATTTGTGAGGGTTCCATTCCCTGTCTTTGCTGAGTACTCCTATTCCCTGCCCAGCTACCTTGAGTTCACATTACCAGTGACAGGATGGAGCAGGGGACTTATTATGAGGAAGAAGAGTCTAGTCTATACCTCTCTTTGGAGGATGATTTTTTTCGAGGCGGTAGATAGTTCAATCTACAGGTGTGTCAATGAGGTGGTGGCCCCCAAGGAGGAGTGCCTTTCCAACCGCATTGTGGTGGAGTGCACCAAATTGGCGCAGGCTCACCTAGGAGCACTTACCCCCACTCCGACCCCGCTAGCAGAGGGGGTCCCCCCACCACCTAAGAAGGTATGTGGCGAAGCTGGCTCAGAGGTGGCGCAGGGGGTGGACAAGGATGCCTTTGAGCGCCTGAGGAGTGCTTTCATGGCTAAAACTGTTCCACCTCCCCCTGTGCCGCTTCCAACGCCGGAGCCTCCGGGTTCGACTGCACCTGGTTCCCCATCTAACGACGGAGGTTCCCCGACAGATACAGACGATGAAGAAGGGGCTTCGCGTTCTTGGCGCCCGGCCAGTTCGTCGGTCACGTTACCTCAGGATGACACAGGTATGCTGGATCCGGATGAGAAAGTTCATCCGCGTTCCACAGCCTGGGCACCTGGGGATAAGGTGGCCAAGTTCGTGGCGGGCCGCCTCTGCAAGCCACTCGAGAAAGAGGCAAGGGGGTGCCTAAGAGCGGAATGTCCATGACCCACATTAGAGGGGAAGGTAGCCCTTACCCCGGAGCTAGATTCGAAGATGGCTACCTTCCTGGCCAAATATATGAAAGACCCCCGCAAGGGAATAGATCGTTCCTGGCGATCCTGCCAGGATAAGCTCCTGGACGCCATAGGGCCCTTGACAAAAATTTTGGATATGGCGGAGGAGGCTAAAGTGACGGGCTCCACCATATCCCCCGACGTCCTGTCGAACTGGGCGCAGAGGGCGGTAATATTTATGGGTAATGCCAACTGCGCCCTGTCGATGGAACGTCGGTGTTCCCTCCTAATAAAGCTTGATCCGAAGCTGGGCGACTTGGCCTCTTCGGAGGCAGGCACGGTGGCTCAAGGGGGCCTGTTTGGGGACCCCTTCGTAAAAGAATTGGGCAAATTTGTGGCCGCTTTTACTTCATTGGACAAGGCCCAGTCCAATATAAAAAGGGTCTTCCAAACTCGTTTCTCCCAAGGGGCCGGTCGCGGTAGGGGCCGCGCGACCGGCCGTGGTGGACAGCAGAATGGTAACAGGGGACAAGGCTCCGGGCGAGGGCAGTACAACTCCTCAGCCAATTACACCAACTTTTACTCCACCAGAGGGCAATGCTTCCGAGGCCGGGGCGGCTTTAAGAGCAACACTGGTGGCAGCCAGGCAAGCGGTAAGTGTTATGCCTGCAGAGCAAGTGCATATTGGGGGTCGGCTGGCGGCCTTCCAGGATGCTTGTGCGGAACTCACGTCAGATGCTTGGGTCTTACAGACCATCAAAGGTTTTCACATAGAGTTTTACGATCTGCTGCAGCAGGAAGGGCTTCCACACCCCATTTCCTTTTCCGTTGCCGATGCCCAGCTGATCGACGAGGAGGTATCTGCGCTGCTCAGGAAAGGGGCCATTTGTCGATCAGCTCTGGACCCCAACGGCTTCCTCAGCAACATTTTTTGGTAGACAAAACCGATGGGGGCGCCCGGTAATCAACCTCAAAGAGTTCAATGGGTGGTTGGTCTACCGGCATTTCAAGATGGAAGGGATTCATCTCCTCCGAGATGTACTCCTTCCAAACGATTGGATGGTCAGATTGGATCTAAAAGATGCCTATCTTGTAGTTCCCATCCATCCTCCGCATCAGCGGTTTCTCCAGTTTCGCTGGAAGGGTCAAGTTTACGAATTCACAGCCCTTCCATTCGGGCTTTCATCAGCACTGTGGTGCTTCACAAAGGTGCTTCACCCAGTGGTAGAGTTTTTAAGGAGCCAGGGTGTGCGGATGATAGTGTACTTAGACGACGTCCTGCTCATGGCTCAGTGTCCCCAGACGTTGACAGCCCAATTGCAGCAGACGGTTTCCCTCTTCGAGGGTCTGGGGTTCGTCATCAATGGGGAAAAGTCGGTCCTTTCCCCGACTCAGAGTCTGGTTTTCCTCGGTTTTGTCGTGGACTCTATACACTCCTCCTTGAGTCTGCCATCTCGGAAGATGGCCAAAATCTGGCACGTATTGAGGCAGACCATTGCCAAGACCCATACCTCCCTCCATCAGATTGCCCGAGTGGTAGGTCTTCTCTCCTCGTCCATTCAGGCAATCTTTCCGGGGCCCTTTCATTATCGTGCCTTGCAACGCCTAAAAGCGCACCACCTCAGGAGAGGTCTATCTCGGCGGAAGTGAAGGAGGAGATGTCATGGTGGCTGACCCACATGGAGGCCTGGAATGGCCGAGCGATCTTCGGGTCAATGCCGGACTTGGTTATAGAGTCGGACGCCAGCAGGTCAGGATGGGGTGCCCGTTGCGGAGAATTCTCCACAGGCGGCGCTTGGTCATTAGAGGAGCAGAAGTTGCATATCAACTGCTTAGAGCTCCTGGTGGGGTCATTCGCCGTTCGCTGCTGGACCAGGGATCAAGCGAGTTCATGTGTCTTGCTAGAGATGGACAACGTCTCTGCGGTCCGTTACGTCAAACGCCTGGGGGGCCCTCGTTCCCGAGCCCTGGCGGACCTCGCAAAGGAGTTTTGGGAGTATTGCCTGACTCAGCACGTCTCTGTGACAGCGGAGTATCTTCCAGGCCAAGCCAATCAGGTGGCGGATTGGCACTCCAGGTATCTGAAAGATTCCAGCCTGCGGAAGCTGGATGTTCAAGTATTCAGGTGGTTGAACGACCTCTGGGGACCGTTCTCGGTGGATCTTTTTGTGTCCCGCCTCGACCACCAACTTCCTCGTTTCTTCAGTTGGAGGCCCGACCCTCTAGTGGAGGCCACGGACGCATTCCTCCAGGACTGGATCCAGGAAAAGGGTTATGCATTCCCGCCTTTCTCGATGGTGGTGAGGACGGCAGCCCGTATCCGGCACCTGGAGGCAGATATTGTGATGGTGATGCCGTGTTGGAGGTCTCAAGTTTGGCTTCCAGTTCTTCTGGAACTTTCTTGGGATTCTCCAATCCTACTCCCCCGCTCCCTCATCTTCTTCTCAGTCCGGACGGGGAACAGCATCACCTCATTCTCCAAGGCTCTCTCCGCCTCATGGCATGGAGGCTTTCAGGAGACGTTGGTCGCTCCCAGGCCTTTTGGGACCGACTCAAACGCTCTTGTCAAAAGCCTGGGCAGACAGTACCTCGAAACGCTATCGGTCCGCGTGGACTAAGTGGATGCGTTGGTGTCTTCGACGGGACTTGGATCCCGTGGTCGCAGGCATCGTTCCCATTCTAAACTTCTTTGCAGAGTTGGCAACGGACGGTCTGGCGTACCGGTCTATTAATGCCGTACGTTCCGCGATTTCAGCAGCACATTGTCCGGTGGATGGGGCCCCTGTTGGGGAACACCCATTTATCTGTCGGCTTTTACGGGGCATTCGCCTGTCATTGCGCCCAGAGCCACGATATTCTGCTCTCTGGGACGTCAATTTGGTTTTAAACCTCTTTCTGTCTTGGCAACCCAACAAGTATCTTTCCTTGAAAGCGCTTTCAGCAAAGTTGGCCATGCTTTTATGTCTGGTTTCCTGTCGCAGGGTTTCTGATGTCCGGGCTTTGGACATTACAGCAAGAGTCTTCTCCCCAGACGGGGTTACTTTTACGGTGGGTCGCCGTACTAAGTCGGCGTCACAAACGATTTCATACCCAGCCTTTGCAGATGTCCCCAAGCTGTGTGTGGTGAATTGCCTTAAAACATATGAGGACATGACTCTTGAATTTCGCCCTCCGGGCGAGCAGAAACTTCTTATTGCACTAAGAAAACCGCACAAGGCAGTCTCCTCCCCCACTATAGCCAGGTGGGTGCGATGGGTCATGCAGGAGGCAGGCATTGACACAAAGCTATTTGGAGCTCATTCTGCCAGGGGCGCAATGGCCTCTAAGGCTTTTTCTCTGGGAGCTAGGTTAGAGGACCTTATGCGGGCAGCGGACTGGTCTTCCGATTCCACCTTTAAACGGTTTTACTTCAAACCGGTGGTGGATGTGGCTCAGTTGGTGGTAAGTAAACTTTGAACTAGCATAATCTGAGCCTCCGGTCCTGACATAGAATCGAAATTTGCCTAGCATAGTAACGGTAAGTTTCAATTCTATTAAGGACACGGAGGCGAGGATTATCCCACCCGGAGCACCTGCTTGGTGTGAACCCACCCGTACCTGAGTAAGTAATCAGTTTTGACAAATCCTTTACGGTTTGCTGTGGACTAATTTTTGTTCGAGGTGGTTTATAGACAATGTGATAACAGTGGAATTGGTCTTGTGGATTCTTACGTGGTGTCTCTCTTTTAGGGATTGACGGTTCAAAACAGGACCAGTGATCAGATGGCGTACTCGCGCGAAGAAAGAGGGGGATTACACAAGATGGATGCCCTTTCTATCCAGTACTGACACTATGGAAGGACTATGCTACCACAGCCCCCTATGGACTGATGGGATTTGTAGTCTTTTTTGCGGACTTCATTAGTTTTTCTCCTTATGTTTTCCTATAATGTTGGGGCAGAAAACTTATTTTAGTGCTTTTCTGGCTGCTGTGTTTTGTTATATGGAATAAAGCGTGGAAAGAAAAGCATAATCCTTGCCTCCGTGTCCTTAATAGAATTGAAACTTACCGTTACTATGCTAGGCAAATTTCGATTCTACTGTGCAGTAGTCTGCATTATGGAAAACCTGACTATTCAACTGCTAACTCATGTTTTTTGTTCTCCATGCCACTGATTGGTCTGTGACATGGCAATACTTCAGTATCATTATTTTGTGTATGGTTGCTTAGAATCAAAATAAAGTTTTTAAAAAACTATGATATTGCTGAAGCGATTATTTAACTTTATGGAATTTTCTTCCTAACTGGGACTTTTTTCAGGGGACACATGACACCTTTCATTACAAAGCAGCCACTCGGCGGAGTTCTCTTTCCTTGGGCACTCAGGAAGGAATCTTAACAGACCTCAGCATCAAATCATTGACATATGTAGTTGTTGGAAGCAAAAAATTCAAACTCTTTCATTTTTTAACAGTGCCCATCAACAAGATAAGTAAGATGTTTGTCTCTTTCTCCCACTTTATTGGTAGATTTCATCTAATATGACACATTCAGTATCGAGCCTGGAGGCTCAGCAGTCATAGCACATTTTTGTCAGAAAACAATTATGAATAAACTAAGATAAATATCTAAGGGGGACCTCTGTATGGTTGTAGAAGGGTCACCATTTTGAACTGCTTGAGGCATTGATACTCAGGCTTTCTCTTTAAGACTGGGTTCTGCTTTTCAGACTCTCATTACTTTTTCAGCATGAATACGTGTTTAGCTGCAAACAGTTGTTTGGACCAAATCGTGGTATTACTGCTTTTCTAATTTCACATTACATATGTTTTTGTCCACATAATATGTGCAATCTAAAACTTGCGCAGATCATGTAAGCAAACACTGCACATCCTGAGTTTGTGTGCAATATATATTGGGGGATCTATATGGCACTTGCATATTATCCTCCCTTCCGAGGTCTGAATCTTCAGACAGTAGAGTAAATACTGCAGTAAATACTGCATCCAGGTGCATTTACCAGCTGTCATTCCAGAGGAGGTATTTTGAGGCTCTTATTGTAATGTAATACTACATATATGTAAATATGCAAACTGTTTTATTTCATGAGTTGCAGTTCTCTTTTAAACTGTATTCTCAATGTACTTTCCATATTCTGTTTTAATTGTTTTCTCAAGTTTGGAGCCGCAAATATCTTGTTCCAGTGTAATGTTTATTTTCTTTTTAAGCATAAAATAACTCCAGTGTGTATGACCAACCTCAGTACATAGGTGAACCAGAACATATTAAAATGTAACCTTTGTATGACAGCAGTTCTGCTCCTGTAGTTACAGTTATCTGCTAAGTTGCTATCTACCTTATGGTCATACAGTCTAGGCACCTGCCAACAAATTGTCAGACATTATATATGATGTGAAGACTCCTTCCACAGCTGCTATTTTCTCTTTGTGTAACTGTGGTTAATGCCTACTTCTTTGCCATAATTGCTATTTCATTGGTTTGTATAACTTAATCAATCATTCCAATTTAGTTATACCTAAGTGTGTAATTGCTGGATAACAAACAACTCAGAATGTTCTTCTGCTGATGAAGTTGAGAAGCTAAGACGATTTCAGATTCAAATACTCACTGCCTTTCACTGGAACCAATGAAATACTTCAGGAGAATGTGTACTATTCATAGAGGATTTTGCAGACCCAATTTTCATATATCAAAAGTAACACTGAACACCCAAGTTGACCACTCAAATCTGTAGATCAATACCTGGTGGCAGTACTATGCTTCATATAGGCCTGTAAGGTGAAGGATGCTCTCTTATCATACGTGGCTGTAACTCGCTCCCACATAGCATGCAAGCCACAAAAGTTATCAAGAATTTCATACAAGTACAGAAGGCTTGGTTATTGCCATACTGATACACAATTGAACGTATATGCAGAATATTTAGACTACAAGTGACAATATACCCTATGTGAGAACATGTGCTTTACCAAAAAAGAACATTTTATGGTGTACTACGGAACAGCTAATGGAACCAAAATTGATAATTAAACAAAACAACAATTTTATAGCGATACGTTTGTAGTAGCCATTACCATAAAGCTATGACCTTGATGTCTGAAATCCTTGCATACATACTGCGGGGCAGATTCACAAGTCCTTTGCTCCGCCGGTGCATCACGTTGCGTGACGCACCGGTGGCGCAGCCTGCTAAGTGATATTTACAAGAAAAGGTAAAGTCACCCTGCGTGACTTAACCTGTGCTTGTAAATATCGCCCATGTTCACGCAACACTTTGCATGTTAGGGGCGTGACATGGGTGTTGCTGTCGGTGTTCCCACGCAACACCCATGTCCACTGATGCATTTCCAGATTTACGAGAAATCGTAAATCTGGAAATGCGTCAGAATGCTACGCCACCCTGCGGGTGGCGTAGCAAGGTGCAACAAGGAGAAATATTTGAATTTCTCCTCGTTTTGTTCCTCTTTCTATGCGTGCTGCATTCTACAGCACACATTGGAAGAGGAAATCACCTCAATTGATTGTTTTTGTGCAGGAAGGTGCTCCTTCCTGCACAAAAACAATCTCCCCCCAACGCAGGCATCCTTGCACCATGGTGCAAGAGTGCCAGCGCATGGCAGCAGTTAGTGTGCCAGTGCAGGGGGAAGCACAGAGTTGCGACATATTGTTGTAAATATGTTGCATCCCTGTGCTTCGAAACTAACGCAGCGCGGTGCAGCAAAATGACTTGCGGCACCGCGCTGCATTAGTTTCTTGTAGATCTGCCCCCCAATATTTTTAATCCGTAGGGAACAGCAGAGCCACTTATGCCTCAGGCAAGCTTCTATTGGGAAACACATTTTGGTTGATCACAAATTGATTATCCTATCCCACACACTGTTGCCAAGCAAGTCACTTAAAGTGCATATTGCTCATTACTTAAATGGATATTACATAATTTTCATTTTACAAGATCACTTTAGCATGAAATGTGCGTTCTGACTCACATCATCCGGCTAACATTGGGAATTTTTCTCTTATCATGGATTAACTATGTCAAACTTGGAAGATATTGTGAGACACCTAATGGTCCACCTAGTCTTCTGTAATCAACTTATTCATTTTTGCTGGACGACCCTCTTTGGGTGACTGAGTGCAAGCAGTTGGTGTTGGACCTGGCCCTTCTGCAGGGTCAGCACAGATTGTATCTTATCTTGCGGATCACGTTTTGATTGCTTTTAGGACTCTGCACTTTCGTCCAGCTATCCAGTGTTAAAGTGCTTGTGCTATCTTATGAAATCATGGCCAAATTGGACTACATCTGACTATCTAAACAAGGCATAGGCTACAGTTAATATTTCCTGTAAGGTGTGTAACCACTCATACCTAACCTGCACATGTGATCATTGTTCATTATCCTTCAGAAATGTGCGGTTCACGCCACCTACAAGATTGAGGAAACTTTGATTGACTAGACCAAGCCCTGGTATTTAACGCTTTCTCATTCCCTCTCATTAAATCTCTGGCTACCCTTATATATGCAGTGTTTAACGTGTTCTGTAATGTACACGATGCTCCCTTGTTTATACTGAGCCACTTCATTGAGCTAATTAAATTTTACACTGCATATTAATAGGAACGTACAACCCTGACTATTGGGATCACTATATCGCAAAAAATGATGAAATGGTAAATATTCAAATACAAGAAGATGATGGACGGAGTGCTGAAACTTTTCAAACACTCACCCCCAGTCACAGATCTGGGCTGAATCCATCATCATTCTTTAGCTCCCTTCGCAACCTCAGTTCAGACCGAGCTATATGCACATCAGCCTTGACCCTGTGCCTCATGGGCACAGTCCAGCCCGAAGTGCCAAGCAAGGTCTTCCCTGAACCGGAAACAAGCATCCTGCGACCGGTTTCTGGGTAACACCCTTCATCAGCCAGGCTAGCTTGAATCCAGTGGCAAAGTGAGCAAGGGACCCACGTCTGAGCATACCCTGCCAACTTAGGGCGAACAAAGCAAACACAAGGAGATGATGGACGGAGCGCTGAAACTTTTCAAACACTCACCCCCAGTCACAGATCTCGGTTGAATCCATCATTGTTCTTTAGCTCACTTCACCACCCCAGTTCAGACACAGCTATATGCAAATCAGTCTTGACCCTGTGCCTCATGGGAACAGTCCAGCCTGAACTGCCAAGCCATGTCTTCCCTGGACCGGAAACAAGCATCCTGGGACCGGTGTCTGGGTAACACCCTTCATCAGCCAGGCTAGATTGAATTCAGTGGCAAAGTGAGCAAGGGACCCACGTCTGGGCATACCCTGCCAACTTATGGCGAACAAAGCAAACACACGGAGATGATGGACGGAGTGCTGAAACTTTTCAAACACTCACCCTCAGTCACAGATCTGGGTTGAATCTATCATCGTTCTTTAGCTCACTTCACCACCCCAGTTCAGACACAGCTATATGCAAATCAGTCTTGACCCTGTGCCTCATGGGAACAGTCCAGCCTGAACTGCCAAGCCATGTCTTCCCTGGACCGGAAACAAGCATCCTGGGACCGGTGTCTGGGTAACACCTTTCATCAGCCAGGCTAGATTGAATCCAGTGGCAAAGTGAGCAAGGGACCCACGTCTGGGCATACCCTGCCAACTTATGGCGAAGAAAGCAAACACAAGGAGATGATGGACGGAGTGCTGACACTTTTCAAACACTCACACCCAGTCACAGATCTGGGTTGAATCCATCATCGTTCTTTAGCTCACTTCACCACCCCAGTTCAGACACAGCTATATCAAGGTCAAAAGGCAACGTTTATTTAGACCATAGGTCTTCAAACAGCATAAAACAACATAAAACATCTTTCATAAATAACCTAAAATCATCACAATTCCATCAATAATTCCATTGAATAGTACCCTATATACAATGAAATAAAAACATCACAAATGCCCATGCAATGGATATCATAGTAGCATTATTTCATGATGTAAACATTATCCACACAACCCTACTAAAAATAGAATAAAAATTAAAAGATGGTTAAAAATTTATATTAATAAATAAGCCCAAAAAGGATAGATTTTATCCTTTAACTTCACTATAAGCCCAGTTCAATTAATACCTTTGTTCTCAAGTTCATTTTCCATAAAAAAGCTTTTCACAGCCTTCATATATCTTCCAATTGCAATGGCTATATCAAATTTGGGCATATCGGTAAGAACCTCTATAGCGTGGGCCCGTGATTCAATACCATACTTTAAGAACATAGGCCGCAAGAATAATTTCCGCAGGGCTAAAACTGTCATACAATCAACTAATATATGCGGAATATCACATTTTGTTCCTAGCATACATTTACAATTACCATCGGGCTGCATCATTACTGCTCTTATTTTGTCATTTATTATCCAAGCGTTAATGCCAATTCTTAATCTTAAAATTTTGCACCAAAGCCAATAATTAGGTAACGTATCAAGGTACGGGTACCAGGCTTCGTTCTGCCAGGTCATCCTCATAAATTGTACCGATTTTTTCTTGCTCAGGTACTCAACATCTACCCTCCTAGCCACTTCCTGCCCTTGGGATCTCAGTATACTCTTGGTAGTTTCTATCTGGAGTGAGTGTGGGCAAATTCTCATATTCAGAGTCTCGCACACCATGTGCAATTTCTTTCTTGTCTCCCTGGCCCATTTTAAACTACTAAGCTGGATTTCATTTCTGCACCATTGGGAGACCTTTTGTACAGCTCCTGGATCCTGGCGTTTCCAGAATCTTATCAGTGCCATTTGAGCCTGTATGCTCCATGATATTATACCTAGCTCAGCCCTAATGGCCTGAATCATTGCTGAGCCTGGTAACGACACTATAGGGTTTGTAGGCACTTCCCTTCCTCTAAATCCCAACCATATTTACTACTTAGGTAGAGCACTTCTGGTCCGTACAATACTTGGGAGGGTATCATTGCGCTATATGCCTTTAACAATGGTCTGTGGGACATCTCCCCATAATCCCGGTTAAATTTTTTCAGCCCACATACCGATGTGGAGGCCTTAGCTTTCTGGGCTTCTAAGTGTGTGTGCCACTTTAGGGTACTATCAAACCAGACCCCTAGGTATTTATATTCCGTCACAATTTCAAGTTTTAATGTGCCCAAAAACCATCTGCTCCTCGGCTCTCTTTTCCCAAAGCATAAAATTTTGGTTTTATCCAAATTTACTATTAAATGCTTTGAGACACAGTACTTGTTAAATGCATTTAGCTTTCTTTGAAGTCCTATCTCAGTCTGATCAAAAATCACGAGGTCGTCTGCATACAATAAGCATGATAGATGTTTCCATTCATTTTCGGGCTGGCACATCTATCAACCTCTAGGGCTGAGGGCACATCTGCTAGGAAAATGGCAAATAGTAAGGGAGCCAGCACGCAACCCTGTCTAAGACCATTCTCAATAGCTATTTTCAAAGTCAAGGACCCCACCGTATCCTTGATGATCTGCGCCCAGTTCCCTCTATGTAGCTCTTGAATTATGACCAGCAGACCTTTCGGGATATTATATTTTTCCAGAGTCTCCCATAGGCATTTACGATCCACTAGGTCAAATGCTGCCCGGAAATCCACAAAGCAGCAATAAAGCTTCCCTTTTTGTTCAATTGACTTCCATGCCACTGCCCATAGTGCGAAGAAATGGTCGATTCTGGAGTTACCCTCCTTGAAGCCACCCTGTTCTACTGGCACAATCGAATCTTGCTCCACCCAATCCTTCAATCTGCCTAGTATTATTTTTACAAAGACTTTCTCCCCTATGTCTAGCAGATTAATCAATCTGTAGTTTTCTGGGGTTTTCATGTCTCCCTTCTTATGCACTGGTCTGATTACCGCACCCTTCCAGTTCTTTGGAATTCTTCCTAAGTCCAAAATGGCTATGAACATATGTGACAGAAATTCAGCCCACCAATGTAACTGAGACTTTATTATAATAGCGGGAAGGTTATCGGGTCCTGCTGCCCTGGTCAGCTGTAACTTCTTTATAGTGTTCTTCACATTCTCTACTGTGAAGACTATTTTTAAGTCTTCCACTGTCCCACCCCAGTGCTGTGTTTCTCCTATTTCTGATGTGCTACGTGTCCCATACAGTTCCTTCAAATATTCCTCCCATGCGGCTTCTTCTACCACACAGTTCATGGCCCCAACTGGTTGTTCTGATTTTGCCTGTATCAGCTTCCAGAACTTCCGTATATTTTTGTTTCGATGGTTTCCAACAGATTTTCCCAGCATTTCTCTTTATAAGTCCTTTTCAGGCTTCTCACTAACGTTTTATATTCACTTCTCAGTTTTCTAAGTTTAATAAACTGGCCAAATCATATTTGACTCAGAGAGATCGTGCTTCTCTCCTTATCTCCCTTTTCTTCTTTAGGCATTCTTCAGTGTACCACTTGGCCTGCCTAACTGGAGTTATTTGTTGGTTCTTTGCCCTTATATTCTTATTTTTTAGTTTGACTTGAAGGCACTGCACTACCTGTTCGATTTTTTCCTCAAACCATTCCAAATTCTGCCATCTGGCGCTTCCCAAATCTAACTCCTGTTGTGTAATTTTGCCAATTTTGCAATATATTCATCTGTTAATCTCGTTGTAACCCGCTGAGGATACTCTACTTCTTGTGGGATTACTTTAGCTCGTGAACTTGAAAACTCTCTTGCGACCTCAATCTGCAGGTGATTATGGTCGCTTCCTTCCCATTGACATACTTGGAACCCCTTAATTAATGCAAAGTTCCAGGCATGGGTAAAAACATAGTCTATTGGGCAAACTTGTAAGCCTATTTTAAAACATTTCTTGGCCGGGCGATCTGTATCCATCCTACCATTTAGACAGAATAGACCTTTTGACCCCAGATATTTCCCTAAATTTATATCTTGTCTTGAGGGGGTACTATCTGAGAAAATAGCCATCATTATATTATAAGCTTTCAATACATCCTTGAACCAAGGATCTATCTTATTTGGGTTCAGTTTATGGTTAAAATCTCCCAATATTAGAAACCTGTTGTTATTATATTTTTCACATAACGTATCAATGTCTTCTTTAAAAAAAAACATCTCAATCCCATATTCCTCTTGGCTCTCCCATTGCATATAGACATTTATAAGAACCAGACTTTCACACTTTCCGTCTGAGGCAAGCATAGATATTCTACAAGCAAGCAACCATTTACATTTAACTCTTTGAGTCTTAACATCCTTCACAATTTTGGTTGATAATAGAGTCATAATCCCTCCTGCTGGGCGCCCAAATCTTTTTTTCTTTGCTGGTGTGTGTAGTTGAACAAAGCCATCAATTACTGGGGTTTTGTCGCATAGCCAAGTTTCTTGTAAACAAATGATCTCGGCACTCAGAGCTAACTCATATATAATTTCTTGTTTTGCAGGTCCTGCAAGACCATTTATGTTCCAAGATATAATCTTCAGGCTCTGCGACAACCCTTTATCCTATTCTATGTCACTTAAACAGTCATCTTCCCCATTATACCACTGGGAGGGGCCTGCGAGGCTCCTTCTATGGCTCCAATTCCCCCATAGTTTACTAATATCTGTATTGTTAACCACTATATTAAAGTTTCCATTATCTTCCCCCTCATCCTCTAATAACCTTACCTGTCTTTTGCCTAACCCTGCATGACAATTTAGGAACTCTCCGCCTTGTTGACTGCTCTCCTCTAGTTCTCTATCTGGGATTATCCTTATCCCTTCCTTCAATACTTCTTGTTCTGCTTTCCCAATTGCCGCCTTTACCAGATCAGAGTATACTAAGACCATGGTAATTTCCTTTCCTTTGTAATTATTCCTAAACCCCACTTGGCGCAGGTCTTTAGATCCAATTCCTCTCAAGCTAGGGCATTTTGCAAATGCATGTAGAAGCAGGGACCTATTTAGGGGTTTAATCTTCCTTATTTTTTTTCCCCCCTTCTCTGCTTGTACTGTTTCAAAATGTAGCCACTTATTTCCTACAACCTCCAATCCTACCTTGTGGGGGTTCATACTTCCCTGGTAATTGTTCTTCCTCGTACTTGCCTTAACCGTACCCCTATCTACTCTTATTTTCCTAGGGTTAGATTTCCTTCCGAGGTTTTGCCCTGGGATTAATGCTTTCTGGCTCTCCCTACTGATTTTCGGGGGTGAATCTAGTTGTGCCTTTGTGCCTGGGCTGGACTGTTCCCATGAGGCACAGGGTCAAGACTGATTTGCATATAGCTGTGTCTGAACTGGGGTGGCAAAGTGAGCTAAAGAACCATGAAGGATTCAACCCAGATCTGTGACTGGGGGTGAGTGTTTAAAAAGTTTCAGCACTCCGTCCATCATCTCCTTGTGTTTGCTTTGTTCGCCATAATTTGGCAGGGTATGCCCAGACGTGGGTCCCTTGCTCACTTTGCCACTGGATTCAAGCTAGCCTGGCTGATGAAGGGTGTTACCCAGAAACCTGTCCCAGGATGCTTGTTTCCGGTTCAGGGAAGACCTGGCTTGGCAGTTCAGGCTGGACTGTGCCCATGAGGCACAGGGTCAAGACTGATTTGCATATAGCTGGGTCTGGGCTGAGGTGGCGAAGGGAGCTAAAGAATGATGATGGATTCAACCCAGATCTGTGACTGGGGGTGAGTGTCTGAAAAGAGTCAGCGCTCCGTCCATCATCTCCTTGTGTTTGCTTTGTTCGCCCTAAGTTGGCAGGGTATGCCCAGACGTGGGTCCCTTGCTCACTTTGCCACTGGATTCAAGCTAGCCTGGCTGATGAAGGGTGTTACCCAGAAACCGGTCCCAGGATGCTTGTTTCCGGTTCAGGGAAGACCTGGCTTGGCAGTTCGGGCTGGACTGTGCCAATGAGGCACAGGGTCAAGACTGATTTGCATATAGCTGGGTCTGAACTGAGGTGGCAAAGGGAGCTAAAGAATGATGATGGATTCAACCCAGATCTGTGACTGGGGGTGAGTGTCTGAAAAGTGTCAGCGCTCCGTCCATCATCTCCTTGTGTTTGAAATGGTAATTATTGGCACGGGACTGTGGTCATACGGTGTACAGGCACATACAAGTTCATGGGAGCTGTTTCTTGCGAAAAGACCTGCTATTGAATCTATAGGCACGCAGTCAAAAGGAGCAATTCAGGCTGCTAATGCGCCACATTTTTTAATTTAACACCACATTTTTACTACACCACACTTTTTGCTTAGGATTTACGACTTCCAAAAACACTCCCACCTTGTATCCCTAGCCTTTTGATGTCAACAACAAGTGCACTGGACACGTCAACTTTAGAGGAGGTGAAAAATAAATCAAAATTCGGATTTAAAGTAATAGGCATAAGGAGTTTTCGGGGCAAGTAAGTACAATCCATACATCTTCTTTAAACTCTCCTTTCAAGAATATGTCAAAGAAATTATTTCTCAAAGCACCAACACTGAACAGTAAACATATAATTTCTGCAGGTACTCAGCTAATCATATACATTAGCATGACACCTGATAGCTGTCTCTCTGGTTCGCTCGACTGTAAAGAGATTATGACAAGAATTTCTGAGATATGTCCTTTACAAAATATAGGTTTGAACAGAAGAACAAATCAACAGAAAATTGTGTCCTGAATAGTCTGCTGGCATCGCCATAATTTTAATAATGCGCAAGTTGATGTTTATCTCAAACTATTCTTAGCACACAGATCAGATACTCAAAGTACGGCCCCGGGGGTGCATGCGGCACTCCTGACCTTTCCCATGCGGCCCCCGGTCAACAACAGCACTTGACTGCTGTTCATTTGACTCAGCCCTAACAATAAAATATGTTATTTAATGTTTAATTGGTGTTAAAGAAAGGGTGCATGTTCCCTTCAAAGTGCCATATTTTTTCCTTACAATTTACAAGCTAAATACTTTTCAAAGCTTGCACTGTTTTAAAAATCTGTGCAAAACTGTTCTACTAGATTGATGTCTGGTTTTGTTAGTGGAATTTAGGCTTGCTGGTAAGGCATTATTCATGTGCTAGGCAGCTAATTATCATGGGTCTTGTGCACAAAGCAAATATTTTTTGTTACATTATTCTTTAATAGTTATAACATGCAAAGAAGACAATCCATACGAAAGGAGGGTTACCCAAAATATCACTGCAAATCATATTTGCTCCACACTATACTGTACATTTCAGTATGATGGCTGAATATAAGATATCATTTGTACATCTTGATGTCATTTTGTGAGATAAACTTTTGTAAGGGCAGAATATGTCCACATGCATCAGTTCTAAATAAATCAAATGGTGTTTATTTAGGTTATGAATGGTGGTTTGCAGTCTACCGAATGGTTGAAAACTATTCGATACTTTAAGAAAATTACTACTTAGGCCCATATTTATCAAAGTTTTGGGTCGCCCTTTGCCTCGCAAGGACGATTCAAAACCTATGTGAGATTTATCAAGCCACACAAGGCCAGGTTGCGTGGCCCTTCATGGCTTGATTTATCTAGAGTAACACAGGGCAGCGCAAATCACTGCCTGCGTTACTCTGCAACAGGGAGGCAGTCCATGGGAGGGAGCAGTGGTGTTCCCACTCATCCACCCATGGATTTTGTCGCATTCCCAGATTCACCATTAGTGGTAGACCTGGGAATGTGTAAAAAATGCTACGCCTCCCAAGGTGAGGCATAACGTGGAAAAATATCTTTATTTCTCCTTCTTTTTTCCTCCTTCTATGTGTGCTGCATGGAGAGAGGAAATGGCCTCTCACCAGTTGTCTCTTCCTGCACAAAAACAATCCTACATACAATGCAGGCACATTTGCAACATTCGGCAAGGAAGCCCGTGCTGGCGCAAGGCAGCCAAAAGTGCGCCAGTAGTAGGAAAGGACAGGAATGCACTGTATAATGATACATTTATTGCATTTCATGCAACACAGAAAGGTGGCTTGCTGCATGGCACTGTGTGAAAGAATGATAAATCTACCACTTAGAGTCTTCCATGATGCTGCTATAAAATTATTGTAAACTTCGAACCAGAAAAATAAAGTTTGATTTAAAAGGAAATTATTAAAAGGTAGTAGGAGAAATGTAATTTTAAGCATGACGTGAGGAATATTTGGAAAAAAGCAAGAGATCAAATAAGAGAAGAAGTAGAGGTGAGGAGAGCAGAAAAGAAAAAAAAAGAGAAGAGATTCTGATTAACCCTGGGTGGTGAACTCCGTTCCGTTTGAGGAGCTTTCTGAGTTTTTCGCACTCCGTGTTATGCGGAGCTCGCGCAGTTCGGAAAATCTCCGCTCCACCGAGCTGAGTTTTTTTCCACGTTTGCAGTCGTCAACGTCAAGTTGGCGAGCGCGAGTGAGGAAAATTCACCTCCCAACAAGATTTTTCCTCGTTCGCGATCGTCAACATCAAGTTGGCGAGTGCGAGCATGGAAAATCAACCTCCCGATGAGATTTCTCAACGCGGGCGGTCAGATTTCTCATTGCGAGTGGTCGCGTATGCTCGCGACCGCCTGCATTGAGAAACTGTCCGTTTGCGTTGAGAAAGCTGCCGCTCGAGTAAAAAATCTACTTGAGTGGCAGAAATGAAGCAGAGCCCGCTTGTGCTGTGCATGGTGCCATTTGCGATGATTACACAGTGGAGACAAACACCCGGCGCTGAAAATAGGCGCAAACGGCATTTATCTAACGCACTCCGCTGCTTGTGGAGCTCCGTGTAGCGCGTCGGAGTATTTTTTTTAACTTCGCGGAGTTCCGCATAACTCCGTGTTCTCCGCCCAGGCTTAATTCTGATGTTGATGGGGAGGAGGAGGGATAAGGACACAACTTGGTAATGCAACGCTATACTTCACGTGTCACAATGAAGCAGGAGTATTCCAGTCCATGAATTTCCGGCCTAGTATGAGGTAAGTTGCATGAATTTGTTCTCACTAAAGCTTGGATGTCACCTTGATGGGGAATGTCAGATAGATGCCATTGCAGCAGCTAATGAGGATGAGTGCAATCCATGAAGGCAGAAATAGCAGAGGCAGAATTAGCAGATGCAGGATTTGGGTGAAGACTCATGGATGCTACAATGCATTATTTGTGGTATTATTAATCTTGTATTCACCAACCTCTTGGAATCAACGAAGATTATAGACCTTTTAGGAAGGATTTGGTGAAGCACCCATGGGTGGTGATCGGCATTTACTTTATAATAAGAAGCAACTGTAATAGATGGAATCTAATTTTTGCAATTCCACGAATTTAGGCTGTCACTATTACCACCAATTGGGGCTTGTCCATTAAAAGGCTGGCTGTCCAATTTATGTAACAGGTCATTTCTATTCTTCCCTCAAGTTGGCACATATTCAGATTTGAGTGCTAAAAAGTTAGCACTTAGTATTCATATAAATACATTGTGAGGCTTGGGGTGGGCATTTGAACGAAGTGAAAAATGCCCCTCCCTCTGGACGCAAAGGTACACATCCCAGATTTCACAAAATCCATTGTAAATGCATATGAATGTAAAGTGACCAGTCTTGTTTTATTGCTTTGAGCTTTGAGAAAGGGTTGTGCCTAATATATCCAGATGATAGTAACAAGGTTAATAATTCCCAAAATCCGATGTACTTTTTAAAGCATAATATGCTGTATTTATTATTATTTCAAAAGTGCAGCTAGATTAAGAACAGCTGACATGTGATTCGCCCGTACGGCTGACAGGCCAAGGGCTTTATCAAGGCAAGAACGTCTTGTTTGTAGTCATGTAATTGTCGTGGTCTTTGTCCAAAAAGTAGTCTATGCTCCTGAAAAACAGTCCTATGCCAGTTTTTCGGAACCGCAGAGACATCTTTTTGGACAAAGACCACAACAATTACATGACTACAAACAAGACGTTCTTGCCTTGATAAAGCCCTTGGCCTACCGTCCGTACAGGCGAAACCGGTGTCGGCTGTTCTTTGTCTAGCTGCACTTTTGAAATAATAATAAATACAGCATATTATGCTTTAAAAAGTACATTGGATTTTGGGAATTATTACCCTTGTTACTATCCTCTGGATAAATTAGGCACAAACCTTTCTCCTAGCTCACAGCAATTTCTCTCATTTAGTGGCTCTTTGGTGTAGCTACTTGAGAGGCACGTGCCAACCGCAATATTGGGTCCTGACTCTTTTAGCGTGAATCCCAGCCTCATCCACCCATAATTTCGTAAATAAACCAGTCTCATTTTATATCTGTGGACAATGTTTATACAACGGCAATCATGCCTCTGTATAGGGAGAAAAATGTCAAGCGAAGACATGGATAAATGCAGTTTTAACATTTGAACTACTTTTACTTCTGCAGCAAAACCATGAATTTGATTTGTGCACATTTCAGTGTAACTGATTCACCGTGTTTATGCTCCAATCAAAGTAAAGAAAAACTTTGTAGATTAAGCGAACAATGCCAGGAATTAAAAAAATTATAGTATTTTACATTGTGGTCTATTTTTCAGAATTTTTGTAAGTGATAGAATATTTATAAAATATATCTTTCACTTAATCATAAATAACATGGATAAACAGGACATATGGCGAGTCTGTTAGTAGTTAGAACTTTTTGCAAACACTTCCGATAAATGCTTACAGCATGAATCTGAGAGATTTGGTAATGTTCCAATCTTCATTAAGGATTCAGGTCACAAATGAAAATAAAGATTAAATATCTGGCAGATGTTATTTCCAAACCTCATATATAGGAGAGACTTTGCAATTGTGTGTGACGAATGTGCTACTGAAATGTGATAACACCGCAAAAAGAATGTAAATAATCATTACATGTGGTAACATCATAAAGATAATTTAAATATTTATGCAGTTAAAATATACCAAGGCAAATTGTCTGCAAAGAACTATTAATGTTGCCAGCATTAACTCATTCCTGGGCTTTATATCACTCTTTATTTTGTTTGATTAAAACACTACCATTTTCCATATTTGTGTATTATTGTGGAATAAAAAATAATCCACAAAATGTGTTTTGATCACTGTAGGAAACCGCCTCTCTGTACAGTGTACTAACATGAAGAACAGTATGTAGAGAGTGCGAGAAATCCCCAAAAGGCTGGTAGAGGTAAAAGTAAATAATACAACTCTCTTTTTGTGGTAGTGTGGGTGAGCAGTTATGCTTATAAGAGGGTAGTGTTAAGCATTTGTTGTACTCACAGAGTCAATAAATGGGGGACACACTCAATAATAAATCCGAGACCAATTTTAAAAAATAACATTGATTTTCATATATATTTTAAGACCAAGAACACAGTTCTAAGGTAAGTACTTTCGGAGATACAATTTGGCAAGGTTCGATAAATTTATCACTTCTATGCGCAATTACACACCATAGAAAACAAAAGGGAAAAAGCAGAAAAACACATGGAAATTCCGGCAATGCTTTCATGAAATTCACCTTCTCGTTTTAGGTCGATGTTGGGACCAGGTCCAAATTTTCAGCAGGAGAAGTTCGGGAGCGTCCCAGAATGGCTGAGAGCAAAGGTGCTGGGGTCTTGGAAGCTAGTGCACAAAGACAAAGGGGCCCACTTGAAAATGCACTGCACAGAGGGCCTTACAAGTAAGTCAGGTGGGTCTCCTTACGGGGAGGAGGTTGCAAGGGCCTGGGGACCATGGGAGCAGGGCTGGTTGGTCAGTGCAGGGGCTGGTAGGGGCCGGGTGCTGAGTGAACAGGTCAGCCTGATGTAGTGTGTCTTGAGGTCCTCTCGATCAGGAGCAGGCAACTGGGAGAGGCGATCTCAGGACACCTGGGCCACTAAGGAAGTGGGTCTCGGGTGTCTCAATGTCTCTTGATGTGTGCTTGCTTCTGGTGATTCAGGAGTCTTGAGTGGACTCTTCTTCTTGGTGTTTGCTGTTGGGGGTTTGGTACCTTAGGTATTGGTACGCCGCCATTCTGGCAGGTCCTGGGGTCTCTAAATTTGGTGGGGAGACAGATCTGACCCTCCAGAGCTGTTGAATCTTTTCTTGCTATGGTGTTGCATCAGGGTCGTCGGGGAGCAGCACGTTGACAAACCAGACTTCATGGGATCGGTGCCTGCGGTATGCAGGGAGGTGATACCTTCACTCCGAGGGAGCTCCATGGTAATTTCTCAAAGGCTGGAGGTGCTCCAGGGTTCTTGGAGTCCTTTCAGGTTTCAGGATGACACAGCAGCAGCGATTGTCGAGTCCTTGGATTGGCAGGCAGGGTTTGGCGCCTTTTTCTTCTGCAGCAGGGATTCAGTTCTCGAGCAGCAGGTCTTCTTTGTCCTGGTCTCGGGATGCCACCTAAATACTGAAATTAGGGACATAAAAGGGGAGACAGGTTGTAGCTAATGGGCTACTTACCTTTAGGGTATCCATACCCTTTAGTGGCATCTTCCTGTGGGAAGAGGTACTACACTAGCCCTGATAGGAGGGTTTCCCACCATCTCAAGATGGCGGAACTTCAGGAGAAGGGTTCACATCACCTGCCCCACCCTAGGGGTGGTGTAGACTGAGTGGAAACCCTTCTCCTAATATAACTAATTTTCCTGCCTTTCCTCCTGCTAGAAATGGAGCAGGAAAGGGTGCTTGGCCTCCCCCACTATCTGGAGGTTCCTGGATTGGATTTCAAAGACAGCATGGCCTTTGAAGCTTCCCATCCAGGAAGGCCATCTCATCCTGGATGAGGTGTGAAGCACCTCTGCCCAGAACAGGTTTTGTATCTGTCCTCTGAGAGCGCTGGCTCCCACCCCATGAGGTCATAAACATGTCTGGTAGTGGCAGGCTGGCAAAAACAAGTCAGGAACCACACCAGTGCTTGGTAAGTTTTCAGGAAACCCTTTAACAAGGTCTCCTTTGTGAATGTATTAATAAATCCAACACTGACAACAGTGAGGATTTATAAAGACAAGATGTTTGACACCAAACACGTTAGGAATCAGTGAAGCCATCATGGAACTAGGAAACTTGTGATGACAAGTATCCAGCCCATGCACTCTTTATTGCTTCCCTGTGCACTTACAACATCTCAGAATGGACTGGACATTGTAGGAGCATATCTGCTTATGCTGATATTCCCACACATAGGATATAGTGTACCCGGCCTGAGGGCTAAAGGCCTGTAGCAGGGGTTATTTACCTATATCTCATGCAGTGTGTGGCAGGCATGGCACACAGAGCTGTGTGCTATGTCGATTCTTCTTATTTCTCTGCACCAAAACACAGCCTGCAATGGCAGAGTGCATAGCTTTGTTGAGGGGTCCCTGGGGTGGCACAGCCAATGCTGCAGCACCAGAGGACCCTAATCAGTACCCATGCCATTGGTACCAGGGGTACCATTTATTAGGGACTTACAGGGGCAACTGAAGTTGTGCCAATCGTGGTACAGTTTTGGGGGAAGAGATATGGCACTGGGAACCCGGTTAGCAGGCACCCAGTGCACTTACAGTTCGAAATTACATCAGACATTAGGGAAAAAGTGGGGGCTAACCATTTCAAAAGAGGCACTTTCCTACAATCGCAATCGCCTTATATCATTCTCTACATAAGCTGATTCATAGAATTAATTTGTGCATGTGCAAAGCAAGACATGTGCACCCATTGGCTTGTGCACATGTATCCTTCACATAAATTGTTGTGCTCCGGTGTCTTGCCAGGCAGTGTGGTAGTTGCAGTTTCTTTTGCAAACCTCATGTACATTTGTCATTCACACAGAGGCAACTGGAATCTTTCCCTGGTGTATCACCTGTTTTAGTGATGAACTAATTCAGAGACAGCACAATGCATGCAGAGGACAAAATGTTGCCGTACATACTTACATGCATGGAACAAGGAGTATCGATTTACATTCACACCATTAACTAAGGGTTGGAGATGTAAGACTCAACTACCACAATGCATGGGCCATTAAGGCTCATCTGTCAATGTTGCTGCCTAGGTGACATGTTTTATAGGAGTTGGAGACATATCATGAAGCTCCTGATTACCAACATTACCAAAGCTTTCATATTCTCCCACTTGCAGAGACAATTTTGATTCTAATCAAACTCAGCTGAGATATAATATATATGCAGAATTCATTTTGCAGATTAATGTATAAAATATATATGCAGACTTTATTCTGAAGTGGCACATTTTTTAAAATGCTATGTGCATTGTGCAGTGGGGAAAATGCTGTTATCCTGTGCTCAAGTGCTCGAACAGGGTCCCTAGCGCCACGCAAACACCTTTGAACCATAGTGCAAAGGTGTGTGTGTGTGATGTCAAGCAGAGGTTTTGTTCTGGAAGGTTACCCTTGCATACAAAATACTGTGCTTAGACTAAAAATGTGGGAAAGGTTTATAAGGAATTAAAAGATTTCTCCAACTTACCACCTGTCGTGAGAGGTGTTATTTTTTGCCAGAAAGCCAGGTCTATCACTAATAGCAGATCACGCTTTGAATCAAAAGTATGGCTGGTAGAGTGAGAACGCCCATGTACCATCCATGGGATGCCACCTTGGTGCAGAGTAGAGCATTTGCGTTACATCAAGACTACTTTCCAGTGCAAATAAAGTTGACAACAACAATGAGCATAATGTAACTCGCAAACTCTGAAAGCTAATTGTATGTCATAGGAAGCAGTGTTCACATTATGACGATATGGATAATCACAGCTACTAGATAACAGTTATTTAGTGCCATGGACTGACCTTTTAAAGCAAAGGCAAATGTACTTCATTGTCCATATCCACAGCCAGTACGTAATTTGTAAAAGAATGAGTGCTGGTTCCCAAAGTTCTTCTCAGACGCATGCTTCCTATGCAATTAACTGTCATCCCACCCAATTCCCAGACTGTGTAGTCTTGAATCGTCAAACCTCTTTAATCCACTACCAGACACTCTCTGCTTCTTTATCACACTCTTGTAGGTTCCTGCTTTCTCCCTTTATTATGTTATTTCCCATCTTTCACTTCCTCAGCCTTTCTGATTTGTTTGTTTTACTCTCTTTTACTCTCGGTAAATGTCTGATGTAGAAAAATAAGTGCCAGTCCCCAAGAATGAGTGTTGGTGGTCCGTACCGGCAACTACTGGCTCAATTTCAGCACTCTTCATGGCAATGACAGCAAAAGAGTGTATGGTGCAAAATGAAGCATTTCTGTATTGTGAAAATTACACAGAGGTGTTGCTCTCTCACACCATCATCAGGTAGGTTTTAATGTCCATCCATCAAGGCTCAGCCTATTCACAGCATTCAATTGAGACACCAGCCAAAAAAAACGCTCAAGTATCAAGGTGCTTAAAATCAAGGTTAATAAGTACCACTGAAGCCATCCTACATGCTGTATTTACAATGGGAAATGCTGGCAGTTGTCTTTGTGGAGGTAATTTGTTCAAATTTTCAAGTACTAAGACATGTCTACAGTCACAAAATAGTGTTTATTCAATATGCAATGAATGAGTTACAAGTGCTCATCATTAACTTTAAAATGAAACTGTAAACAGTAGGCAGACACAATACTAAAGATACACCACAGGAAGTTTGACTACCTTCAAAAGACATGACTCCATATCATATTTGTGAGAAATGGGGTTGTTGTTTGACTGGGGTGTGAGCCCTGTGCAAGCAGAAACCACAATCCTTGACAGGGTGAGGCACAAGCCAACCTTAAATAAACCTGTGCTCAACCCTTTGGTAACTTGGCACAGAGCAGTCAGGCTTAACTTAGAGGCAGTGTGTAAAGTATTTGTGCAACACTTCAAACAGCAATACATTAAAACACCACAAAAGGAGGATTCTACGTCAGATTGGACAAATAGAGTATTTTTTAATAAAAAAAGCAAGACCAAATCAACAATAATCCAGTCAGTTGAACCGGAGATATGCAGTTGTAAAGAATTTGGTGAAAATAGCACCAAAAGGCACAAATCACTAATTGTGGATGTCTGGTCACGGCAGACTGGGTCAAAGTCACAAGTTCAGGCTGACCTTGATGGAGTGTGGGCCGGCTACAGGGACCCTGTTAGGCCAGCTGACCAAAGTACCTTAAACCCTTGTTTGTAGAGCATTGCGAGGATCTACATGGAAGATGCATTGCGCAGCTGAAGTGATGCGTCAGTTCCGAGATGTGGCAAGGCTGTGATGCGAGGTCCTGCAACATCATGAGGATCCCATCGATGAGGGCTTGTGATGCGAAGCCCAGAGTCGAGGATGCATTGAGCCGTTGAGGCAATGTGTCAGTTCTGAGGAGCTGCGAGGCTGCGATGCAGGGTCCGGCATCTTCATAGAGGGAGCTGTCAACGAGAAATATGAGGGCCTGCACTGAGAATGCATCGTCCAGCGGTGGCTCTGAAGAAGCTGCTTAGGCAATGCAGGTCTTTGCACCGGTTCTGACCCACGTAGCAGAGATGATGCGTTGGTTCTGTTCTAGGTTACGCCGCACAGCACTGGAGATGCATCTGTTCTGCTGGATCCACAGAGACACCTTAGGTCCACTTCCAAAGGTCCAGGATTGGGGTGGCACTTTGTGGCAGGGCACCCTCACTGGTGGCAGAGTCCAGGTGCAGTGTTTAAGGTTGTTGTAGCCTTTTGTCCCTTAGACTCAAGTTAGTAGGCCAGCCAACCAGCCTATGAAGTCTCTCTGGTGGTCCTAGGTTCAACAGATGCAGGTGCAGTCCTTTTCACCCAGGTAAGAGGGTAGCAGGCAGCAGATCTGCACAGCAGGGCAGCAGTCCTTCAGAGCAGCAGTCCAGCAGAGTATCAGTCCTTTCAGCAGCACAACAGTCCTTCTTCCTGGCACAGTATCCACAGGTACAGACATGTACTGGAGAGTTGGTGTCTGAGGCCCTATTTTTATACCCTGATGCCCTCTGTCTGGAAGGTGGGAGAAGGTTCTAGACAGTGCCTTTGAATTACATAGAATTACCCGACTTCCCTGCCCTGGCTCCAAGCTAGCTGCAGTGACGATGTGGAGGTATAAGGTCCTTTGTGTGAAGGCAGAGAACTCCCTATTCATTTGCAAATGGGTTGCGCTAAGCTCCGTCCCCATCCTGCCAGCAGATGACCCATCCAGGCACACCTAATCCCTCTATTATGTGACTGTCTGGGAGGAATTCACAAAGTCTAACTGACAGTTACATCTGTTCCTGTGTCCCAAGACAGGCTGCAGATACAAAAGAACTGAGGGAAGTAAAATGCCAACTTTCTAAAAGTGGCATTTTCAAAATTGTAAATAAAAACCCGACTTTACCATTAAATAGGGTTTTTCATTAAAATTCCAAACATACCAAACATGACATAGCTACCTGCTTCCAATTGGAAGATAGAGCTTATTAAATGTAATAAAGGTTATTGTATGGGAGTGGTAGGCCTCACAGAACTGAAAAATGAATTTAGGAGATTTTCACTACCAGGCCATGTAAAACCTAGAGGTACATGTCCAACCGCTTAGTTACACAGCACCCTGCTGTATGGGCTAGCTAGGGCCTATCTTTAGGGTGACTTATATGTAATAAAAACAAACAGAGATTTAGGCGTGACAAGGGGGTTTTGTTGCCAAGTCAACATGGCAGTTTAGAATTGCAGTCAGGCTGCAGTGGCAGGCCTGGGATATGGTAGTAGGGGGCACAATAGGTGCCCCGGTTATATGGTAGAGTGCAAGCACTTTAGCAGTGGTCAGCAGTGGTAAGGTGCACAGAGTCCCAAGGCCAACAAAAATAGGTTCCTCAAAATGGAGGAAGAGAGGAAAAATGTTTGAGGGAAGACCACCCTAAGGCTGACAGGTCTAACAGTATTCTTCAGCATGCTTCAAGCTTTCTCCCAGAATAAATACAAACAAAAGCTATTTGTACAGCTTACACCAAGAACTTTGACACTGTCATTTTTTCATCTGACAAAGGCAGTAGGATTTTATGAGTGCATTAGGATGGTAAGTTCTTCTTCATACTCTTTTCTACACCTTATGGTATGCACTCATTCTTTTGAAACAAAACTGCAGTTTTCAACCTAATGTCATTCTGTCACATAATCTGTGGCCATTTCATCTATTCCTTTAAAGCCCATTAGAAGTTAATGAGAGCTATGGAAAGTTATCGCCCTTGACTTGAATGGCCTTATTCAAGAGGTTCGGATAAATTCTGCTGTATCTTGGCACCATATATCTTAAAATCATCAACTCCTGGTTTTGCAATAGAAAGTAATCAATAACAGTACGTAAGGGCCTAAATAAAGCAGAGTCATCCATGCCTTTTATAACTCAGTAATGGACTTTAGTACATTATATAATCATGATGATTTTTATTTTTCAATATACTAAACATAAACTGAGCAACAAAAATGCTGCTATGAGGCACATCATTTATATGGTTCATATGGTGTCTGAACATTTAGTGTAAACAACAAAACTGATTTAGAGAAGCTGACACTTATGCTGCTCTGGATCTGCTCACGACACTCCAAAATCATGTAGGATCCACAGTAAAGCCCAAACATTACATAGTGACATCCAGTGGGCACAAGAGAGGATGTTACCTAACGGCAAGAGCGGCCAACCTCAAAGCTGGGGAACCTGGTTTGAGTCTCGGCAGGAACTCTCAACATTCTGTGATTCTGGGCAAAACACTTAATCTCTCCATGCCTAACAAAAGGAATGTGTCCATCTGTAACGCAACTAGTGCTCATGTAAAATGCTCTGATACCTTTGGGTCGAGTTTGCGCTATATAAAACTTTTAAAAAAAAGAAACTCTTCCCTAGCTTAAGATCTGTACAACAGATATGCACTAAGAGGATATTCGTGCACTATACAAGTAGTGGATGAAACTTTAGTGCATGGAACAAACTGGTTGAGGGTTTCTCAGAAATCAACGTGTGAAATTTCCCATCCTTCCACCTCTGTAATGAACACTGGTGGTATCAAGATGAACACCAACACCAGTACTACTGTCACAAAAACAGTAACCAGTCTTTTTGGCTAGCATCATTCATGACAGTCACACAATTAAAGCTAATTATTTTACTGCAAAACAGCAGTAAGTCTCCAGGTTCATCAATAGAATTACATCCTATTTGACCGAGTTCAACCCTTGTCCATATTACAGCTCAATGGATAGATGTCATAAACATCTGGAAGGCCTGCTGTTGAGTGGGTACAACAGTACTTGGATGAAAGATTAGTCTTTCCTCTGTACTATAAGTCTTTGATCAACTAGCATGAAAATTGGAGCAGAGTCCAGAACTGAGTAGAATGACCACCTAATATATTTTATGTCTCACCTAACCAAACATTCCTTCAGTTAAGCTGGGATGATCATCAGTGACCGAAGACCAGGCTATCAAGTAAAAATATCCAGACGGCATCTATGCTTAGATTGAACATGTGTTGTCTTCTCCAGGAGTATACTATTCAGAGTAACATTAGGCTTTGACAGAGATCCCAGAAATTAATGCACAACATGCAGCTTCTTTGCATGACAATAGGTACAGCTATGCAAACATTTGTCCAAAATTTTTAAAAGTCTGACCCAATAAGAACATTTAATTGCTCAACATTTGATCTGGTGAATTATACACATGGACCACAAAACATTTGTTATAATGAACTCTGAAAGTATTGTTGTGGTTGCTTACAGCTACATTACAATGTGAGAACTAGAGCAAGCCTGCCTGCCACTGCCACCTTCAGAACTTAGAAGTGAAGTAAGCATCTTTGAAAACAAAATGTTATGGAACATCGGTGACCAAAGGAAATATTTTCTCTGAGCAAGATGTTGACTAACAGCATGGAAGAGTAATTAGCTCTGGAAGCCAAATAAGCAATTCAAAATGTCTTTTGTAGTAATTAAGGGCCAGATGTAGGAAGCCAAATTGCGAGCGCAAACGCTGAAATTCGCAGAATTTCAGCGTTTGCGATCGCAATTTGGCTGTGAGCAATGTAGGTAAGTTTAAACCTACTCGCAAAATAAGGAATCGCAAAAATTGCGATTCCTTATTTTGCGCAGCATTTAGAGAATCGCAGTTTGCGATTCTCTAAATGCTATACAAGAAGGCATCACAAATTGCAATATTGCCTTAAGGAATCGCAAATTACCACCAACTTGAAGTTGGTGGTAATTTGCGATTTCCTTTAAAAAAGCACTTTTTTGCTTTTTTTAAAGTGCCATGTGGCACACATACATGCCCTTAGGGCATGTATGTGCCCCACATGTGCACACATGCACAATTCAGGGGTGCAACAGGGTGTCCTTCTGGAAACCTTGCACCCTTGAAATTGCGCGACGCAATTTGCGAGTACCTACTGGGTACTCGCAAATTGCGCACGCACTTCAATTCATTCCTATGGGCCTCTTGGCCCATAGGAATGAATCGGAAGCCATTCCTTATTTGCGACTCGCAATTTGCGAGTCGCAAATAAGGAATGTGTAGGAATCGCAAAAATTATTGCGATTCCTACCTACATAGCATTTTGCGAGTCCTTAATAGCGATTCCCTAAAAATCGCTATTAAGGACTCGCTAAATTGCTTTTACCTACATCTGGCCCTTAGTGACTAATCCATGCAGTATAAAAAATACAATGGTGCGTCACGCTTCTCAAATACTGAACAAGTACATTACATATTCTTTGTAAGATACCTAGTTCTCTTGTATATCCCCCTGATCTTGACATGAACTAACTATAATCATTTTATGCTATGCAATTATAGTAATTATAGTAAACTGCTACCTTGCTTCAGTTAGCAGCATGTGTTTAGGTGAAAGTGGAAGACCACAAATCAATAACAGTTTGCCAGGGACTTGGGTTTAAACTGTTAATGAGTAAGGAGAATCCATGGCTTTGTAAACTGTAAGGTAGGCATTTTGGAAACCTATTGAGCCTCAAATACGTTGATGTGTTATTTTCTAGAAATATTTTAGCAAATTTGCCCATATATTGTAGGTGATTTTCCTTGATTACCAGACCTGTTTGTCTTGTGTAAAATAAATGAAACACTTTCCTTCTCCATGTAACGAACAAAACGATGGATACATGTGGTTTGTGAGTGTGTTTATTTTTCAAACAGTATATCAACAAGCATTTGCAAGGCAATAGGTCTCGCATTTACGCAAGTTTGAGCTATTGGCATTGTAAATGACAATTCCTTTTATTTATGTTTTGGTTTTTAAAACATAAATGAAAGGCATTGTCATTTACAATGCCAATAGCTTAAACTTGTGTAAATGCGAGACCTATTGCATTGCAAATGCTTGTTGTTCCTTTCTCTGCGATTTTCCATTTATTTTGTTTTATGCTTAGACGGGTTGGGGCAGGGGGTTTGGATGGGGAGGGGAGCTCATGCTAGTAGCAATCGGATCCCTCACCTGAGAAGGGCGGGAGGGGAGCATTCTTTGCTGCCAGCTGCTAGCGGGAGGGGAGGATGTGAACATGAAAGCCGGCACTAGGTGTGCACAGCAAATTTGCTGCACAATCGCTTTATCCTTTTCATCTTTTTTTGTCTAGGGTGTGCCTTCGATCGCGTGGAAACCGTAAGATACCACTTTGAAGAAAGGATCAAAGTTATGGAGTCTTCAAAAGAATGAAATAAGTTGTGTACCCCGATGACAGCGTAAATAAGTGAAGCAAGAAAGACGAGCAAGGGCAGAGAAGAAATGTCTGCAGTTCGAGACACTTCCAAGTTTCTTCTTGCTGTGGGCGGCGGCCACCGTTGCTGTTGAGGTCAGAGTGTTCAAGTTTCAGACTCGTGGCTCCATATTTCCCTCATCCCTGCCCTAAAGAGTCTGTGCCCTGCGAGCTGCAGCTTAGTGCTTCAGCACCTCCTGCGGACTGGGGACTAAGTCTGCGGGGGCGATGCTCGGGCTGAATTTTTTGACTCGCCTCAGAGGCCGCAAGAGCCGGTTGCTGGTCCTAGTGCAGGTGCCTCCTAGTGCAAGTAAAAGCAGGGTGCAGGATTAAAAATAAAGCGCAGTATGCGTTCTTGTCACATCTGATTAAAAAAAACTGGGCACGGTGCGAGGCAGTGCGGTGCCTTAAATAAATACATGAAACCGGGTGCCGTGCGAGGCATTACAGCACCCGCTGTAGGAGAAACTCAATAAACAAAATAGTGCTTACAAGACTAAGTAATACGTACCGTGTAACAACCGAAGTAAAGGGGGCAGTAGCCATTGGAGGTTACAAATGAAGACAAGGTTGTACTTAGGAGGGACTAACAAGTCTATTTACGAATCAGAAGCCAACATTTACGAAGGACAATGACACAAGCCAATGACAAATATGGGCGGAGAGTGGGAGTGGGGCTTCCATTCCATACTCTACTACAACAGATCGCCAGAGCAGCGCATACGTGCTGGCTCAGGCTCGACCTAAAAACTACCCAGGATTTCCCAAGGCTCAAACTCTGCAGACTATGTCATTGGTAAAATCACCACAAAAGTGGTATTTGTGAAAGGTGTTTAAGCTCGCTGACCATCGACTAAGAACACATCCACATACGATGGGATTAAACGTAAGGGCAATGTGGTACTGTTCTGTACATCACACAAGAGATAACTGTGAAGATCTTAAGAGAAGCACACAACTGTTTATGTGAGAGTATGTATTTATTTTAATTTTTTAAGGTTTTTATGTAGCACTTTTCCACCTACAGGATTGTTAAAGTGATTTATAAATAACAATTTCCCTGCGAGTCCAGGTTTACATTTAACATGATAAGATAGCAGATCATAATTACAACTAGATAGATGTTTGAGCAAAGCTACTAAGATAGAGTAGGGCGCAGGGTATTTTCAAAATAAAAGCAAAGGAGATGATAACATTAGAAAGGGTTCATGTAAGGATATCATGCAAGAACTCAAACATTTAAGGGATGCTTAAAGTGGAAGTTGTTCAGTTTTTTCCCGAACCAGCCAAGATCTTCATCATGCCTGACTTTGTCAGGGAGACAGTTCCATAATGTGGGGCCACACTGCAAAAGGAGGCTTGATAGGATTTCATTGTTTTCTTTAATTAAGCAGGTATTCTTTGCTCCTAGGCGCTCTTCACCACCGAAGACGTGGGAGAAGGAGTTTAGGTGGGGCAATTAGTCTTGTCTCAAAGAATTGAAGGTCACACAGGACAGTTTAAATTTAATCTAAATTAAATAATAACCATTTTATTGCGTAGTTAATAGAAACCTTACACATTAAATAAACATTGTAAGTAAATAAGACTTGGGATAAACTGCCATCAAACATGATAAAACTTCGTATACGACTTATCTATTTACAAGTAATGACAGCTCATTCTTATTCGCATTCAGTATAAAAATGCGAAGTTTATCGAATACTTATTCTTTAAGTCAATCTTGTTACTTAAAATAACATGTTGGACAAAAATAGAAACACCTTAATGCAAACTTAATAAATGTGATGGGGATTAAGCTTAATTATTAACACAAGATTTGTTGTTCAGTGGCTGTAACGAATGCACTCTTGACCAAAAATACTTTCAGAAATTTTACCAAGTCATTTAAATGTAATCGTTGTGTGTAGACGGAGCCAGTGGAGGTCTCTCAAGATGGAGGTGAATTTTCAATTGTTTCTTGTTAGACAGGCAGCAGAATGAAAGAGGGTTTTTAAAGGGGTCAATTAGGTTTTTGTAGCTCTTGTGAGGAGAGCATTTCTGTATTTAATATTACCAAGTGTGACATGATACACATTGCAAGTACATTGCTGTTCTTCTATCAAGTGCAGAGATGTCATCATCGAGTGGATAAAAAATGTACTTTAAGGATTTGTTTATATAAAAATATTGCATTTGAATTATTTATGTAGGGAATGTGCCAAGCAGCACTTCCAATGCAACCTATTACCCAGTGTAAACAATTGTTAACATTTTTTTAAAATACCAAGAACGCCAAGGAAGCGTCAACTTACATTCACATTTTGGGTCAGATATACATTAGTAAAGGCAGAGAAATTGAAATATTGTGCATTAACTTACTGAGTACAACAGTGAAAGGGATTAAAAACATAATGCAAAACCCAATAATAAATGACAGGAATTACAGTGGCATGTGTATTAATGTTTAACAACAATTATCGCAGTAACAATCAATATTGGCATGTTGAAACCATTTCGCACACTATTGCAGAATTGACCAGGGTGTTCCTCAGAACATTACTAGTTTGAGAAACTGCTAACTACACTAGAGTATTAATTCAAAAGAGGCTGTCTTAAGCACTTTATACATGAACTACAGTAAATTACCTTGAAAACAGGGAAATGCAGGTAATGGATCACCGGTCAAATACAATCCAAAGATAGAGAATTCAAGATCCAGCAAAGTTGATGCACCTGGTCATAAGACTTCTACCAAACGTTTTCCTCAATTAGTCTTGCCCACCCAACTTTCAAAATTAATTCCTATTCCCTTCTGAGATGAAAGTAAATTCTTTACAGGAAACAAAGGCTTAATAATGTCTGAACATGTTTATTGAAACTTTTAGCAGGAAAGAAAACATTAAAACTTTCATTTAACATGGGAGCCAAAACAGTGCTCCAACACTACACGTAGAGATAGTAAGTGCCACCGAATTATGAAAGTGCAACAGAACACAATAAGAACTCTCACTAAGACCAAAAATGCAGGGGAGTCAGGGCAGGCCTGGAGCAACCAAGGGAGCCCAAGAAAAGCAAAGTTGACCCTCAAGTGGACACACAGGCCGGAGGCACATGAGTCGCAAGAGGACCTCGAGCGATTTCACCAAACAACAGCCCAGGGAGCACTCAGTTCGAGGAGGTCAAAGTTCTTGGTAGGAAATGGTGCCAGAGGTTGGGGCTACTCGGAGCCCAATGCACTTGTTCAGGAAACGCCAACAAGCATATGCACTTGCAAATGAACACGGTGCACAGGGGTTTCAGTATTGCTGTCCCCATGAGGGATTCTGACCTCAATCTTGGTGATAGGGCAACTCGGGCCTCGAGGCACATAGGAACCCACCTCTTGTGTTGCTGAAGCCTTTGGAGTCTGTGGGGGCTCAGAATCAGTAGACCGGACAGCAGTGTTGTGGTGCCTGCGGATGCAGGGGAGTGACTCCTTCACTCCAAGGGAGATATATTTGGTTGTCCTAGATGCTCCACAGGTCCTGCACGGATCCTGTATGGTGCACGGGCACAGGCGATGCTTAAGCCTGAGAGGGAGACGAAGTCAGGCCCAAACGAAGTCCAGCGAAGTCCAGAGTGTCCAGACGGTCAAAGTTCAGTGGTTTCTGGTTAAGAATCTTGTCCACGTCGAATCTAAGGTCCTACAGCCAGGTAAGCCCTTAAGTACCCATGGAAAAGGGTTGGCAAGATTCAGGGGACCCTCCCAGGGGAGGGTCTGGACAGTGGGGAGGTTACTCCCATGTCCTTTGTCCAGTTTTGCACCAGAGCGGGAGCCACAGCTCCCAGGACTGGTTTGAACTGGACTATGCACAGGGACACCAAATGTGCCCCTCATGCAGACTTTCAGTCACTTGCAAGCGCGCCCTCCCAGCCCTAATACACTAAATCCTGTCTGGGGATGGTCACACCTCCCTGTGACAGGGTGCCTATTGTTCTGCCTTCCCCTGCTCGAGCTTGGCTCAGCAGCAGGAGGGCAGAAATGTGTCTCTGGTCGGCAGCAACCATTTTGTGCTGTCCGGGACTAGAAGGCTGGTACCAGGAACACCAGGGACCCCACAAAGCTCACTTCTGAGGGGTGGAATCATATCTCCCAAACCGGTTACCAGTGTGGGGGTATGATTCCAGCACAATAGGGTTTGTTTCAGCCGTTTTAGAGTTGGTCATCACACAGTCGCATAATGCCACTCTATATGTCGTAAATGGCTGCCTCACTGACAACCCGGAGAATGGACTCCGTAGGCTGCCGGGGTGTTCTGCTCATACAGTGGCACCCACTCACTTAGAACCAGGCACCCTGCCCTCAGGGTTATAAAGGCCCGCTAGAGGGGTGACCGATAGGTTTTAAGTGCAGTGACCCTTAGATATAGTAAACCTATATCTTAAGTAAGTGGTGCATGCACAAACTTACACAGGCTGCAATGGCAGGCCTGTAGTTCCATTTTGCATGGCCTCCCATGGGTGGCATAATACATGCTTCAGCCCATGGGAGGCCTCTGGGGTACCTATGCCCTGTGTACATGGGTACCATATACTAGGGACTGACAAGGGTACCCCAGTATCCAATATGGAGTGTACCTAAGTACATAGCATAACAAGTTAAGGAGAAAGCAGATAGACTGGGGTCCTGATTAGCAGGATCCAAGTCAGACTAGTCAAAAACAGTATCACACTTAGCAAAAAGTGGGGGTAACCATTAGAAACAGATCCTACTTTGCTACACCTGTTTTCCAAATTTGTTGATTCAATGCTAACTCTGTTGTATTTACAAGTAGCAAAGTGGCTCAATTTGCTCAGTAAACACTCATTATTTTGTTTCTGCTGGTATTTGGGGCTATTGAAAGCGTGCATTCAGTGTGGTGTCAATGATCTTCATTCTTCTGCACCCTCCGAGTTGAAGAGTTCATTTTTTATTTACTGTGGGAATTTTAGGGTCTTTCATTTGGTTCAGCCAATAGATATGCACAGTGAAGTGGTGATTAGATATAGAGAATACATTTGTAAATTATTGATTTTTAATAGAGTCCACAAATTTTATTATCTTAAGAAAGGCTATCATTAAGAAACAGGGGTAGAAAAATCTCAATATTGACAAGAATATATTCTTACCACCAGACAAAGACACATGATTGTGTTTATTGATATCCTTTTTCAAACAGGGTCCTCTTCCTCGGACCCACCCCCTCAGCATGGGACAACACCTGGTGGTCCACTGCCCTCGGCAACCCCCCCACCCCCACGGACCACACCCGGAACCTGGCATCATACTCAACTCCTTCCTCACCATGACCCCACAGATCAATGCCGTCTCTTCCACATGCTTCAACACCCTCCGCATCCTTCGCAACACCTTCAAGTAGATCCCCCGAATCCAGAAAGACCATCACCCACGTACTCATAACAAGCAGACTGGACTACGGAAACGCCCTCTATGCCAGAATCAACAAATCCCTGCTGCGGAAACTTCAGACCATCCAGAACACCGCTGCCAGGCTCGTCCTTGGCATCACATGACATGACCACATCACCCAGCACCTACAAGACCTCCACTGGCTCCCTGTCGAGAAGAGAGTAAGTAACCTTCGGGCTACTCACTCACGCCTACAAATCCCTCTACAACAGCGGACCCCAATACCTCACCGAAAAAGTCTCCTTCCACGCACCCAAGAGAAACCTCCACTCCGCGACCTCGCTGAAACCCCACGCATCAGCAGAGCCAGAACGGGTGGAAGAGCCTACTCCTACATCGCGGCTAAAACCTGGAACGAACGCCAACTGAACATCAGATGTTCCCCCACTCTGCACACCTTCAGGAAGAGCCTCAAGACCTGGCTCTTTGGCTGATTCAGAGCTGCACACCTTCCCCCAGCGCCTTGAGACCATCACAGGTGAGTAGCATGCTTCACAAATCCCTGATTGATTGATTGATTGATTGAAACATATCCATCTATATAAGATTAGCCAAATAGCGCTCTAATTGAGGTATGTTTTTGAAGGGTGGCACATATTTAGTGTTTTGGAAATCCATGGATTACAGTCATTTTAACAGAAATACATTTAATTATACGTTATGATACCTCTTCATGAAATAAGAAAGAGCCTTGTGTATCAAATAAGGTGTTTGTTGCAAAACTACTAAACATTAATATATGAAAGTGTAGATGATTGTGGTATGCTATTTTTGATGCAATTACATAATGAAAGACTGAAATAAATACAAAATAAATATAGGGTAGTACTTTGATTTATTAAGGAAAACCTTCAAATTAAAATACAATAGATTTGTTTGTGTCAGGAGTGGTTTAATTATCTTAATTTATGCTGTGATCTTCCTACCATAAGCATCTGAAACTCTCCTACCATGCATTGCTGGAAACTGACCTGGTATGCCCAGCAACAAATTATCACAACTTGGGCTATTTGATTGCACACTACACATTTCAGTGTTAGTCTATTACTTCCACTTCTCTCTGGTGTACAAAGCACAGATGCTTTGCAGGCATTTCCTGACACTGTTAGACAAAAAGTCTATTTTGAAGGTGGCATGCCTTCAGATGGGCCCCGGCATCCTGCCAGTTACATCATTTACCTTAAGTACTGCAAACTGTTCAGCTCCCCTGTACCATGCAACGTGAACTGATTTAACTTCTGAAGGGCCACTGCAGCATGAGCCAAGAAAACACAATATTCCAGGACTATGACGTCTAGTTGCTGTCCTTCCTGAGGCCAGGGATAAACCTAAAACCGGAATAAAAGGTCCTGATGCTGTCCACTGGCTGTAGAATGAGTAGATGAAGGCCAAGAATAAACAAACATTGGCAAAGCGAATAGGTCTCACCTAAGTGAGACCTATATGAGAACTACTGGCTTTGCTGATGTCTTTTAGCCATGGTGTACAGCAGCATGACTGCTGTTCAATATGACTAACCATTCATGGTGTGGCGTAGAGGAGAGTGGAGGAGAGTGGTGTAGAGTGGAGTGACATAGAGTGACATGGAGAGGAGTGGCGTAGAGTAGCAAAGAGTGGAGTAGAGTGGTGTAGAGTAGAGTGGCATGGCGTATAGTAGAGTGGAGTGGTATAGGGTAGAGTGGAGTAGAGTGGAGTGGTGTAGAGTGGCATGGAGTGGTGTACAGTAGAGTAGCATAGAGTAGAGTGGCATAGAGTAGAGCGTCATAGAGGGGAGTGGTGTAGAGTAGCATAGAGTAGTGTGGAATGGAGTGGAATGGTGTAGAGTGGTTTAGACAGGTGGAGAGAGACATAAAGGGGAATGGAGTGGTGTAGAGTGGAGTGGCATAGAGTGGTGTGAGTGTTGTGGAGTGGCGTAGAGTAGAGTGGCATGAAGTAGAGTGGCATAGAGTGATGTAGAGTGCCATTGTGTGTAGTGGAGTGAGGTGGAGGGGCATAGAGTGGAGTGGTTTGGAGTGGAGTGGTGTGGTGTGGAGTGAAGTGGCATGGAGTGCAGTGGCATAGAGTGGAGAGTAGTACAGGGGACTAGAATGGCATAGAATGGAGTGGGTTGGGGTGGGGTGGAATGGAATGGAGTGGCATAGAGTGGCATGGAGTAGAGTCGAGTAGAATAGAATGGCACAGAGTGGCATGGAGTGGTGTACAGTAGACAGGTGTGGCATATAGTGGCTTAGAGTATAGTGGTGTAGAGTACAGTGGTGAAACGTTGAGTAATGTAGAGTATAGTGGTGTAGAGTAGGGTGGAATGGTATTGCGTGGCATAGAATGGATTGGGTTGGGGTAGAGTGGAGTGGCACAGAGTGGTGTAGAGTAGAGAGGCTTAGAGGAGAGTGGAATAGAGATTAGTGGCGTAGAGTAAAATGGCGTATAGTGGAGTAGTATAGAGTGGTGTAGAGTAGAATATCATAGAGTAGAGTGGTGTAGAGTGGAGGTGTGTACAGTGGCAGTGTGTAGAGTGGGGTGGCTTGCAGTGGGGTAGAGTAGAGTAGTGTGGAGTGGAGTGGCATAGAGTGGTATGTTATAGAGTGGAGTGGTGTAGAGTGGAGTGGTATAGAGTAGAGTGGCATAGAGTGGAGTGGTGTAGAGTGGAGTGGTGTAGAAAAAAGTGATGTATAATGGAGTGGAGTGGTGAAGAGTAGAATGACGTAGAGTACAGTAGGGTAGAGTACAGTGGAATGGCATAGAGTGGAGTCGAGTGCATAGCTGTGGAGTAGAGTAGAGTGGCTTAAAGTGGAGTGGCGTGGTGTAGAGTAGAGAGCATTAGAGTAGAGTGGCATAGAGTTAATGGCATAGAGGGGAGTGGTGTAGAGTAGAATGGTATAGAGTACAGTGGCATTGAGTGAAGGTGTGTACAGTGGCATTGTGTGGAGTGGGGTGGCACAGAGTGGCATAAAGTAGAGTGGCGTGGAGTGGAGCGGTGTAGAGTGGAGTGAGATAGAGTAGAAGGGTGTAGAGTGGAGTGGAATGGCGTAGAGTGGAGTGGCATAGAGTGGAGTGCAGTGGAGTAGAGTGGAGTGGAGTAGAGTGGAATAGAGTTGAGTTGAGTGGCATTTAGTGGAGTAGAGTGGCATAGAGTAAAGTGGCATTGAGTAGGGTGGAGTGGTGTAAAGTAGCATGGCATAGAGAGTTGGGTAGAGCAGAGTGGTGTAAAGTGGCATGTAGTGGCATAGAGTGGTGTAGAGTAGAGTGGCATAGAGTGTTGAGTGGAGAAGAGTGGTGTAGAGTAGAGTAGAATGGTGTGGAGTACAGTGGTGTAGAGTGGAGTGTCGTAGAGTACAGTGGTGTCGAGAGGGGTGGAGTGGCGTAGAGTGGCGTTGAGTAGTATGGAGTGGTGTCAAGTAGAGTGGAGTGGTATAGAGTAAAGGGGACGGGTGTAGAGTGGCGAAGAGGGGTGTTAAGGAGTGTGGAGTGGCATTGAGTAGAGTTAAGTGGCGTAGAGTGGCATAGAATTGCATGAAGTGGGTGGAATAGATTGGAGTGGCGTGGAGTGGAGTGGAGTGGCATAGAGTGGAGTGGCGTGGAGTGGGTTACAGTGGAGTAGCATAGTGGAGAATGGCTTAGACTAGTACAGTTGTGGGTGTAAGTATCTAAAGCATTGATAGAGATGGCAGACACCCTAGGGTGAAAGCTATCTAAATAATTAGCTGTAAACATCAGAAAATTTGACATTGCTGGAAAGCGTGTGCAAATACATGCCGCATCATGAATAAATTAACTGTAAAGAAAACTCAAGGTAAAATAAAAGTGCATCTTTTCAAAGCCAGAAAGTCCAATGTAAAATAAAAGCGCATCTTTTGAAAGCATTCTTCAAACTTAATGCACACCTTTTGTAAGCATACTTCTCACTTGTTTTATAATTACAGAGCAAACTTTACTGTGCCTGAGTGAGGTCTCAATATTACTAATGCATCGATAGAGATGGCAGATAGGGTGAAGCAATATAAATAAGAAGCTGTATGCCAATGTTAAAAGTACTTTTTTATGTGTGCTGCATTCTGCAGTACACCTACAAAGAGAAAACTGCCTCTCAGGATTGTTTTTGTGCAGGAAGGTTTCCCTTCCTGCACAAAAACAATCCTGCTTACAATGCAGGCACCCTTGCCCCATGGTGCAAGGGTGCCTGCACTGGCGCTAGGCAGCAAAAGAACGAAAGCACAAGGAAAGGACAGCAATGCACAGTATGATGATAAATACAGCACATTCCTGCCCTTTCACACAGCACATCATAGCAAGGTGGCTTGCTGTGATGTGCTGTGTGAAAGTATTATAAATATGCCCGCTATTTGTGCAGCAAGTGCTAAATAAAACCATGGCAGAACCCACCAGTAGTATGTCCGTAGTAGTACTATGCCTATGTCAAGGAAATTCCACTGGTGAATTTCCCTCCAGATTTAGAGCTACTTCTAGAAATCCGAACATTCTGCATTAAAGCTCATCCGGATATCAGGCCCCATAGACTGCTGGTTCGCGCGGGATCAGAGATAGTGCAGAAGTCACACTATCCACAATTTCCTTATTGTTAGAGACTAGGAAAATCCTGATACACTTTTCCCTCCCCTCTCATCCTTCTCTTTGCCACATGGTCTTCTCTCTCTTTCTTTGTCACCTCTCTCCACTACATTTTGCTTCCCCACCCTCCTTTCTTTTATCTCTTGTCCTCTCCTCCTACCTTTTTCTTTTTATGATCTACCTCCGGCCTTTAAGCAGGGCGGACTGGGAACTCAAAGCAGCCCTGGCAATTTTGCTGGACCAGCCCCGAGGGTGGTGGGTGCCATGGGGGGCAAGTGAGGAGCACTTCTGCTTTTGTTACTTGGGGTCGATATTGCAGCACTGCTGCAAAACCAGCCCCAGTAACAAAACCGGCCCCGCCCTTCCAGCCTCCCGTGGAAACGCCCGATGCTCGGTACGGCCAGTCCGGCCCTGCCTTTACATCCTCTCTCCATCTCAATGCTTGTCTAGGTATCCTTTTCTCCATCTGTTTGCTGTCCTTCCTTTTCTTTCCCTCCTACTGTGCTTTACTTTTCGGGGGAACCCCATAAAATGATTAAGCATGACAGAAGCTTTTTTATTCCTCCTGATGTAATACAGCGCGATATCCGACAGCGACTGTGTACATCTTTGGTTTAAATGTCAGCATACCGATGCCCTGAGGCATTGGAAAAGCCATCAAACAGTTCTTCAAATTATTTCAGATTTACACATGGACTGGAAACCTCTAGTGACAGTGCACATACCATTGTTCTTTTTTTTGCACCGAATTTGGCGCAAACCTTGATTGGTTATTAGTGTAACCAACTTTAAGCAATTATAAATACCCACTAGGGGACTAAGGGGCATATTAGCAAGACCGGCGATAAAATTATCGCCGTTTTAGCAGCAGGAAACTGCCGCTAAAACGGCGATAATGGGCTTGCTAATATGCGTTATAGAATTCAATAGAAGCCCAGGTTAGATGTGCAGGACATCTAACCTGGGCTTCTATTGAATTCTATAACGCATATTAGCAAGCCCATTATCGCCGTTTTAGCGGCAGTTTCCTGCCGCTAAAACGGCGATAATTTTATCGCCGGTCTTGCTAATATGCCCCTAAATTATTTATAATTGGGATCCAACAGCTCTTGAAAACGTGCAAGGCAAACTCACAAAAAGTCACTGGCAACATTGAAATGGCAGGAATTTTATCATTATCCTATACTTTGAAGAAAGAATATGACTGATATACTTAGATTTACTGATTTTTGGACGGCTGCAGAAACACCCTGATATAGTAAACATCCGCTCAGTTTCAAACCTGTGCCTTTGTTCTCCTTTTTGATAATCAGAACTTGGTAAGTTTAAACACCTTGATTGGTTGGTAAGACTGCTTGCACAGAACTGCTCTCTCTGCAAAATAAAGATGTTACTGGCAGGCATAGGAGTACAATCAGTCAGATGTTGCGATTGTATAGAACCCAGGAAATTAGGTCAAGTCTAGAAACAAATAATGAAGCTAATCATCAGCCAAAAGAATTACAGCCAACATCGAGATAATGCTACAGTAAATCACATCCAACGTTAATTGACTCAAGCCTCTCCCACTGGTACCAGCGGCGGCTCCTCCACTAAGGTGGAGGAGCGTCATCCCACTGCTATGTGAGCAGTTCAAAAAGGAAAAATAAAATGATAATAACTCAATGCTATTATCATTTAAATTTGACATTCTGGCTCAGCTGGTCTACATTTTAGAAGTGGGGTGGGGCTTGCCTGGGCGGTCACAGGAGCAGGGGGAGGAGTGGTGAGCGCTTTCTTAAGTGCGCATGACGGTTTGGCCGGCCATCTTGGGCCGGCCAAACAGTCATGTGCACTTAGTATGTTCTCAACCCGGCTGTATTGCACCGGCTGGGTGGAGAACATGCACAGGCTCCCAGTCCCTGTCTGAGCACCGAAACACGGCGCTCAGACCAATCACGACAGTGCTGTCATACTGGTGACAGCAGCATTGTGATTGGCTAGGGAAGTCTGCGAGCCTATGTTCTTCCTGCTTCTGGAGTCGACCAAAGAGGACCGAGAGGCGGTGTCCAGCCTGCAGGGAAGTGATTTGTTTTTTTCATCCCCCGCCCGCCACCCCCGTTAAGTAGCAGCTGCCACTGACTGGTACTCTTGGAACTGCCAAAATTGACAATGCTGTAAATATTTTTTGCCCCAGTCTCTCACTTGATGTCCTTGCAGACCTTTTGTATCCATGCAGCACCTCTGGCAATGAGGGGAGTCTTTCAGGCTGCCTCTGTCAAATGCAGCCCCCCGTCCTCGGTCATTCTACCTCCCTTGACTCCAATGCTACCTGGCATCTTACAGCAACTTGATTTTATAGAGTATGTAAGAAAAAACTTTTTTGTCCATTTTATCCTCTTTGGTTATACTGGATATAGGACTTTCTAGGACTCTGTGCTCTATGTTAGTGGTTCTTAGCCCTTTGGTTGCTGTGGACTCACAATTAGCAGAACCCTGCGACCCCCACTGCTTCATTATTAGAATCCATGGATTCCCCACTGAGTCATTATTGGAAGCTGAGGACACAGACCTAACCATTTTTGATGATTTGAAATAGACAATACACAAAAAATACAGAAACAGACATTCATCAAACAAATACACAAATTATTAAATATTTTATATAATTCAGACACAAATATATAAAAAAACACTTTTTTTATTTTAATAGTAAGGTTATAGCTTCTCTAAATTCAATTGAAGCCACTCATCATCCCTACTATATTCTGTTTGATGTACTGTCACTGCTCCTACAAGGGGAGATAAACGTATTTCTTAGCATCCAATTTCAGATTTCAGATTCCTTCACATTTACAATATATTTTAAAAGATTCAGTTGTACATTTTGATTCAGCATTTGAATACACTTTGGGCCATATTATCAAGAACGGCGCAAACATTATCGCCGCTTTAGCGGCAGGAAACTGCCGCTAAAGCGGCGATAAGGGGCTTGATAATATGCCCTAGAGAATTCCAATAGAAGCCCAGGTTCTAATGTCAAGGACATCAAACCTGGATTTGCATATTGCCATGTCTGAACTGGGGTGGTGGAGTGAGCTAAAGAATGATGATGGATTAAACCCAGATCAGTTGACTGGGGGTGAGTGTTTGATTGGCTCAAACGTTCCGTCCATCATCCCCTTTTGTATCGCTTTGTCCGCCCTAAGTTGGCGGGGGTATGCCCAGACGTGGGTCCCTTGCTCACTTTGCCACTGGATTCAAGCAAGCCTGGCTGATGACGGCTGGAATGCCAGAAACCGGTCCTAGGATGCTTGTTTCCGGTCCAGGGAAGACATGGCTTGGCAGTTCGGGCTGGACTGTTCCCATGAGGCACAGGGTCAGACTGATTTGCATATGACCATGTCTGAACTGGGGTGGTGGAGTGAGCTAAAGAATGATGATGGATTAAACCCAGATCAGTTGACTAGGGGTGAGTGTTTGATTGGCTCAAACGTTCCGTCCATCATCCCCTTTTGTATCGCTTTGTTCGCCCTAAGTTGGCGGGGGTATGCCCAGACGTGGGTCCCTTGCTCACTTTGCCACTGGATTCAAGCAAGCCTGGCTGATGACGGCTGGAATGCCAGAAACCGGTCCTAGGATGCTTGTTTCCGGTCCAGGGAAGACATGGCTTCGCAGTTCGGGCTGGACTGTTCCCATGAGGCACAGTGTCAGACTGATTTGCATATGGCCATGTCTGAACTGGGGTGGTGGAGTGAGCTAAAGAATGATGATGGATTAAACCCAGATCAGTTGACTGGGGGTGAGTGTTTGATTGGCTCAAACGTTCCGTCCATCATCCCCTTTTGTATCGCTTTGTTCGCCCTAAGTTGGCGGGGCTATGCCCAGACGTGAGTCCCTTGCTCACTTTGCCACTGGATTCAAGCAAGCCTGGCTGATGACGGCTGGAATGCCAGAAACCGGTCCTAGGATGCTTGTTTCCTGTCCAGGGAAGACATGGCTTGGCAGTTCGGGCTGGACTGCTCCCATGAGGCACAGGGTCAGACTGATTTACATATGGCCATGTCTGAACTGGGGTGGTGGAGTGAGCTAAAGAATGATGATGGATTAAACCCAGATCAGTTGACTGGGGGTGAGTGTTTGATTGGCTCAAACGTTCCGTCCATCATCCCCTTTTGTATCGCTTTGTTCGCCCTAAGTTGGCGGGGGTATGCCCAGACGTGGGTCCCTTGCTCACTTTGCCACTGGATTCAAGCAAGCCTGGCTGATGACGGCTGGAATGCTAGAAACCGGTCCTAGGATGCTTGTTTCCGGTCCAGGGAAGACATGGCTTGGCAGTTCGGGCTGGACTGTTCCCATGAGGCACAGGGTCAGACTGATTTGCATATGGCCATGTCTGAACTGGGGTGGTGGAGTGAGCTAAAGAATGATGATGGATTAAACCCAGATCAGTTGACTGGGGGTGAGTGTTTGATTGGCTCAAACGTTCCGTCCATCATCCCCTTTTGTATCGCTTTGTTCGCCCTAAGTTGGCGGGGGTATGCCCAGACGTGGGTCCCTTGCTCACTTTGCCACTGGATTCAAGCAAGCCTGGCTGATGACGGCTGGAATGCCAGAAACCGGTCCTAGGATGCTTGTTTCCGGTCCAGGGAAGACATGGCTTGGCAGTTCGGGCTGGACTGTTCCCATGAGGCACAGGGTCAGACTGATTTGCATATGGCCATGTCTGAACTGGGGTGGTGGAGTGAGCTAAAGAATGATGATGGATTAAACCCAGATCAGTTGACTGGGGGTGAGTGTTTGATTGGCTCAAACGTTCCGTCCATCATCCCCTTTTGTATCGCATTGTTCGCCCTAAGTTGGCGGGGGTATGCCCAGACGTGGGTCCCTTGCTCACTTTGCCACTGGATTCAAGCAAGCCTGGCTGATGACGGCTGGAATGCCAGAAACCGGTCCTAGGATGCTTGTTTCCGGTCCAGGGAAGACATGGCTTGGCAGTTCGGGCTGGACTGTTCCCATGAGGCACAGGGTCAGACTGATTTGCATATGGCCATGTCTGAACTGGGGTGGTGGAGTGAGCTAAAGAATGATGATGGATTAAACCCAGATCAGTTGACTGGGGGTGAGTGTTTGATTGGCTCAAACGTTCCGTCCATCATCCCCTTTTGTATCGCTTTGTTCGCCCTAAGTTGGCGGGGGTATGCCCAGACGTGGGTCCCTTGCTCACTTTGCCACTGGATTCAAGCAAGCCTGGCTGATGACGGCTGGAATGCCAGAAACCGGTCCTAGGCTGCTTGTTTCCGGTCCAGGGAAGACATGGCTTGGCAGTTCGGGCTGGACTGTTCCCATGAGGCACAGGGTCAGACTGATTTGCATATGGCCATGTCTGAACTGGGGTGGTGGAGTGAGCTAAAGAATGATGATGGATTAAACCCAGATCAGTTGACTGGGGGTGAGTGTTTGATTGGCTCAAACGTTCCGTCCATCATCCCCTTTTGTATCGCTTTGTTCGCCCTAAGTTGGCGGGGGTATGCCCAGACGTGGGTCCCTTGCTCACTTTGCCACTGGATTCAAGCAAGCCTGGCTGATGACGGCTGGAATGCCAGAAACCGATCCTAGGATGCTTGTTTCCCGTCCAGGGAAGACATGGCTTGGCAGTTCGGGCTGGACTGTTCCCATGAGGCACAGGGTCAGACTGATTTGCATATGGCCATGTCTGAACTGGGTTGGTGGAGTGAGCTAAAGAATGATGATGGATTAAACCCAGATCAGTTGACTGGGGGTGAGTGTTTGATTGGCTCAAACGTTCCGTCCATCATCCCCTTTTGTATCGCTTTGTTCGCCCTAAGTTGGCGGGGGTATGCCCAGACGTGGGTCCCTTGCTCACTTTGCCACTGGATTCAAGCAAGCCTGGCTGATGACGGCTGGAATGCCAGAAACCGGTCCTAGGATGCTTGTTTCCGGTCCAGGGAAGACATGGCTTGGCAGTTCGGGCTGGACTGTTCCCATGAGGCACAGGGTCAGACTGATTTGCATATGGCCATGTCTGAACTGGGGTGGTGGAGTGAGCTAAAGAATGATGATGGATTAAACCCAGATCAGTTGACTGGGGGTGAGTGTTTGATTGGCTCAAACGTTCCGTCCATCATCCCCTTTTGTATCGCATTGTTCGCCCTAAGTTGGCGGGGGTATGCCCAGACGTGGGTCCCTTGCTCACTTTGCCACTGGATTCAAGCAAGCCTGGCTGATGACGGCTGGAATGCCAGAAACCGGTCCTAGGATGCTTGTTTCCGGTCCAGGGAAGACATGGCTTGGCAGTTCGGGCTGGACTGTTCCCATGAGGCACAGGGTCAGACTGATTTGCATATGGCCATGTCTGAACTGGGGTGGTGGAGTGAGCTAAAGAATGATGATGGATTAAACCCAGATCAGTTGACTGGGGGTGAGTGTTTGATTGGCTCAAACGTTCCGTCCATCATCCCCTTTTGTATCGCTTTGTTCGCCCTAAGTTGGCGGGGGTATGCCCAGACGTGGGTCCCTTGCTCACTTTGCCACTGGATTCAAGCAAGCCTGGCTGATGACGGCTGGAATGCCAGAAACCGGTCCTAGGCTGCTTGTTTCCGGTCCAGGGAAGACATGGCTTGGCAGTTCGGGCTGGACTGTTCCCATGAGGCACAGGGTCAGACTGATTTGCATATGGCCATGTCTGAACTGGGGTGGTGGAGTGAGCTAAAGAATGATGATGGATTAAACCCAGATCAGTTGACTGGGGGTGAGTGTTTGATTGGCTCAAACGTTCCGTACATCATCACCTTTTGTATCGCTTTGTTCGCCCTAAGTTGGCGGGGGTATGCCCAGACGTGGGTCCCTTGCTCACTTTGCCACTGGATTCAAGCAAGCCTGGCTGATGACGGCTGGAATGCCAGAAACCGATCCTAGGATGCTTGTTTCCCGTCCAGGGAAGACATGGCTTGGCAGTTCGGGCTGGACTGTTCCCATGAGGCACAGGGTCAGACTGATTTGCATATGGCCATGTCTGAACTGGGTTGGTGGAGTGAGCTAAAGAATGATGATGGATTAAACCCAGATCAGTTGACTGGGGATGAGTGTTTGATTGGCTCAAACGTTCCGTCCATCATCCCTTTTGTATCGCTTTGTTCGCCCTAAGTTGGCGGGGGTATGCCCAGACGTGGGTCCCTTGCTCACTTTGCCACTGGATTCAAGCAAGCCTGGCTGATGACGGCTGGAATGCCAGAAACCGGTCCTAGGATGCTTGTTTCCGGTCCAGGGAAGACATGGCTTGGCAGTTCGGGCTGGACTGTTCCCATGAGGCACAGGGTCAGACTGATTTGCATATGGCCATGTCTGAACTGGGTTGGTGGAGTGAGCTAAAGAATGATGATGGATTAAACCCAGATCAGTTGACTGGGGGTGAGTGTTTGATTGGCTCAAACGTTCCGTCCATCATCCCCTTTTGTATCGCTTTGTTCGCCCTAAGTTGGCGGGGGTATGCCCAGACGTGGGTCCCTTGCTCACTTTGCCACTGGATTCAAGCAAGCCTGGCTGATGACGGCTGGAATGCCAGAAACCGGTCCTAGGATGCTTGTTTCCGGTCCAGGGAAGACATGGCTTGGCAGTTCGGGCTGGACTGTTCCCATGAGGCACAGGGTCAGACTGATTTGCATATGGCCATGTCTGAACTGGGGTGGTGGAGTGAGCTAAAGAATGATGATGGATTAAACCCAGATCAGTTGACTGGGGGTGAGTGTTTGATTGGCTCAAACGTTCCGTCCATCATCCCCTTTTGTATCGCTTTGTTCGCCCTAAGTTGGCGGGGGTATGCCCAGACGTGGGTCCCTTGCTCACTTTGCCACTGGATTCAAGCAAGCCTGGCTGATGACGGCTGGAATGCCAGAAACTGGTCCTAGGCTGCTTGTTTCCGGTCCAGGGAAGACATGGCTTGGCAGTTCGGGCTGGACTGTTCCCATGAGGCACAGGGTCAGACTGATTTGCATATGGCCATGTCTGAACTGGGGTGGTGGAGTGAGCAAAAGAATGATGATGGATTAAACCCAGATCAGTTGACTGGGGGTGAGTGTTTGATTGGCTCAAACGCTCCGTCCATCATCCCCTTTTGTATCGCTTTGTTCGCCCTAAGTTGGCGGGGGTATGCCCAGACGTGGGTCCCTTGCTCACTTTGCCACTGGATTCAAGCAAGCCTGGCTGATGACGGCTGGAATGCCAGAAACCGATCCTAGGATGCTTGTGTCCCGTCCAGGGAAGACATGGCTTGGCAGTTCGGGCTGGACTGTTCCCATGAGGCACAGGGTCAGACTGATTTGCATATGGCCATGTCTGAACTGGGGTGGTGGAGGGAGCTAAAGAATGATGATGGATTAAACCCAGATCAGTTGACTGGGGGTGAGTGTTTGATTGGCTCAAACGTTCCGTCCATCATCCCCTTTTGTATCGCTTTGTTCGCCCTAAGTTGGCGGGGGTATGCCCAGACGTGGGTCCCTTGCTCACTTTGCCACTGGATTCAAGCAAGCCTGGCTGATGATGGCTGGAATGCCAGAAACCGGTCCTAGGATGCTTGTTTCCGGTCCAGGGAAGACATGGCTTGGCAGTTCGGGCTGGACTGTTCCCATGAGGCACAGGGTCAGACTGATTTGCATATGGCCATGTCTGAACTGGGGTGGTGGAGTGAGCTAAAGAATGATGATGGATTAAACCCAGATCAGTTGACTGGGGGTGAGTGTTTGATTGGCTCAAACGTTCCGTCCATCATCTCCTTTTGTATCGCTTTGTTCGCCCTAAGTTGGCGGGGGTATGCCCAGACGTGGGTCCCTTGCTCACTTTGCCACTGGATTCAAGCAAGCCTGGCTGATGACGGCTGGAATGCCAGAAACCGGTCCTAGGATGCTTGTTTCCGGTCCAGGGAAGACATGGCTTGGCAGTTCGGGCTGGACTGTTCCCATGAGGCACAGGGTCAAACTGATTTGCATATGGCCATGTCTGAACTGGGGTGGTGGAGTGAGCTAAAGAATGATGATGGATTAAACCCAGATCAGTTGACTGGGGGTGAGTGTTTGATTGGCTCAAACGTTCCGTCCATCATCCCCTTTTGTATCGCTTTGTTCGCCCTAAGTTGGTGGGGGTATGCCCAGACGTGGGTCCCTTGCTCACTTTGCCACTGGATTCAAGCAAGCCTGGCTGATGACAGCTGGAATGCCAGAAACCGGTCCTAGGATGCTTGTTTCCGGTCCAGGGAAGACATGGTTTGGCAGTTCGGGCTGGACTGTTCCCATGAGGCACAGGGTCAGACTGATTTGCATATGGCCATGTCTGAACTGGGGTGGTGGAGTGAGCTAAAGAATGATGATGGATTAAACCCAGATCAGTTGACTGGGGGTGAGTGTTTGATTGGCTCAAACGTTCCGTCCATCATCCCCTTTTGTATCGCTTTGTTCACCCTAAGTTGGCGGGGGTATGCCCAGACGTGGGTCCCTTGCTCACTTTGCCACTGGATTCAAGCAAGCCTGGCTGATGACGGCTGGAATGCCAGAAACCGGTCCTAGGATGCTTGTTTCCGGTCCAGGGAAGACATGGCTTGGCAGTTCGGGCTGGACTGTTCCCATGAGGCACAGGGTCAGACTGATTTGCATATGGCCATGTCTGAACTGGGGTGGTGGAGTGAGCTAAAGAATGATGATGGATTAAACCCAGATCAGTTGACTGGGGGTCAGTGTTTGATTGGCTCAAACGTTCCGTCCATCATCCCCTTTTGTATCGCTTTGTTCGCCCTAAGTTGGCGGGGGTATGCCCAGACGTGGGTCCCTTGCTCACTTTGCCACTGGATTCAAGCAAGCCTGGCTGATGACGGCTGGAATGCCAGAAACCGGTCCTAGGATGCTTGTTTCCCATCAAGGGAAGACATGGCTTGGCAGTTCGGGCTGGACTGTTCCCATGAGGCACAGGGTCAGACTGATTTGCATATGGCCATGTCTGAACTGGGGTGGTGGAGTGAGCTAAAGAATGATGATGGATTAAACCCAGATCAGTTGACTGGGGGTGAGTGTTTGATTGGCTCAAACGTTCCGTCCATCATCCCCTTTTGTATCGCTTTGTTCGCCCTAAGTTGGCGGGGGTATGCCCAGACGTGGGTCCCTTGCTCACTTTGCCACTGGATTCAAGCAAGCCTGGCTGATGACGGCTGGAATGCCAGAAACCGGTCCTAGGATGCTTGTTTCCGGTCCAGGGAAGACATGGCTTGGCAGTTCGGGCTGGACTGTTCCCATGAGGCACAGGGTCAGACTGATTTGCATATGGCCATGTCTGAACTGGGGTGGTGGAGTGAGCTAAAGAATGATGATGGATTAAACCCAGATCAGTTGACTGGGGGTGAGTGTTTGATTGGCTCAAACGTTCCGTCCATCCTCCCCTTTGTATCGCTTTGTTCGCCCTAAGTTGGCGGGGGTATGCCCAGACGTGGGTCCCTTGCTCACTTTGCCACTGGATTCAAGCAAGCCTGGCTGATGACGGCTGGAATGCCAGAAACCGGTCCTAGGATGCTTGTTTCTGGTCCAGGGAAGACATGGCTTGGCAGTTCGGGCTGGACTGTTCCCATGAGGCACAGGGTCAGACTGATTTGCATATGGCCATGTCTGAACTGGGGTGGTGGAGTGAGCTAAAGAATGATGATGGATTAAACCCAGATCAGTTTACTGGGGGTGAGTGTTTGATTGGCTCAAATGTTCCGTCCATCATCCCCTTTTGTATCACTTTGTTCGCCCTAAGTTGGCGGGGGTATGCCCAGACGTGGGTCCCTTGCTCACTTTGCCACTGGATTCAAGCAAGCCTGGCTGATGACGGCTGGAATGCCAGAAACCGATCCTAGGATGCTTGTTTCCCATCAAGGGAAGACATGGCTTGGCAGTTCGGGCTGGACTGTTCCCATGAGGCACAGGGTCAGACTGATTTGCATATGGCCATGTCTGAACTGGGGTGGTGGAGTGAGCTAAAGAATGATGATGGATTAAACCCAGATCAGTTGACTGGGGGTGAGTGTTTGATTGGCTCAAACGTTCCGTCCATCATCCCCTTTGTATCGCTTTGTTCGCCCTAAGTTGGCGGGGGTATGCCCAGACGTGGGTCCCTTGCTCACTTTGCCACTGGATTCAAGCAAGCCTGGCTGATGACGGCTGGAATGCCAGAAACCGGTCCTAGGATGCTTGTTTCCGGTCCAGGTAAGACATGGCTTGGCAGTTCGGGCTGGACTGTTCCCATGAGGCATAGGGTCAGACTGATTTGCATATGGCCATGTCTCTACTGGGGTGGTGGAGTGAGCTAAAGAATGATGATGGATTAAACCCAGATCAGTTGACTGGGGGTGAGTGTTTGATTGGCTCAAACGCTCCGTCCATCATCCCCTTTTGTATCGCTTTGTTCGCCCTAAGTTGGCGGGGGTATGCCCAGACGTGGGTCCCTTGCTCACTTTGCCACTGGATTCAAGCAAGCCTGGCTGATGACGGCTGGAATGCCAGAAACCGGTCCTAGGATGCTTGTTTCCGGTCCAGGGAAGACATGGCTTGGCAGTTCGGGCTGGACTGTTCCCATGAGGCACAGGGTCGGACTGATTTGCATATGGCCATGTCTGAACTGGGGTGGTGGAGTGAGCTAAAGAATGATGATGGATTAAACCCAGATCACTTGACTGGGGGTGAGTGTTTGATTGGCTCAAACGTTCCGTCCATCATCCCCTTTTGTATCGCCAGTATTGGATGTAGTCAGCTATCAGGTCTAGTATTGTTGCTGAGTCTAGTCTATATTTGTAATGGATTTCTTCCTCTGTCTGCTGAAACAGGGTTATGCACACTCTGTAAATGCAGTCCTGTCTCCTCCTCCTTCTCTGGGCTGCTGCTTGAAACCGCATCCTCCTCGCTATGACATACAACGCTGCCATTGTGAAACATTCTGAGGCCCTCTGGGCCTGTTTAAATAGTTTGCACCTGGTTTGCACCTTACTTGAGTTGGTGGTAATTTGCACGTGCAAAATTGTGAATTTTGGTTCATTCGCAATTTGCGAATGCTTCATACATTGGTCTGCAATTCCCAAATTGCAAATTCGCAATTTGGGATTCGCAAAATTAGGATTTGCATTTTTTGCGATTAACAATTTTGCGAATGCATTGGATAAGGCCATTTTGCGTTCGTAAACGGACGATTTTTGCGAATTGCACCGATTGCAATCGCAAAATAGCTTGATACATCTGGCCCATAGATCATACCTAATGTGTACAAGGATATCAGTTTAATCCCACTTGGAGACTTTTACAGGACAGAATTCAGGTTCAATTAGGACGTTATGGGAAAGTTATCTGGCTTTGTGGAGTTTTCCCAACTACAGATTCCAGGCTTGTCTCACTGGAGAATGAAAATAATGATTAAGTGACTACATTTGAAGGGGAACATTGGAATGGAGTGAGACACGAAATTCATACCAGTGGTGAAGCAACCTCAGTGACTGTGCAATCTAGATTTATCTCACTAAGAGCTTTTGGCTCCAAAACCAGTGAATTTAGAGAGAATTTGGTGTTTCCGACTTTGAGACTCACTAGTTTCAGCCTTGGACATTTCCCCATTGAAAGACTTTGGCTTCCAGAAAAAAGACTATGTCAGAATGTAAAATCTTTGACTTGGGTTTCCTGCCTTGTATATCCAAAACTCATCTCCAGTACGGTGACCCTAAAATGGTGACTATGTGCCGGTCAACCGCAAACAGTTATTTCTGATTGGTGCTTTATTTTTTTAAAGACTTTTAAAAAAATTCATATCTCTGGTTCTTATTGTTCTTTTTTAGTCATTTTGGTGTCTTTTGCTTGCTATATTTTTTCTATTGTTCTAAATTTGCTGTGTACTTTTATTGTGTTGTTTTCTTGACTCTGACATTTTTGGTATTGCCTTAACTTAACAAGAACTTCCCCTTGGATTACCTGATACTTGTGCCATATATGCGAGGGCTATATTATTTTGGCCAAAGCAGATTACAATGTTCAGTGGGTAGGGGTCACCCCCTCCCAAATTAATAACCAATTTTTTGCCACGTGCCACTTATTACAAATCTTCCTTATGTGCCAGAAGGCACCTAGTCTTCACCCTTCATACCTCCACAGTCAAATCAGCTGCCTTAGCACTAGAATTACTCTTCCCTCAATGGCGGATCCATACAGTTGGCAGGCCACACCAACTCAGCAGTCCAAAGCAACTCAGGTAACTGGGTCTATAGCTGTGCCAGAACCCACCAACATTTTGACTGGTGGCTGGTGAGACAGCTGACATTAAATATAAGTATGTGGCTTGCTCTGGTCCAACTCTACTCCTATGAATAAATATGTTGCATGTGTAGGCTTTTCCATCCACTGCTCTAATGTTGATTAATGTTACCATATGTCTTAGCCCAAAAGGTTGCTAGGAGCTTTTGGTGTTCTCTGATGTATCTTACATTATGTACTTTATAATGTATATTGTAAAAAAGGCCCTATCATTAAGATACGCTTCTGACTAAACATATTTAGGTCTCGCTTACAGACCGCTTTAGCTGTCTGGCAAGAGCTTTTTTCATTTGCAGTATGCACCACGTAATACACAACATGCACATACACAGAAAAGGGTTTTTGTACAGTTGATTTTAGCTATTGGCTACTCTGGCTCATCTGGCTTTAGGTATTATCATGGAGAGGTTTCCATCAGCAGCCCTAAGAATCCACAACATTTGGGGGATGCAAACAATCGAAAAACAGGGCACACACCCAAATTCTGGATGTTCATAACTGCCTCCTGATCTATTGCTTTCTGGAGCTTCCTTGCCCATCTCCTCTGGCACACTGAGTTTACAAAAAAGCGATGCCACTGGTAATTACTCGGTGCAGCTTCCCAGTCCATTTTATTTTGAACACCATGCCCCCTCAGTTTGGACCCAGCTGTATGCAAATCAGTCTTGACTCTGTTTCAATGGGAAAAGCCCAGCCGAACTGCCACACCAGCTCCTCCCTGAAACAGAACAAAAGCAACCCATCAGTTTCACCCTTATGAGGGTTTATCAGCCGGGTATAGCTTAGTTCCAGAGCCACAGTGTGCACAAAATCCACATCTGGGCTTGACTGTCCTATTTAGGGCATGACACGAAGTTTACAAAAAAGTGATGGATGGAATGCTTGAATTAATGTCAGCCACTGGTAATTACTTGGGCCGCATCCAGCCCATTGTTATTTTGCACACCATACCACCTCAGTTTGGTTCCAACTGTATACAAATTAGTCTTGACCCTGCTCCACTGGGAACAGTCCAGATCAATCTGCCAGGTCAGGTCCTTCCTGAACCAGAATAAAAGCATCCCAGGACCAGTTTTGCCCTTATTAGGGTTCATCAGCCGGGTATATCTTGGTTCCAGTGGCACAGTGTAAATTGTGTCCATGTCTGGGCATACCCATCCCACTTAGGCATCTTCTCATGTGCAGAATATTTTTCCAGGGCTAAGATGCTCTCTTTTAATTTATGTGCTCATGAGCACTTTATTTTTAGTTTACTATTCCAAAATTGTATTTGGCCATGTTGGAATGATAAAGTAAAAGAAGCCAAAATAGATGGTTGCAAGTTACAGTACCTGCATGCCCATGCATTGTGAAGCATACTTATACAAGCATCATGACACGTGCATGCTTGCACACAAATGGCAACCATGATGTAATCATTTTTCTTACCAGGCCAAAATGGCCAAGGGTGCACATGTTTTGTGAAGTATTTGAAACTATTCATCATGATGCTTGCATATGCATGCGTGGTTATGGAGATGCACCAATCCAACTAAGGGGCAGATTACCATGTCGGTCGGACACTCTTCCGACCGATTCGGTTTCAGAATGGTTTCTGACCGAATCGGGTTCTGCGATTACAAAGCTTCCCAACATCGTTCGATCGGACTCGCAGTGACTTCAATGGGAGCCTGTGTTCCGAATGAGAATATAAGCTCCTATTAAAAAAAGGGGTGGTTGGGGAAATCCTTGCACCCTCTGGTGGGAACCTCATGGTGCCTGCCACATGGTGCATGGTTGGAAAGAGGGGTCCCATGGATACCCCCACAGGCCCCAACCGGAGGCCTACATGTGAAGGGGGGCCTGCTACGGGCCCCCAAATTCAGATTCCAACATCTGTTTTGTGTCGAACAAACCGATTCGGAACAGCTGTCAGAATCGTCCATCGTAATCGCTCGGTCGGAAACCGTGTCCAAAGAGCTGTACGATTCAGCTCCGAATGACTCGGGCTGTCCGAATGCCGATCGGAACTGAATCGGACAGCCCGAACAGTTTCTCTGCATCGTAATCAGTCGTTCGGAAATGTATCCGATTCAGTCGGAAACATAGGTTCTGAATTGGATTCGGAGAATCCGAATCCCGTTCGGAGCCTTTCCGACCGACATCGTAATCGGCCCCTAAGTGTTTTCAAAAGAAGTAGGTTGTCATTCATCTTTGGAAGGCAAGAACTATTGACTTTGACAATGCTTTTTTATAGTGTGCAGTTACAGCGCCAGATTGATTGCAGCATGACATGAGTAAGGCTTAAGTGCTTGATTTTGCTACCCACTGAGAGTAAATCCTTAAAAAGAATTATCAACCTTTCTGTTGAAATGCAATCGTACCATGGGCCCTGAATGCCAGACGTAAATGCAACCCACCACCACCTCTCACCATGCAGGTAGTCACATTAGGGAGTCGAAAAGTGGAATATTATACATAGTTGAAGCCCCGCTTAATCAGTGGTTACTAGAGAAAGACTAAGGACTTAATAGACACTGTTGTCCCCTACATAACAAATGAGCAAGCATCCCCGCCCAAAGTATTCGATCGCATGTGAAATTTGTATCCTGACTTTTGTTAGGCCCTGGCATCATGGTAATCTAGCATAGGCACAAACTCCTAAGGGTGTTCCTGTTAATGTGAGGTCCAGAACCTGTTTTGTGACCTAAAGGAATGCACCAATAGTGCCCTCATAGTGATCATAGGACCAGTATCCATACTCTAGGTAGACACATCAAGCAGTGGTAGCAGTGTACTATGTTTTTGTGTTCATTAGTGTAGATTTACTCTGTGTAAAAGAGTGGACGATCTTCTAGCTACTCTCACATAAATTTCTTCTGTAATGTGAATGTCAGACCATTGTACTGACATTCTATATGCATGTCAAGTGTCGGTATGTGCAGTGAATCTATGACACATGTATGGTATATGACTTCATGTGCGGTGAGAATCTGAGTACTTGGACCAGTGGGATCCATGAAGAACTTAGTTTAGCATGGCAAGAAAAGGATGTGGATACAGCTTCTCAAACAGTGGCAGTGCATCACAGATATTGTAGCGAAGTAGGATACGGATAGGGCTCTACTTAGAAATTCGGTGGGGTTCCTGTGAGCAAATGGTTGCTGATTAGTTCTTCCTAAGAACAGGCATTTGATAGATGGTAGAGGTGGAAGGTAGGAGTACAGTTTTCTGTTCTTCAAGGTGAGTAAGTTTCTAGTCAGGACCTGTCTTTTAGTCTGTCTCTGCTTCAGGAATGTTTATTACAGTCAAGTTCAGAGATCTTTCTTTGGGCCCTTGTTTTGAATCCTCGTTTGGATACAGATTCATTGCTACCTTTTGTGGGAAACATCACCTTGCACAAAGGCTGTTTCTGAGGAACATTCAGGAAATTATGTTTGAAAAAGTACCAGACCAAACTGGTTCTGAAACTTTAGACAAATCATCCACATCCCATGTTTGGAAAATGTGTATAAAAGTATGATCCATATCACTTTACTTTCATTCAAGTTCCAAGTGCTTCATAACCAAGAAAGAGTGCTCAGCAGAGTACTCAAAGGACTGTTGTGCATCCAGGCTGGTGTCTGCATGACAGCCAGTCTTGCAGAGGTGAGCAAACATTACCTGATGACTGTGCATTCTGCTGGAGGAGCTGAGGATCCGCCTAATGCCTAGAAACCTGCAGTGTTCCTGGCCCTGCAGGAGGACAGACTGTCCCTGATATGAAGCCCAAAATATTTCTGGCAATGGGAATAACAAGTGAAAGCAAATGACTACAAGGGAGCAAAGCCAGAAGCGACCCATGTGTGGAAGGGGTTCCACAGTTTCTCTAAATGATCGTTGTTGTTAACCACATGATGAAGTCTGCATATATCAAGCATTGTGTGTGAACGGTGGACCGCTGTGATCGAGAGACTTTGATGCCAATATCAGAATGCTTTGTTGCTGCCAAGGTTCCAACTCTGATCAGTCTGGAGGGCACAACTGCTAAATTTATGCAAATGGTTAAGATCATCCAGAGGCTGCACTCACCACCCTTGCGTCCCTGCTGCACACCGCCTAGGAAGACTGCTACTGCTGGGGCAAGATGTACCACTGTACTGAAATCCTCCAATAATCAAATTCAGAGCAAGGCCATAGCTATGGCTCTTACAAGTCATGAGCACATGTCGCAGGAGCAAGACCACTGATTGTATCCATCTTGGACCACCCTGGCCTTACCAGCTGAATTCAGGTAACCGTGGTCTGAAAAACTGTGAATATAGTAAGTTACTGAGCAGCAGACTGGTGGTTGCAGATTAAATGTAAGACTTAGTGATTAACCGTAAAAAGATGAAAGTGAACTGAACTGTTAAGTGCATCTTGAGTTAATTTTAGTGAACTTCACTTGTGCCCAATCAGTGATTTTTCACAAGTTATATGCCAATGATTATAGATGCTGGGGAACTCCATCAGCTGGGTGTGGGTACCAAAGGGTGTTGCATCTCAAGGAAAATTACAAACATGATAACAGCCCTGTGTCTGATTCCCATAATTGTGCTGTATATTATGCTAACAATTGCTCATGGAAAGGAGCGTTCAATCGTTGCCAAGTGTACTCAATAAATTATTGGTTTCACTAATAATCAAGTTCACAGACAAGCTTCCTTTGTCAAAAGTTCTGTATTTTATTCGCAAACAAAAACATTTTTTTATGATCCAAGAAATTATATGTCTCTCACAAGCGTCTTGTGGGCGGTGCCGCTAACTTCTGTTCCTGATAAATCGAGGTTTGAGAAATAATACGCTACGAATAGGAGGAGCAGAATAAACTGAGGAATACCTTTGATGAAGGAATTGACATAACACAAAGATTGAGCCCTGATGACGTCCAAGTGTGGACGAAACGCATAGGCTGATTTAATTGATGACATATAATTTCTTGGATCATAAAAAAATTTTTTGTTTGCGAATAAAATACAGAACATTTTGGCAAAGGAAGCTTATCCGTGAACTTTATTATTAGTGAAACCAATAATTTATTGAGTACACTTGACAACGATTGAATGCTCCTTTCCATGAGCAATTGTTTTTATGAGGACTGTGACCTAGCAGCGGTGGACCACGGGAAGTTGAGCGTTTATAAATACGGGATTACTGATCAATAACCAGGATTATACACCAGTGCGCAAATGTGCGAAGCCCTCACCGCCTTCTTCAGAGGATATATTATATTATGCTGCCTGATTAAAGTATTTTTTTTCGTTCAAAAGTCCGGCACTGAGCTGGACAATATTGTATCTGTTTGATGACTGTTGGGATCTGAGTTTTCCCCTCCCCCCACCACCAAACCTAGAAGCCTTTGACCAATCACCTTTGCTACCCTGAGTGTCAAGGGAGGAAAAGGTGTACTTGGTCCAGTTTTGAGTGCCAATGTAGGATGGATCCTAGGACACAAGTGGCAAACAACCTCAACTATCACAGTTGGGGCCAGTAGCCCTTTTCTACCCTGTGCCTCCCCCCCCCTGTAAGCCTGAGAGGTTAGCCCGATCTCCTTGAAGCAGAGTAGATGGATTGAACACAGAGATTGATCCTACTACTCGGTGGTCACAAGCCAAGGACAGAATGGGCACAGGGATAGAACTTTTCCCTTATTGTGTAGTTCTCCACCGCAGAGAGGTCAAGGACAGAAATGGCATAAAGGCTGGTAGTCAATTTTAACATTTAGGTATGACAATGAGAGATTGTGTACTGAATTTGCTCTATAAACATTCAAATTAAATTGAGAGGGAGTGAGAAGGCATTATCATGGGTCACTCCGACTTCACAGCTGCAATAAATTAATCAAAAAATGGGAGGCGACCCGACTAGCAAACGCATACATACTATACTAACTCCAGACCTAAGGGCAACCTATGACTCTCTAATCGAACACCCAACAGGTGCTATTTAAGGACTCTCACCCTCAGTAACAGGCATGCTTCATCATAGAGTTCTTGCACCAAGACCTATTGTCTCTGCACAGGCTCTACCTTATAAAACAACAGATTCCTTTGATTTAATTGAAAGGATCCTACAGTTAAAAATACCTAAGGTGTCTCTATTGTTGTTTAATATAACATGACTCCTTGGTAAGATTATGTCTTAAGCATCTATGGGGCAACATATTTCAGCCGCCTCATTGCCAAAGTTTTGCGGCTTTCATCAGGACCTTCTTAATTGGATCCTGAATAATTCTTGGCCTGTGCACTCTTTTTTTGTTACCTCTTTGTACAACAACCCTTTGTGGAAATAAACAATCATACCATGCCAGCCAGTCATACAGGCATACCCAGATGTACAAATCCATATGTTGGGGATGCGCTTAGACCCTGATCCCCGTACTTTATACACTTCATCCTCCCCCACACAAGAAATAGACCTGAGACTTCACAAAACTTTTGGAATTGAGACCATTAAAGATCTCAGGCCCTATTTATTGACAAACGATTTACACTTCTAAATCATCTTGATAAAACATTAAAAAAATGACACTGCAAAATGTTTTATTTAAATGCTTATGACATGCGATGGTAATTAAAAGAAATTAGTATGCTAATACATCAAAATTCCTGATTCTATGCATATCGTTCCTGTGCATCCATACTTTTGAGCGAGAACATGACTGCATCCTACCAGCTTGTAACCCGTGAATGAGACCCAGACACCCATAGTATATCTAGCTAGGACACTCCCTGCACCCTAGTTTGCCCTACCCTAAATGGGCCAGTGCTGTGATGCGCTCACTGTGCCTGCATGGAGGTTGTTAGATAAAGGACCACATGCTAGTGACCATCCAAACCCCCCCGAGAATGCAACTCCTTTACCAGATGCTGCAAGCACCCCCTTTGAGTTCCTAAGTCCTTGATGATACAGGAGTTTTTTTTAAATGCAATCTAAAGGGGACTGCAATGTCCTCACCAATCATGACCTCACCAACACCAGCCAGAATAGTTCCCCAACTATCTACTCTCCCACCCCATGCTTGCTTGTGTGTTGCACCATCCCTGCGAACAAGTTGTCAAGGAACTAAGGCCCACATGCATCAAAGAAATAAATTATGACTCCAAAATAGCGAAAATTAAGGATTCGCTATTTCAGATTCGCTAAACGGAATGCACCAAATAATTCGGTAAATATTTGCGATTCCTTAAAAATCGCTAAAATATTTACCGATTACTTATTTACCGAATCGGTATCTGCGAATTCGCAAATACCGAATCGGTATCTGCGACTCCGCAAATACCGATTCGGTATTTGCGAAAGCGCCGATCGCCTCATGGAGATGACATCATACCAGGAAGTGAATCCCAGATACCACACACCTGTGCAGAGTTAGAGACTGAGGAGGAGGAAGACTGTTGGTGCACAGCCTGGAAAACACATTTTCTAGCAGAATCTGAGACCAACAATTACAATGGACCCAGGAAACAAAAAGCAGAAAGGAGAAGGCAGGAAGAGGAAAATAAAATTCAGTGAGAGGGAACTGGAAATACTCACTGAGGAAGTCGTCCAAAAAAATGACCAGCTGTTTGGGAAACAATCCCTGCATGTTGCTGAGTCAGTCAAGCGGAAGATCTGGCTTGGGATACAAGCCCGGGTCAATTCTGTGGGGGTCACACACCGTGACATCAGCAACTTACAGAAGCGATGGTATGACCTTCGCAGCCGGGCAAAAGAGAGAGTGGCTGAAAGGCTGGCATCTGCAAGAAAAACAGGAGGGGGAACATCCACTCAGCCTGCAAACACCCCAATGGACGACTTGGTGGAATCCACTCTGCAGCCTGAGGCAGTTGTCGGGGTCACGCAGATTGACACCTCAGGACATGCGGGGACCTCCCAAGGTAAGAGCACATCCAAACATATTGCAAAATAATTGTAAGCCAAAGTGCAACAAATGCATACCCTGCGTAGTGTAGCAGGCATGAGTCCAGTCCACCTCTTACTTGCAACCCCCTAATGCATTGTGGGAGTTGTATGCAAACATATGTAATGGCAAAGCATGGGGGAGTAGCACAGTTCAAATGCAACAGCGTACAGCAAGGCAGTGACAACAGTAGACTTCCTACATCACAGAAGTTAATTTATTACACCTCTGTGAGCGCAATGTCACAAACATGTGCAAAAAATAGATTTTTTACATTTTACAAAACAAAATGATCTTGCACTGTTTCCCTCACAGATGCATCACAGGAGAGTGACGTGGCAGACATCCACGATTCACAGGGACATACAGACCAGCAAGATGAGGGACAAGAGATGCCGGCATCCTCGCCCCTACCTGTTCCCACTCAACGCAGGAGAAGAGTACCGCCACTGCCCGATTTGGATAGTGAGGAGGACACACAAACAGGAGCAGACCCACAGGGCACTGCCCATACACCCCCACCACCAGAGGTAACAATACCACCACGTCACAGTCCGTTCCGCAGGCGAAGGCCAAGTCCATTTCTGAGGTCTGCTGTGGACGATGGTGAAGCTGCCTGCAGTGTGCTTGAGACCAAGATGTTGAGGGTCCAGCGCCTGCAACAGAAGAACATGCGACTCATGCAGGAGCAATTGGGAACAATGGCCACACACATGGGTGGGATTCGTGACTGCATGAAGGAGCAGACGACTGCACTCGTTGAGGGGTTCAGGGCACACGGTGACAAACTTGACCGTGTTGCAACAGCCATTGAACAGATGTGCAGTGTCATGCAGGCTGAGCATATCTCCAATACCAGGAGGCAACAACATGCTATGGGGCGCATGCGCGGATACACCAGGGCCATCAACAGGCTGAGTACTACGACAGCTCAGCTATACAGGCGTGCAGTCGCCATGCAGGTCGAGATGACCCACTGCTGTGGGGATGTGGCCAGGGGCCTAATCCAGGTCACCACTGCTGTGGAAGGGCTGCAGACAGCAGCAGCCAGTGGGAACCTCATGCATGGAGGGGGGAGAGTGAGGAGGCCTCCAGCCTTAGCAGCCTACTGGTGCCTGTGGCACATAGCAGGAGGCGCAGTAGCAGGAGTCAGGCAGTCACAGAAGACACCATGTCAGATGCAGCTGGGCCTACTACAAGGGCCACAGGGGGGCATCACAGGAAGCGTTAGGCATTTGGACATACAAACAATCTGGTGATGTAACCAGATATGTGTTACCTATACGCACTGCCGTTGCAGTCCCAAGGCAATGAAATGTAATTGCCTGTACATGGTATGTGTGCATTAACACATACACACAACTGTCACATTAAACCTTTAACCAAATTCTGTGTTGTCATGTGCTTACTCACCTTAGAAGTAATGTTGCGTGATTTCTGCTCTTCTACGTCTGCCCTCTGCTGCATGTGGTCCGCCTGCTGCATGGGGTGGTTGTATCGGCTGTATGTCCTGTTCTGGCTCGCTGTCAGAGTCCACCAAGGGGATGCCTCTATTGGTGGCTATGTTGTGCAACATAGCGCACGTTGCCACAATCTTACAGCATTTCTCAGGACTGTACTGTAATGCCCCACCGCTCTTGTGTATGATGCGAAATCGTGATTTGAGTACCCCAAATGTCCTTTCAATAACATTGCGCGTCGCAATGTGCGCACGATTGTAACATCGCTCCCTTTGAGTGGCAGGATTCAGGTATGGGGTGAGGATGTAAGACCTCACAGGGTATGCGCTATCACCTACAGGATGTGAGACACCAACATACATTAGTCACTGCAATGTGTCACCATGGTGTACATTTTTAAATTACAGTATTACATTGATTTACCCAGTAGATATCCTTCTCCGAACTCCCCCGCAAGTAGACGTCTGTGTATTCCACTGTGCCGGAAGATGTATGCGTCATGGGCACTGCCAGGGTAACTTGCCACAATGTCAGTGATTAGTGTTTTTGAGTTGCATGTTACCTGTATGTTCAGTGAGTGGTAAGATTTCCGGTTGCGGTAGACATACTCATTCACTGCAGGGGGACATATGGGTACATGCGTCCCATCGATACAACCAATCACATGCGGGAACTGTGCAACCTGATAGAAATCTAATTTGGTTTGCATCAACTCCTGTGGTGTGGTGGGGAACCTGATGTGGTTGTGTATCCTCTGCAACATGGCATTTAGGAAACTGTTAAAAAACGGGATATGGCACTTTGGGAGACCCCGCCAGCTGCTGCAATTACTCCCTGAAAGGACCCTGAAGCTAGGAGATGCAGGGAACACAGGACCAGCACATGGGTGGGTATGGCATGTGTCCTGCGGGTCTGCCGCTGCAGTATAGGGTCTAACTCAGCAATTAGAGCCAAGATAGCTGCAGCATTCAGCCTATATTTATCATAGATCTCCTCCTCCGTCTGCCCTAGCAATGTGACGCGCACTCTAAAGATTCTCTCCTGGATCCTCCTTCTCCTCTGTGCTGCTGCTCTCAGCCTCATCCTCCTCGCCACAACGTAGAGCGCTGCCATGGTGGGTCTGTGGGATGCATTCTGGGACTGTTTAAGTAGTTTGCTGATGATTTACACCTGTTTTTGATTATGTGTGATTTTTACCACCTGATGTGATGTCTTCTAGTTTAAGGAATGCAAATTGCGAATTTAGGCTGGTTCTGTATTAGCGAAAACTTGATGCATCGCATTTTGCGATTTTTAATTGCGCTTCCTAAAATACAGATTCGGTATAACCGATTCTGTATTTTATGAAGCGCTAAAATTGCGAGTACTACTATTTCTTGCGGTCTCGCTTAATGCATCTGAACTAGCTAATTTGCGATCGGTAAAGGCTTTTTTTACCGATTCGCAATTCTTCCGGGCGCAAATTAGCTTGATGCATGTGGGCCTAAGTGTTCACCTCCTTAGACAAATATACTCCATTGGAGAGGAAGAATCTTCCTCCCCTGCGCAGCTATGCAGAATAGATGCCAGCCATGCCGTGTTCAACAGCCTCTCCACTTTCTTGTTCAGATGCTTGGCTGACTCATTTGGTGCCATGACAGATTTATCACCTCACCACTGCAGTGTAGGGATAACATGTGACCATACCACTTTTGCTCCTGGGATTCTTTTTGTCAGCCATGTTACCTCAGATATTATCAATTTAAATAAATCTCTTCGGCCTAGATTGGCCAGATCAGTTCCTCCGAAGTACGGAATTATGACATCTGGTAACAGAAGCCTCTTTGGCACCATCCTTTTTTATCCACCATCTTAAGTCAATGAAACGCAGGACCCCTTGCCTGAAGAAATTCATGCGTAATACAGCCTGTCTGGCCTGTTGCATGAAATCACTAAATGCAGAATGCTGCTTAGCTCTCCAGAAATACGTATGCCCGAAAACCAGCACCTCCTTACTGGTACGGCCACCTGAGTCGAAACACGAATGCAGAAAGTAAGAGACATTGTGCTAAGCGCATGTCTTTAGATCATGTTCAACCTCACATACCTCTTCTAGCATTCTGATTTCCATTTACCAATCCTCTGCATTGTTTGACCCTCCAAACCTAAACCCAGCGGCGTCACTAGGGTTGGTGTCACCCAGTGCGGTAACTCGGTAACTCATGGTGTCACCCCCTCACGACTTACCCCATGACACCATCACATGGGGTGACACCTTTCCCAAATGAGACTATTTAGTAAATAGTCTCATTTGGGAAAGGTGTCACCCCATGTGATGGTGTCACCCGGTGCGGTCCGCACCCCCCGCACCCCCTAGTGACGCCACTGCCTAAACCCACTGCAGCTGTGGCCACCCCAATCCGGAAGGAATGGGAGATGAACTCTGTTTGGTCTCAACCTGCAGCCGAGAGACCCAATTTCAACACCCTAGAGAATTTGAAATTAGTCATTGGGGTGCAGTCTCTATGCAGAGATAGTGTCGCTTGTGTGGATTACGGCCGTCCTGGTAAATATTCATCTAGGCTTTGCACTGGGCAACTCGCATTACCGGGAGCCCTGTTGGGCAATATGTTCTTGCCTCTACCTCTATAATCTGTCTATGAGTAAGACAGCATCACTGCCTGGGCGCAGTTTGGCCAGCGTATGTCTGCCATTCGAAGCACTCCTCGCCAATCTGACTTTGCACTAGCCACCAGCTCTCCTACGCTGAAGGCTCCATAGAATGCCAAACAGAAAACTGCCTTGAATAATCTTGCCTCGTCCCCTGGTCTGTATGCCCGGGGCAGGCTGCTGATGATATTAACCAATTTCTGAGTGTCTATTGGCTGCCTTAAATCAGGTGTGACTACTTCTAACCTCTGCAATTCCACGACATCCGGAATACCGGAATTAGGAGCTTAACCATAGGAAGAACAGGGATTCCACTGAACATGTGTGAAAAAACCCTCTTTCCAGAAAGAAAAATTATTTTCTAGAGTCCCCTCACCCACCAGGGTTACCCCTAGGATCGCTGCGGATTGAGGCGTGCTGCGACTTGCGAACTACGTAGAAGCACTTAGTTTTAGGAAAATATGTGTGGTGCAGTGATGTGGAGTGGGAAAAATAGATTAAAAATACCTAGCTAGTGAGCTAATATTTTATTCCTGCTCCTAGTCGGTATGTTTTAAAATCAGGGGTTAATACTAGGGAGAGACCTAACTGTAATGAGTATGGAGTCCCTAGTACTGGGTCGACATGTTTCGAGCTTACCCCTAAAGCTCTTCTTAAGGACCACACGAGGGCCAGCCCCGTGCATACCACTCCTAAAGAATCCTGTGAGTAGGAAACAATGGGGTGCACACCTAATGTGTGTTCACCTGATACTTAATACATACGATTGTACACTGACACTTTGTATCTGTAGGAAATAAAACAAAGGAAAATTAAAAAGGCCTGCCTACCAGCAAGCTGGCAGGCCCTATATATATGCAGCGTTGTATCTCGATCAATGTACTCCTCTGTAGTGGGTGTACTTAACAGCTATTTTGTGCGATCATCTGTGGTGGAAAAAATCAATCACACACGATGTCTTTGTGAAGAAAAGTGGTTATGTACAAATTGCAGTTTAAAAGCACTCGTGAAAAAAAGAAATAAAGACACCACGTGACATACAACATATAACAAAACAATTTTAGTATTACATATCAATGACACATACTTTTGTTTAGGCAGAAATATGCCTCATGATCTGCAGGGGTAGAGGGGCTTGCAGTCACACGCTAAAATGGTAATGGGGACAAAGAGATGGTCATTAGAGTTTCCTAAAGGTAAATGAGATAGGGACCGGGGAGAAAATTCCCGGTGCCTTAGCTTATCCTGGAAGGAAAATAGAAACCTTATTAATTCTTTGGAAATCTGAGAAACAAGGTCAAAAAAGGGTCTGGCTGGACTTACTTCGTCAAAGCACTCCTCTCGGGAAATGACCTGATGGCACCCCTGGAGACCGCATCTTACCCCATCTGTCTCCCGGTGGCCATTAAATAGATCCGGAACAGCTTAGTCATGCTTACTTCAAAAACTAGACTGTGTCACTCACAAAATGGCCGCTGTGACTGGCAATGTAGCGTGGCCATATTGGGCGAATGAAATAGACCCGGACCAGCCTAGTCATACTTAATTCAAAAACTAGACCGTGTCTTTCACCAAATGGCCGCTATGACTGGCAATGGAGCGGGGCCATCTTAGGCAAATGACCAAATTGTTGGGTATTGTGGACAAAAAGGAATAAAACTAACATGGGGGATAAATTTATAAAGGGGATAAATTTAGACACTCAAGTATGATGTAAAGTAGTGGGTATGTTGCGAGCACAACAGTATATCTGATTGAAGCGCAAGACCCTTAAACGTAACAGTTCATCTGTTTACAGAATAGCTAGTATGTACATCATGAAATGACTAAACGTCACGTTGTGTTAGGGGAAGTCAAAAAAATGCCAGATTCCTGGATGATGAGGTACATGAGACTGATGTGCAAGACCCTCAGGCTTAACAGCTGGACTGCGCTCTTCTCAGAATATCTAGTATGTACAGTATGTTATGACTAAACCTCGTGTCTTGTTAGGTCGAAGTCATAAATATTGTCTGATTACTGGCTAATGTAAGATATCATGTATGGAATAGTAGACCCGTAGTTGTCAGTTGGAGACTGAATGCCACCGTTAGGCAGTCTGCTGTTCACAAAAGAGCCGCTGCTGGTGGAATGGTGATGGGGCCTTCCTGGGTAATTGGGTATTCTAGCTGAAGTGGTACCCATGTGTTATTAGCGTTATGATTTGCGATAGTGTGAGTATCACGTGCGGTATGACCTTTACTTCTGGTACATTGTGAGTGGGGTGGTATACTCAAACATTGTACTAAATCTGGCAGAAGATGTATTCTGGATTTATTTAGCGAACTGCCCCCACGGGATATTATCATTCAATCCTTCAGTGTCTGTGTGCCATTTAACCACCCACCGCTGTTCTTTCTCTAGCAATCTTTTTTCTAGATTGTCAATGTGTGTGACATGTTCTAACACTACCCAGAGTAGATCGTTAGGAGTGTGTTTCACTTCATTGAAATGTGACACCATTTTTGTGGTGACCCGGTGGCACCTGATGTTGCTGCGGTGTTCTCCTATCCTGGTGCTGACCTTTCTGGTGTTCATACCCACATAATGTAGGTTACATGTGCATGTGATCAAGTACACAACCCCTGTGGTATTGCAGTTAGTGAATTTGCGTAACTCCCAACTCATCTTGTTGTTAAAAGTTACTTTCTTTGTAGTGCACTGTTATGGGTGCGCCAATGTTTTTTGACTATTTTTGTAACACGGTCGGACGCTATGTTGAAGGTTGTGATGCATATAGGTCTTTTTTCTTTCTCAGTGATTTGTTTTTGATATCTCTCCAGGAGCGCTTCTCTGTTGTTGTTTTCAGCTCTCTTTTTGGCTTTGGATATCAGCTTCTTCATAGAGGACCTCTTCAATGATGTCCAGGGTCTCCTTGTGGGGTAGGCTGGTATAAAGGCTCTCCACATCCAACCCAATGAGGATGCTGGTTGTTGAGTCAAATTGTAGGTCTTGAAGGAGACAGAGTACTGCCTTAGTCTCTTGTAGGTACGTGCTTGTTCCTTGTATCAAGGGGCCTAAAAAGGCATCCGCGAATTTTGAGAGTGGTTCCAATATGGACCCTCACAAGGAAATACCCAAAAAACCTGATATCCAAAGCCAAAAAGAGAGCTGAAAACAACAACAGAGAATCGCTCCTGGAGACATATCAAAAACAAATCACTGAGAGAGAAAAAAGACCTATATGCATCACAACCTTCAACATAGCGTCCGACCGTGTTACAAAAATAGTCAAAAAACACTGGCGCACCCTTAACAGTGGGAATCTGAACATCCCCACACCCATGTTCTCACACAGAAAAGGAAAAAACCTAAGAGACATCTTGGTACACACCTGCCCCAACCCCAAACCAGAAATGATAAGACCCAACAAGTACTGAGTACCCTACCGATCGGCCACCACCCTTGCGGGAACTGCAGTGTGTGTCACTTGACCTCCACTACAAAGAAAGTAACTTTTAACTACAAGATGAGTTGGGAGTTACGCAAATTCACTAACTGCAATACCACAGGGGTTGTGTACTTGATCACATGCACATGTAACCTACATTATGTGGGTATGACCACCAGAAAGGTCAGCACCAGGATAGGAGAACACCGCAGCAACATCAGGTGACACCGGGTCACCACAAAAATGGCGTCACATTTCAATGAAGTGAAACACACCTCTAACGATCTACACTGGGTAGTGTTAGGACATCTCAAACACATTGACAATCTAGAAAAAAGATTGCTAGAGAAAGAACAGCGGTGGGTGTATAAATTGCACACGGACACTGAAGGATTGAATGATGCTATCCCGTGGGGGCAGTTCGCTAAATGAATCAGGAATACATCTTCTGCCAGATTTAGTACAATGTTTGAGTATACCACCCCACTCACAATGTACCAGAAGTAAAGGTCATACCGCACGTGATACTCACACTACCGCAAATCATAACGCTAATAACACATGGGTACCACTTCAGCTAGAATACCCAATTACCCAGGAAGGCCCCATCACCATTCCACCAGCAGCTGCTCTTTTGTGAACAGCAGACTGCCTAAAGGTGGCATTCAGTCTCCAACTGACAACTACGGGTCTACTATTCCATACATGATATCTTACATTAGCCAGTAATCGGGCATTATTTATGACTTCGACCTAACAAGACACGAGGTTTAGTCATAACATGATGTACATACTAGCTATTCTGAGAAGAGCGCAGTCCAGCTGTTAAGCCTGAGAGTCTTGCGCATCAGTCTGATGTACCTCATCATCCAGGAATCTGGCATTTTTATGACTTCCCCTAACATGACGTGAGGTTTAGTCATTTCATGATGTACATACTAGCTATTCTGAAAACAGATGAACTGTTACGTTTAAGGGTCTTGCACTTCAATCAGATATACCGTTGCGCTGGCAACATAACCACTACTTTACATCGTACTTGAGTGTCTAAATTTATCCCCTTTATAAATTTATCCCCCATGTTAGTTTTATTCCTTTTTGTCCACAATACCCGACAATTTGGTCATTTGCCTAAGATGGCCCCGCTCCATTGCCAGTCATAGCGGCCATTTGTGAAAGACACGGTCTAGTTTTTGAATTAAGTATGACTAGGCTGGTCCGGGTCTATTTCATTCGCCCAATATGGCCACGCTACATTGCCAGTCACAGTGGCCATTTTGTGAGTGACACCGTCTAGTTTTTGAAGTAAGCATGACTAAGCTGTTCCGAGTCTATTTAATGGCCACCGGGAGACAGACACAGTAAGATGCGGTCTCCAGGGGTGCCATCAGGTCATTTTCCGAGAGGAGTGCTTTGACGAAGTAAGTCCAGCCAGACCCTTTTTTGACCTTGTTTCTCAGATTTCCAAAGAATTAATAAGGTTTCTAGTTTCCTTCCAGGATAAGCTAAGGCACCGGGAATTTTCTCCCCAGTCCCTATCTCATTTACATTTAGGAAACTCTAATGACCATCTCTATGTCCCCTTTACCATTTTAGGCTGTGACTACAAGCCCCTCTACCCCTGCAGATCATGAGGCATATTTCTGCCTAAACAAAAGTATGTGTCATTGATATGTAATACAAACATTTTTTTGTTATATGTTGTATGTCACGTGGTGTCTTTCTTTCTTTTTTTCACGAGTGCTTTTAAACTGCAATTTGTACATAACCACTTTTCTTCACAAAGACATTGTGTGTGATTAATTTCTTCCACCACAGATGATCGCACAAAATAGCTGTTAAGTACACCCACTATTGAGGAGTACATTGATCGAGATATGACGTCGCATATATATAGGGCCTGCCAGCTTGGCTGGTAGGCAGGCCTTTTTAATTTTCCTTTGTTTTATTTCCTACAGATACGTGTCAGTGTACAACTGTATGTATTAAGTATCAGGTGAACACACATTAGGTGTGCACCCCATTGTTTTCTACTCACAGGATTCTTTAGGAGTGGTACGCACGGGGCTGGCCCTCGTGTGGTCCTGAAGAAGAGCTTTAGGGGAAAGCTCGAAACATGTCGACCCAGTACTAGGGACTCCATACTCATTACAGTTAGGTCTCTCCCTAGTATTAACCCCTGATTTTAAAACATACCAATTAGGAGCAGGAATAAAATATTAGCTCACTAGCTAGGTATTTTTAATCTATTTTTCCCACTCCACATCACTGCACCACACATATGTTCCTAAAACTAAGTGCTCCTACGTAGTTCGCAAGTCGCAGCACGCCTCAATCCGCAGTGGATTGAGAGGACCCCAATGATGAAGCATGCCACCTAGGGGTAACCCTGGTGGGTGAGGGGACTCTAGAAAATATTTTTTCTTTCTGGAAAGAGGGTTTTTTCACACATATTCAGTGGAATCCCTGTTCTTCCTATGGTTAGGTTCCTAATTCCGGTATTCCGGATGTTGTGGAATTGCATTCAGTAAGGAGGGTGAACCTAACCTTAACCTCTACCTCCCCCTGTTTTTTATTGTACTTCTAACCTCTGCCAGCCCTTTAATGCCTTCTGGATGATGAAACTCCTGGTTTGATCTACATACCCCCCATCTTGGCAAAAAATTATATTGTAGTAGTGTGGCGCCTGGTGTAGGAAACTGCTCTCCCTTCTTGTTGGAGTGACACGACAAATGCTACTAGCGAGTCCTGATAAAACAATTCTCCTGCCTGTCCTTGCTTGCAAAGCTACAAATATTTTTGGAATGCCCAATCATAAGCCCGGCGTGTTTTAGGTGCAAAGCTGGCTGCCACAAGGTCTGGTAAGCTGGGGCACCAGGTCGCCAAAGCTTCACTGGGAAAGGAGTAGGTAGCTCCGCCGCCTCCAGATGATGGTATCTGAATTCCTGCATCTTAAAGCAAGAGAGAGAATCATACTGCATTGTTCCTTATCATTAGGACATGCTTTGATTTGAAAATAATGTTCAATTGTAACAAAGCAGTATTATCTCTTTTGCTACCCTCAAAACCCATTTGCACGTCTAACTTTGCTGATTAAAGGATTCCACCACCAACATTTTGTCCAACCAAAATACCACTGATTGGTTGTGAAACTGCTCAGGCCATATCGTGTGGGCTACCAACATGGGAAACAACTCATGAAATACTATTTTGTTCACCAAACCAGACTCTCTATAGTCATCTTTCCACCTTTCTGCACACCGGCTTAGGCCTAAGACGGTCCCAACACCCACTCTACCTGCAGAATCTGTGAATAGACCGATCTCCCTGTTGGATCTGGGCGGGCTTGGCCATACTACTGGCCCATTGAAGGTACATAAAATTCCTCCCACATCCTCATGTCCTGTCTCACTTAGAGACACAGCCTGGTGTGATGGTGTTTTTCTTGCAAATCTGACATGACTTGTGCTATTGACCTAGAGAATAGCTGCACCCTGGGAATGATGCAGAGAATTGTGCACAGGGGAAATTTAGCTGTCTCACTCCTACCTGTAGCTGATGCTGTGTCACCTTTCTTCCCACTAGGCAATCCTCAGGGATTGGAAAAATGCTGTTACCTTATCCTGGGGCAACCTGAAAACTCCTGCCATGGAGTCCAAGTCTATCCCCAAGAATACTATTCTAGTCACGAGCCCTCAAGTCTTACCCTGCACCAGTGGTACTCCAAAGACCTGCATCAGGTCTATGAAATGTGCCAGTGTTCCCCCACAGCGTGGCGAGCCAGGGGGTCCCAAAAAAGAGAAAGTAATCAAGATAATGCAATACTCTAGGGTGTGCTGCCGCCTGACGGAATTCTTATTTCATGAATGTTCTGAATTCCTCAAAATAGGCACCTGATACTAAGCAGCCCATAGGAATGCATTTGTCAAAGTAGTAGGATTCCTCCCATCTGGGTGCACAGGCAGTAGCCTGAATGCTCATTCTATGTCTGCCTTTGCAAGCAATGCTCCTGGTCCCAGCTCCCAGAGCATTTAAATGGGCTGGTCTAAGGAAGCATACTTCACTGAGCACAAGTCCTGGTTAAATGCTTCACGAGTGCCCTTAGGGGGCAGAAAAATTGTGTATCAGCCAGTACTCCCCTTGCTCCTTTTCATGTACCACCCCCAGTGTTGAGCAAACAAAATTCTCCATAGGTATGGCATCAAATGGGCCAGCTATCCTGCCTCACTTCCTCTCCTTTATGATTTTGTTCTTGGCTGTAAGGTAATTAGCCTGGAGTGACTGTTGATTCCTACCATATGATGCCCCAACACTGCCTTCTACCGGGATTCTAAAACCAAGTTTAAAACCTTTGTAAAGTGCATGATTTCACCATCAATGGGTATAGCAGTTCAGTGTAGATCAGTGTAAGATCATTTATTCTGCTTTGAAACAGGAATCCATTCTATATTTTCAAAACTGTCCCATAGCACAAAGTTACGTAAAATGAATCTATATAGGTTATTTTACATAATCACTGGTTATCATGAAAATCTGGGATGGACTAATCACTTATGGACCTATATTGGACAGCCCTGTTATGGCAATTTAGCATAAGATTTCACCATTTATTTCCCTGGGACTTCACTTCGATGCTGCTATCTATTCCCTACAATGTGACCTTTTTTTTTTTTTAATCTTTTTATTACACAGACAAAGAAGAACAAAAACAAAGCACAGTGCATGTATCATTACCATCATCCAAGCAAGGTGCATCAGTGCAATATACAGCAGTACGCTCAATGAAACCAGTGCAAGTATAATGGAACAAATAAAAAACAACATCTTCTTCATACTTATTCTTCCGAGAGATCCTCTGCATGTTGAACAGTATGGCTGAATGGTGTACACAACATTCCCCGACTTTCGTTCCATGGCCCCCAGATTCTGGTCCATTTTTGTGGGCACCCTCTACCCTCACAGATCGCCCGCTCCGCCTGCATGCACCAGTCCATATCTGCTTCCCACTCTCTGAATTTGAGCCTGGTGGTCCCCTTCCAGGATCTCGCTATATTACGCTTAGCTATCATGCACCCCAGGGAGACCCATTTTTTCTCTGCCCTTGAGAGATCCGTAGCATCCCACATGTTAAGAAGACACCACCGGGGCGTGACCTCCATTGCTTTCTGACAGATTGAGAGCAGCGCTGACGTTACCTTCCCCCAATAAGTCTGGAGAAGCGGGCATTCCCACCATTGGTGCATGGATGTACCAGTCAGCCCACAACCCCTAGGGCACGTCGGGGAGGGCATGACGCCCATTTTGACCAACACTGAACTCGTATAGTACACACTGTGGAGGAGTTTGAGTTGGATCAGCTTAAAGCGGGATCGAATTGCCACCTCCCGGGGTGACGCCAGTGCCTCTTGCCAGTCCTCGTCACTTATATCCCCCACGTCCTCAGCCCATTTTGCTTGTATCTTCCCCATTGCATCTGTGGTGTTGTTAAGTATTTTTCTATATGTCAGGGAGATCGCCCTATCAGGGAGGTAATCGTCCAGTAGTCTATCCTCTAGGGGCGAGGAAACAGGTAGGTCAGAGCCCCTGGGTATCGTCCTCTGCAGTGCGTTTCTGGCCTGAAGGTAGCGGAAGGTTTCCCGTACATTCAGATCGTAGTCCCGCTGAAGGTTACTAAAAGGTCTCACCTTGCCACCCACCCACATATCCCCGACTGTGGAGAGTCCAATCAAGTCCCACTTGTCAAACCCTGGGTGCTTTGCCAATAACACGAGTCGGTCTGTTTCGAGCAATGGGGTGACTTGTGTGTTCTTATTTTTCCACCACAAGGCCTTGGTAGCTGGGTCCGTTATGGGACGATGAACCCAATGGTTTGTGACCATCAGTTGAGAGGCCCAATAGTAACTTTTAAGTGCAGGCAGCGCTATCCCTCCATCATACCAGCTCTTTGTTAGTTTGAGCAATGCAATACGGGGAGCACCACCATTCCAAAGTAGCGAGCGCACTTCCGACTCAATGGATTGGAAGTAATGGTTCGGTACCAAATGAGGTGTATTTTGCAAAGCATACACGAAGCGGGGCAGAGCCATCATTTTATATAAGGTGGCCCTGCCCAACAACGTGAGGGGCAGGGTTTTCCAGTGTTGCACATCTTCGCGGAAGTGGCACAGGGGGGGGGAGCCAGGTTGTTCTTGTAAAATAATGTGGGATGTATATTGCCAGATATCGAAACCCATCCGTGACGATTGTGGCCGCACAGCCCTTAGGCAAGGTGGGGCAATCTCCACACAAAACATAGAGCAGGAACTTGTCCCAGTTAATGGTGTAGCTGGAGTATTTTTGGAAAAGAGTAAAAATATGTAGTGTCCGATGAATCGAAAAGTAAGGTCTGGCCAGGTACAACAAAATATCATTGGCATAGAGGAAGATTCTATCCTCCCACTCCAACGTCCAGTTCAAGCCCCGGATGAGGGGGTCGCCCCTGATCCAAATTGCCAGGGGCTCAAGTGCCAAGGCAAAAATTAATGGAGATAATGGACAGCCCTGCCTGGTTCCCTTCTGCAATGTGAATGTTCTCGATCTCCCGCCATTCACTATAATTTGGGCCTGGGGCGTCGAATAAAGGAGTCGTACCCAGGATAAAAATTTCTTGCCAAACCCAAACCGTTCAAGTACCGCAAATAAAAAGGACCATTCAATCATGTCGAACGCCATTTTTGCATCCAACGACATGATCACTGCGTCTTCTCTGATCGTCGCCGCCCTTCCCATGATGCCATGAAGGCGACGTAAATTTAGGGCAGTGTTCCTGCTCGGCATAAAGCCAGATTGATCTGGATGGATCAGCTTGCTCATCAGGGGGGACATACGCATTGCCAAGATCTTGGCGAGTATCTTAACTTCCGGGTCTAGAAGGGAAATAGGTCTGTATGATTCGCACCGCTCGGGGGGTTTGCCAGCATTAAGTATAGCTACAATATTGGCCAATCTCTGCATTTCGGGCAGAATGCCCTTTGTCACGCTGTCATCGTACATTCTAATTAGATACGGGGCTAACGTGGATGCGGTTGCTTTATACAATTCTATAAGAAGGCCGCTTGGGCCCATAGCTTTCCCGGACTGAAGCGCCCCGATTGCCTAAACCACTTCCTGGGTGGTCATAGGCGCATCTAGATCTTTGACGTCTTGTGATTCCAAAACAGGCAGCCTGAGGGTTGCCAGTACTTCCTGCATTTCCTCTTGCGTAGCGGCCCCGACAGATGCATAGATCTGTTCGAAATGGGCCGCAAATGCTTCAGCAATCTCGTCCCTTTTATGCAGCAATGAACCATCCCTGCCTTCGATTGCAGAGACCCATCTATTGGCTCTGTCCCGCCTATCCAGCCAGGCCAGTAGTTTACTCGCCTTGTCACCGACCTCATAGATGCGATGTTGGGTGGCGCTGTGTTGGGCTCTGGCCACCTCCTCGGCTATGTCTATATATTCTTTTTGCTTCAGAAGAAGCCTATGCGTGGTGGCTGGAGCGTTAGTTGTGAGTAAGTCACGCTCCAGTTGATTGATCTCGCCCTCGATCACCAGCAGTTGTTTTCTCTTTTCCTTCCGGTGACCTGTGATCGCCAACACCCCTCCTCCCCGCACCACAGTCTTATATACCTCCCACAGCACTACATCTGAATACACAGAACCATTGTTATCCTTGAAGTAATCAGTCGTCTCCTTGACAAGTTTCTCTCTGATTGCCGGCACCTTAAGGTACCAGGGATTGAGGGCCATCTCCAGACGCGAGGCGGAGGGAGAGCCCCCGTACCGTGCCACCAGGGGAGAATGATCAGAGATGCCCCTCGGAAGATGTGCAACCTCACCAAACATAGGGAGTTGATCGGCCTTACAAAGAATATAATCAATCCGGGATAGGCTCCCGTGAACCCCGGAGAGAAAAGTGTATTGTAGGGATGAGGACTTTCTGCGCTCTCCAGGTATCTATTAGGCCCATTGCCCTGAGGAAATCTGCCATTAATTTACCAGTGGATTCTCCCAATCTGGGCGACCTCCTGTCCCATTCCCCGTTCAGAGCGGCATTACAGGCTCCTCCCAGCAGTATGTCGCCCTCAGGTAGATTGAGCAATTGGGTGCCGAGATCGGCCAGAGTCGTTGCGTGTAGTCTGGGCGGGACATATAGCGATGTTATGTTGAGCAGCCTGCCCTCCCAACACCCGAACACCGTGACAAATCTACCCAGGGCGTCATGCGTAGTAGTCTGTATTTGGAAGGGGAAAGCCTTACGCAGGAGGATCCCCACCCCCCCTTGATCCCCTAGCATAGCCTGCATGAGCCACCAGTTTGTAACCCCACCTATTAAGTGTTCAGTAAGTATTCCCTTGGATATGGGTTTCTTGAAGCAAGATCACGTCGGGGGCTTGCCGTTTCAGATACTGTAGGACCATTCCTCTTTTGATTTTATCGCCCAAGCCATTTACATTCCAAGAGAGTAGTTTGAACTGACCCCTTACTGGAACCTTCTGCGAGTTACCATGCATTTGGATGATGTGGGTAGGGATGTTTATACATGGGGGTAGGACAAGGGTAGCTCCAGATGTTCAGGTCAGCGTACCACCTTGGGGGCAATCTTATCCACACAAAAAACCAATATAGTAATAGTCGGCCATGAGCGTGACTGTACTTCTCCAATGCATTACTGATTCGTAGCTCTGTACTGTCAACATGCACTGTTAGAACATCTCCCTTAAGAAACCGGAAAAACTTAACACTGATGTCTTGCGACAATATAAAACAACCCCGTCCCACCCCCTCCCTGCCTCCCTGCAATGTGGACTTGAAACTGCCCACCCCCCAACCATGCAGAGCGCCTTTATACCCGTAACTACTTTGCAACGTTGGGGAACGCGACCGGGCTGGTCCCTGATTGATCTCTGTGTATCCCCTATTTTGCCTATGTTAAGCAAGCCACTAGGTCAGTACATCATAATAAACATACAGCTGTGTTGGTTACTGAAAGCGTATAGTGAGTTAACAAGTTAAATCATACATTTCCCGCTCTGAATATACGGGCCCTCGTCTAGACACCTGGAATCTTGGACCTTAACAAACATATAGCCCACCAGTCCAAGAAAGAAATGTCAGCTTGGTTTAATTGTTGTGATGAACACTGTGGTCTTGTGAGTCAATTCACTACTTAGTGGTGTCACCCCCCCCCGTTCTCCCTACTCCGAACCTGTGTCATGTCTACGTTTCTCGGGACGACGATCCTGTCCCTGTGGACGGTTCTGATGATCAATATTGTGGGTCCCAACAGTTCTCCAGCCCTCTAGCCACTCCCATGTTTCCTCCGGAGATGTGAAGAACCATGACTTTCCATCCGCTAGCACCCTGAGTTTGGACAGGAAGAGCAAAGCATATTTCAAATCTCTGTCTCTGAGCGCCTTTTTAACTTCGAGAAAGGAGCGGCACAACTTTTGAACCTTCATCGTAAAGTCCAGAAAGAAGGATATCGTGGAGTTCTGAAATTTTAGTGGAGGGGCAGAGCGGGCTGTCTGGAGAATTATGTCTCTATCCCTGAAGTTGAAAATTCTTGCAAGGATCGGGTGCGGGGGCACACCTGGTTTTGGCAGGCCTCCAGGCACTCTGTGAGCACGTTCAACCGAGAAGTAGCAGGGGAGGGCATGAGGCTGCAAATGATTTTGGACCAAGTCTTCCACAAATAGGTCGGTGGCTGGGCCCTCCTCCTTCTCGGGAACTCCCAAGATACAGACATTATTCCTCCGGGAGCACCCCTCATAATCTTCCAGCTTTGCTTCCAGTTCCCGTGTAGTTGTAAGGAGCGTCCTCACATCCAGTTTAAGCATATCGGTGGTTTTCTCCAACGTGGAGACGGAATCTTCAGTGCTTTTAACTCTGTCCCCCAGGTTGCGTAGATCCGCACGCAGTAACGTCACCTCCGTGGCGACTGTGTTGATTTTGGACTCCAGGGCCGAACGTACACCCTGTATTGCCTCCATTACATCTTGGAGAGTTGGGGCACCCTCCTCCACTGTCTTTGGTGAAATATTGGTCTCAGATTTCCCCCCTGGTACCTCCGCTTTAGTGTGTGCATATTTTTCGAGCTTGAGGAGGTGCGCCGGTTTAGGCCCTTTGGGGTTAGACATCTTGCCCAGGGTACAGAGTAAGTTATCACACCAACTTCAGCGTTGAATCACGGGAATCAGTGCCCCTCGGCGCATCCTGATATAGTCCTTAGTGTGGCTGGTACTGGCCCAAGGGAAATGCCACCTACCCCGGGCACTCCTGCGCTGAAGCACCTGAAGTCCTCTACCCCCACGGTGCTGTGACCACAGTATAGAGCCGATGCAGAGGCGGTGCAAGTGTGTCGTCTTTAGGCGGCCCCACTGTTGTCCGGTTCTATACACTGCACCCTTCTGTATCTGCTTTGTGTGGCGCCGTGGGAGCAATCTCCCCCTACTGGGCCAATAATATCACCAATGAACTCCAGGGACGTAGAAAGCACTCACCAGGCTGTCACGACATCTCGGTCCTGGGAAGGGCTCACGGCCCCGATCTCAGCCGGCACCGGGCACGTCAGGAAGCGCAGCAGCGAGGTGAGGCAGTCCGACGTGTATTTAATCGCTGCTTCTGAGAGCGCGGGGGCCAAAATGCAGCGAGTCCTATCTGTTGTGGAGGCTCTGCCGGAATCAGAGTCACTGCAGGCCCGCAGCGGCAGCCATCTTGGTACAATGTGGCCTTTTACCTATCCTACCTCGTACAAACAGTAGTGACCCTAGTGGTGTGATGCTTATTATTCCATATCCTAGTATCCCACCAAATCAACTACTTCCATTCACTGCGTTACCATTGCTGGTTCCCATCTCTGCAAAAGAAGTACCCTCCATTGCCCCACTTAGTGACCCACCTCCACAACAATTGGTCTTCACGGTTGATAACTCACACAGCTCAGTCACCGAATTTCAGGCCACCATGTTGCACATTCAACACTGGATGGACCACAACCACCTTAAGTTAAATCCTGGCAAGACGGAGCTAGTCCTCACAGGGGACAGCCATAAGTTCTGGGGCCCACACTACTGGCCGTCAGAGCTAGGATCCCCGCCCACTCCCTCCCCCTCGGCTAAAACACTAGGGGTCACCTTAAACAGTGACCTTTACTGAGAATACAGGTCGGGTCAGTAATCTCTAAATGCTTCTTCCAACTGCGGAAGATCAGGAAGATTCATCGCTTACTCACGCAGGAAGCCTTGACCCAGGTTGTGATAGCTACCGTCCTGTCACACCTGGACTATGCCAACTCTGTGTACCTGGGCATGCCACTCTATCTGCTCAAACGGCTGCAGACGGTCCAGAATCACGCAGCCAGATTGATCCTTCGACAACCCAGATGGCAATCAGCGACTCCTCTATTAAGGAAATTGCACTGGCTCCCCATCCCTCAACGCTGCAGATTCAAAACAGGCTGCCTGATCTTCAAATCCTTGCACGGTCAAAACCCCAAATTGATAAACAACCTGATATTCAGGCACACCCCCTCTCGCAACCTGCGCTCAGCTCACCTTTCGCTCCTCTCCACTCCCGCGTTCAAACGGAAACGTCAGGGAGGCCGCAGATTTGCAACCCTCGCCCCTAGACTGTGGAACTCCTTCCCGTTGGAGATCCGGTCTTGCACTGACCTTCTGAAGTTCAGAAGGTCCCTCAAAACATGGCTATTTGCACAAGTATACAATTTACGTCTCCATAGGTATTGGACAGAGCCTATCACAGCGCCATGAAACCACCCGGTGTACTTGCGCTTTACAAGTCATTCTTAACATTAACATTAACAATCATCTAGGAAGATCAACTCACACAGGAAGGCCCTATAGTGCAGATTCTGCACTACAACCACCATCCAATGTCCCCCCTCACACCATCATAAAAAGATATGGCCCAACTCATATTGCATAAAATTTCCAAAAAACCTCTCCAACCAGGCAGAAAAACAGAATCCTCTAAGAACATCCAGAGACACTAATAACGGACATCTGCTACAGTCCAGCATACGGAGGCCTTAAAACTGCCTTCATCTTCTATACTAAGAAACCGGCTAAATGGAAAGTGAACTTCCTATCACACTTTCGAGTAACAAAGACTACCATTGTCCCCTATGGAACTAAGCTTACTATATCCCCATTCCAGGACTTCAGCAGAGAAGTGTTCCTAACCATTTAGAGAAATGGGCATATCCTAGTCCAAGCCTCTGAACAAAACAAAACCATCTTCGATTGCCGCTCCCCCTACGCTCTGCACCTCCATGCCATGAGGCTCCTCTTCCATCCCTCCTCTCTATCCCAGAGAACCATCCCCCAACCCTTTCTGAGAGAACTAACCCGCACACCTTCACCTCTATTCGTTGTTCCCTCCACTCCCAATACCCTTCCCTATGTCTCCACCTCCCAGCAGCCACTCCCATTAACAGACCCCCGACACCATGAACCCATTACCAAAATTACTCCCCCCTCCACATGGCACACCTCTTCTGCCCAGCTTGAGCTATTTATCGCACCAGCATCCTCTCAGTCCATCAACCTCAGCAGGCTGGACTCTACCTTACCCTCCATCTCAGACTCTGAAGAGCTCCAGCACTCTCCCCTCCCCACTACAGACTCAACCTTCTTATAACTGATCCCCATAATAGCCCGGCTAGAACACAAAATCAACACAATTCTGGAAGAAATGTTGTCACTACGTAAGGACGCAAAGAGTAGCCACATACAGACCCAACCCCATTCTTCTATGGTGAACACCAATCCTGCCACAAACACTCACCCTGGCTACTCATCCCTCAACCCTAGCCAATCTACATACATATATATATTCACTGAAAAAACCATAGGTTTTAGGGACAGTTTTAGTTACTTGGACATTGCACTCGTACAAAACCCGTGAAATTCCCCCGTTATAGTTAGTTCAGCTAACTATAACTCGCGCTCCGCAATGCACTGCTGATGACGTCACATATTACATCACTCATGACATGGTCAGTGACATCACTGATGACATCACTGATGACATCTCAAATGACATCACTGATGACATCATCCAGTGACTGTGTGTTTCTGTAAAGTTTAAATATTTTTAATATATATAGGAAAAGACGTATTGAAGAATGAGTGGGTGTGTAAGTGTCTGTATGGATGATTTAGTAGGTGCGTGACTGACTCTATAAGTGAGTGATTTAACGTATCTTACTGAATGCATGGGTTAGTGACTAAACTGGGTGAATGTCTGTATCCGTCTGTCTGTTGCTGTGTAAGTGGCTGCATGTGTTTGTGAATAGCTAAATGAGTGTCTATATGAGTTATTGAATGCTTGTCTGAGTATCTGTATGGGTGCCTGAGTGTTTGTGTGGGAGGGGTGTGTGCAACTCTGTGCATAGATGTGTGAGTGGGTGATTCACTGGGTGGATGGTTTCAAGAGTGCATCTGTGATAGACTGTATGGGTGGGTAAGTGTGTGTAAGAGTGTGTTAGTGAGTGAATGTATGTCCCAGTGGTACATGTGTGAGTAACTACATATGTGAAAGGCAGTATATATGTGTGTTGGAGTATATAAATAGCTATAAGCAAGAGTGAGTGATTGTGATAGTGGCTGTATGGATGAGTGTGTGCTTGTATCTGTGATTGTATAAGAGCGTAACAATGTGCTACTATTTGTATGAGTAAGTGAGCTGGTGTGTGTATAACTGTATAGGTGAGTAAATGGCAGTGTGTTTAATTATTTGCATGACTGACTAGGTGTGTGAGTATCTCTATGGATGAGTGGCGTTGTTTGAGTGTCTATATAGGAGTAAGAGTGCATATGATAGTCCTGTACTGAGTGACCGTAAGTATGAGTGACTGTACGGGTGAGTGAGTGGATGTGGTTGTGTAGACCTAAGAATCAGTGAGTGGGTATGTAGTTATTGGTGTTGGAGTGTCTATGGTTTTGCGAATGGCAGTCTGTAATTTAGAGTGGGTGAATCAAAGGTTATATTAGGGTGTGAGGAGGTGCATCAGATTATCACGTGGATGATGTCATCAGTGATGTCATTTGAGATGTCATCAGTGATGTCATCAGTGATGTCACTGACCATGTCATGAGTGATGTAATATGTGACGTCATCAGCAGTGCATTGCGGGGCGCGAGTTATAGTTAGCTGAACTAACTATAACGGGGAATTTCACGGGGTTTGTACGAGTGCAATGTCCAAGTAACTAAAACTGTCCCTAAAACCTATGGTTTTTTCAGTGAATTTCAAAGGTTTTTTAAATGCTAATTTGTAACTATAACGTGTCTGAAACCTATGGTTTTTTCAGTGAATTTCAAAGGTTTTTAAATGCTAATTTGTAACTATAACGTGTCTGAAACCTATGGTTTTTTCAGTGAATTTCAAAGGTTTTTTAAATGCTAATTTCTAACTATAACGTGCCTGAAACCTACGGTTTTTCAGTGAATTTCAAAGGTTTTGTAAATGACAATTTTTAAATGTATTAATTGTTATATTAATTTTTTCATACTGATTTACTACATTTTTAGAAACAATTTTTTTTTACATATTTTATTTTTTAAATTACATTGTAATTACATTATACATTACATTACAAAAAATACTTTCTCAGAATGAATTACTTTAGTTTAAATACTTTGCAGATAGGCAATAGACTTTTAAGTACAGTAGTTACAGTTGTTGCAATGGGCAACACATTTTCAAACACAATGCAACATTCAGCTCAATGTGAATTTCTAGTTAAATGCAATTAGTTACTTTATGGATTACTTTTGTAACCACAGGACTGGATCCTAGATTCAGTCCTGGTACATCTCCTGTAAACAGTTGAGTAAAAGCGTTTTGGTTACAGTCGTGATTTTTAAGGAATATTATTGTATTTTAAAAGTTGACACTTAGAAACTTTTTCTCATAGAATCACCAATGTTATCCTATGGAAGGAAATTCACTTAGCAGGTAAAAACTGTTATCGTTACTTTATCTTACTCAGTGTTGGATCCTGGATCCAGCACTGGTGCATCTCCTGTAAACAGTTGAATGAATGCGTTTAAGTTATACAGGCGATTTTTAAGGAATATTTGTAGTTTGTGAAAATCGACACTTTGAAAGTTTTCTGCTGAAAACCAGACAATGGATTCCTATGTTAGAAAATATAAGTTACTGGTAAGTACGGTTAAAATTACTTTTCAGGGTCAGTGCTGGGCTAAAAGATGCAGCACTGGGTTCTCTCCTGATAACAGGTGAGTAAATTGGAATTCGTACTTTGGTTGATTTTAGAGGAATATTATAAAGTTCCAAAACTCCACACTTAGAAGAATTTCCAAGTGAAACCAGTCAATGTTAGCCTATGAAGGAAATTCAAGTTACCGGTAAGTACGGTTAAAATTAATTTTGAGGATCAGTACTTGGCTGAAAGATGCAGCACTGAGGTCTCTCCTGATAACAGGTGAGTAAATCAGAATTCGGATTTCGGCTGATTTTAGAGGAATATTTTAAAGTTCCAAAAATCAACACTTAGAAACTTTTTCAGCAAAAAGCAGGCAATGATATCCTATGCAAGGAAATTCAAGTTACTGGTAAGTACGGCTAAAATTACTTTTGAGGATTAGTACTGGGCTGAAAGATGCAGCACTGAGGTCTCTCCTGATAACAGGTGAGTAAATCGGAATTCGTATTTCGGCTGATTTTAGAGGAATATTTTAAAGTTCCAAAACTCCACACTTAGAAGAATTTCCAAGTGAAACCAGTCAATGTTAGCCTATGAAGGAAATTCAAGTTACCGGTAAGTACGGTTAAAATTACTTTTCAGGACCAGTACTGGGCTGAAAGATGCAGCACTGAGGTCTCTCCTGATAACAGGTGAGTAAATCGGAATTCGTATTTCGGCTGATTTTAGAGGAATATTTTAAAGTTCCAAAACTCCACACTTAGAAGAATTTCCAAGTGAAACCAGTCAATGTTAGCCTATGAAGGAAATTCAAGTTACCGGTAAGTACGGTTAAAATTACTTTTCAGGACCAGTACTGGGCTGAAAGATGCAGCACTGAGGTCTCTCCTGATAACAGGTGAGTAAATCGGAATTCATATTTCGGCTGATTTTAGAGGAATATTTGCACAATGGTGAAGGGAGGGGCGGGGCCTCAGGTGACATCTGTGCAAACGCGCCCCGTTGCGCGTTTTAAGTTGGGGGATTAAGTCCCCTTGAATCCTGAGGGTCCCTAGGGGCCAACTAGCCCACCAGGAACCTCCAATATGCGCCAGGGGGCTGCGTTGCAGAGACTGTAGAGAGGCCACACCCCTTTTTACACCTCTCTGCAACGCAGCTCTGTGGCGCTTTCTGGATGTACCTGTTGGGCTAGTTGGCCCCCAGGGACCCTCAGGATTGAAGGGGATTTAATTCCCCATCTTAAAATGCGCCACGGGGCCTGTTTGCACACATGTCACCTGAAGCCCCGCCCCCTCCCTTCACCACTGTGCAAACGCGCCCCGTGGCGCGTTTTAAGTTGGGGGATTAAGTCCCCTTGAATCCTGAGGGTCCCCGGAGTCCAACTAGCCCACCATATACCTCCAAAAGCGCCACAGAGCTGCGTTGCAGAGAGGTGTAAAAGGGCGTGGCCTCTGTACACCTCTCTGCAAGGCAGCCCCTGGCGCATACTGGAGGTACCTGGTGGGCTAGTTGGCCCCAGGGACCCCCAGTATTCAAGGGGAATTCGTTCCCCTCTGCAAACGCGCCAGGGGCGCGTTTGCAGAGTGGTGAAGGAAGGGGGCGGGGCCTGCGGGCCCGATCATTTAAAAAAAAAATATATATTTTTCTCCCTGAAGGGGGCTGTGTGGCCCCCTTCCTTTTCTTTTTTGGGCCCTGGGGACCCCATCCCCCAGGGCCTTACCCCTTTTTAAATTACCTTTAAAAAAAAAACGGGAAGGGGGCCGCGTGGCCCCCTTCCCTTGGCCTGTATTGGCCCGGGGACCCCATCCCCGGGGCATGGCCTCTATATTTAATTTTATGAGGGGGCAGCGTGGCCCCCTCCTCTGGCCATTTTAAGGCCCGGGGACCCCATCCCCGGGGCCGGCCTTTCCTTTTTAAAAACATTTTTTTGCTCTTTTTTGGGGAGGGGGCCGCGTGGCCCCCTCCCGAGCCACTACTTGCCCCGGGGACCCCATCCCCCGGGGCTGGCCCTCTCCGTTGGGGACTGTGGGGGTCCCCAATGCCCCCACAGTCCCGCCGGCTCCCCACGTCCCTTGGGAGCCGGCATTGCTATTCCACATGGGGAGCAGCTGACATGCTGCTCCCCATGTGGAAAAGCAATCGGCTTTGGATATTGGAAGAGAGAGCAGGTTTCCTGCTCTCTCTTCCAAAATCCAAAGCAGTTTGCTATGGCAGGACGGGAGCCGCGAGGCTCCCGTCCTGCCATAGCAAACTACAGTGTCCCGGGGGTAGGCACCCGGGACACTGCAGGAGCCGGCCCTGGGGGTTGCGGTCCCCAGGGCCATCAAGGGCTCCAGGAGGGGGCCGCGCGGCCCCCTCCCTACATCAGCACAGCCCCGGGAGGTGGTGGTCCCGGGGCTTCGGGGTCCAAAACGGACCCCCATTTTAATTTGTTAGTGCCCCGGGAGGTGGCGGTCCCGGGCGTGTGGGGGGCTGGAGCCCCCACACAGGTTGTTTAATTTTTAAAAAAAGCCCGGGGAGGTGGTGGTCCTCGGGGCTGCGGAGGGCTCAGAGCCCTCCCGCACCATTTTTAAAAGAAAGCCCTGGGGGGTGGCGGTCCCCGGGGCTTGGGGGGCTCTTTGAGGCCCCCCACACACAAAATTAAACCCCCCACCATGCCCCCGGGACTTGGGCCACCCAAGGGCAAAATACAATCGAAGCGCGGAGACCGCGCTTCGATTTCTCGGCAGGATTCGCGCACCCTGAGCGCATCCTGCCGATTTTTTTTTTAAAAATGCTTTTTTGCCCAGGGGTCCTTGTGGGACCCCTGAGCAGGCCTAGGGGTTAGGGTGTTTCTACCCTGCCCCCTTTGTGCGTTTTGCACACTTGTTTCTTTTTTTTCTCGGCGGGATACGCGCACCCTAAGCGCATCCCGCCGATTTTTAAAAAAATAATCTTTTCTGCCCAGGGGTCCTTGTGGGACCCCTGAGCAGACCTAGGGGTCAGGGTGTTTCTACCCTGCCCCCTTTTGCGCTTTGCGCACTTGTTTCTGTCCCTCGGTTCTACCGAGGGACAAAATAGCTGCCAACACTTCCTGAATCGGAATGTTGACAGCCAGCTGACAGCCAATTAGCATGCAGCTCGTGATCGGGACGGTGCGCGCAGGGTGCGCTGAGGGTACGCGTATCCGACGCGCCCATAGATATATATGTACTTTTACTTTTGATTTTCTCAGGAACTACTGAACGGATTTACACCATTTAAGCAAAAGGCACCAGTCTGAACCAAGGACTACCTCTTTGCCAAATTTGGTGTAATTCCGTTCAGCAGTTCGGGCTGTAGCTGCGACTAAAGGTTCCTATGGAAAAATGAATGGGGAAAACGCGTTTTGGGACCCCCTTTTTCTCGGCCCCGCTTCACGTATCACCCCGAGACTTTCAGGGTAGGAGCGGAGCGGAGCGCCTCAACAAGTTGGAAACTTTCACGAAGATTCGTCAACCGGCGCCAACGTTATTTCAAATAGAATGTCGCGGATTTCCTATGGATAATAGGTTGTAACTATAACTATCTACTGGCGACCGCCAGTAGATAATATATATATATATATATATATATATATATATATATATATATATATATATATATATCTCCCCTAGCAACCTCAAATATCGTAGCACATACCGTTATTATGTATTTCTTTTCTTACTCCACATGGAGCACATTGCACTTGATTACGTGCCAACTCTATAAAGCGACATACACACTTATACCATATCTTCCTCAAAATTATATCACCTGTATATCCTGATGTCTAGTGTATATTTCTTTTTCATACTGTCATTATGTATCCATACTTACAAATGTAACTCATGCAGTGGCGGATGTGCAAATACTGTGAAGCGCTCTTATACCTTCGGGTCAAGTTCACGCTATCCAAGACTCGATAAATAAATAAATCAATGAATTTGGGGAAGAACCCCAAGCCACCTCGTGGAAATCTTTGCTCTGTCACTGTCCTCCTCACTGCTTGCACTCTGGGGGCCGGTATGGCAAAACTTGCCAGGGCTGCTTTTGGGTGCCAGTTCAGCACTGCTAGTGCAAGAGCAGCCTAGATTTATAAGACGATACAAAAGGGGATGATGGACGGAACGTTTGAGCCAATCAAACACTCACCCCCAGTCAACTAATCTGGGTTTAATCCATCATCATTCTTTAGCTCACTCCACCACGCCAGTTCAGACATGGCCATATGCAAATCAGTCTGACCCTGTGCCTCATGGGAACAGTCAAGCCCGAACTGCCAAGTCATGTCTTCCCTGGACCGGAAACAAGCATCCTAGGACCGGTTTCTGGCATTCCAGCCGTCATCAGCCAGGCTTGCTTGAATCCAGTGGCAAAGTGAGCAAGGGACCCACGTCTGGGCATACCCTCGCCAACTTAGGGCGAACAAAGCGATACAAAGGGGATGATGGACGGAACGTTTGAGCCAATCAAACACTCACCCCCAGTCAACTGATCTGGGTTTAATCCATCATCATTCTTTAGCTCACTCCACCACCCCAGTTCAGACATGGCCATATGCAAATCAGTCTGACCCTGTGCCTCATGGGAACAGTCCAGCCCGAACTACCAAGTCATGTCTTCCCTGGACCGGAAACAAGCATCCTAGGACCGGTTTCTGGCATTCCAGCCGTCATCAGCCAGGCTTGCTTGAATCCAGTGGCAAAGTGAGCATCATCCCCTTTGGTATCGCTTTGTTCGCCCTAAGTTGGCAGTTGGCAGGGTATGCCCAGACGTGGGTCCCTTGCTCACTTTGCCACTGGATTCAAGATAGCCTGGCTGATGAGGGTTTTGAACCCGAAACCGGTCCCAGGATGCTTGTTTCCGGTCCAGGGAAGACATGGCTTGGCAGTTCGGGCTGGACTGTTCCCATGAGGCACAGGGTCAGACTGATTTGCATATGGCCATGTCTGAACTGGGGTGGTGGAGTGAGCTAAAGAATGATGATGGATTAAACCCAGATCAGTTGACTGGGGGTGAGTGTTTGATTTGCTCTAGCGCTCCGTCCATCATCCCCTTTGGTATCGCTTTGTTCGCCCTAAGTTGGCAGGGTATGCCCACACGTGGGTCCCTTGCTCACTTTGCCACTGGATTCAAGATAGCCTGGCTGATGAGGGTTTTGAACCCGAAACCGGTCCCAGGATGCTTGTTTCCGGTCCAGGGAAGACATGGCTTGGCAGTTCGGGCTGGACTGTTCCCATGAGGCACAGGGTCAGACTGATTTGCATATGGCCATGTCTGAACTGGGGTGGTGGAGTGAGCTAAAGAATGATGATGGATTAAACCCAGATCAGTTGACTGGGGGTGAGTGTTTGATTTGCTCTAACGCTCCATCCATCATCCCCTTTGGTATCGCTTTGTTCGCCCTAAGTTGGCAGGGTATGCCCAGACGTGGGTCCCTTGCTCACTTTGCCACTGGATTCAAGATAGCCTGGCTGATGAGGGTTTTGAACCCGAAACCGGTCCCAGGATGCTTGTTTCCGGTCCAGGGAAGACATGGCTTGGCAGTTCGGTCTGGACTGTTCCCATGATGTTCAGGGTCAGACTGATTTGCATATGGCCATGTCTGAACTGGGGTGGTGGAGTGAGCTAAAGAATGATGATGGATTAAACCCAGATCAGTTGACTGGGGGTGAGTGTTTGATTTGCTCTAACGCTCCGTCCATCATCCCCTTTGGTATCGCTTTGTTCGCCCTAAGTTGGCAGGGTATGCCCAGACGTGGGTCCCTTGCTCACTTTGCCACTGGATTCAAGATAGCCTGGCTGATGAGGGTTTTGAACCCGAAACCGGTCCCAGGATGCTTGTTTCCGGTCCAGGGAAGACATGGCTTGGCAGTTCGGGCTGGACTGTTCCCATGAGGCACAGGGTCAGACTGATTTGCATATGGCCATGTCTGAACTGGGGTGGTGGAGTGAGCTAAAGAATGATGATGGATTAAACCCAGATCAGTTGACTGGGGGTGAGTGTTTGATTTGCTCTAACGCTCCGTCCATCATCCCCTTTGGTATCGCTTTGTTCGCCCTAAGTTGGCAGGGTATGCCCAGACGTGGGTCCCTTGCTCACTTTGCCACTGGATTCAAGATAGCCTGGCTGATGAGGGTTTTGAACCCGAAACCGGTCCCAGGATGCTTGTTTCCGGTCCAGGGAAGACATGGCTTGGCAGTTCGGGCTGGACTGTTCCCATGAGGCACAGGGTCAGACTGATTTGCATATGGCCATGTCTGAACTGGGGTGGTGGAGTGAGCTAAAGAATGATGATGGATTAAACCCAGATCAGTTGACTGGGGGTGAGTGTTTGATTTGCTCTAACGCTCCGTCCATCATCCCCTTTGGTATCGCTTTGTTCGCCCTAAGTTGGCAGGGTATGCCCAGACGTGGGTCCCTTGCTCACTTTGCCACTGGATTCAAGATAGCCTGGCTGATGAGGGTTTTGAACCCGAAACCGGTCCGAGGATGCTTGTTTCCGGTCCAGGGAAGACATGGCTTGGCAGTTCGGGCTGGACTGTTCCCATGAGGCACAGGGTCAGACTGATTTGCATATGGCCATGTCTGAACTGGGGTGGTGGAGTGAGCTAAAGAATGATGATGGATTAAACCCAGATCAGTTGACTGGGGGTGAGTGTTTGATTTGCTCTAACGCTCCGTCCATCATCCCCTTTGGTATCGCTTTGTTCACCCTAAGTTGGCAGGGAATGCCCAGACGTGGGTCCCTTGCTCACTTTGCCACTGGATTCAAGATAGCCTGGCTGATGAGGGTTTTGAACCCGAAACCGGTCCCAGGATGCTTGTTTCCGGTCCAGGGAAGACATGGCTTGGCAGTTCGGGCTGGACTGTTCCCATGAGGCACAGGGTCAGATTGATTTGCATATGGCCATGTCTGAACTGGGGTGGTGGAGTGAGCTAAAGAATGATGATGGATTAAACCCAGATCAGTTGACTGGGGGTGAGTGTTTGATTTGCTCTAACGCTCCGTCCATCATCCCCTTTGGTATCGCTTTGTTCGCCCTAAGTTGGCAGGGTATGCCCAGACGTGGGTCCCTTGCTCACTTTGCCACTGGATTCAAGATAGCCTGGCTGATGAGGGTTTTGAACCCGAAACCGGTCCCAGGATGCTTGTTTCCGGTCCAGGAAGACATGGCTTGGCAGTTCGGGCTGGACTGTTCCCATGAGGCACAGGGTCAGACTGATTTGCATATGGCCATGTCTGAACTGGGGTGGTGGAGTGAGCTAAAGAATGATGATGGATTAAACCCAGATCAGTTGACTGGGGGTGAGTGTTTGATTTGCTCTAACGCTCTGTCCATCATCCCCTTTGGTATCGCTTTGTTCGCCCTAAGTTGGCAGGGGTATGCCCAGACGTGGGTCCCTTGCTCACTTTGCCACTGGATTCAAGATAGCCTGGCTGATGAGGGTTTTGAACCCAAACCGGTCCCAGGATGCTTGTTTCCGGTCCAGGGAAGACATGGCTTGGCAGTTCGGGCTGGACTGTTCCCATGAGGCACAGGGTCAGACTGATTTGCATATGGCCATGTCTGAACTGGGGTGGTGGAGTGAGCTAAAGAATGATGATGGATTAAACCCAGATCAGTTGACTGGGGGTGAGTGTTTGATTTGCTCTAACGCTCCGTCCATCATCCCCTTTGGTATCGCTTTGTTCGCCCTAAGTTGGCAGGGTATGCCCAGACGTGGATCCCTTGCTCACTTTGCCACTGGATTCAAGATAGCTTGGCTGATGAGGGTTTTGAACCCGAAACCGGTCCCAGGATGCTTGTTTCCGGTCCAGGGAAGACATGGCTTGGCAGTTCGGGCTGGACTGTTCCCATGAGGCACAGGGTCAGACTGATTTGCATATGGCCATGTCTGAACTGGGGTGGTGGAGTGAGCTAAAGAATGATGATGGTTAAACCAGATCAGTTGACTGGGGGTGAGTGTTTGATTTGCTCTAACGCTCCGTCCATCATCCCCTTTGGTATCGCTTTGTTCGCCCTAAGTTGGCAGGGTATGCCCAGACGTGGGTCCCTTGCTCACTTTGCCACTGGATTCAAGATAGCCTGGCTGATGAGGGTTTTGAACCCGAAACCGGTCCCAGGATGCTTGTTTCCGGTCCAGGGAAGACATGGCTTGGCAGTTCGGGCTGGACTGTTCCCATGAGGCACAGGGTCAGACTGATTTGCATATGGCCATGTCTGAACTGGGGTGGTGGAGTGAGCTAAAGAATGATGATGGATTAAACCCAGATCAGTTGACTGGGGGTGAGTGTTTGATTTGCTCTAACGCTCCGTCCATCATCCCCTTTGGTATCGCTTTGTTCGCCCTAAGTTGGCAGGGTATGCCCAGACGTGGGTCCCTTGCTCACTTTGCCACTGGATTCAAGATAGCCTGGCTGATGAGGGTTTTGAACCCGAAACCGGTCCCAGGATGCTTGTTTCCGGTCCAGGGAAGACATGGCTTGGCAGTTCGGGCTGGACTGTTCCCATGAGGCACAGGGTCAGACTGATTTGCATATGGCCATGTCTGAACTGGGGTGGTGGAGTGAGCTAAAGAATGATGATGGATTAAACCCAGATCAGTTGACTGGGGGTGAGTGTTTGATTTGCTCTAACGCTCCGTCCATCATCCCCTTTGGTATCGCTTTGTTCGCCCTAAGTTGGCAGGGTATGCCCAGACGTGGGTCCCTTGCTCACTTTGCCACTGGATTCAAGATAGCCTGGCTGATGAGGGTTTTGAACCCGAAACCGGTCCCAGCATGCTTGTTTCCGGTCCAGGGAAGACATGGCTTGGCAGTTCGGGCTGGACTGTTCCCATGAGGCACAGGGTCAGACTGATTTGCATATGGCCATGTCTGAACTGGGGTGGTGGAGTGAGCTAAAGAATGATGATGGATTAAACCCAGATCAGTTGACTGGGGGTGAGTGTTTGATTTGCTCTAACGCTCCGTCCATCATCCCCTTTGGTATCGCTTTCTTCGCCCTAAGTTGGCAGGGTATGCCCAGACGTGGGTCCCTTGCTCACTTTGCCACTGGATTCAAGATAGCCTGGCTGATGAGGGTTTTGAACCCGAAACCGGTCCCAGGATGCTTGTTTCCGGTCCAGGGAAGACATGGCTTGGCAGTTCGGGCTGGACTGTTCCCATGAGGCACAGGGTCAGACTGATTTGCATATGGCCATGTCTGAACTGGGGTGGTGGAGTGAGCTAAAGAATGATGATGGATTAAACCCAGATCAGTTGACTGGGGGTGAGTGTTTGATTTGCTCTAATGCTCCGTCCATCATCCCCTTTGGTATCGCTTTGTTCGCCCTAAGTTGGCAGGGTATGCCCAGACGTGGGTCCCTTGCTCACTTTGCCACTGGATTCAAGATAGCCTGGCTGATGAGGGTTTTGAACCCGAAACCGGTCCCAGGATGCTTGTTTCCGGTCCAGGGAAGACATGGCTTGGCAGTTCGGGCTGGACTGTTCCCATGAGGCACAGGGTCAGACTGATTTGCATATGGCCATGTCTGAACTGGGGTGGTGGAGTGAGCTAAAGAATGATGATGGATTAAACCCAGATCAGTTGACTGGGGGTGAGTGTTTGATTTGCTCTAACGCTCCGTCCATCATCCCCTTTGGTATCGCTAGATTTATAAGACAACATCAACCTAGATACAAATTGCTTGCCCACTTCTTTAAGCTGCAAGGGTACAAAGCATCCAAAAGGGCATGGACGAAGCACACATTTTGCTCTCATATATGTGAATAATTTGATGAATGTAATTTATAATTGTCAATTTTTCCCTGATGGGCTTTGTACCTCAGACATCTTTTGAGACATTCAAAAGCGATTGTTTTTCAGGAATGATAAGATCCCAAACAATCCATACAGATATGATGAAGTAATCCCCAAGCACTCCCCCACGATCTAGCGTGCTATCTGTCAGCTGATGTGCTTTGGCCCCAGGAGCCCTAAAAGATCACGCACACAGAATATGATTTGGTGGTAGTTTTTTTCTAAACCACTGCCGGCTCCGCCGGCTATTTGTTACATTCTGCTGGCCGAACGCCAGACATCAGCCCTGCTCTTATGTGCACAGGGAAGCACAGGCACTCCCCCTGTGTGCAACTCACATCATGGTGTTGCCCAACATCCTGCAACACTACATTCCTCCTTTACCAAGAGATACAAAACATATCAAACAATAAACAACAAACTATCAAGAATTACACTAGCACTTCACTATAGTCCAGATCATAGTATACATCTCACATCACTCTCTTACTTGGTGCCGTGGGAAAGATACAACTACTCACGAACACAGTATCGCCATCAGTCCCAGGTTAGCTGCACACAAAGTCATAATACTTCTGAGATGGCTTTGGATGGGGCTGCAGCAGATACCGACTTTTGTCACCCCTGACCGATAAGTCCGGTGAGGTTCTCCCCTAGCTCGCGGTGCTGGTGGCTCTGGGGCTCCTGCTGAGCACCGCCGGGGGAATGACCACTGTGTCCTGAGAGGGGCTGAGCGACGGCATTGAGAACAGTGCCTCCGATTGTGCACCCTGCTCCTGATTGCTGTCATCTTCACTGTCAGGTGGGCTACCCACCGTTGCATTTTCCTGCGGGTCAGCCAACATAGGGACAGTGGTGGGCCTCCAAGGGACTTTCTTGAATTGGGATACTATTCATATAATGCACTGGTGGCATCTCTTGGCTGTAATTTTTGTGCCTTAAATGTCTATAACAACCCATGGATCAAGTTCAAAGGGTAGTCCGAACTTTCCCCCTGGGTGACGGTGTCTCACCAGCATGTGATCACCTAACTTGATGGGGCTCTCCTTAGCCTGTAATTTTTGGGAGGCATACTCATTGGTGCAGATTCTCTGGAAGTCTGACTAATTTGGGAGGTTAGGTACTTTCTCCCATGCAGGGTGATGGGGAATGGTATCCACTACTGATCTGCCAACACACAGTTTGCTTGGGAAGACACCTGTTGTGCAGTGGGGTGTGGGTCTGTACTCCTGTCGGAATTGGTACAAGGCATGGTCAGTGCTGGTACCCTCAGCCACCACAATTTAGATCACTATGGTGAGGGTTGTTATCAGACGCTCCACCTCCCCATTGGCTTGGGGCCACCAAGGGGTTACGCGACGGTGCTTCATGTTGTGAGAGTTCAGGTAATCAGCTAGCTCAGAGCCATTCAAGGGAGGCCCATTGTCTGTGCAGATTTCTCCAAACAGGCTGTGAGTGGCCATGAGCTTATCCAGCTTTGGGATGACTAGTGTGGCAGATGTATTCACAAATTATACTTCAGGATAGCGTGAAGTCATACACTACGACCAGCATGTGTTGACCACCGGGAAGGCTGCTGAAATCTGCACTTACACTTTGCCACGGGGTACCAGGGCAAGCTTTGGTGATGACAGGCGCAGCGCGGTCAGGTGGGGTAGTAGCAAGGTAGACCTGACAATTTTGCAGGACTGCTTCTACTCTCTGGTCAAGGCACGTGAACCAGACCTTGCTCCTAGCCGGTTCTTAGACTTCACGATGCCTTAGTGCGCTGCATGTGCCAGAAGCTCTGCTTTCTGTGTGAGACTTTTGGTACATACGAGTCGTGGACTTCTCAACAGACACCCATCGCTGGTGACCGACAGCTCCTGATGGACAGGATATTATGCCTTGAGGATTGACTGGCCGGTGTCTGTGTGGTAAAACATTGGGTTTTGAGCTATGTGCCAGCCACCAGTGGCGTCTGCCTTGATAGCAATTTGTAAGCAGTCATCATGTGTCGAGCGCGGGGCAGCCTTCCCAGGTAGAAGCACCCGTTCCCCAGGAGCGAAGAGGGAGCCCCTCCCTTCTCCAAAGACACGGGGCCTAATTCACAGAACTAACTTACGTCAAAAACGTAAAGTTAGTACTTTTTGGTATTCACAGAATACACTTACTCATTTTGGTATTCACAGAATGAACTTACTCATTTCGGTATTCACAGAAGTTAGTAGTCCTAACTTTAGGACTCCTAAATGCCTTCTGTGAATACCGAAAGTCTTAAAGTTAGGATTTTCTCAGTTTAGGAGTAGTAAAGTTAGGACTCCTAACTTTAGGACTCCTAAACTGAGAAAATCCTAACTTTAAGACTTTCGGTATTCACAGAAGGCATTTAGGAGTCCTAAAGTTAGGAGTCCTAACTTTACTACTCCTAAACTGAGAAAAATCCTAACTTTAAGACTTTTGGTATTCACAGAAGGCATTTAGGAGTCCTAAAGTTAGGACTACTAACTTCTGTGAATACCGAAATGAGTAAGTGCCTTCTGTGAATACCAAAATGAGTAAGTGTATTCTGTGAATACCAAAAAGTACTAACTTTACGTTTTTGACGTAAGTTAGTTCTGTGAATCAGGCCCACAGTCTCCCCAGTGCCAATAATAAAACACACTAAGAGCAAACAAGTATCTTCAGAAAAGGAAGAGACCAGGGAGGACAATCTGAGAAAGTCCTAATGCCGCCAACATGGAGGAGACCCCGTCCAAATAGCCACAGGAATCCTATAGTAAATACAAAAAGAAAACAAACACGATTATTAAATAGTGACTGGAGAGTTTAGTTACTAATTTGAGGTTGTGTACTATCCCACACTTACTTGAATTAAGACTGGATGCGACCTCTTATAAGGATTCCGGTTGAGTGCAACCAAAGGATCTCAGGATATCCAGAAAATTAGAAAAAGGCTGGAGAGGATAGTGGCTCCTGAACCCAGCTTCTTAAGTAACAGAAGTAAAGAGTCTCTGAGCATACGTCTGCTCGTTCTCCAAAGTTCAGTTCTCGACGTGAAAATAACCGTGCAGCGGTTCCGTGGTTATCATGGGGTAGGGGTAATGTTATAGCATAATTTGGGGAAGGTAGTGTGTCTTTCACCGCACACCACAGCGTGGAGGAACCTAATGCGTTCAAACGTGAACGAAAAGAATTCAAAGGTGCTTTCGGTACTTATGCCACACTGCAACGGCAGCGAGGAAGATCCCAAAAGCGGGCTCGTGTGGACAAAAGGAAACGGCTGGTCTCATAAGGCAGGAAAAGAAAAAGAAGTAAGTGGAAGGCAGCAGCGCGACCTAGTGCTGATCCTTCTCTGGGCGTTACAGGCAGCGGCTGCAGGCGGGAGGAAACCTCGCTGGACTTCGTAGCGCGTCCTCCCGCTCGAGTGAAATTGAACACGGGAAGCGGGGATTTCAGGACAGCAGGATTCCGTACAAACGATACTTCTTTAATCCAGGGGTAGAAGTCTCGAAGGCAAGTCAGCAAACACGAAACAGGGCAGGGTTCACACAAGGAAAGCCAAGCACTGAGGCACCGTAGCCTAAGGCTTAAGAACCTCCCCATCACCTGACCAGTCCCAGAGCAGTATGGGACAGTACACAACCCACCTCCCTCGTAGAGCATTCTGGGAGACGTAGTTTGCACACTATACAGGAAGCCTGACTCCTAACAGTTCTCCCCCCCAAAGGCCTCCTCACAGGTCTGGGTTTGGAGGGATGCAGTGCATGAAATCTTCTAATTAACAAAGGAGCATGCACATTTTCAGCGGGCTCCCAAGTTCTATCCTTGGGAGCATAACCCACCCAGTCTATTAAATACTGCAGTTTACCCCTATGTCTCCGGGAATCGACTATGCGTTTGACTTCATACTCCAACTCTCCTTGAACATTAACAGGAGGAGGCGGAGGTTCAGGGCTCAAGGGGGGACTGTAGGGTTTTAGGAGAGAGGTATGAAAAACAGGGTGTATTTGCATTTCTGGTGGGAGGGCTAGTTTCATGGCTATGGGATTGACTATTTGAGTGATGGTAAAGGGGCCTAAATATCTGGGTTGTAATTTGCGAGGTCCGGCTAGTCGGAGATTTCTGGAGGCTAGCCAAACTTGATCACCCATATGATAACTAGGAGCAGGGCGTCTGTGTTTGTCCGCTTGACACTTCATGTTGTTTTTGGCTTCAAGCAATTCATATCGGGCTTTTTCCCAAATAGACAGGAGATGTGCATGATGCTCTGTGATGGCTGGTGTGTGTGAAACAGAAGGGGGTAGGTTCAAAGGGAGGAATTTGGGATGATACTCTGTGTTAAAGAAAAAGGGCGATATCTTGGATGCAGAGTGAGTAGTATTATTATATGCGAACTCGGCTAATGGTAAAGCTTGAACCCAATTGCCAGTAATAGTACCGATCAAGCATCTTAGGAACTGCTCAAGGGTCTGGTTTGGCCGTCCGTTTGCGGATGATAAGCCGTAGAAAGACGATGGTCTATGTGGAGGATTTTGCATAAGCCTTGCCAGAACTTGGATATAAACTGGGGGCCCCTATCGGATACAATCATAGAGGGCAAACCATGAAGACGAACGATGTTTTGTATGAATGTATCTGTGAGTTCTAAGGCTGTAGGTAGCTTCTTAAGGGGAACGAAATGTGCCATTTTGGACAACATGTCCACCACCACCAATATAGTGGTGTACCCATGGGTAAGTGGTAGATCTGTTATAAAATCCATGCTAATGGATGACCAAGGGCTGTTGGGTACAGGTAAAGGTTGCAACAGTCCCGCAGGGGCACCGTGTAACGTTTTCTGCCTAGCACAAGTAGGACAGGTCTTGACATACTCAATGATATCTTGTCTCATGCCTTTCCACCAGAACCATCTCTGAAAGGTTTGTATTGTTTTCGCTTCCCCAGGATGTCCCGCCAAGGGTAGAGCATGGCACCATTTCATAATTAAAGCCTGAGTTTCGCTCGTGGGGAGAAATAGTCGACTGTCATGAAAGAAGAGGTTGTTTGAGATCGTATTGAGGGGTTTGGTTAACCACTCTTCTTTATCTAGAGTAGCAAAGGCGTGTTCGAGACGTGCAAAGAAAGAGTCTGATTCTACATCGCCACCCTCTCCCACTGCAATGATCTTGTGAGCAGGGATGAAGGGTAAGGGTACCTCCATGGAGTTTTTTTGTTCCTTGCCCAGTCGAGACAAGGCATCTGCTTTTCCTTGTCTCACCCCTGGGCGGAAATGAATCACGAAATCGTACTCACAGAAAAAGGATACCCATCTCATTTGCCTGGGTGTAAGAGCCCGAGCTGTCCTAAAATATTGAAGATTCCGATGATCTGAATAAATAGTGATAACATGTGGTGACCCTAAGAGATAATGACGCCATTCCTGAAATGCCAGTTTAATGGCCAACAGTTCTCTCTCCCCAATGGTATAGTTTTGTTCCGCCTGAGCCAGGGTCTTTGAATAATAGGCAACGGGATGGAGTGTTCCTGAATTAGGATCTCGTTGCGATAATACTCCACCTACCGCATATTGGGAGGCATCGGCTTCGACGTAATAGGGTTGTGTCTCATCTGCATGGCGAACGATGGGGGCAGTGGAAAAACTGTTTTTTAGAGCTTGGAACGCAGTTTCAGCGTTTTGATCCCATTCATACACCACCCCTTTCTTCAGGAGTCTAGTGAGGGCTGTGATGAGATCAGAAAAATGACTAATAAACTTTCTATAAAAGTTTGCAAACCCTAAGAATGATTGCAACTCTTTGATAGTGGTAGGGCTAGCCCAATTAGTAATGGCAGATACTTTAGCAGGATCCATGTGTATCCCTTCTGGAGAGATGATAAAACCCAGAAAGGCTACTTTGCGGGTATGGAAAAGGCACTTATCCAATTTGGCAAAGAGATGATTCTCTTGCAACCGACTCAATATCAAACTCACATGTTTCACATGTTCCTTCTCATTCTGGGAATAGATTAGTATATCGTCTATGTAGACAATAACAAATACATCAAGATACTCTCTCAAAATTTCGTTTATAAAGAACTGAAATGCCGCTGGAGCATTGCATAGTCCAAACGGCATTACACAATATTCATAAAGGCCAAACTTGGTGCGGAAAGCCGTCTTCCACTCATCTCCTTTTCTGACTCTGATCAAATGGTATGCTCCTCTTAGATCAAGTTTTGTAAAGATGGTAGCCTTTCGAACCTGATCCAAGAGATTGGAGATGAGAGGAAGAGGATATTTGTTCTTGATAGTCACCTTATTTAGGGCACGATAATCCAGACATGCTCTCAGACCCCCTTCTCTCTTAGGAATAAAGAAAATAGGGGAGGAAACAGGAGAGGTGGAGTGTCTGATGAACCCCTTCTTTAACATATCCTGTAAGTAATCAGACAAATACTTGGTCTCTGGTTCTGTGAGGGAGTATACTCTACTAACAGGTAAGTCAGCCCCAGGCACCAAATCAATCCTGCAATCATAGGACCTATGGGGTGGCAAGGCTATAGCTTTGATTTCGTCAAACACCTCTGAGAACTGTGAGTAGTCATCGGGCAACAGAGAACTGTCATTTTGCGAAAGGGCACAACAGACGGGAGAATGCCAGTGGGTGATTTCTCGATAGCAATGGTTCATGCAATAGGGAGAACGCAACGTTACCTTCCTGGAGACCCAGTCTATATGTGGATTATGACGTTGAAGCCACAGGACGCCTAGAATAGCTCCAAAATTGGGGGTATTAATCAAGTCAAAGGTAATAACCTCCGAATGTCCGTTATCACACATCATGATAATGTCTGGAGTTTGGTAGGTTAACATGCCAGAGGACAACTCAGATCCGTCCACGGCTCTTACTTTTTCAGGATGTTTTTTCGGTATAAATTCTAATCCCATAGCTCTAGCAACAGCTATGTCCAGAAAATTTCCGGTTGCGCCAGAATCTAATAAAATAGCCATGTTTTGTCTCAGCTGAGATGTCAGAAGGAACACCACATTGATAGAAAAATGTTTGGGTACCGGAGCCGAGGTATTAGCCAAATATTTAGAGGTCTTTGTAACAGGAGGACTTGGAGGATCGACCTCTACATCCCTCAAGTCAATTAGTTTTCCGACTGCACCGCCAGGCTGGTTCGGCCTGCAGGAGCTCTAGGAGCGATCTTGGGTCTAACTGGACACTCTCTAGCAAAATGACCTCCCTTACCACAATATAAACAAAGATTCAGTTTTCTGCGTTTTTCTCTTTCTTCACTAGACAATGGTCCTCTGATCCCTCCTATCTGCATAGGTTCGCTTGTGTCCTTAGCCTCTTTCTTGTCACTTTTGGCCAGAAACAGTCGCGAGTACTCGCCTTTGGTTTTTTCCCCTTTTCTCTCCGATAGGCGGTGATCTAACTTAACGACTAGATCCATAAATGCAGAGCAGTCTTCGGGAGGGTCCACTATCTGTGACAGTATGTCTTTAAGCTCATCCTTAAGTCCCCTATAAAACAAGGAGGTTCTCTTATCTTCGGGCCAATGTGTTTCTGTGACCAAGCGGTTAAAAGTAGTAATATACGTCAGTAAATCCTTTGATCCCTGTTTGAGGTTTAATAGTTCATTGTCGCTGGCCTGCATGTAAGAGTGTCTAGCAAAAAGACTCCTCATCCTATCTTTAAACAGGACCAGATCGTACAAGATGGGGTCATCATTTTCAACCAGAGGCACTGCCCAGAGCGCAGCATTCCCAGTCAGGTATGAAATAATGAAGGCAACTTTCGCTGCGTCGTCCGGAAATGAGGCTGCTCTACATAAGAATTGAAGATGGCACTGATTCATGAATACCCCATACTTGTTACTGTCCCCATTAAATCTTTCGGGCATAGCAAGAGGTGTCTAAGGAGGGGTGACAACGGTGACATTAACAGGTGAAGGAGTAGATACTGTGGGAGCCGAATTAGCATCGGGTGCAGGGACTTGAAAATGCGCGGGTTGTATATAGCTACGTTTATGTTTGGGATTAGTGTCTGATACCCTAACCTCTAATGATTTCTGTGTCCTTAATACATGTATTTCTGAGATAAGGCGTTGGTTTTCGCCTCTCACTAACTTCAGCTCAGTTTGCAGATTGACTACAGCTGTCGCTAATTCACTCAGATTGATTTCTGTGGCCTCGACCGATATGGCCTCGTCCATGATGGCTGCAACAGAAATCCGTCCTCGCTCGGGGGGAAAAAATATCGTGGGCTTGGCTTTCTGTCGAGCGCGGGGCAGCCTTCCCAGGTAGAAGCACCCGTTCCCCAGGAGCGAAGAGGGAGCCCCTCCCTTCTCCAAAGACACAGTCTCCCCAGTGCCAATAATAAAACACACTAAGAGCAAACAAGTATCTTCAGAAAAGGAAGAGACCAGGGAGGACAATCTGAGAAAGTCCTAATGCCGCCAACATGGAGGAGACCCCGTCCAAATAGCCACAGGAATCCTATAGTAAATACAAAAAGAAAACAAACACGATTATTAAATAGTGACTGGAGAGTTTAGTTACTAATTTGAGGTTGTGTACTATCCCACACTTACTTGAATTAAGACTGGATGCGACCTCTTATAAGGATTCCGGTTGAGTGCAACCAAAGGATCTCAGGATATCCAGAAAATTAGAAAAAGGCTGGAGAGGATAGTGGCTCCTGAACCCAGCTTCTTAAGTAACAGAAGTAAAGAGTCTCTGAGCATACGTCTGCTCGTTCTCCAAAGTTCAGTTCTCGACGTGAAAATAACCGTGCAGCGGTTCCGTGGTTATCATGGGGTAGGGGTAATGTTATAGCATAATTTGGGGAAGGTAGTGTGTCTTTCACCGCACACCACAGCGTGGAGGAACCTAATGCGTTCAAACGTGAACGAAAAGAATTCAAAGGTGCTTTCGGTACTTATGCCACACTGCAACGGCAGCGAGGAAGATCCCAAAAGCGGGCTCGTGTGGACAAAAGGAAACGGCTGGTCTCATAAGGCAGGAAAAGAAAAAGAAGTAAGAGGAAGGCAGCAGCGCGACCTAGCGCTGATCCTTCTCTGGGCGTTACAGGCAGCGGCTGCAGGCGGGAGGAAACCTCGCTGGACTTCGTAGCGCGTCCTCGCGCTCGAGTGAAATTGAACACGGGAAGCGGGGATTTCAGGACAGCAGAATTCCATACAAACGATACTTCTTTAATCCAGGGGTAGAAGTCTCGAAGGCAAATCAGCAAACACGAAACAGGGCAGGGTTCACACAAGGAAAGCCAAGCACTGAGGCACCGTAGCCTAAGGCTTAAGAACCTCCCCATCACCTGACCAGTCCCAGAGCAGTATGGGACAGTACACAACCCACCTCCCCCGTAGAGCATTCTGGGAGACGTAGTTTGCACACTATACAGGAAGCCTGACTCCTAACATCATGTTGGGTGGCTTCCACCACTTCCCCCAAGGACATCGGAAGTGGTTTAGAGTGATCCACAATTATTTGCCTGTATTCTTCGGTTTCAGCAGCTTCGGCTGCCTTGGAAAGAGTAGCTGGTCGAGCATGCCTGGTAAAGAAATCATCTGAGTTCCGGGTGACAGCTCAGTATTCCACGGTGAACTGGAGCCCATGCAGCTGCAAGATCCAGTTTTCAATCCTCAGAGGAGGCCTTGACAAAGCCCCTTGGAAGAGCGGGATCAATTGCTTGTGGTCCATGATGACGGAGAAGATATGACCATACAGGTAGATGAAGAAGTGCCTGCAGCCCCATAAGATGGCAATTGATTTGTGCACTATTTGCGAATACCGCTGCACCATGGGCATGAGTGTGCAGCTGACATACACCACCGGGGCCCATTCTCTACATTCTTGCCATTGAACCAGCACCATTCCTAGGTCTGTGGGACAAGCATCTACCACTAGTTGTGATTCTCTACGTGGGTTGAAGTACACCAGAGTGGTATCGGCGGACAGGGTGGCCTTGGTCTGCCGGAACACTTCTTCCTGCTCTGGCCCCCACACCCAAGGGCTGGATGACTTGGTGAGATCCCCGAGCAGGCCGGTGATGTCTGATAGGTTTTTCATGAATCATCCACAGTATATCACCATGCCCAGGAAACTGCGTTCACCTGACACTGATGATGGGGCCAGAGCCTCCTGTATGTCTTTTACTTTGTTGAGGTTGGGCCCATGCCTTTGTTCGAGAAACGGTACCAGAAGAAGCTGATGTCCTTTCGTCGGAAGTCCCATTTCTCGCTGTGTAGCGTGAGCCCTCATTCTTTGAGCCATGTGAAGACGGCATGGAGGTGAGTCAGATGTTCTTCGAGCATGAACGAGAATATCATCACTTACATTGAGCACTCCTGGCAGGCCCTGTAGGACGTTCTTCACGATGTTCTGAAAAACGTCAGCTGCGTTGGAGATGCTGAAGTTGAGCCTGGTGTACCTCCAGAGGCCTGCATGTGTCTAGAAAGTGCAAATGGGACGGGAGTCTGGGTGCAGCAGGATTTGGTGATAGCCTGACCTGAGGTCCATTTTGGAGAACTATTTGGAGCCCTACAGCTCCCCAGTGATTTCATCAATGGTTGGTATAAGATGACGTTCCTGCTTGATCTGGATCCTCATGTCTACACAAATGCAGACTGCGTCTGGCTGCTTGGGCTTCTTTGTCAAAACAATGAGGGATACCCACAGTGTGGGGGCTCTGACCCGCTCAATGATACCTGCTTTCTCTAGGAGCTTCAGTTCAGCCTCCACCTTGGTCCGACGGCGGAAGGCAATTCTTAGATGCCTGAGTGCCATGGGGGCGACAGACTCATCAATATGCATTTGAATGGCCGGACCTACCAGGCAGCTGATTCCTTCGAACAAAGGTGCGAAATCCAGTAGTAGGTGGTCCAGATTGTGTGCATGCACACCAAAGGCGAATTGTATGAGGTTGAGAGCCTGGGCCGTGCGGCAACTAAGAAGGAATCCTGATCCTTCTTGTGACACGTAAACTTTCGCTTTTCGGCAAGTGGAGTCATGAGACAGGTCTGCTTTGAATACACCTCAAAGCTGCAGCGGTAAATGGTTGCCGAAGGCGTATACTTGCACATTGGTGTCCCGGTGCGCCGGTGGTAGATGTTTACGGCCATGAGATTGATCAATGCCCCGGTATCTATGAGAGGGCAGACTGTGTGGTCCTGCACTTCAATTTGGCACATGGGGACTGTCTAGTGAGTCGCTTTGAGGGTATCTAGTGTCCTCACTACGTGGACAACAGCTGTACCGTCTTCACCCATGTCATCGTCCGACAGGTTTTCCGGGTGTGTTTCCACTGTGCTGATCGCTTTCCAAGGGCCTTTGGGTCATAGTCCTTGTGAGGAACAGCAGACTTTGGAGAAGTGGTTTGGCTTGCCACACGCACTGCAGGTTTTGCCACAGGTGGGGCAGGTTCCAGCATGAGGGTAGGGGCCACCACACCATCCACAGGTGCAGGCCTGTGGTCCTTGCTTGGCGGCAGCTTGGTGAAGGATTGGTGGGTTCGGGGTTACCTGCTCATGCCCCTTTCTGGACAATGTTAACAGGCTCTTCTTTGATAGGGGTAGATGAGTTATGGTCCATGTCGGCCGCCCTAGCTTTGGAGAATTTCTTAGAGCGCCCTAACATCAGGATGTCTCTTATGGACATATTGTGCTCTTGTATGATGCGTTCACAAAGTTTGGAGGAGGTGCACACTAGAATGAATTGTCTTCATCGTCTTCGTCTGGAAGGGTGCATGTGCTGGCATGCTATCTTAGCCGTCCATGGAAAATGTGCACTGATTCTTTCGGATGCTGCCGAGCCTTGCACAAAAGAAACCTTTCGTCGTCTGGGTAGGCGTAAGGTTTGAAGTGCCCATTTATTGCGTCCCTCAGGGTGAAGTAGTTTCATGGGGGACCAGCCTCAACAACAGACTTCGATATTTTATGGATGTCAGCTCCTCTTAGATCAGGGGTCTTCAATCTGTGGGGCGAGACCCCCAGGGGGGGCGTGGAGTTGTGGAAAGGGGGTCGCGCCTTCCCGTTGCACTTCTGCCTGGAACTGCTTCAATCTGGAATCCAAAACGTTTACTCTTCGTTTTGGATTCTGAACAGTGCATCTAAAGGAGCTCTCTGATTGGAGGACATTGTAAAAGAATACAACGTCATTGACGACTGTCCTCCAATCAGAGAAACTGCAGGATGCACACCAGGAAATGCCGGGAACTGGGGCCATAACTATGCACCTGTGGAGTGTGGAAGGCTCTGGAGTGCTTCAATATTTGTTTTTTCCTGCTACCTTGCACTCCTGCTCCCTTTCCTGGACTTCCTTGTTGCTGCTGCTGCTGCTGTGTTGTTCCAGCTGGTGTCCTCTTCGTGCTTCTTCCTCGTGGCTGTCTCTGCAATCCGATCTCCCGGCTGTTTCCTGGTTTCCAAGGCAACCGAAGCATCGCAAAACTTGTGAGTAAGGTGCCTCTTCCCCCGCCTTCCTCTGCATCCACCCTGGCTTTTTTTAACCCCTCATAGACACACACACACACAAAGGATGTGCATTTCCTTTTGGATTCAAAGAGTTGCAAATGTATAAATAATTTTGAAAGGTGGGTTAGGGCTTATTTATGTGAGAATATTTGTGCAAATGAAGAGAGTTAAAAACTATTTACCAGGGGTGTGATAAAAGGTCAAAAGGGTCGCAAAAAATATTTGCCTTCACTCTCGTTTTTTGACTAGCATGTGTTGTTGAGCCAAATTTAAACTCTACATTTACCTTCTACATTCATATAACTTCGCTTCTCAGCAAATGTTTATTTTCAATCTTAGCACAATTATTCCACTTTTTTCCCATGACCTTTAATTCTGGCCCAGTTATTGCATTTTTGTATTGTCCTCTAGGGAAACTTTGATGGCATATTACTATTTCTTGGCACATCAGACTTTTTACTGATAATAATACTATTACCCCTAAAGCACCTATTCCAACTTCTCCAACTGCTCTGACTGCTACTACTAATTTCACTACTGCCGGTGCTACAACAGCTACTAGTACTACTAGAAATCATATCAGAAGGGCTCAACGACATACTTTTGGATATTTTTCAGGAAAAATCATTTCAGATTAGCAACATTTGCAGGTGATGAGGGGAAAATATTTCTGTAAATCTGATTTTGCCAATTCCTACTAACCTCGTAGTCTCCTTCAAAAACAAATCTATTGACTTTGACCTCCTGTGCACCATGCTAGGCCCTAAACACGATGCGAGTGACAATGCTGAAAATGGGTTCTGCCTTAGTATGCAGAGGTGAAAGGCATCTGTTTACCTGCCTTTGTTCTGTAAATGGTGGCACTGTCACATGATTACAATTTCCTCAAGCTACAGCTCACTGGAAAATGAGCAATTCTGATCAATTACCTTTGGCGGTGTCCTTTGTTAAACTTTCTTCTTACCTCATCTGAGGCCTCCTGTCCCCCCACATAACCAACTTGACCAAGCAGCTGGTGAGGGGACCCAGTATGCCAGTCCTGTTTAGTGGGCAGCCTCCTGTAAACTCTCACCATCAGTTTCTTTGAATAGTGGTGGCAATTGAGTGGGTGATTCTCTTTTGCTGGGTAGTGCCTGTTCTTTACCAAAGATTGTTTTTCCAAACCTCTCATTAGGATACAACAGGACTGCTGTGGAAGGGCTGCCTTACCCTACTTTCTCAGCTGCTGTTTCGAGAGGTTCTCTTACTTGGGGTTGCACCCTAGTAATGTCAAGTTAATGTATCCAGATAAAAAGGTCATCTGGGATGGGGTGGTTAGTAGCTGTATTTATTGATAGATGCAGTCTAGGGTAGACAGCTCCACCCTGTTTCAAGACGATGCAAACGTTGTTGGTTTTGGGAATGGACTTGAAGTGAGGCTAACAAATGATAGGTTTGTGTATCGTAAATGGCTTTTAGCAGTTCGAACTTTTATTTAACAGGGCACTTGTGTCCTGACATGACTCAGTGGCAATTGAATTTGGAGAAGCGAGTACTGGTTTATGGTTCCAATCCTAATAATGGATTTAAAGTGTGATATCTTGGAAGCTGTATGTTGTAGAAACCAACCAGAGACATCACATGTTGTGTGCACTCGGACTCGACCTCTCAGAGGGTTAGGGGGGTGCCTTTTACTTTCTTTCCGAGGCAGGGTTGGGGCAGTGCGACTGTGGTGCAGCCTGCAGGTGCTCTGCCCCCTTTTGAAATGGCGCTGCTATCAAGCCGGGTCTGGTGGCTTAGTGGACTAATGAATCCACTGTAGGGGCCTGTGTTCGACCTCATGGTCACAGGTTCAAATCTCGGCGGGTCCACTCAGCCTTTCATCCACCTGAGGTTGATAAAATGAGTACCATTGAGTTGGGTAACAATAAACATCTGTTATTCAGTGCCTTGAGACCCTAGCTTGGGTGATACTTGCGCTTTACAAATACACATGTTATGTTATGAAGCTGACAGAAAGGCAGTGTTCTTGGTGGGGGCCTGGGTGGGCGGGGGGCTTGGAGGGGGCATAACATTGATGGGATGAAGGGGAAGAGCCTGGACAGACAATGCCCGGCCTGTGTGTGATTATTAGGTATTGAGAGACAGGGCTATACATACTTTAACTGACAGAGATGAGAGGGATTGATCGGAGGGTGTGGGAGGAAAGAGGCATGTGTAAACTGTTTAACTCTGCACAAGACCTCCAGGGTTTTAAGGGACCCCCTACTTCTCCCGGCCAGGACCAGGTGAGCTTCTAATGTGGCTACACGTATTCCTGCAGAATGGAAGGCCCTTTCAAAGGTTGACTAGACATCTTTCTGTTGTTCATTGCTGTATTTTGTTTATAAACTGGTACTGATGAGGTGAAACCATTGCCCGTTACCGTGTGTAATAAATGTCAAAATAATGAAGCAGTAGTATTCCAAAATATACGCATCACATAGCATTATTTATATTTTCTTACCACACAATTTAGTTGACCCTGCTGCATAATTTGGTCCTCCCTTGCCTCATAATTTTAGTAGCCCTTCCTATAGGGCAGTCTGGCAGTGCCCAGAGGGGTGGCCCATCAGGTCAGTGTGTGTGCTTTGTTTTGCTGCTTGCTGACCTGTTTTACAGTCTGGTGGACTGTTTTTACTCTTAATTTCTGTGCTATTAGCACAAATATTGTCTGCAGGGCGCACAAGTGAATGTAGTCTACCAAACGTTGCAAATTACCTCTACAAATCGGCCTTTACAAGTTTAAAACCGCTGCATAATTTGGTCCTCACTTGCCTCATAATTCCAGTAGCTCAGCCGTCGGGCAGTCTGGTCATGCCCAAAGGGGTTGCGGGTCAGGTCAGTGCTTTTGATTTCTGTGCTATTACCACAAATATTGTCTGCATGAAGCACAAATGCATGCAGTCTACCATACCTTGCAAAACACATATACAGCTCAATCAATTACAAGTTTAAACAGTCCCGCTTTCCAAATAAGGGCCCCTTTTTAAGATCTCTTATACGCTGCACTCACACGCAGTAAACTTCATTGTCCGCTCTGCGCTATATCCCTTATAGCTCAGTGAGCTCCAGTGATGAGTGAGAGGGGAGGCGACACTTGGTGGCACTGGCAGGAAGCCAGAGAGTGTCAAGCTGGGCGCCAGGTTTAGAAATAATAACTATAGGTGATAAAAGTGGAGAGAATGTTTGCAGTCTTTCATGTCAGGCTGTCACGAAGGAGAGGATGGTCAGACACCAACCTGTCAAGGAAATGGGAATTTCCAGGGAGAGAGTATATACTCTTTCAGTGGGGTTTTTGTGATTGCTAGATAATCCTCATCAGAATACAGCAGCGAAGTCTTCATGACCACTGAATGTAAATTGTGCCGCACACAATTCACCTTGTTATGTGTGTGAGTGGCTTCTTGGTGGATCCCCAGTTCAGCAGAGCCTGGTGCGCTGCTGGCAAAGCAAAACAAAAACAAATAGAGCACCCCGTGGTCTTACAGTTGTCCAATGCATTATGAGAGATTTTGGGGCAAATGCGATGAGCCACAAGGTCTAACAAAATGGTAGAATGCCACCAGTGTCCATGCATGTATGGACATTAATTTCTTCAAGTGAAGGAGAAATGCGAAAGAGAGGTTAAATGCAAGGATGCAGATAGAATATGAGAGAAAAGACAAGAAAGTCAATAGAGGAATATAATGTATCGCTGAGTAACCAAGAGTCTGCCACAACAGCCTACACTTGCCTGGCAGGGTTTCCAAACAAGCACAGCAAGGCTGGCTTTTACTGGATAGCAGTGGTCTTCCTTCTGAGATCAATTATGACAAGGAAAACAACCTTGTAGTCCTTCTACCTTCCTTGAAGAAGGTGTCAGGAGATCAGGAGTTAGACTAGCCTACATAGAGAGCACTACAAAAATCAATTTGGGCACAAACAGCAGATTTTTAATCTCATTAATAAGTAGTCGGTGGATTTTAAACATTTCATCCACCCATGTTAAATATTGGTATCAATGTATGTGCACTCAAGGGAAGGGGAACCTTGGTAATGGCCCACAACGCCAGCTCACGTAATGGAAGCCAGGACCAGCTGCAATTTCTGTTTTAAGCATGTGGAAGGAACTTGATGTGTTATTTGCGTTTTAGATGAGATAAGAAGATTTTTTACACTTCTTGTGAAATTGCAAAGAGTTTTTATTTAAATGACAACCATACTGCTTGCAGCAGCAGGTCTGTGGTAATCATTAATATTGGACTTTGGAATTTTGTATCTCAGGTCAAACACACATTTGACATGGATTGTTTCCTGCTGCCAAAAGATGGTAGATCACTCAAATGAAAGGCCAAAACAGATGTCGAAAAAAGAGCTGCAAAAAGTAGGAAGTATGATGCCTCCTAGTTGGACCTTGGATTCACCTGCACCACCATAAATGGTGAAATAAAGCCACAGTGTGTGGTTTGTGGCATGACCTTGGCTAACGAAAGTCTGAAACCAAACAAATTAAAACGCCACTTGGAAACTAAACACGGGTCTCTGGTAGGAAAGAATACAGATTTTTTTTGCCAGAAAGCTGGAAGCCATCATCCACCAAAAAGACACTGTGAAAAATGTGGTCTCCACGCCAACAAATGCCTTGAAAGCATCTTACCAAGTGGCGTACCACATTGCCAAAAACAAAAAGCCTTTTACAGATGGGGTAAAAGTGATTCTTCCAGCAATGCTTGATGTGGCCAGGACAATTCTTGGTGAAAAAGCGGCAGAGAAGTTGAAAATGGTACCACTCTCTGACACAACAATTTGCCCCCGAATCTCTGACATGTCAGAGGATATCCACAGACAACTCCTTGCACGCTTGAAATCGAGTTTGTTTGCTTTGCAATTGGATGAAGCGACTGACTTATCTAAGGAAGCTCATTTAATTGCTTATGTCAGATACTGCCACAAAACTGTAACATTGGAAGATTTGTTATTCTGTAAACCAATCAGGGGACAGGCAACAGCATCAACCCTGTTTGACATTCTCAATGACTTCCTGTGCTCCAACGGCTTAAACTGGGACAGCTGTGTTGGGATCTGTACGGATGGTGCTCCTTCCATGTGTGGGGCTAGAGCAGGCCTAAAAGCCAAAGTGTTAAAAGTGACTCCTCATATTCTATGGACCCATTGTATGGTACACCGGGAAGCCCTTGCAGTCTGAAACATGGATAGAGAACTTGGGGATGTGTTTGATTGTGCTGTGAAAATTGTTAATTTCATAAAGGCTCACCCCACTAGAGCTCGGCTGTTTGCAATTTTGTGTGCAGAAATGGGAGCTGAACATAATGGTTTGCTTTTCCATACAGAAGTTCGATGGTTATCCAGAGGGAAGGTTCTGAATCGTATTTTTGAATTGAGAAATGAAGTACGGCAATTCCTTCTAGATTTGGATCCATACAAAGCAGAACAGTTGTGTAATCCCTGTTGGCTTGTGCTTTTAGCATATCTTGCAGACATCTTAGATAAATTCAATTCCTTGAATTTGTCTTAATAATATTTCCCTACCATAAAAATGATTTGCCATTGGAACTGGGGGCATTTGTGGTTGTCGGTGATGAGGAGTACCAAGTTCAAGAAATTTTTGTCAGAAGGGGGTCCTTACGCCTGGAAATTTTGACAGGGGGGTCTCGGCATCCAAATGTTTGAAGAACTTTGTCTTAGATGTAGGAGCATGGGGTGCCTGTAGCCTGCAGGGACCTCAATAGCTTCAAAGCAGTTCTTCAAGCACTCCACCGATGTTTCCCAGCGAGCAGCTTGGGAGGATGGAGGTTCAGCGATTTTGAAAGGTGCCAATGGAGGGATGTATGCCAGGTGATCGTGGGGTAAGACACAGCAGGGGTGGCTGGGGGCAAAGGAGGACACAGTTCGGGGGCCTGGGGCACTGTACTGCTGGCTGTTCCGTAGGAACTGCACAGGCTTCACTTCCTGGTGAGTTCAGGGGTGTCCCACGTAGTAGTGGGCCAGATGTGCCTGCACAGTTGCAATGCATGCACGCTGAAGGGGGGCTGAGCCACCAACCTTTTTTGTTTGTTTTGATGCCCGACTGAACTTGTGTGCCAGATGTGCCTGCACAGTTGCAATGCACACTGAAGGGGGGCCAAGCCACTGACTTTTTATTTTGTTTTGATGCCCGACTGAAGGTGTGGAAGCCCCTCTTGGGACTGGGAGCTCAAAACAGCTGACCAATTCCTTTTTTTTCTGCCCCACTGATTTGTGGGGGTTTTTTTCAGGGCAGGGAGTTCCAAGGTGTCAGGGAAAAGCAGGGGGGTCACCACACTGCCACTACGATGAGGTGCTCTCCCCGCTGAACAGGACTCTCGGATGTGCCAGGAAAGAGAATATAGGAGTCCCATCCCTCAAGCTCAGTGTCGGACAGGCCCCAGAACAAGACAAGTTGGGCTGCCACACGCGGCCAGCAGCAGTGTCGGCCGAAGAGACACCGTCGGCCTCCATCAGCGGGTGCCGGAAGCAGCGTGGGTTTTGGGCAGCGTGACTGGGCCCCCCGAGAGACTGCAGGAAGCAGGGTGAGTGAGGGAGGATGCACGCACGGAATGTGGGCCCCCTCGTCGCCAGAGTAGTGTGGTGAGGTAAGCCCAGGGAGGCCTAAAAGATCACGCAGACATTTTATGCTTTGTTGGTAGTTTCTTTCTAAACCACGCAGGCTCCCCGGGCTATTTATTACATTTTGCTGCCCGTACACCAGATGTCACCACTGCGCTTACTCGTGCAGGGGGCACAGGCACTCCCCCCGTGCGCAACTCACATAATGGTGTTGCCCAACATCCGGCAACACTACAGGGACAGTGGATGATTCCGGGCTCTGGTCAAGAGTTTAAGCTGATTAACATTATTAATACATTTCAGCTAATTTCGGATTTGTTTCTTTTATGAAAAGTATATTTTATTTCACACAAAAGGAATTGGTCAAGACTGTGCAACAATAATGTAATACTTGTCTGAGGTCACCATCTTTCCACATGGATTCAAACTGTATTTTGTACAAATCTGAATTCCCTATAAAAGTGTATATAGAAAAGCAAAAATATAATAACAGGAAATTTAACTACGTCCAAATCACTATAACTACTTTGCGTTCATTTACAATAAATATTAAGAGAAGTATTCAAGGGGTGCAGTATTTTAGTTTATTCTAACTTTGAACGTGCATGGTTTACCCAACCAAATGTATCCCAGTAATAATTTATGACTGTTTAATACACAGCTAGAACTCGGAGCAATTATTTATTTGGTCAGTTTTAAACAAAATTTTATTCAAAACGTCCAGTATAATATTTTCATTTCAGTCATGCCCGTTGTATATCATTCAGTTTTAAACATGCCTGACTAGATTTCCTAAACATGTTAGGAAAAATAATAATTCTGTTTAACTTCAGAAGATGAAATATATTAGTTTCTAAAAAAGAATATTTGTTCAAAGCTGAGCACAGTTCGCTACATGTAGTTCCCTTGAAAACACATTTGTATGTCTTTTATGAAAAGAAACACACACACACATATATATCATATGATCAAGGCCACAGGCTGTGGCCGAAACGCGTCAGAGACAGCACTTTATGAATAATAAAATTTGAGATATTGGCACCAGCAAAGCATGAGTCCGTGTCCTCGTCTGTGCTCGACAGCACTGGGATTGCTCTAATCGATATATATATATATACTTTGTTCATGGCGTGTGCCCTTGCTTTGGCGTAATTTCCACCTGGAAGTGCATCCCACCTAGAGGCAACTCTTTCTGTATTTTGTACAGCGGCCTGCCTGGTCGCGGGATTGCACCACCGCGAAACACTTGCGGGTCCGCGGCTGCTTTATTGGGGAAGCTAACTGTGGAACAGGAGGTGCCTGTTATATGCAGGGGTGCCGGCGTGAACATCGGCAATCCTTTTAAAGACATTTTTGAATGTGAGTGCCGGCGGCGACCCACTTGGGTTTTACTGAACCACCAGTCCCAGGAAGCATTGCTTCAGGTGGTCCACCTGAGCATAATTATTATGGGGATTTACTGGTGGCTGCCGCACGCCAGAACGTCACATGGTCTGCCACTGAAGAGGGCGTTGGCCCGAAACGCGTCTGGCAGGAAAACCAGAAAAGGACTTTGTTCATGGCGTGTGCCCTTGCTTTGGCGTAATTTCCACCTGGGAGTGCATCCCACCTAGAGGCAACTCTTTTTGTATTATATATATATACATATATATATATATATATATATATATATATATATATATATATATATATATATATATATATATATATATATATATATAGCTACCAGTTCAGCTCCCAAGCGAAGAAGCAGGCGCCAACACCGTGGATAGTGAAACACAAAAAGTTTAATGCACCAAGAGGCCCTGACGCGTTTCGCCAGGCGTACCGCCTTGCTCACAACATCGGGCGCCATTGAAGAAACTCATTATATGTTACATCACTCACAGTGGTTGTCACGGCAACCAGGGGAGCATCATAGACATAAAAAATCATCGGTAAATACACATAATCCTTAAATGATGTAAAGAAAATGTATAAAGACTTTAACTCAGTCGTGAAAACATACAAAGTAATTGTAAACATACTATTGCCTATGTGACAGAAATGGAAAAAAGTGAAAACATACTCCTGGTGACCAGATAAATCACCAACACATTCAAGGTGCAGTATGTCCCAAATACAAATCAGCATCCTTACCACATGGCTGTGATCTGGTTGTACATCCACAGTGGGAGAGGGGGTTACTATTTAAAATTGTGAATCGGACAAAAATGGGTAACGCTACAGATGAGCAACCATGTCAGTGTCAATTACACTCAATGTCCTGATATACTGATTCTTAGCAACAGTGTAGCCCAAGTGGGCCTTGATGCCCCTTAATGTAAATTTGTAACAGCCACTAGGGTGCCGAAGGTTAGCAGTCACTTCAATTGTAGTAGAGTCAACTGGCTGTCACATATAACTGTCATATCACTGTGACATTGCATTCATAAAGAACAATTCAACAAAAAATAAACAAAATTTAAACAAAACGAATGTGCAACAATGTTATACAACTAATCCCTTTCACCCAACTAAAGGGAGAGAGAGAGAACAGAACTCAGCTGCTAAAGGTGTACTGATAACTCTTCATCTGAGTTCAGCCCATGAGGGATTTTTGTGTTCAGCATAAGTATGTACCTTGATTCCAACCTTCTCAATAGGAGCTGTCTGTTACCACCCCTTGGGCTTTTGGGGACAGTGTCTATGACAAAATATGCCAGATCCATAACATTACCTTGGTGACATTGGTTTATGTGCCTGGCTACTGGGTAGCTCTGATCGTCATTAGCTATTGACCTGAGGTGTTGCAATATCCTGAATTTGAACTTTGTGAATGGTGCTGCCCACATATCTCTATTTACATGTACATTCTAGCACATATACTGCAAATTCACTTTTGCAGCTATATGTACCTCTAATCTCAAATGGTGTTCCTCTGAGTGGTGTCTGTATGTTTTTCACATTACGGCCATGGTGGCATGCCTTGCATTTGGAACATTTCTGAAATCCTCGGTTTACCCTCAGCCACTCTGAGCCACTTCTGGCCTGTGGTGAATTTTGGACCAACTCTCTACGCATCGATTTCGCCCTTCTGAATGATATGAATGAATGAATGAATGAATTACATTTGTAGAGCACATGGCTACCAGAAGGCCTCCCAGCGCTTAGGAACAAAGCCTATGAGGGGGGCACGTGGTATCTATGGGCCTATAATGGGATCCCTTCTCACAATATTCCAGTTTTTTTATAAAGAATACTGCGTAATCTCACATGATATGCAGAGTAACCTGTGATAAGACGTACTGTGCCGGATGGTCCACTTTCTTCTTGTTTTTGCTGTCGCCAAACAGCATCTCCTCTGTGTTCCTAGCTTGGGTTTTCACTTGTGCTGCCACCAAAACTTCCTGACTGTAGCCTCTTATTCTTAGGCTCTTAAAAAGATCTTTTGTGGCTTCACCCAGTGCCTCCTCACTGCTGCAGTTGCGCTTCATACGCAAGCATTCTGCGTAGGGGATGCTATTATTAAGTTTGGTGGGATGAAAACTGCTGGCGTGTAAGTTTGAATTCCCAAAAGTAGGCTTTCTGTACGTTTTTGTATGTAGTGTGTTGTTTTCTACATATACCACCAGATCCAAGAAGTGTACTTCTTTTGTACTGATGTCACAGCTGAATGTAAGATTCAGAACATTTCTGTTTATATCTTGCGCAAATTTGTGTGCTGTCTCAGGTGAACCCTTCCATATGATGAATAAATCATCTATATATCTAGTCCAGAGGACCATGTTCTCTGTCCATTCCTTAGCATGTTCGGTCATGAGTACCTGCTCCTCCCACCAGCCCATATGCAAATTAGCATAGCTGGGGGCGAAGCCGGTTCCCATAGCCGCCCCCTGTAATTGCTTGTAGGTATGCTGATCGTACATAAAAAGGTTGTTGTCTAGACACCATTCCGCCATGTTCAGAAGCATAGTAGTGTGTTGGTGCAGGTGCATAGGTCTGGTACCTAAATAGTGTTTTGATGCCCTGAGCCTGTCAGTGTGCCTTATGCTCGTATAAAGAGCTGTGACGTCCAGGGTCATAAGTAGATACTGTTCATCCCAGGCCACATTGTATATTTTATGCAGAAAATCACCTGTGTCTTTTATATAAGAAGGTAGTTTGCATACATGGTCCTGTAGAAAATGATCTATATATCTAGATGTATGTTCAAACAACCCCCTATGGCCGAAATTATAGGTCGACCTGGTGGATTACTTGCATTTTTGTGCACCTTGGGAATTAGGTACAGTATTGGTGTGACTGGGTAGTTGGTTTTCAGAAAGTCAAATTCACCCTTGGAGATTAACCCTAAACCCCTCCATCTGTATAGCTCTGTATGGAATTTCTCCTTTATACCTTAAAGGCTCATGGGGCCCACCCTGCAACAACAAGCTCTATCCTGAAGTTGCCTGTGCACTTCTTTGGTGTACATTGAGAGTGGCCATAGCACTACGTTGCCTCCTTTATCGGACCACCTTACAACAATGTCCTGTTTTTCCTTCACTTTGTTAATAACCTGCGTGTATTGAATTCTGAGATTGTGTTCAGTATGTAAAAATTTACTACTGGATTCAACTGCAAGCTGCTTCAGATCCTTTATTACATTCTCAGCAAATATGTCAAAAGAGTCTCTGGGCATGACAGGTTGAAAAATCGATTTGGGTCTGAAAGGAGTACCAATGCTGCCATGAATGTCAAGTCCCATTTCTGCTGCGAGTTCTTCTACTGGTCTGCTCATTTGCTTCGACCCTCCTTGCAGCTCATCCAGATCCTGAAGTAATGCCATATCATCGACAGTCAAGAGTTCTGTGACTGAGATGTTGTCAGTCGTATTGCGCGTGGTACTGGATTTTCCCTTGAAGTACTTTTGCAATTTCAGTTTCCTAATGAAATTAAAAAGTCAATCCGAGTCTGTGCATAATCAAAGTTTGTTTTTGAACAAAAAGTCAGTCCCAAAGATAAAATCTTTTCTTCTTCTTTGATAAGATCCATATCAGTTAGATTTATCACTGTTTTATCAATGTGTTGATAAGTATTTACCTCCTTCGTGGCGGTTTGGCTGTGTCTTTTGTGTTTGCCTACCCAGCGTCTGCTCTTTCTATTATTTTTCCTCTTCTCGCTTTCTTTTTGCGCTGTGGTCGAGGTCGTAGATTCATAGTTCTGTCTAACCCTGAAAAACACAACTCTTCAATTACTGAAGGTGTTTCCCTACCACTGTTACTTATCACACCAGCTGTGTTGCTCTCTTCTAGATCAGTGTCTACTTCTGAGCTCTGGTCAGAGCTGGTGTACCCGCTTGCTTTTGTGGATATATATACATGTATCTATGTATATATCTATAAATCATGCTCCTAGTTCTGAAATGACATAATTAAAAAGGGTAAAAAAATTAAAGGTTTTTCATTCCATGTGAAATCTGTTCAAACCACTGAGTGCATTCAAAAATGCTACCGAAAATGCTAGACTATTTCTTTTCACTGAGCAGGTAACAGCTGTTGAGAAGTGTAAGTGAATCAGGGCCAGAACATTCTCAGATAAATTCTGTATTCCTCTTCCCTCAGCATTTACCAGTTTGCTTGCCCTATCCCCGATCTCTGATTTCTTCATCTTTGAACGTTTCCATTTTCTGCCCTGCCCCCACTTCGGGATTCATGCTTCTCCCCAGTTTCCTTATGCGGCCTGATCCGTAATTTTCCTTCCAAGCACACCTTCCTCTTCAACATGGCACCGCAATTTTTTTATTTGAAGTGTAACACCTTCTTTTCCTAATGAGGTATTGCAACAAAGACTGCTGTTCATTTGAGAAAATGGGTGGTTATGGGTGCATCAGCGATATTTGCAAAATATACATTCGCCAGTAACATGGCCTTAGTGGAGTTCCGGCGACTACCTCACAACGGGTTCAAAGATTCCATTGCAAACTCCAGTGATCGGGCTTGTGAATATCAATTATCAGTGATGTGCATCCTGTGTTTGGTGAGTTTGTTTGTTTTTGCTTATTACACTGCCTGTCTTATGTCTTAATGTTTGTTGGAAGGGGCAAGAGAACACTGAAAGATTGCCTGCATAAAGTTTGGATCATTTAGCATATATATTGCCTGGCATGTGGAAGGGTGTAAGTGTTATTTGGTGTTAGTGAGTTATTTAGGTGTTGTGAGTACATTTGAGGGGTCCTGATAACCATTTAGGCCCATTATGAGTGGCCTCTTAATTCCTATAGAGTTGCAGCAGTTAATGCCCCAGGAGACTGGAACATCACAGATCTTCTCCCAGAGATATTGGCTTGCTAAAAACAGACAAAATCTCTTTGTGAAAATTTTGGGGGGAATCAGGAATTACAGGGAGGAATTGGACCAACAATTACCTGATAGTACAGTAATTCTTCACTTCTTAGTGGACCCTCAGGGACTAATTTGTAACAGGCCAGATTTTCCTCAAACCATATTTACTGGCACCACTGACATCCATAAGTCTGTGGATGGGGAAAATCCAGCCCATATGCCAAGCCACGCACAAAGATGGTGTTAATAGGCAATTTTAGCTGTATTAGTTGTGTCCTAGGAGTTCTGTGTAATGTATTTTTGTTGTAGATAGTTATGGTTGGTGACTTGTGAAGTTGGTGACTACTGTTGTAAGTACTGAGGTATACTGAGGTATACTGAATGATATCAGTGATATATATATATATTTATTTATATATATATATATATATATATATAACTATATATATATATATATATATATATATATATATATATATATATATATATATATATATATATATATACACACATATAAATATATAACACCATGGCACTATGTGGCTATAGTCTGAATTTCCATAGGAAATTCAGTAATACGTTTTGCAGTATTTGACGAATCTTCACGAAACATTCCCCCAAAATTATTCATCTCAGTTCCTTTCTGGAAAGTTTTGTGCCTTTCCATCAAGCACAGAGCAAGAAAAAGGAGAGTCAAAAAACATTGACTTTTCATGTTATTCCCCATAGGAAATTCTGAGAAGCGCTACAGAAAAAAACAGCTGAATAGAATTATACCTAATATGGCAAAAAAATAAACTTTATTCAGGAAACTTACTTTTCATTATTTGATGTAAATCTGTTTATCTGTTTTGAGAAATTTGCATTTCAAGAGGTGCTTACGGTGGTCATGAAGCGGTTAAAAACATTGAAATATATGGACTTTTGGTGTCCAGATATGCTCTGATTGGCCACATCAAAGTGGACTAGTCAATACAGATTGGCTAATCCCAAACTAAACAATATGTTGTGGCAGCCATTGCTCAGGGACATGGTCCCTGCAACCTTAAAATGAGTTAAAACAAATATAAAGGGGCACAATAGCACACCCTGATCCCAAGGAGCAGGTGCAAGGGAGGTCCTAGGGAACTTGCGCGGGATCGGCTGGCCTCCACAACATGGACAACATGTTGTGGCATCCATTACAGGACGCAGGAACATGGTCCCATTTGAAATTCACTATAGAGAATGCCAGGTTGTGAGGGTCACAAAAAGGAGCACACATAAAGGGTGATACCAGATTTTAATCACAAAATAAATCAACTGCTTGTTGTACCATACTTTTTTGGGGAATTTTGGAGTGCTCGAAGAAAATTTTACCCTGGGCAAAATGTTGACCCTCTGCTGGGATTTGATGAACAGTTGTCGTAAATAAGACGTTCAAGCAATGAGGCAGGAAAGGCGTTTTATTCATAGGAATGTAACACCGTACAAGATGAACTTCACGTCATGAAAGCCTCCTCCAGCTGCTGCTCCCAATCACCCCAATCCAAACGTTCCCTCCCCCACATTCTATTCGGAACATAACCAAGGATTGCAGGTGGGTACAGGGAAATAGAAGAGGGATGGGGTAGGGGAAGGAAATTACAAGAAATATATATATATTAAGATACAACACATCTCACTTGCATTAGCACATTAATATTACACATTTATGTTTAACATAAATGTAATAATTTCTAACAATAACACGAAACACACCCCAAAAAATATATAAGGCATAATTCCTGAAGGATTCTTCATGAAGCAGTTCTAATTCTTTCAGAAGATTTAACACGCTGGGCTATGGAGGAACTATCCACTGAATCCTGCCTAGACAATTCATGTGCCGGTGATATGCTGCCTGTGCACCAATGTGTGAATCATGTACATTACTTTCTGTACACTCAGAACTCATCAAATCAATCTCCTCTCCACTGTGTTCCTAATCCTTATCATTACCCTCACTCCTGTCATGCGCATTACCTTCATTTGCATCTCTTGACATGCCCCAACATTTCCCATCCTGGGTGATTACACTGTTTTAATTAATTTTAACAATTTTTATAGGTCGGGTGAAATTTGAGTATCCTTTCTCAATATGACCAGGGATCTTCATTTTAATTGAGTCTCCTTCCTGGACATCATGAACAGCAGAGTGCTTCAGATCATAGTTATTTTTAAACTTCAACTGATGTGTTTTCACTCTGGTGGCCACTGTACATTCGTATGCAACACAGCTCATATTGTTTTTACTAGAGATTTTATTCCGCAACCACCAAGGACACAACTTAAACTCAGGTTGTCTACCTCTCAGTAAGATAATGGGGCTCACACCAGTTACTGAATTAGGTGAAATGCTGTAGGCCCATAATCTTCCCCTCACAGTATTTATCACAGACTTTGTGTGCTGAGGGCTAATATCAAACTGTCCTTAAGACAACAATTGAATCGTTCCACTTGCTCATTACTTTGTGGGTCATAGAGAGCAGTAGTAATTTGAGATATCCCATGAACATACAAAACTTCACTCCTCTCTCAATACTGCAATTAAACCCCATTATCAGTTACTAATGTTTCAGGACACCCTTCTGTACAGAAGATTACCATTAAGAAATCAATGACAATGCATGTGCTGACATTTTCTACAATTTCACTCCCGCCTATAATGAGTGATAATCAACTAACACCAATGCAAATCTCAAACCATTGGGAAGTTTTGGAATGGTTTTGGAATGGTCCAACAATGTTTAGTCCTACTTTTTGCAGAGGAATCTCAGGCCATTTTACAGGAAACATGGGTAGAGCATTGTATTTAGCACATTTGTCTGAGTTGGCACACGTTTCACATTCTCTCACAAAATGTTCGCCTCAGAGTCCATGTGCGGCCACCAGAAATGCAATCTGACTAGATGTTTTAAAGCAGACATTCCCATGCGACCAGAGTGGTTGGTTTTGAGGATTATGCTACAGACACCCTCAGGGGGGAAACACTTTTCATTTCTAAAAACCAATCCATTATTCACACACAATTCACTAAACATTTGGTGGAAGGCTGCAGCTCCTTACCTACAGTTTTTTAAGAAGTGGTCATCCCTCATTGACATACTTCTTAACTAAACTAAGAGTATGGTCTTTTAAGTCTTCTGACTTCCATATTTCTTCTGATATTTGTGGCTCAGTTATTGCACATACTTCACTCACGCTTGCAATTACGTCAATTTCATCCACAATATCGTTCTCCAAGATATAGGGTAGACATGACAAAAAAATCAGCAGTGCAATTCAGCTTTCCTGGCACATATTTGACCTCAAAACAATATTCTTGTAATTCAGAACACAAACATGTAATCCGTGCTATAGCAGATAAACCCCCACTCGGGCCCAAAATGGAAACCAAAGGATTATGATCAGTTTTCAGAATTAATGTGCTTCCCCTTATGGTATGAGAAAAGTAGTTTACTGCCCACACACATGCAAGTAGCTCTCTTTCAATGACAGCATATCTTCTCTCAGCATTCTTAAGTGTTTTTGAAGCATATGTCTTTTGGGACAGGACAGCACCAAAACCATACGCGCTCGCATCCACATTGATAACACATTCTCACATGATTTGTAACCTTTTCAAATGCTTCTTTTTGTTCCCCACCCCATTGGTACTCAACCCCTCTTTCAAAAGCTTTCCTAATGGTTCAATCAAGGCAGATAAATTGTGTACAAATTTTGAATAGAATTCACATAATCAGAAATTGAATGATCTAGACAGTCTACCTGGGTACTGAATAAGTTGCATTTTTCAGGTGCCTAGACTAGACCATTTTCTTGTAATCGATCACACACATTCCTTAATGCCAAATTATGCTCATCTAAGTTAGTAGTAAACACCAAGACGTCATCTTGGAAACATTTTACAGAATTATCCATGTCCTTGAACATGTGGTGCATAACACCTGAAAAACAAATGTGCGACTGTGAGTCCAAATGATATGCATTTAAATTTGTGCAATCTAAATAGTGTTATGAAAGTTGTCAGTGCTCTAGATTCTTTTAATAGTACAATTTGGTGGTAGGCTTGAGGTACATCCAATGTTGAACAAATTGTGGCACCATCCAGCATGGTAATAATAATAAGTTCATTTATCTTAGGCAAGGGGTGTGTATCAAACACAATGTTGACCTACAAGCTCAATTTTCCATTGTTCCTCCTGGCAAGTGCCACTGGAGATATCCAAGCCGATGTTTCGGCTTCTTTGATAATGAAATTTACCGGTAAATCATCAAGAAGAACCTGTAACTCTGTGTGGATGGATATCGGCACCTCTCTCAGCATACACTTCACTAGAATGCTATTTTCTTTTAATTGAATTTAATTGAATTCTATACTCATAATGGTCCAACTTTCCTAGAATGTTGTTGAACACCTTAGAATACAACTGGAATATCTGATCTTTCATACATAGTTCACTAATAGACAGAACAGGATCTTGAGAATAAGGATCTAGCACGATTTGTCAAAGTTTCTGGTCCTGCTATCCCAAAACGCACACACCACATTTAGTGATGTATATTTTAATCACAGCCTTTCATCCCTTAAATGCAACAAGTTTCGAAAATCATCCTATGAAATCAATTACACTTCCTTCAAAAGAAACTGCTTTAACATTAGGTTTGTCAACCTTCACATTTTTGTTTGAGAATAACTCCTCAAACCTTTCCTTGATAATTATTGTAAAAGGTGATCCTGAGTCAACAATTACCTTAAGATCACACATCAAGGATTGTCAATACATACATAGGCGGTTTATCTTTCAGTAGTTCACTTTCTAATGCTTTGTTCTGCACAACCAAAACCATATTATGAGCTTGAGAATCAACAAACATTTTCTGGTTCTCCAGCGCCTGTGAGGACTCAGATACCTGTGCTCCTCTGTGACCTGTAGCATGTTTTTCCTCTTTACACACTGTAGGCAAGCGATCAACTCTACCACATGAATTTGCAATTTTTTTTAATGGCTGGACACCCTCTGTAAGAAGTTAAGTGAGAGGTATTTTAACATCGGTTAGAAAACACGCTTTTAATTTTTATATTGTTATTTCGTTGTAAATTTGAAAGAACACACACATCTGCACTTTTTCTTTCACTTTTGTCAGCAGATACTTCCTTTACTTTACCCATGACATAAACTGTTCAATTGCCTTTGCAGATTTTACCACCCCCTCTAATCTGGATAGCCTATCAACCATAGTTTTTCCTTATTTCTTTTATTGCATGTGGTCATCATTAATTGGTCTTCTATCATTTCATTAGTTTAAACTCCAAATTCAAAATCAAATGACTGATGTTCACTCTGCCTCTGCGAATAGAAATGGTATATCTCCAAGGTGATGCTAGTGGTGGGTTTAAAATACCCTTCTAACAGTAAAAGTGCATCTTCATATTCATCATACTCATTTTCCTCATCAGGCACCTCTACTTTGGTATGGTTCTGAACATTTCCTGAGCTTTTGACCCCCAGCAATGTGAAAGCTACTATATAGTTGAAAAATTCTTCTTTCCATTTTTTTCTAGGGTATGGGTGGATCCCCTTTATTTTGTAAACAAAAGTGTGGTTGATCAAACTGTGTTGGATAAGATAACATATATATATATATATATATATATATATATATATATATATATATATATATATATATATCGAAAAAAATCCTTCCTAACGAAAAGACCAGAGGACTCAGCGGGGATACCAGGTAACCATTTAATTCATCATGGCTTAAGCATAATGCATTTCGGCAATTCCATTTGCCTTCCTCAGATGCTTTTCTTGCCTCGGGTTACCCTCAGTCCTTCCTTTTGTCCATGGTGCTCCAAATAGTTGGAGTATAGCAAGCTCCGCCTTGATTGATTGCAGCTGTGGTCCAATATCAGGACTCAACATCCCAGCATGCATTTCAAAGGAAGTCCAAAATGCGGAGCAATATGACGCTTCAATGCGTGCTATTGTACCTTGCAAGAAGAGGGAAAGGCTGGTATGAGCCAAGAGAGTCCCGATCATCAAGATGTTAATGGCCACCTCGGGTCCCCGACGTCTCAACCCCACGAGCAGTTCCAAACCGTGCCACTTGTCCGTAATGCTCGCAGGGTGGGCCAGCAAACTACCAATCCCTTGGTTCTTTCTGCCACGATGCCTTTACTTGTTGTGGGCCACTTGTGAAGCGGGTCCTCTGTTGTCACGCACCAAGGCACAGCTCATGAAAAATATCGAAAAAAATCCTTCCTAACGAAAAGACCAGAGGACTCAGCGGGGATACCAGGTAACCATTTAATTCATCATGGCTTAAGCATAATGCATTTCGGCAATTCCATTTGCCTTCCTCAGATGCTTTTCTTGCCTCGGGTTACCCTCAGTCCTTCCTTTTGTCCATGGTGCTCCAAATAGTTGGAGTATAGCAAGCTCCGCCTTGATTGATTGCAGCTGTGGTCCAATATCAGGACTCAACATCCCAGCATGCATTTCAAAGGAAGTCCAAAATGCGGAGCAATATGACGCTTCAATGCGTGCTATTGTACCTTGCAAGAAGAGGGAAAGGCTGGTATGAGCCAAGAGAGTCCCGATCATCAAGATGTTAATGGCCACCTCGGGTCCCCGACGTCTCAACCCCACGAGCAGTTCCAAACCGTGCCACTTGTCCGTAATGCTCGCAGGGTGGGCCAGCAAACTACCAATCCCTTGGTTCTTTCTGCCACGATGCCTTTACTTGTTGCGGGCCACTTGTGAAGCGGGTCCTCTGTTGTCACGCGCCAAGGCACAGCTCGTGAAAAATATCGAAAAAAATCCTTCCTAACGAAAAGACCAGAGGACTCAGCGGGGATACCAGGTAACCATTTAATTCATCATGGCTTAAGCATAATGCATTTCGGCAATTCCATTTGCCTTCCTCAGATGCTTTTCTTGCCTCGGGTTACCCTCAGTCCTTCCTTTTGTCCATGGTGCTCCAAATAGTTGGAGTATAGCAAGCTCCGCCTTGATTGATTGCAGCTGTGGTCCAATATCAGGACTCAACATATATATTCACTGAAAAAACCATAGGTTTCAGGCACGTTATAGTTAGAAATTAGCATTTAAAAAACCTTAGAAATTCACTGAAAAAACCATAGGTTTCAGGGACGTTATAGTTAGTTGGACATTTCACTCGTACAAAACCATAGAAATTCCCCCGTTATAGTTAGTTCAGCTAACTATAACTCGCGCGCCCGCCTTGCACTGATGATGACGTCACATATTACATCACTCATGACATGGTCAGTGACATCACTCATGACATCACTGATGACATCTCAAATGACATCACTGATGACATCACTGATGACATCATCCTTGTGATAGAGTGGCAGACCTCCTCTCACCCTAATGTAACCTTTGATACACACACTCAAAAATACAAACTAACATTTTCAAAACAATGGACATACCAATACCAGTTACAACACACCTATTCAGTAATTCCAAGATCTACACACACATCCACTCATTCACCAACAGTCCCTATACAGTCACTCATACATGTACTCACTCATCATATGTACTCATACACCTATACATCCTGTTACACACCGCCACTCATCCATAGAGTTACTCACACACATAGTCACACATGCAAACAAAGTATCAAACATCCATTTACTTGCATATACAGTTATACACACACTACCACACTTACTTCTACAGAAACTTACACATACTTACTCTCTTAAACAATCACTTATAGAAACACCTACTTATTTGTACAGGAACTCTTCCAATCTCTCACTCTCGCATATACTCACTTATATACACCAATACTCACATATACTAGTTTAAAACATATGTAGTTACTCATAAAGACACTATTGAGACAGTCATTCACTCACTAACACACCCATACACATACTCATCCACCTATACAGTCCTGCACACATGCTGTCTTCAACAAATACAGTGAGTCACTCATTCATGCATCTATGCACTAAGTAATACCCCCCACCGAACCATACAGACACTCAGACACTCATACTGATACTCAAAAAACCAACTAATAACCCATATAGACACTCATGTAGCTACTCACCAACCCATAGCCACTTATACACAAAGTGAGAGACTGATACAGATATTTTCATATGTAAACATTACTCACTAACCCATGTATTCACTAAGATACACTTAGTCAGTTATACAATCAATTTTACAAAAAAATCATCCATTTAGACACTTATATACCCATTTATTCTTCCATCGACCTTGAGATATACATATATAAAACATATTTAATTTTCAGAAAAACACACATTCACTGGATGATGTCATCAGTGATGTCATTTGAGATGTCATCAGTAATGTCATGAGTGATGTCACTGACCATGTCATGAGTGATGTAATATGTGACATCATCAGCAGTGCATCCTATAGTAGGGAACGATTTCGAGTCTGTTAGGGAAGAACAGACATGGCCTAATTGTCAGCATTTCCTGCGTTCAGAAGCCCACCAGAGGGTAAGGACAATGTAATTAACAATATGTGGCAGCGCAGAACCTACTATAGGATGAAAATATTATTCAAGGGGTATTTCTGACAGCAAGTACTACACATCCCATCATGCAGTATACTAGATTCACTTATGAAAAGAGCATGATGGGACAATACCTCTTCAAATCTGCGCAGCCCATTTGAGATGCCTGTGAGCAAGGAGATTGTACTCCGAAACGCGTTAGGCTTTACAAATGATTCTGAATAAAGAATGCTGCCTGCCTTCACTACATCTGTTCTTCGAGTGCTCTTCGAACAGGGGAGAATTTGTTTTACATTTGAAAAACGGCAATCCAGCCATGAAGAGGCACCACCCTTAAAGAAACAGAGGAAAGGGGCCCTGGACTGGGAACGATTTCGAGTCTGTTAGGGAAGAACAGACATGGCCTAATTGTCAGCATTTCCTGCGTTCAGAAGCCCACCAGAGGGTAAGGACAATGTAATTAACAATATGTGGCAGCGCAGAACCTACTATAGGATGAAAATATTATTCAAGGGGTATTTCTGACAGCAAGTACTACACATCCCATCATGCAGTATACTAGATTCACTTATGAAAAGAGCATGATGGGACAATACCTCTTCAAATCTGCGCAGCCCATTTGAGATGCCTGTGAGCAAGGAGATTGTACTCCGAAACGCGTTAGGCTTTACAAATTATTCTGAATAAAGAATGCTGCCTGCCTTCACTACATCTGTTCTTCGAGTGCTCTTCGAACAGGGGAGAATTTGTTTTACATTTGAAAAACGGCAATCCAGCCGTGAAGAGGCACCACCCTTAAAGAAACAGAGGAATGGGGCCCTGGACTGGGAACGATTTCGAGTCTGTTAGGGAAGAACAGACATGGCCTAATTGTCAGCATTTCCTGCGTTCAGAAGCCCACCAGAGGGTAAGGACAATGTAATTAACAATATGTGGCAGCGCAGAACCTACTATAGGATGAAAATATTATTCAAGGGGTATTTCTGACAGCAAGTACTACACATCCCATCATGCAGTATACTAGATTCACTTATGAAAAGAGCATGATGGGACAATACCTCTTCAAATCTGCGCAGCCCATTTGAGGTGCCTGTGAGCAAGGAGATTGTACTCCGAAACGCGTTAGGCTTTACAAATGATTCTGAATAAAGAATGGTGCCTGCCTTCACTACATCTGTTCTTCGAGTGCTCTTCGAACAGGGGAGAATTTGTTTTACATTTGAAAAACGGCAATCCAGCCATGAAGAGGCACCACCCTTAAAGAAACAGAGGAAAGGGGCCCTGGACTGGGAACGATTTCGAGTCTGTTAGGGAAGAACAGACATGGCCTAATTGTCAGCATTTCCTGCGTTCAGAAGCCCACCAGAGGGTAAGGACAATGTAATTAACAATATGTGGCAGCGCAGAACCTACTATAGGATGAAAATATTATTCAAGGGGTATTTCTGACAGCAAGTACTACACATCCCATCATGCAGTATACTAGATTCACTTATGAAAAGAGCATGATGGGACAATACCTCTTCAAATCTGCGCAGCCCATTTGAGATGCCTGTGAGCAAGGAGATTGCACTCCGAAACGCGTTAGGCTTTACAAATGATTCTGAATAAAGAATGCTGCCTGCCTTCACTACATCTGTTCTTCGAGTGCTCTTCGAACAGGGGAGAATTTGTTTTACATTTGAAAAACGGCAATCCAGCCGTGAAGAGGCACCACCCTTAAAGAAACAGAGGAAAGGGGCCCTGGACTGGGAACGATTTCGAGTCTGTTAGGGAAGAACCGACATGGCCTAATTGTCAGCATTTCCTGCGTTCAGAAGCCCACCAGAGGGTAAGGACAATGTAATTAACAATATGTGGCAGCGCAGAACCTACTATAGGATGAAAATATTATTCAAGGGGTATTTCTGACAGCAAGTACTACACATCCCATCATGCAGTATACTAGATTCACTTATGAAAAGAGCATGATGGGACAATACCTCTTCAAATCTGCGCAGCCCATTTGAGATGCCTGTGAGCAAGGAGATTGTACTCCGAAACGCGTTAGGCTTTACAAATGATTCTGAATAAAGAATGCTGCCTGCCTTCACTACATCTGTTCTTCGAGTGCTCTTCGAACAGGGGAGAATTTGTTTTACATTTGAAAAACGGCAATCCAGCCGTGAAGAGGCACCACCCTTAAAGAAACAGAGGAAAGGGGCCCTGGACTGGGAACGATTTCGAGTTTGTTAGGGAAGAACAGACATGGCCTAATTGTCAGCATTTCCTGCGTTCAGAAGCCCACCAGAGGGTAAGGACAATGTACAATATGTGGCAGCGCAGAACCTACTATAGGATGAAAATATTATTCAAGGGGTATTTCTGACAGCAAGTACTACACATCCCATCATGCAGTATACTAGATTCACTTATGAAAAGAGCATGATGGGACAATACCTCTTCAAATCTGCGCATCCCATTTGAGATGCCTGTGAGCAAGGAGATTGTACTCCGAAACGCGTTAGGCTTTACAAATGATTCTGAATAAAGAATGCTGCCTGCCTTCACTACATCTGTTCTTCGAGTGCTCTTCGAACAGGGGAGAATTTGTTTTACATTTGAAAAACGGCAATCCAGCCATGAAGAGGCACCACCCTTAAAGAAACAGAGGAAAGGGGCCCTGGACTGGGAACGATTTCGAGTCTGTTAGGGAAGAACAGACATGGCCTAATTGTCAGCATTTCCTGCGTTCAGAAGCCCACCAGAGGGTAAGGACAATGTAATTAACAATATGTGGCAGCGCAGAACCTACTATAGGATGAAAATATTATTCAAGGGGTATTTCTGACAGCAAGTACTACACATCCCATCATGCAGTATACTAGATTCACTTATGAAAAGAGCATGATGGGACAATACCTCTTCAAATCTGCGCAGCCCATTTGAGATGCCTGTGAGCAAGGAGATTGTACTCCGAAACGCGTTAGGCTTTACAAATGATTCTGAATAAAGAATGCTGCCTGCCTTCACTACATCTGTTCTTCGAGTGCTCTTCGAACAGGGGAGAATTTGTTTTACATTTGAAAAACGGCAATCCAGCCGTGAAGAGGCACCACCCTTAAAGAAACAGAGGAAAGGGGCCCTGGACTGGGAACGATTTCGAGTCTGTTAGGGAAGAACAGACATGGCCTAATTGTCAGCATTTCCTGCGTTCAGAAGCCCACCAGAGGGTAAGGACAATGTAATTAACAATATGTGGCAGCGCAGAACCTACTATAGGATGAAAATATTATTCAAGGGGTATTTTGACAGCAAGTACTACACATACCATCATGCAGTATACTAGATTCACTTATGAAAAGAGCATGTTGGGACAATACCTCTTCAAATCTGCGCAGCCCATTTGAGATGCCTGTGAGCAAGGAGATTGTACTCCGAAACGCGTTAGGCTTTACAAATGATTCTGAATAAAGAATGCTGCCTGCCTTCACTACATCTGTTCTTCGAGTGCTCTTCGAACAGGGGAGAATTTGTTTTACATTTGAAAAACGGCAATCCAGCCGTGAAGAGGCACCACCCTTAAAGAAACAGAGGAAAGGGGCCCTGGACTGGGAACGATTTCGAGTCTGTTAGGGAAGAACAGACATGGCCTAATTGTCAGCATTTCCTGCGTTCAGAAGCCCACCAGAGGGTAAGGACAATGTAATTAACAATATGTGGCAGCGCAGAACCTACTATAGGATGAAAATATTATTCAAGGGGTATTTCTGACAGCAAGTACTACACATCCCATCATGCAGTATACTAGATTCACTTATGAAAAGAGCATGATGGGACAATACCTCTTCAAATCTGCGCAGCCCATTTGAGATGCCTGTGAGCAAGGAGATTGTACTCCGAAACGCGTTAGGCTTTACAAATGATTCTGAATAAAGAATGCTGCCTGCCTTCACTACATCTGTTCTTCGAGTGCTCTTCGAACAGGGGAGAATTTGTTTTACATTTGAAAAACGGCAATCCAGCCGTGAAGAGGCACCACCCTTAAAGAAACAGAGGAAAGGGGCCCTGGACTGGGAACGATTTCGAGTCTGTTAGGGAAGAACAGACATGGCCTAATTGTCAGCATTTCCTGCGTTCAGAAGCCCACCAGAGGGTAAGGACAATGTAATTAACAATATGTGGCAGCGCAGAACCTACTATAGGATGAAAATATTATTCAAGGGGTATTTCTGACAGCAAGTACTACACATCCCATCATGCAGTATACTAGATTCACTTATGAAAAGAGCATGATGGGACAATACCTCTTCAAATCTGCGCAGCCCATTTGAGATGCCTGTGAGCAAGGAGATTGCACTCCGAAACGCGTTAGGCTTTACAAATGATTCTGAATAAAGAATGCTGCCTGCCTTCACTACATCTGTTCTTCGAGTGCTCTTCGAACAGGGGAGAATTTGTTTTACATTTGAAAAACGGCAATCCAGCCGTGAAGAGGCACCACCCTTAAAGAAACAGAGGAAAGGGGCCCTGGACTGGGAACGATTTCGAGTCTGTTAGGGAAGAACAGACATGGCCTAATTGTCAGCATTTCCTGCGTTCAGAAGCCCACCAGAGGGTAAGGACAATGTAATTAACAATATGTGGCAGCGCAGAACCTACTATAGGATGAAAATATTATTCAAGGGGTATTTCTGACAGCAAGTACTACACATCCCATCATGCAGTATACTAGATTCACTTATGAAAAGAGCATGAGGGGACAATACCTCTTCAAATCTGCGCAGCCCATTTGAGATGCCTGTGAGCAAGGAGATTGTACTCCGAAACGCGTTAGGCTTTACAAATGATTCTGAATAAAGAATGCTGCCTGCCTTCACTACATCTGTTCTTCGAGTGCTCTTCGAACAGTGGAGAATTTGTTTTACATTTGAAAAACGGCAATCCAGCCGTGAAGAGGCACCACCCTTAAAGAAACAGAGGAAAGGGGCCCTGGACTGGGAACGATTTCGAGTCTGTTAGGGAAGAACAGACATGGCCTAATTGTCAGCATTTCCTGCGTTCAGAAGCCCACCAGAGGGTAAGGACAATGTAATTAACAATATGTGGCAGCGCAGAACCTATTATAGGATGAAAATATTATTCAAGGGGTATTTCTGACAGCAAGTACTACACATCCCATCATGCAGTATACTAGATTCACTTATGAAAAGAGCATGATGGGACAATACCTCTTCAAATCTGCGCAGCCCATTTGAGATGCCTGTGAGCAAGGAGATTGTACTCCGAAACGCGTTAGGCTTTACAAATGATTCTGAATAAAGAATGCTGCCTGCCTTCACTACATCTGTTCTTCGAGTGCTCTTCGAACAGGGGAGAATTTGTTTTACATATATATATATATATATATATATATATATATATAAATACATATATATATATATATATACATATATGAAAACGAAAGTCCTGTCCGCAATCCGGCGGAACACCAGGCACGGACCTCAATGTAATTCAGGAAAATTACGAACTCCCACACAACATAGGTGGGTGAAGCAGTGTCGATTTTATTGAAGATTTAAAAACCAAAAAATCACCACAGGAACAGTGCCTGCCATGACGCGTTTCGCTCCTCACTGGGAGCTTGATCACATGATGCGTCTCCTCTGAATGACTTTTTATATAAAAAATGTGAAAATGTGCACAACCACCTATAGACACAAACTCGCCTGGCTCAGTTGTGTAAAAAACAGACTATAGCATTGTCACAGTCAAAATCCACAGTTGAAATACATAAATAATCATGTGAATACGATAAGACAGAGTATGGTGAAAAAACTCTTCATGAGCGTGGTAAAAATACATCCAAAATACAATTTTTCGCAATGCAGTAAATATAGTAAAACCACTCATATATCAACCAGAATAAAGGTTAAAATCATTATCATAATATAATGGGCAAGTGCCCAATAAAAATGATAAAAGAAATTACACCTCTCTAAGAATAATATCGTAGAAACATAATGTGACTAGGAATCAATGACATCATATCTAAACATTACAGGCATGTAAAGATACATAGAAAATCAATTTGAAGCACTTGAATACAAATGGTACACCAGTTGATATAGCAGCATATATTGGTTATTGCCTATTAAAGTGCTAGTGCAAACATATATCTCAAACGGTCAAGTTCCTAATGACCAGCTACTGAAAAGATCAAACTGGATAAAATTAAGTTGTACCAAATGCAAAGTCAACAAATAACTCATCTTAATGCCAAAAAAGTTAAAAAGTCTGTATTAAAAATAAGTGCAAAGTGATGAAAGTGCAAAATCGCTCTGTGCAAAATACTGGTTCACTAGCAGCTTGGGAAAAACCCTAAATCATTTAAGCCTAAATGATCATAAAGTGCAAGTGCAACACATAGTATCAGGTTCACAGATAAAAACACAACTACAGTGAGCATAAAATTGAATAAATGAATCCAGACACATGATGAAATCGCTAAATAAACAAAATTCGCATCCTATAAATGAGTGAAGAAACTCAAGTTAGCATCATAAAAAGTTATAAAAAATTATGCAAATCCTCACTCATGTTTAGGCCATTAGGGACTCTTGTATCGAGAGCTAAAATGAAGTGTGATTCACGTTGCCTTAATAGCTTTTCTCGATTTCCTCCGCGTCTGGGGTTTGGAACTGACCCTAAAACTGTGTATTCCAGATCCTTCAGTTTGTTGTTGTGAACTGATTTAAAATGTCTGGCGACCGGATAGTTTTGGTCAGAATTCACAATTGCCCTTATGTGTTGTAGGATGCGTTTATGTACTGGGAGTTTGGTGCTGCCAACATATTCTAGGTTACAGGTGCATTTCAATTTATAAATGGCATATTCAGTGCGACAAGTAAGATATTCTTGAATGGCTATCTCCCTCTCACTGAATGCTGTCTTATAGTGGGAACCGTTCTTAGCAAAAGTGCAAGCACGGCAGGAATTACATTTAAAGAAACCCATTTTAGACAGCCAGGTACTTTTGGGCCTAACCTCTAACATTGGTTTCACAAGTGCATCCCTCATGGAGGGAGCCCTTCTAAAAGTGATAGCAGGCAGACTAGGTAGAATAGGACCAAGAATGTTATCGGTCAGTACAATAGGCCATTCTGAATAAATAATCTTACGTATGGTATCCTCTTGTGCACTGAATGTAGTTATTAAACGAATAGAATGTACCCCTTCATTCAATGGATCTTTGTTGGCAGTACTTTTGCATTTTGGCTGAAGCAGAACATCTCTTTGCAGGCTATTGGCTTTATTCAAGGCTAAAGTTAGAAGATGTTTCTTATAGCCCCTATCAAGAAATCTACAAAATGCTTCCCTCTGACATTCAATGGAGACAGCTTCAGAGCTACAGATTCTCCGAATCCGAATGAATTCGCCATATGGTATGCTGTTAATTAAATGACGGGGATGTGCGCTTTCTGCATGTAAAATCGAGTTACCAGCGGTGGTTTTTCTGTGTAACTTAGTATGTAACATACCTTCATGTATATACAGCAGAACATCAAGAAATTCAACACTGGAGTTATCTATGGAGGCGGTGAACCTCAAATTCAAATCATTTACGTTGATATCACTCACAAACTTCACAGCCTCCTCCTTTGTACCGCTCCAGACCAAACATATGTCATCGATGTAGCACCAATAATGAACTATGTGACTACACCAGTGCTGGTGTTCGGTTCTGAGGACATGCTTCTCCCACCAGCCTACATGCAAAGATGAATAACTGGGGGAGAAACATGCCCCCATCGCCACACCACGCACTTGATGATATATTTCATTCTGGAATAAAAAATAGTTAGTCATTAAACATAGTTCAATTATTTCCAACAGCATACTATTATGTTCCTTCATATTAATATCCCTGTTCTCCAAGAAATGTCTGGTTGCATTCAAGCCATTCGAGTGATTAATGCTTGTATAAAGCGATTCAATGTCCATGACCACCAGTAGATAATTGGGACACCAAATTACATTCTTAATCTGGTTTAAAAAATCAGTAGTGTCTCTTATATATGATGGTAATGAGGTCACATGCGGTTGCAAAAAGAAATCTACATATTTAGAGAGATTTTCATTCATACTGCCCTGAGCCAAAATAATTGGACGACCTGGTACTGGAGTGATCTTTTTGTGTACTTTTGGCAGAAAATAAAGCATAGGAGTGACAGGATGTTCAATATTTAAAAAGTTCATTTCTTCTTTGGTTAACAAACCGTTTCTCCTCCATTGATGAATTTTCTTACGTGTTATGTCTTCTGCTGCTCTCATCTCAAATTTAGTCGATTTTTTATAACATAAGATGTCTGAGAGATGACGTTCAGCTTCTGCCAAATAGTCTTTACGGGACCACAAAACTGTATTACCGCCCTTATCAGATTTATTAACAATAAGGTCTTGATTCTTTTGAAGCTTAGCGATCAGGGTATGGTACTGAGTATTTCTATAGTCCCTATGACGTTGAGTTAGAGTTACCGTTCTATTTAGAGACTTTAACTCAGTAATGACTCTGTCACTAAATACATCCACCGCATCTTTCGGCATCATTGGAAGAAACGTGGACTTAGGACAAAAAGGACTTGGAGCTATCTTTTAAGGCAAATGTCTTGGCTGGTAGGGGATGAATCATCACCACTGGATTCCTGCGCTAGGTCGTAGAGTACCTGCAAGTTGGGTATATCTTTAACTTGTAGTGTAACATCGGTGTTGATTGAACCAGGAACAATAGCTGATGGTTTGGCGGTGAATGTATTTAATTGAAAATGTTTGATTAACTTTATTTTCCTAATAAACTTGAATACATCAATCCTGGCCTCGTAATATGAAAAGCAGTGTTCAGGACAAAAGGAAAGACCAAGAGATAAAAGTTGCATTTCAGCCTTGGATAAAATAGTGTCCGTTAAATTGATGACAGTGTTCTGAATGCCACTTTTCACTTCTTCCAATTCCTTCGCGCATTCCCTCTCGAGGTGCTTTTTGCGGTGCTTGACCCTCCTCTCCCTCCTGCGTTTGTTGACTGTTCCCCTTGCACATACTGAGGTTTGCGGGGGCGCAAGGTATACCGCCGGTCCTCGCTGACAAAATTCAGTTCCTCTACTAAGGAAAAGCTTGTTGTACCCAATGGCAGAGTTGACAGAATACCTGGTTGACCATCCTCAGACTCGCTGTTCGATGTAAGAGAGGCTGAATCATATTCACCTTCATTTGCTCTTGCCTCACCTCCAGCCATTCCTTGTTTGCTTTGTGCATTGCCACTGGTTAATGCTTGTCTTTTATAATTATCATATTTGCGTGCAAACGTGAAAATTCTTCCAGTGGCATAATCATTTTCATCACGTGCAAACTTAAAAATATTTCTTTCCTTAATAATGTCCTCATGTTTTTTTACTCGTGATTCAATTTCTTGTTTCCCTTTCTTGATTAAATCTGTTTGTCCAGTAGCATCAAGTAGACCATTAATACGATCAATTTCTACCAGGAGGGCATTACGGTCAATCTCTGCATATTTAATTAAAATGTGGATCATGTTCATTGATGCCTGCAAATTGTTATCTGCCCATTCTTGTAACATGAGAGGGTTGGGATTTTCAAAAGTGGGCGCAATGAGCACACGTAGCCCCCTTGGAACACGATTGGCATCTCTGTACTTTTCTAATGATTTTTTCTCCCACCATTTAGATAGTTCATTTTTCAATAGTTTTTCTAATATTTTTAGTAAGGATTTAACATCGTTATTTCTTGTGTCTGTACTGGAGCTTCTATGCTCGTCTGATACTTTTGGTAGGTTCTGGAACAGGGCCTCCGCCGCTGATTCCCTGTCACGGATAGCATCCATGGAAAACATAATGGTTTATAATGTAAGTAGCAATGGCCACTGCTTCTTCATAAAGACGGTAACAATCCTGAAGGAAAATCCCGTAACCCGTTGTGTCCCTTCAAAAACTGATACCAAACCGAAGGTCTCCTTACCGGTGGTAGATATGCAGCTCTCCCGGCCCTCCGACCAAACAGACTCCGCAACCACACGCCGTCGGGAGAACACTTCTGGCACTGGTTGTGTCGTATCGGGTAAAAACGGGGGGCACAGCACTAGCAAGTCTTTTCAGATACAGAAATCCATGCGCCGAAACGCAGACGGCTGAAATATAGCTGTGCCTCAGTAGAACAGGAGGGTCCGTGAAACCGGAAACAGCCAGCTCCGGTGACAACAATATGAAAACGAAAGTCCTGTCCGCAATCCGGCGGAACACCAGGCACGGACCTCAATGCAATTCAGGAAAATCACGAACTCCCACACAACATAGGTGGGTGAAGCAGTGTCGATTTTATTGAAGATTTAAAAACCAAAAAATCACCACAGGAACAGTGCCTGCCATGACGCGTTTCGCTCCTCACTGGGAGCTTGATCACATGATGCGTCTCCTCTGAATGACGTTTTTATATAAAAAATGTGAAAATGTGCACAACCACCTATAGACACAAACTCGCCTGGCTCAGTTGTGTAAAAAACAGACTATAGCATTGTCACAATCAAAATCCACAGTTGAAATACATAAATAATCATGTGAATACGATAAGACAGAGTATGGTGAAAAAACTCTTCATGAGGGTGGTAAAAATACATCCAAAATACAATTTTTCGCAATGCAGTAAATATAGTAAAACCACTCATATATCAACCAGAATAAAGGTTAAAATCATTATCATAATATAATGGGCAAGTGCCCAATAAAAATGATAAAAGAAATTACACCTCTCTAAGAATAATATCGTAGAAACATAATCTGACTAGGAATCAATGACATCATATCTAAACATTACAGGCATGTAAAGATACATAGAAAATCAATTTGAAGCATTTGAATACAAATGGTACACCAGTTGATATAGCAGCATATATTGGTTATTGCCTATTAAAGTGCTAGTGCAAACATATATCTCAAACGGTCAAGTTCCTAATGACCAGCTACTAAAAAGATCAAACTGGATAAAATTAAGTTGTACCAAATGCAAAGTCAACAAATAACTCATCTTAATGCCAAAAAAGTTAAAAAGTCTGTATTAAAAACAAGTGCAAAGTGATGAAAGTGCAAAATCGCGCTGTGCAAAATACTGGTTCACTAGCAGCTTGGGAAAAACCCTAAATCATTTAAGCCATATGTATATGTATATATATATATATTCACTGAAAAAACCATAGGTTTTAGGGACAGTTATAGTTAGTTGGACATTTTACTCGTACAAAACCCGTGAAATTCCCCGTTATAGTTAGTTCAGCTAACTATAACTCGCGCCCGCAATGCACTGCTGATGACGTCACATATTACATCACTCATGACATGGTCAGTGACATCACTGATGACATCACTGATGACATCTCAAATGACATCACTGATGACATCATCCAGTGACTGTGTGTTTCTGTAAAGTTTAAATATTTTTAATATATATAGGAAAAGACGTATTGAAGAATGAGTGGGTGTGTAAGTGTCTGTATGGATGATTTAGTAGGTGCGTGACTGACTCTATAAGTGAGTGATTTAACGTATCTTACTGAATGCATGGGTTAGTGACTAAACTGGGTGAATGTCTGTATCCGTCTGTCTGTTGCTGTGTAAGCGGCTGCATGGGTTTGTGAATAGCTACATGAGTGTCTATAAGAGTTATTGATTTGTTGTCTGAGTATCTGTATGGGTGCCTGAGTGTTTGTGTGGATGGGGTGTGTGCGACTGTGCATAGATGTGTGAGTGGGTGATTCACTGGGTGGATGGTTTCAAGAGTGCATCTGTGATAGACTGTATGGGTGGGTAAGTGTGTGTAAGAGTGTGTTAGTGAGTGAATGTATGTCCCAGTGGTACATGTGTGAGTAACTACATATGTGAAAGGCAGTATATATGTGTGTTGGAGTATATAAATAGCTATAAGCGAGAGTGAGTGATTGTGATAGTGGCTGTATGGATGAGTGTGTGCTTGTATCAGTGATTATATAAGAGCGTTACAATGTCCTAGTATTTGTATGATTAAGTGAGCTGGTGTGTGTATAACTGTATAGGTGAGTAAATGGCAGTGTGTTTAATTATTTGCATGACTGACTAGGTGTGTGAGTACCTCTATGGATGAGTGGCGGTGTTTGAGTGTCTATATAGGAGTAAGAGTGCATATGATAGTCCTGTACTGAGTGACCATAAGTATGAGTGACTGTACGGGTGAGTGAGTGGATGTGTGTGTGTAGACCTAAGAATCAGTGAGTGGGTATGTAGTTATTGGTGTTGGAGTGTCTATGGTTTTGCGAATGGCAGTCTGTAATTTAGATTGGGTGTATCAAAGGTTATATTAGGGTGTGAAGAGCTGCATCAGATTATCACGTGGATGATGTCATCAGTGATGTCATTTGAGATGTCATCAGTGATGTCATCAGTGATGTCACTGACCATGTCATGAGTGATGTAATATGTGACGTCATCAGCAGTGCATTGCGGGCGCGAGTTATAGTTAGCTGAACTAACTATAACGGGGGAATTTCACGGGTTTTGTACGAGTAAAATGTCCAACTAACTATAACTGTCCCTAAAACCTATGGTTTTTTCAGTGAATTTCAAAGGTTTTTAAATGCTAATTTCTAACTATAACATATCTGAAACCTATGGTTTTTCAGTGAATTTCAAAGGTTTTTAAATGCTAATTCCTAACTATAACATGTCTGAAACCTACGGTTTTTCAGTGAATTTCAAAGGTTTTGTAAATGACAATTTTTAAATATATTAATTGTTATATTAATTTTTTTCATACTGATTTACTACATTTTTAGAAACAATTTTTTTTTACATATTTTATTTTTTAAATTACATTGTAATTACATTATACATTACATTACAAAAATACTTTCTCAGAATGAATTACTTTAGTTTAAATACTTTGCAGATAGGCAATAGACTTTTAAGTACAGTAGTTACAGTTGTTGCAATGGGCAACACATTTTCAAACACAATGCAACATTCAGCTCAATGTGAATTTCTAGTTAAATGCAATTAGTTACTTTATGGATTACTTTTCTAACCACAGGACTGGATCCTAGATTCAGTCCTGGTACATCTCCTGTAAACAGTTGAGTAAAAGCGTTTTGGTTACAGTCGTGATTTTTAAGGAATATTATTGTATTTTAAAAGTTGACACTTAGAAACTTTTTCTCATAGAATCACCAATGTTATCCTATGGAAGGAAATTCACTTAGCAGGTAAAAACTGTTATCGTTACTTTTTCTTACTCAGTGTTGGATCCTGGATCCAGCACTGGTGCATCTCCTGTAAACAGTTGAAAGAATGCGTTTAAGTCATACAGGCGATTTTTAAGGAATATTTGTAGTTTGTGAAAATCGACACTTTGAAACTTTTCTGCTGAAAACCAGACAATGGATTCCTATGGAAGAAAATATAAGTTACTGGTAAGTACGGTTAAAATTACTTTTCAGGGTCAGTGCTGGGCTAAAAGATGCAGCACTGGGTTCTCTCCTGATAACAGGTGAGTAAATTGGAATTCGTACTTTGGTTGATTTTAGAGGAATATTATAAAGTTCCAAAACTCCACACTTAGAAGAATTTCCAAGTGAAACCAGTCAATGTTAGCCTAAGAAGGAAATTCAAGTTACCGGTAAGTACGGTTAAAATTACTTTTCAGGACCAGTACTGGGCTGAAAGATGCAGCACTGAGGTCTCTCCTGATAACAGGTGAGTAAATCAGAATTCGGATTTCGGCTGATTTTAGAGGAATATTTGTATGTTTCAAAAATCAACACAGAAACTTTTTCAGCAAAAGCAGGCAATGATATCCTATGGAAGGAAATTCAAGTTACTGGTAAGTACGGTTAAAATTACTTTTGAGGATCAGTACTGGGTTGAAAGATGCAGCACTGAGGTCTCTCCTGATAACAGGTGAGTAAATCGGAATTCGTATTTCGGCTGATTTTAGAGGAATATTTTAAAGTTCCAAAACTCCACACTTAGAAGAATTTCCAAGTGAAACCAGTCAATGTTAGCCTATGGAAGGAAATTCAAGTTGCTGGTAAGTACGGTTAAAATTACTTTTCAGGACCAGTACTGGGCTGAAAGATACAGCACTGAGGTCTCACCTGATAACAGGTGAGTAAATCGGAATTCGTATTTCGGCTGATTTTAGAGGAATATTTTAAAGTTCCAAAACTCCACACTTAGAAGAATTTCCAAGTGAAACCAGTCAATGTTAGCCAATGAAGGAAATTCAAGTTACCGGTAAGTACGGTTAAAATTACTTTTCAGGACCAGTACTGGGCTGAAAGATGCAGCACTGAGGTCTCTCCTGATAACAGGTGAGTAAATCAGAATTCGGATTTCGGCTGATTTTAGAGGAATATTTGTATGTTTCAAAAATCAACACTTAGAAACTTTTTCAGCAAAAAGCAGGCAATGATATCCTATGGAAGGAAATTCAAGTTACTGGTAAGTACGGTTAAAATTACTTTTGAGGATCAGTACTGGGCTGAAAGATGCAGCACTGAGGTCTCTCCTGATAACAGGTGAGTAAATCGGAATTCGTATTTCGGCTGATTTTAGAGGAATATTTTAAAGTTCCAAAACTCCACACTTAGAAGAATTTCCAAGTGAAACCAGTCAATGTTAGCCTATGAAGGAAATTCAAGTTACCGGTAAGTACGGTTAAAATTACTTTTCAGGACCAGTACTGGGCTGAAAGATGCAGCACTGAGGTCTCTCCTGATAACAGGTGAGTAAATCAGAATTCGGATTTCGGCTGATTTTAGAGGAATATTTGTATGTTTCAAAAATCAACACTTAGAAACTTTTTCAGCAAAAAGCAGGCAATGATATCCTATGGAAGGAAATTCAAGTTACTGGTAAGTACGGTTAAAATTACTTTTGAGGATCAGTACTGGGCTGAAAGATGCAGCACTGAGGTCTCTCCTGATAACAGGTGAGTAAATCGGAATTCGTATTTCGGCTGATTTTAGAGGAATATTTTAAAGTTCCAAAACTCCACACTTAGAAGAATTTCCAAGTGAAACCAGTCAATGTTAGCCTATGAAGGAAATTCAAGTTACCGGTAAGTACGGTTAAAATTACTTTTCAGGACCAGTACTGGGCTGAAAGATGCAGCACTGAGGTCTCTCCTGATAACAGGTGAGTAAATCAGAATTCGGATTTCGGCTGATTTTAGAGGAATATTTGTATGTTTCAAAAATCAACACTTAGAAACTTTTTCAGCAAAAAGCAGGCAATGATATCCTATGGAAGGAAATTCAAGTTACTGGTAAGTACGGTTAAAATTACTTTTGAGGATCAGTACTGGGCTGAAAGATGCAGCACTGAGGTCTCTCCTGATAACAGGTGAGTAAATCGGAATTCGTATTTCGGCTGATTTTAGAGGAATATTTTAAAGTTCCAAAACTCCACACTTAGAAGAATTTCCAAGTGAAACCAGTCAATGTTAGCCTATGAAGGAAATTCAAGTTACCGGTAAGTACGGTTAAAATTACTTTTCAGGACCAGTACTGGGCTGAAAGATGCAGCACTGAGGTCTCTCCTGATAACAGGTGAGTAAATCAGAATTCGGATTTCGGCTGATTTTAGAGGAATATTTGTATGTTTCAAAAATCAACACTTAGAAACTTTTTCAGCAAAAAGCAGGCAATGATATCCTATGGAAGGAAATTCAAGTTACTGGTAAGTACGGTTAAAATTACTTTTGAGGATCAGTACTGGGCTGAAAGATGCAGCACTGAGGTCTCTCCTGATAACAGGTGAGTAAATCGGAATTCGTATTTCGGCTGATTTTAGAGGAATATTTTAAAGTTCCAAAACTCCACACTTAGAAGAATTTCCAAGTGAAACCAGTCAATGTTAGCCTATGAAGGAAATTCAAGTTACCGGTAAGTACGGTTAAAATTACTTTTCAGGACCAGTACTGGGCTGAAAGATGCAGCACTGAGGTCTCTCCTGATAACAGGTGAGTAAATCAGAATTCGGATTTCGGCTGATTTTAGAGGAATATTTGTATGTTTCAAAAATCAACACTTAGAAACTTTTTCAGCAAAAAGCAGGCAATGATATCCTATGGAAGGAAATTCAAGTTACTGGTAAGTACGGTTAAAATTACTTTTGAGGATCAGTACTGGGCTGAAAGATGCAGCACTGAGGTCTCTCCTGATAACAGGTGAGTAAATCGGAATTCGTATTTCGGCTGATTTTAGAGGAATATTTTAAAGTTCCAAAACTCCACACTTAGAAGAATTTCCAAGTGAAACCAGTCAATGTTAGCCTATGAAGGAAATTCAAGTTACCGGTAAGTACGGTTAAAATTACTTTTCAGGACCAGTACTGGGCTGAAAGATGCAGCACTGAGGTCTCTCCTGATAACAGGTGAGTAAATCAGAATTCGGATTTCGGCTGATTTTAGAGGAATATTTGTATGTTTCAAAAATCAACACTTAGAAACTTTTTCAGCAAAAAGCAGGCAATGATATCCTATGGAAGGAAATTCAAGTTACTGGTAAGTACGGTTAAAATTACTTTTGAGGATCAGTACTGGGCTGAAAGATGCAGCACTGAGGTCTCTCCTGATAACAGGTGAGTAAATCGGAATTCGTGGTAAGGCAGATTTTAGAGGAATATTTGCACAATGGTGAAGGGAGGGGCGGGGCCTGAGGTGACATCTGTGCAAACGCGCCCCGTGGCGCGTTTTAAGTTGGGGGATTAAGTCCCCTTGAATCATGAGGTTCCCTAGGGGCCAACTAGCCCACCATGAACCTCCAGTATGCGCCAGGGGCTGCGTTGCAGAGACGTGTAGAGAGGCCACACCCCTTTTACACCTCTCTGCAACGCAGCTCTGTGGCGCTTTCTGGATGTACCTGTTGGGCTAGTTGGCCTCAGGGACCCTCAGGATTGAAGGGGATTTAATCCCCATCTTAAAACGCGCCACGGGGCCTGTTTGCACACATGTCACATGAAGCCCCGCCCCTCCCTTCACCACTGTGCAAACGCGCCCTGCGGCGCGTTTTAAGTTGGGGGATTAAGTCCCCTTGAATCCTGAGGGTCCCTGGAGTCCAACTAGCCCACCATATACCGCCAAAAAGCGCCACAGAGCTGCGTTGCAGAGAGGTGTAAAAGGGGCGTGGCCTATGTACACGTCTCTGCAAGGCAGCCCCTGGCGCATACTGGAGGTTCCTGGTGGGCTAGTTGGCCCCAGGGACCCCCAGTATTCAAGGGGAATTCGTTCCCCTCTGCAAACGCGCCAGGGGCGCGTTTGCAGAGTACTGCAGGGAGGGCGGGGCCTCCGGCACGATGCCGGTCGTTTTTTTTTCGTTTTTTTTTTTTAATGGGAGGGGGCTGCGTGGCCCCCTTCCCTTGCCCACTTTTGGCCCCGGGACCCCATCCCCCGGGGCCTGAGCATTTTTTTTTTTTAAATGTAAAAAAAAACGGGGAAGGGAGCCGCGTGGCCCCCTTCCCTGGGCCTGTATTGGCCCCGGGGACCCCATCCCCGGGGCATGGCCTCGATTTTTATTTTTTTTCTTTGGAGGGGGCTGGGTGGCCCCCTCCTCAGGCCATTTAAGGCCCCGGGGACCCCATCCCCGGGGCCGGCCTTTCCCTTATTTTTATTTTTTATTTTTTTTTAACTTTGGGGAGGGAGGCTGCGTGGCCCCCTCCCGGGCCACTATGGCCCCGGGGACCCCATCCCCGGGACCTGGCCTCACATTGGAGACTGTGGGGGTCCCCAATCCCCCACAGTCCCAGCCGGCTCCCCGCCTCCTGCGGAAGCCGGCATTGCTTTCCACATGGGGAGCAGCTAACATGCTGCTCCCCATGTGGAAAAGCAGTGGTTTGCATTTTGAAAGAGAGAGCAGGTTTCCTGCTCTCTCTTTCAAAATGCAAACCAAGTTTGCTATGACAGGACGGGAGCCGCGAGGCTCCGTCCTGTCATAACAAACAGCAGTGTCCCGGGGTAGGCACACCGGGACACTGCAGGAGCCGGCCCTTGGGGGGTGGTCCCCAGGGCCATCAAGGGCTCCAGGAGGGGGTCGCGCGGCCCCCTCCCATTCAGTGCACAGCCCCGGGGAGGTGGTGGTCCCCGGGGCTTGGAGATCCGTAACGGACCCCCATATTTTATTGTTTAGTGCCCCGGGGAGGTGGCGGTCCCCGGGGCATGTGGGGGCTGGAGCCCCCACACAGGTTTAAAAGAAGCCCCGGGGATGTGGCGGTCCCGGGGCTGCGGGAGGGCTCAGAGCCCTCCCGCCATCATTTTTAAATAAAGCCCCGGGGGTGGCGGTCCCCGGGGTTGGGGGCCTTAGAGGCCCCCTACATAAATTAAAACCCCCACCATGCCCCCGGGACTTGGGCCACCCGAGGGCCAATTAGCATCGAGCGCGGAGACCGCGCTCGATTTTTCCGGCAGGATCCGCGCTTCCTGAGCGCATCCTGCCGATTTAAAAAAAAAAAAAAAATTTTGCCCAGGGGGTCCTTGTGGGACCCCCTGAGCAGACCTAGGGGGTCAGGGTGTTTCTACCCTGCCCCCTTTGTGCGTTTTGCGCACTTGTTTCTGTCCCTCGGTTCTACCGAGGGACAAAATGACTGCCAACACTTCCTGATTTGGAGTGTTGACAGCCAATTAGCATGCAGCTCGTGATCGGGAGGGTGCGCGAATCCGACGCGGCCATAGATATATATGTACTTTTACTTTTGATTTTCTCAGCAACTACTGAACGGATTTACACCATTTAACAAAAGGGTTCTTTCTGAACCAAGAACTACCTCTTTGCCAAATTTGGTGTAATTCCGTTCAGCAGTTCGAGCTGTAGCCGTGTCTAAAGTTTCCTATGGAAAATTGCATGGGGAAAACGCGTTTTGGGACCCCCCTTTTCTCGGCCCCGCTTGACAAATCCCCCGAGACTTTCAGGGTAGGAGCGGACCGGAGCGCCCCACAAAGTTTGAAAATTTTGCGAAGATACGTCAACCGGCAAGAGAGTTATTTCAAATAGAATGTCGCGGATTTCCTATGGATAATAGGTTGTACCTATAACTATCTACTGGCGACCGCCAGTAGATAATATATATATATATATATATATATATATATATATCCACATGACAAATCTCCAAGCAAAGGGGCCCCCGACCCTTCAGTGTGGCCTCATTAACAATGGGCATGGAGCAGCCCACCAAACGAAAGTCCAAACAGATGAGGCCCATTTCAGAAAGCAAAGCATTTATTCAGAGGACAGCAGCACATATTTCCATGTCCTTACGCGTTTCAGCTTTCGCCTTGGTCACAGGTGGAAATACTTAAAATTGCAAAGTGCGTCTTGCGTGCTCTTTATACGTGAGGTCACATGACTGAATATTAAAATACAAGTCCCACAATGCATGGTACTGCCATTAAGTAATTCCTACATGGAATCCCGATGGATTCTCATTCAGCTTTAATGTTCGCAGTGTTTAATCCGTACCTGCATTGTTGTATTGAAGCTATTAATCACGTTGTCATGTGCTTTTCATCTCCTGCAAGTGCTCATGTTACACGTTAGCCTCCGTGAATGCTTATTTTTCTGAATGGTCGGAAAACGGGATGTCACCCTTTCCGACTCCCTTCCACACAGTCGTCACTTTTCACCCTCGTGTTATCTCCTCAATAGGCTGGGCGACTGTAGTGGGTCATGCCCCCCATTAAATCCACACGACAATTTTCCAAGCAAAGGTGCCCCCGACCCTTCAGGGTGGCCTCATTAACAATGGGCATGGAGCAGCCCACCAAACGAAAGTCCAAACAGATGAGGCCCATTTCAGAAAGCAAAGCATTTATTCAGAGGACAGCAGCACATATTTCCATGTCCTTACGCGTTTCAGCTTTCGCCTTGGTCACAGGTGGAAATACTTAAAATTGCAAAGTGCGTCGTGCGTGCTCTTTATACGTGAGGTCACATGACTGAATATTAAAATACAAGTCCCACAATGCATGGTACTGCCATTAAGTAATTCCTACATGGAATCCCAATGGATTCTCATTCAGCTTTAATGTTCACAGTGTTTAATCCATACCTGCATTGTTGTAGTGAAGCTATTAATCACGTTGTCATGTGCTTTTCATCTCCTGCAAGTGCTTATGTTACACGTTAGCCTCCGTGAATGCTTATTTTTCTGAATGGTCGGAAAACGGGATGTCACCCTTTCCGACTCCCTTCCACACAGTCGTCACTTTTCACCCTCGTGTTATCTCCTCAATAGGCTGGGCGACTGTAGTGGGTCATGCCCCGATTAAATCCACACGACAAATCTCCAAGCAAAGGGGCCCCGACCCTTCAGGGTGGCCTCATTAACAATGGGCATGGAGCAGCCCACCAAACGAAAGTCCAAACAGATGAGGCCCATTTCAGAAAGCAAAGCATTTATTCAGAGGACAGCAGCACATATTTCCATGTCCTTACGCGTTTCAGCTTTCGCCTTGGTCACAGGTGGAAATACTTAAAATTGCAAAGTGCGTCGTGCGTGCTCTTTATACGTGAGGTCACATGACTGAATATTAAAATACAAGTCCCACAATGCATGGTACTGCCATTAAGTAATTCCTACATGGAATCGCGATGGATTCTCATTCAGCTTTAATGTTCGCAGTGTTTAATCCGTACCTGCATTGTTGTAGTGAAGCTATTAATCACGTTGTCATGTGCTTTTCATCTCCTGCAAGTGCTCATGTTACACGTTAGCCTCCGTGAATGCTTATTTTTCTGAATGGTCGGAAAACGGGATGTCACCCTTTCCGACTCCCTTCCACACAGTCGTCACTTTTCACCCTCGTGTTATCTCCTCAATAGGCTGGGCGACTGTAGTGGGTCATGCCCCCGATTAAATCCACACGACAAATTTCCAAGCAAAGGTGCCCCCGACCCTTCAGGGTGGCCTCATTAACAATGGGCATGGAGCAGCCCACCAAACGAAAGTCCAAACAGATGAGGCCCATTTCAGAAAGCAAAGCATTTATTCAGAGGACAGCAGCACATATTTCCATGTCCTTACGCTTTTCAGCTTTCGCCTTGGTCACAGGTGGAAATACTTAAAATTGCAAAGTGCGTCGTGCGTGCTCTTTATACGTGAGGTCACATGACTGAATATTAAAATACAAGTCCCACAATGCATGGTACTGCCATTAAGTAATTCCTACATGGAATCCCAATGGATTCTCATTCAGCTTTAATGTTCACAGTGTTTAATCCATACCTGCATTGTTGTAGTGAAGCTATTAATCACGTTGTCATGTGCTTTTCATCTCCTGCAAGTGCTTATGTTACACGTTAGCCTCCGTGAATGCTTATTTTTCTGAATGGTCGGAAAACGGGATGTCACCCTTTCCGACTCCCTTCCACACAGTCGTCACTTTTCACCCTCGTGTTATCTCCTCAATAGGCTGGGCGACTGTAGTGGGTCATGCCCCGATTAAATCCACACGACAAATCTCCAAGCAAAGGGGCCCCGACCCTTCAGGGTGGCCTCATTAACAATGGGCATGGAGCAGCCCACCAAACGAAAGTCCAAACAGATGAGGCCCATTTCAGAAAGCAAAGCATTTATTCAGAGGACAGCAGCACATATTTCCATGTCCTTACGCGTTTCAGCTTTCGCCTTGGTCACAGATGGAAATACTTAAAATTGCAAAGTGCGTCGTGCGTGCTCTTTATACGTGAGGTCACATGACTGAATATTAAAATACAAGTCCCACAATGCATGGTACTGCCATTAAGTAATTCCTACATGGAATCCCGATGGATTCTCATTCAGCTTTAATGTTCGCAGTGTTTAATCCGTACCTGCATTGTTGTAGTGAAGCTATTAATCACGTTGTCATGTGCTTTTCATCTCCTGCAAGTGCTCATGTTACACGTTAGCCTCCGTGAATGCTTATTTTTCTGAATGGTCGGTAAACGGGATGTCACCCTTTCCGACTCCCTTCCACACAGTCGTCACTTTTCACCCTCGTGTTATCTCCTCAATAGGCTGGGCGACTGTAGTGGGTCATGCCCCGATTAAATCCACACGACAAATTTCCAAGCAAAGGTGCCCCCGACCCTTCAGGGTGGCCTCATTAACAATGGGCATGGAGCAGCCCACCAAGCGAAAGTCCAAACAGATGAGGCCCATTTCAGAAAGCAAAGCATTTATTCAGAGGACAGCAGCACATATTTCCATGTCCTTACGCGTTTCAGCTTTCGCCTTGGTCACAGGTGGAAATACTTAAAATTGCAAAGTGCGTCGTGCGTGCTCTTTATACGTGAGGTCACATGACTGAATATTAAAATACAAGTCCCACAATGCATGGTACTGCCATTAAGTAATTCCTACATGGAATCCCAATGGATTCTCATTCAGCTTTAATGTTCACAGTGTTTAATCCATACCTGCATTGTTGTAGTGAAGCTATTAATCACGTTGTCATGTGCTTTTCATCTCCTGCAAGTGCTTATGTTACACGTTAGCCTCCGTGAATGCTTATTTTTCTGAATGGTCGGAAAACGGGATGTCACCCTTTCCGACTCCCTTCCACACAGTCGTCACTTTTCACCCTCGTGTTATCTCCTCAATAGGCTGGGCGACTGTAGTGGGTCATGCCCCCGATTAAATCCACACGACAAATCTCCAAGCAAAGGGGCCCCCGACCCTTCAGGGTGGCCTCATTAACAATGGGCATGGAGCAGCCCACCAAACGAAAGTCCAAACAGATGAGGCCCATTTCAGAAAGCAAAGCATTTATTCAGAGGACAGCAGCACATATTTCCATGTCCTTACGCGTTTCAGCTTTCGCCTTGGTCACAGGTGGAAATACTTAAAATTGCAAAGTGCGTCGTGCGTGCTCTTTATACGTGAGGTCACATGACTGAATATTAAAATACAAGTCCCACAATGCATGGTACTGCCAATAAGTAATTCCTACATGGAATCCCGATGGATTCTCATTCAGCTTTAATGTTCGCAGTGTTTAATCCGTACCTGCATTGTTGTAGTGTAGCTATTCCCCCCACACCCCCCACCCAACAACACATACACTCAGTCTCCTATACAAATACGCAGGCAACTAATCAATAACCCATATAGACATTCATGTAGCTACTGACCAACCGATGCAGCAGCTTACACAACAACAGACAGAGTGATACAGACATTCACACACTTTAGACACTAACCCATGTATTCAGTAAGATACATTTAATCATTCACTTAAACAGTCAGTCACACACCTACTAAATCCTCCATCCAGACACTTATACATCCATTCATTCTTCAATACAGCTTGGTATATATATAATACATATTTAAATTTGAAAGAAAACCACATTCACTGGGTGATGTCATCAGCGATGTCATTTGAGATGTCATCAGTGATGTCATCAGTGATGTCACTGACCATGTCATGAATGATGTAATATGTGACGTCATCAGCAGTGCATTGCGGGGCGCGAGTTATAGTTAGCTGAACTAACTATAACGGGGAATTTCACGGGTTTTGTACGAGTAAAATGTCCAACTAACTATAACTGTCCCTAAAACCTATGGTTTTTTCAGTGAATATATATATATATACATATACATATGGCTTAAATGATTTAGGGTTTCAGCAGTGCATTGCACGGGCGTGAGTTATAGTTAGCTGAACTAACTATAACGGTGGAATTTCTATGGTTTTGTATGAGTGAAATGTCCAACTAACTATAACGTCCCTGAAACCTATGGTTTTTTCAGTGAATTTCTAAGGTTTTTAAATGCTAATTTCTAACTATAACGTGCCTGAAACCTATGGTTTTGTCAGTGAATTTCAAAGGTTTTTTAAATGCCAATTTCTAACTATAACGTGCCTGAAACCAATGGTTTTTTCAGTGAATTTCAAAGGTTTTTAAATACTAATTTCTATCTATAACGTCCCTGAAACCTATGGTTTTTCAGTGAATTTCAATGTTTTTTTTAATGCTAACTTCTAATTATAATGTTCATTTAACCTATAGTTTTTTCCCACACCCAAGAAGGACACAACACCCACTGCCACAACCCTCAGGACCTCCCCCCCTGTACCACCCCTCTCCCTACTGTAATTTGTTTTATTTGTTATTTAAACTATATAATGTCTTCTTGTTTTTTAAATATTAAACAACTACATACAGTATGAAGGGGAGCCCAGCCCAGAGCCACATCTGAAGACCAACACATGTCATAGACCTACTGATCAAGCGGCTCCGACACCCAAGAACGCGACAACACCCACCACCACCCCCAGGAACCCCCCCACCACCGAGGCAGCGCAGAACAAGACAGCGAACTCTCCAAAAACGGCATGGCCCCTCAGCCACACAATAGCTGAATATTGGGACAGGTGTGAACAAACTATATGTGAAGGAAGCAATTCACCCATGTTTAACAATGCACACAATGCAAAGTGTAGCGGTGATGTGCTGGACACATCTCAGTATGCAGAACACACACCTCTCCATGTGCACAAATACTAATGGTGCTTGTAGTGTTGTGGACAGTGGACCCAACCATATTACTTCAAACACTAGGGAAGATCTCAGTCATGTAGCTGTGTCGTCCCCCCATGTGAGCATAAGCGTAACCGGAGTGGGCTGGTCTGACGTAAGCCACTTCAGCGTAGGAGTGTGAATAAATAGGCCGGAGCTCTGGGCGTGGTTCACTTGTGGGAATGCCAAAGCATCTGCCAGGGCGGCGCCCCCCACCCTGCCACGAGGCTGCCGACGTGTCCGCCATCCTCCTCAGCCGATCGGTGGCTTACACCACACAGGCCCCCAGCGGCACAGCACCGCGGACTTATGTCTGTACAAACTACTGCCTTCGATATACACTGCGGACAGCAAGGCTCACAATTCAGATCGAGTCGCGATTGCAGATGACGCAGTCCAGTAGGCAAGAGACATTGCTCAAGTCAACAACACGTGGCTGTGGGCCCTTCCTGAGCGCTGCCTCCGGCCTACACTGCGGTCAGTAGGGCTCACAATTCAGATGGAGTCGAGATTGCAGATGACGCAGTCTAGTAGGCAACAGACATTGCTCAAGTCAACAACACGTGCCTGTGGGCCCTTCCTCACCGCTGCCTCCTGCCTCCACTGCGGTGAGTAGTGCTCACAATTCAGAGCGACTCGCGATTGCAGATGACGCAGTCCAGTAGGCAACAGACATTGCTACCAGTGCGGCCAGCCCGGACCACGCATCATCGCTGACTGCGCACACGCTAAGTGCTTCAAGTACCACTAACTCTGTGCAGCTCAAGTCAACGCCACGTGGCTGTGGGCCCTTGATGACCGCTGCCTCCGGCCTACAATGCGGTTAGCAGTGCTAACAATTCAAGATTAGTGCCGATGCAAATTGTGTAAGAGAGTATAATCGGTTAAGAAGACTGTATGCTCCCAATCTGTGCAGCTCAAGTCAACGTCACGTGGCTGTGGGCCTTTGCTGACCGCTGCCTCCGGCCTACACTGTGGAAGACCGGCGACACGTGGTGCCACTAACCCTGTTCAACACAAGCCAGCGACATGTGGTGCCAATAACCCTGTTCAACACAAGCCGTGACACGTGGTGTCACTAACCCTGTTCAACACAAGCCGGCGACACGTGGTGCCACTAACCCTGTTCAACACAAGCCGCGACACGTGGTGCCACTAACCCTGTTCAACACAAGCCGCGACAAGTGGTGCCACTAACCCTGTTCAACACAAGCCGCTGACACGTGGTGCCACTAACCCTGTTCAACACAAGCCGATCCCACATGTGGAACTGTGTCCTGAGTCCTGAATGGCAGTGACCCCAAGTCCGTGGCAGTGACCACAGCACCAGACTCCCTACGATCAGTGAGGCATATTTCCATATGCAAGGCCGGCGACACGTGGTGCCACTAACCCTGTTCAACACAAGCCGCGACACGTGGTGCCACTAACTCTGTTCAACACAAGCCGGCGACACGTGGTGCCACTAACCCTGTTCAACACAAGCCGATCCCACATGTGGAACTGTGTCCTGACTCCTGAATGGCAGTGACCCCAACTTCGTGGCAGCGACCACAGCACCAGACTCCCTTCGATTAGTGAGGTATATTTGCATATGGAAGGCCGGCGACACGTGGTGCCACTGAACCTGAACTACACAGGCCGGTGGGGCCACCAACCTATGCACGTGGCTGTGGGCCCTTGCTCACCGCTACCTCTGGCCTACACTGCGGTCAGCAGGGCTCATAATTCAGATACAGTCGCAATTGCAGATGACGCAGTCCAGTAGGCAAGAGACTTTGCTCCCAGTGCGGCCCGTCCGCACCAAGCAGCATCACAGGCTCATACATTCTCAATGCTTCTGGTGCCACTAACTGTGCACCTCAACTCAACGCCACGTGGCTCTGGGCCCTTGCTGACCGCTACCTCTGGCCTACACTGCGGTCATCAGGGCTCACAATTAAAATTAAGTCTTGATTCATTAATTACAGAGTCCAGTAGGCAAGTAACTATCACAGGCCTAAAATCTACATAATATCCTTTTCGTATCCTTGCTTCAAGAACTTTTTTTATATCAGTTATAGCTTTAGTACAATCACCAAATTCATCTTCAAGTGCAAACGAACACTCATTAGCAGTTTACACTGCGGGCAGCAGAGCTTGCAATTCGAATTTTGGACACGTGGTGCCACTAACCCTGTTCAACACAAGCCGGCGACACGTGGTGCCACTAACCCTGTTCAACACAAGCCAATCCCACATGTGGAACTGTGTCCTGAGTCCTGAATGGCAGTGACCCCAAGTCCGTGGCAGCGACCACAGCACCAGACTCCCTTCGATCAGTGAGGCATATTTCCATATGCTAGGCCGGCGACAAGTGGTGCCACTAACCCTGTTCAACACAAGCCAATCCCACATGTGGAACTGTGTCCTGACTCCTGAATGGCAGTCACCCCAACTTTGTGGCCGCGACCACAGCACCAGACTCCCTTTGATTAGTGAGGCGTATTTGCATATGGAAGGCCGGCGACACGTGGTGCCACTGAACCTGAACTACACAGGCCGGTGGGGCCACCAACCTATGCACATGGCTGTGGGCCCTTGCTCACCGCTACCTCTGGCCTACACTGCGGTCAGCAGGGCTCACAATTCAGATACAGTCGCAATTGCAGATGACGCAGTCCAGTAAGCAAGAGACATTGCTCCCAGTGCGGCCCGTCCGCACCAAGCAGCATCACAGGCTCATACATTCTCAATGCTTCTGGTGCCACTAACTGTGCACCTCAACTCAACGCCATGTGGCTATCGGCCCTTGCTGACCGCTACCTCTGGCCTACACTGCGGTCATCAGGGCTCACAATTAAAATTAAGTCTTGATTCATTAATTACAGAGTCCAGTAGGCAAGTAACTATCACAGGCCTAAAACCTACATAATATCCTTTTAGTATCCTTGCTTCAAGAACTTTTTTTATAGAAGTTATAGCTTTAGTACAATCACCAAATTCATCTTCAAGTGCAAACGAACACTCATTATCAGTCTACACTGCGGGCAGCAGAGCTCGCAATTCGAATTCTGGACACGTGGTGCCACTAACCCTGTTCAACACAAGCCACGACATGTGGTGCCACTAACCCTGTTCAACACAAGCCGGCGACACGTGGTGCCATTAACACTGTTCAACACAAGCTGATCCCACATGTGGAACTGTGTCCTGAGTCCTGAATAGCAGTGACCCCAAGTCCGTGGCAGCGACCACAGCACCAGACTCCCTTCGATCAGTTAGGCATATTTCCATATGCAAGGCCAGCGACACGTGGTGCCACTAACCCTGTACAACACAAGGCGCGTCACGTGGTGCCACTAACCCTGTTCAATACAAGCCGATCCCACATGTGGAACTGTGTCCTGAGTCCTGAATGGCAGTGACCCCAACTTCGTGGCAGCGACCACAGCACCAGACTTCCTTCAGTTTTATTTGTTGTTGTTTTGTTTAAATAAAATGTTTTATATGTAAATCTATACATGACTAAGATTCTTGTTTGTCCAACCGCACAGGGACAATTCCGGGCCCAAGAATGTTGTTGGGGGTATGTTGGTAATGTGGGAAGAGGGTGCGTTACCTGCTGATGTGGGGAGAGGCAGGGTGAAAGGGGTATCTCTCACAGAAAGAACTCCGGTATCTTTTCAGAAATGCCTCGGACAGATGCCAGCTGACGGACTGAATCACAAAATGGCTTTTCAATGCTTATGTAGTGTGACTTATGAACATGTTCGCACCCAGGCTCGCAGAGGGACAACTGCGGTCCGTCCACTCAACTCACAGACGCAGTACTATGAGCCGTCCGCTCCCAAAGGAACAGCAGCGTTGTAGCTCGCAGAGGTACAGGCACAGCAGCGTACTAGCTCGCAAAGGTAGACAGCTGCGAGCCGACGGACTGGCTTCTAACGGCATAGCTGCGAAGTGGTGATGTTGGGCAGAGGGAGCGTGAAAGGGTTATCTCGCACAGACAGAGCTCCGCTATATTAAATTGCCCCCGGGACGTTTCTTTTATATTTTCTCTCGATGCCAGAAAGCGCGCTTTCTGGACCAAGACCTTTCTCCCTACCAAATTTGGCGTAATTCTGTTCAGCAGTTTGACCTGTAGCCTTGTCTAAAGTTTCCTATGGAAAATCCATTGAGAAAACACGTTTTCACACTCCCCACATAGCTACCTGTCGCAGGCGTACTCGCTGTTGGTGTGCAGGTCAGTGGTCTAGTTGTCAACATGTCACGGCCACTCCCTGAGGGCAGGTTTCCACACACACCACACCCATCCGGCACATGCGTCACAGGCCATGTGACCACACAAATATAATGGATCGACAACATCACATCCTTTGCCGGTGGTGACTGGATGGCGGACGCTCCACGGGTCTCAATTATAAAGAGTCCATAAAAAGTTGCGCAGAGGGTTAGTCACACCCTGAGCTGTATGGCCGTCAGGGGCCTACTACCACGTGGCGCGGACTTGAGTTGCACAGGGTTAGTGCCACCCAAAGCTGATGTGGCCGTCAGGGGCCTACCACCACGTGGAGCGGACTTGAGTTGCACAGGGTTAGTGCCACCCGAAGATGATGTGGCCGTCAGGGGCCTACTACCACGTGGCGCGGACTTGAGTTGCACATGGTTAGTGCCACCCGAAGCTGATGTGACCATCAGGGGCCTACCACCACGTGGCGCGGACTTGAGTTGCACAGGGTTAGTTGCACCCTAAGTTGTATGGCCATCAGCGGCCTACCACCACGTGGCGCTGACTTGCATTGCACAGGGTTAGCGGCACCAAAAGCTGATGTGGTCTCTGCCATTGATGACTCAGGACTCAGCGACATGTGTGGGATCTGCTGGGCCGCGGAGCGGGTCCACATAATGTGCACCAAGCCATGGTGGCGGGACTGGGCCCTGGAGCTTTCACGGGCACGTGGAGTGCCCACTGGTAGACACTCCGGTGGCAGCAGGTAATTATTTGGTCATGGATGCGCAGGGGCGGCAGTGTCTCTCTCTCTCTCTCTCTCTCTCTCTCTCTCACTTCCCTCTCTTCACTCTCTCTCTCACTCTCTTCCTTCCTTTCCTTCTATCTCTCTCACTCTCTCTCCCTTCTCCCTTTCTCACTCAATTTCTTTCTTTCCTTCCCTCTCTTTTTCTCTCTGGCTTTTTTTTCCTTCTCTCTTTCTCTGTGTCTCACTCCTTTGATATGCGCATTACACACGTCCTTATTTTGTGCTTTATTTTCCAGGCTGTGTCGTCGACATTCATGGACCCGACAGGAGTCTTCCGCCTTGTTGTTTTGTGTTAAGTTTGTTAAATTTAGTTTATCCTCTATATGTACGTAAACGGAAAAATAAAGTTTGAAAAAAAAATGTCAATAAAGTTTTGGGTTGTTACTTAAGTGCTGTGTGACTCTTTCTCATTCTTATTACTGTTATTTGGTGGTGTCCACCACCGTGTTACATTTTGGGGCAGTTATCGCGGGAATACTGGTGATGTCTGCAGTTTGCACCAGCTTCTGAATAGTGTGTTACATTTATCTCAACTTTAGTTGCATTAAAGTGCTGATAATGAGATGCAGAGTAGGCGTTCCCGTGCAAAAACACACGAGGTGCACCCTTGCGATTTATTCTAAATACTAAAATCCTGTATTGAATTGCACTGTGGTAGTGGGTGCATTTACAGTGTACACACAAAATCAATGAAGAAATCTCATTGTATTTATATTGATTGGGAATAGTGGGTCAGGTGCTGAATCTTGACGGGATACACTGCCCAGTTCGTTTATTTTTCTGTACACGAAAAAACCACATCACAACTTTCACAACGACAGGCAAAAACTGCGATGCGAAACAAATTCCGGCGATAAGCCACGTTAGCACCAGGGATTTTACACCTGCTTTCTGCTGGTGTTAAGCAGGACGACTACCTGCAGCATGAAAGGGAACACAGCCAAGAGCCACACCGGAACACCCACAGGTGCCATAGAGCCAATGAGCATGATACACGGATACCCATGAGGGCCACAACACTCATCGCAACAATCCCAGGACCGCCAACACCCCCCGAACCCGCATCTGAGCAAGTGTGTCCGTGTGGTCATTGTGTTAGCATGATGGGCACGGGCCCTGCAACATCACAGTGTGCTGTCTTCAGCGGACGTTACCATGTCACCTCAGCGTTGGCAGTGAGCCTGGACATGTAGCTACGCACGCATCCTCCTGCATGCACAAGCGGCGTGTGCTGGTCCGGCGTACACAGGGCAGTGCAGGGGTGTGCCTATCCGGCAAGGGGAACGGGGTGTCTCGGACATGTCTGTGTGCAAGAAGTGCGGTAAGTGTGTCTCTGTGTTCTGGTGTGGCCGACACAAGGGCCGCACCAGTCGATGTTGTAAAGTGGCATGCACCACCTCCAAACGGCAGTGTCACGGTGTGATTGGAATGCCGCAGGACATGCGCGAATAGGCATTACAATGGTGTGCCGTAGGAGTGCACGGGATACAACAGCGCAGCGCACAAAAGTGTGGGGGCTCATGGGAGGGAGGAGCAGCTGTTTGGCAACGTAACACACAGTGAACCCGCCCATGTGCCACGTGCTGGGCATCTCATCCATGATGACCAGGGTCGCAGACATCCCACAACACCCACGACGGGCCTTTGTACACATCCTGTATGAATGCAGCTGGTGAAGTTACTGTAGGGATGAAAGGTTCTTTGTCTGAGCTATCTTGCGCTAACACATCTGCTGCTCCGAGAAGGAACTTGCAATTGGCCAGCCCCCCTGACAGATACGATAATATTTGCATCCGTCTCCCACACTACGCACTGCCCGATTTGAGAACAACAAGTACACATCCCACACTCAAAAGTCCTTCGTCCTAGTTAGCGTGCGTGAAATGGCCTTCACACGTACTCCCACCACACCCCTGTCCTGCACACATTGCACACAGACCCGGCTCATTGCACCAAGCTGTGCCATTTCATCCACAAGACTGGCACACGGGAAGCCAGTGCAGCTACAAGCAGAGCCACTGATGCAATGGCAGGGCATCCCGAACACATGGTCGACTCTATTCACGTCCACCTATACCTTGCACGTCTGCTGCATGTCCTGGGTGCACTGCCTTTGCAGTGCTGTGGATCACTTACCGGCTGAGCTTCCGCATTGCGGACGTCACCTGCGTTCAACCTGTATTGCAATGTCGCACGTGCCTATCCGAGTGGTGCATGGACATGTGCCTCTCCAACGTGTGCGTAGCTGACATGGATTACGACGGGTGTGTGCGCCCCTTGTTGGCCCATGACCAGGAGTGTCATGGTGATGCCCGTTTATGGCATGCATGGATGTTAATGTAAAGGTAGCGAGTGCACTCCTTCCCTTAATAAGTAGTGTAATATTTGCTTTGACTGCCGAATAAGCGTGCATAACAGCGCTGCGAACGTCCCAACACAGCATGTCAATGATACTGCCAAGAGGGCGACAATTGCGCCCCCAGCTGCTGCACTGCTGAAATGAGGAGACTTTCCTCTTAAAGTGAACCACATTTGCCAGTGTTAACCAAAGTAATCCATAGTAATCCATTGATTTATACAAAATGAATAATCCATGTGTTCCATGCTAATACAATCACTCCAGAGACAGTCCGGTTAAACTGGAATATTTTATTCCGCATTTTCAAATGCCATATGCTGCACAAAGCTTAAACATAGACACGTGCTGTCAACCTTCCTTCGACCCGGCACAGTAAAAAACCCAATGCATTTTGAACTTTTTAAGTTCTTCGATGGATGTTTGGCATGCATGTTGGGATCTGGGTCTGGGAGATTGCACGTGTCGTAGTATGCAGTGAGCAAATTGACCCACTTCCCGATTCTGCTTTGGTGCACATTGGGTACAGTGGTTGGAGTCAGCACATCTGTCCCAGTCAGCTGATGGATTACGTCGACGACATGTCAAATATTGTGGCTAACCATCACTCATTAGAGATAGTGGCTTACGCAGCTGCACTCGTGTTCATGGACGAGTGACAAGGTACCTGCAACCACGACTCGACGTGCCACATTGCACGTGTCCCGCCGCATCATTGCACGTTGTGCATCTGGTCACATGTCCCAAGACGACAGTGGACATGGCTGCATTGGTGTCGACTCATGTCCAAGGCGCGGACAACCAACGCTGCTTGACACTGACATGTGTTGGTGATGGACTACCCCGAGGTGAACATGGACGTTTTCCTATGTTCCTTATTCAGGCATGCTGCTGCATTTGTCTGCATATCGTGGCACTACTCTTGGCCGTACTGACATGCACTTTTTTTTATATTTTCACTTGTCTCCAAATGTGTTGTGTCTTCATTTGTATGCCAATGTGTGTGTCACGGACTCTCTGGCTGCCTGCCATACGTGAATTGCTACCCCATCCGGACTGTGGGTTTGTACTTATGCGTTCTCATGTGCCTCTTTCGTACTGACGCTTTTGGATGTTTATCCACCACAGGCGAGTGCATTTGTGTCCTGTGTTAGATTGTGCGAATGTCTGTGTTTGGACAACATTGTGTTGGATGTTGGTGTGCTCTGCTTCCTATTTGTGTGTGCTGCATTCTGTGTGAGATGTCCCTTCATGTGAGGTATTGTTCACCCTTCTCCCTTTCAGGCAGTGTGGTTTTCACTTCTGTGCTCGTTCAGTGGTGTGATGTTGGCGGGTTGTGTGACTTGTGCTCCTTGTTGGTGTGTTTCATTTTAGCCATGGTTTGTCTGTAGTTGTGCTGTACTTAATTGTGCATGTGTGCCATTGTGCCCATCTCCCCCCGTCCCCCCACTCCCTGCTTGTTCCTCTTCCTGGTGCTGTTGTGTCTGTATTTTTGTTACTCCACACATAAATACATGTAAAGAACAACTTAGAATAGTTCCTTGATTCTTTTAGATTGCAAAACATCTCTCTATTGGTTATTTTTGAATTTTCCATATAAACAGTTTTTTTAATATTCAAGGACACATAGAAGTCAGAAGTGCAACGTATTCTATCAACACACTTTCTAGAACATTCTACAACACGTGCAAGTTAAAAGTTCATCAATTTTTTTAAACCTAACGATATTTTTTTGCAACATTTTCTCGAACATTTAACGGCACGTGCAGGTTAAAAGTTCACGATTGTTTTAAGTTCGAACAGTGCATTCCAAATGCAAGTAGCAGGTGTGGTTGAGTTTACCAAATTTTATCCTATCATATGTACTCCACATTTAAACTGCTTTTTCTTAACCAATCACAAAGATGCTTTTCCACAAAACGAATGTGCACCCTACTTTTAAAAAACAATGCTTTTCATCTCCCAATCAGTTATTGGTTTGAATGAGAAAAAAAAGTAGTTCCCCACCTTTAAACATATCTCTTATTCTACGAACGGACTGCATGAGCTACAGACATCTATCCATACTTCCCAGCCATACCTTCAAAATGCTAGTGTGGATCGTAGGACATAGCTATGTTTTCTGGTGCAAGAGGTATGCAGAACAGAGACGTATTGACTTAGACCGAGGTTTACAAAATGTGGACATTAAATGGTTTGGACAGAGAGGATTGAAGTGGCACCAATTGTTGCCTTTGGTTAAAACCTGTTTGCATCTCCAACACCCTGACCTCATGATTGTGCACTGTGGTGGAAACGACCTAAGCACATTGACTGGTTTAGGTTTGGAAATGCTAATGAAAGACACCTTTCGACAATTGATGTTGCTTTTGCCACAAACTGTCTTTGCATATTCCAATACATGCCAAAGACAGAAGTGGAAATGGTCAAACCAATTTTGTCCTCAGATTGAAAAATCTAGGAAGAATGTCAACAAAGCTGTGTCTGCATACCTCAGAGACCATAGAATGGGGTCGATCTACAACAACAACATACGTTTTGATATGGCTGATATCTACAGAAGTGATGGAGTACACTTCACAGATCAGGGAAATCGAGTTTTTCTGAATAACCTGAAGCTGTGCATCCGCACTTATATGTAGCTCCAACTAATAAACACAAGGGCTCTTTTTAGAGCCGCCTTATATTCCCAATATCGGTTCGCAGTGTGACAGCTGCGATCCGGCTAGCACAGGGAGACCTGCGGGCCGTCGGGCAGGCTCGCAGAGGGAGAGCTGCGGCCTGTCGGCTCGGCTCGCACAGGGAGAGCTACGGGCCGTCGGCTCGCAAACGCACACCAGCGTGCTGGCTCGCAGAGGGAGAGCTCGGGTCTAATTCGCAAGGGGACACCAACGGGCCAACGGCCCTGCTAGCAGAGACACACCTATCACCTAACGGACTGGCTCGCACATGTACAGCTAGGGACACGACGGCTCGCAGACGCAGACCTGCGAACTGACGGACTGGTACTGTTTTATGCTTTAGGGTAGTACAGTGGTGTTTGTGTACTGTAGGGGGTTCGTGCTGGAGGTAGCGTTTTAGGGTTTAAGGTAGTGCAGTGGTGTTTAGGTAGTGTATGAATTGTGCTGGAGGTAGTGTTTTAGAGTTTACGACAATGCAGTAATGTTTGGGTAGTGTAAGGGGTCATGGTGGGAGTACTGTTTTGGGGTTTAGGGTAGTGCAGTGGTGTTTGTGTAGTGTAGGAGGTCATGCTGGGAGTAGTGTTTTAGGGTTTACGGCAGTGCAGTGGTGTTTGGGTAGTATAGGGGGTCATGCTGGGAGTTGTGTTTTAGGGTTTACGACAATGCAGTGGTGTTTGGGTAGTGTAGGGGGTTGTGCTAGGGATAGTATTTTAGGGTTTAGGGTAGGGAAGTGGTGTTTGGGTAGGGGGTCGTGCTGGGGGTAGATTTAGGGTTTAGGGTAGTGCAGTGGTGTTTGGGTAGTATAGGGGATCGTGCTGGGGGTAGTGTTTTAGAGTTTACGACAGTGCAGTGGTGTTTGGGTGGTCTTTGGGTAGTGTAGGGGATCGTACCGACAGACTGACTCACAGTGCTCCGAGCCGACGGACGGCCTTCTAAAGGCATAGCCGCGACCTGGTGATATGAAGAGAGGCAGAGTGAAAGGCATATCTCACACAGACACAGATGGCAGTGTTGCCTCACAGAGGTAAAACTACGAACCCGATGGCTTCTACACGGAGAGATGCGAGCTGACGGAGTAAATCACAAAATGGCTGGCAACACTTCCTGGTTTCAACCATTCACAGCCAATAAGCTGCAAGCTGCAAGCTGGTGCTTGTAACCCCTCAGCCAATCACATGTCAGAATTCTCAAATATCGATATCAGTAAAATTTGATATTTCTCAAAAACTACTGAACGGATTTACACCATTTAAACAAAAGCGTGCTTTCTGGACCATCACCTTTCTCCCTGCCAATTAATTCCGTTCAGCAGTTTCACCTGTAGTCTTCTGTAAAGTTTTGTATGGAAATTGCATGCAGAAAACACGTTTTAGGACCCTCTTTTTCTCAGCCCCTCCTACACCATTCACCCCCAAACTTTCAATATAAGAGCTAATCAAAAAAGACAAACTTTTTCGATAATTTCATAAAGATTCGTCAAACGATGCCAAGGTTACAAGCACATAGAAGGCTCCAGAAGGGGGGCCGCGCAACCCCCTCCGAACATGAGTGAAGCCCCGGGGCTGTGCGGACCCCAGCGCACCCCTGCAACCCCTGCGAGCCCCTGAAATTATTTTTTAAGACATACCCCCAGAACCTAGCCCACCCAAGGGCCTCATTAAAATGAAACGCGAGAACCCGCGACCCCAGCGCGAATTTTTGCCGATTTTTTATTATTATTTTTTTTATTATTTTTTGGGCCCTGGGGGTCCTTCTGGGACCCCTTGAGCATGCCTAGGGGGTCAGGGTTTTACTATCCTGCCCCCTTCTCTTGTTTTATACCATTGTTTCTCCGTTTTCGGGTGACTCGCTTCTACCGAGCCACAAGATGGCTGCCAACACTTCCTGGTTTGGACTACTAGCAGCCAATCACAGTGAAGCTCGCGCACGCGACTTAGGCTCCGCCCAGATATCGAAACTTTTATTTTTCTAATTTCTCAGCAACTACTGATCGGATTTACACCATTTTTAAAAACGTCGCTTTCCGACCCAAGCACTACCTTTCTGCCAAATTTGGAGTAATTCCGTTCAGTAGTTTTGGCTGTAGCCTTGCACAAAGTTTCCTATGGGAAATTAGTTTTTTGACTCTTATTTTTTGAATTTCTCAAAAACTACTGAACGGATTTACACCATTTAAAAAAAAGGTCGCTTTCTGAACCAAGCTCTACCTTTTTGCCAAATTTGGGGTAATTCCGTTCAAAGCAGTTCGGGCTGTAGCTCGTCGCAAAATTTCCTATGGAAATTAACATGGAGAAAACGAGTTTTGGAACCCCCCTGTTTTCTCAGCCCCCGCTTGACGAATCACCCCCAAACTTTCAGGATAGGAGCTGACCTGGATAGACTTTTTTTTGGACAATTTCAGGAAGATTCATCAAACAACGCCAAAGTTATTAGCAAATCAAAAAATGCTTTTCCTATGGAAACTAGGTTCTAACTATAACTACCTACTGGCGACCGCCAGTAGGTAATATATATATATATATACATATATGAAAAGGAAAGTCCTGTCCGTAATCATGGCTGCCGGGACTCTCGTTGCATTGCCAGTGATCAAGGGCTAGGTTGCCCGAAACGCGTATGGCGCTTTTTCTGATGGTGTGAGCACGATTCTGCTGCAGCCCGCAATAAAGAAGGTGAAGTCTTCCATGTGTGCAGGCGTTCTCATAAAGGTGAAACTTTGGGTGAAATTGATTTGCGGCGTGCCTCGTCGCGAGAACGCCCCGCCGCACAAACAGCGGACCTACAGCGCCTGAATATTCGAGTGCTGTGTGGACATGGAAGTCCGATATTGTGGGACTTTGAGATGGCAGCTGAGTCGATGGCTTTTCCTGAAAGTTAACCCACTTGGGTAAGACATTTTATGCAAACAGACTTGGCAGCACCCGCTGTGGCGACATGAATGGAACTACCACTACCATAAGGCATTGGGGCTTGACAGCCCACTGGGGCGGGTCCAAGTGGTATATAATCATGGCTGCCGGGACTCTCGTTGCATTGCCAGTGATCAAGGGCTAGGTTGCCCGAAACGCGTATGGCGCTTTTTCTGATGGTGTGAGCACGATTCTGCTGCAGCCCGCAATAAAGAAGGTGAAGTCTTCCATGTGTGCAGGCGTTCTCATAAAGGTGAAACTTTGGGTGAAATTGATTTGCGGCGTGCCTCGTCGCGAGAACGCCCGCCGCACAAACAGCAGACCTACAGCGCCTGAATGTTCGAGTGCTGTGTGGACATGGAAGTCCGATATTGTGGGACTTTGAGATGGCAGCTGAGTCGATGGCTTTTCCTGAAAGTTAACCCACTTGGGTAAGACATTTTATGCAAACAGACTTGGCAGCACCCACTGTGGCGACATGAATGGAACTACCACTACCATAAGGCATTGGGGCTTGACAGCCCACTGGGGCGGGTCCAAGTGGTATATAATCATGGCTGCCGGGACTCTCGTTGCATTGCCAGTGATCAAGGGCTAGGTTGCCCGAAACGCATATGGCGCTTTTTCTGATGGTGTGAGCACGATTCTGCTGCAGCCTGCAATAAAGAAGGTGAAGTCTTCCATGTGTGCAGGCGTTCTCGTAAAGGTGAAACTTTGGGTGAAATTGATTTGCGGCGTGCCTCGTCGTGAGAACGCCCCGCCGCACAAACAGCGGACCTACAGCACCTGAATGTTCGAGTGCTGTGTGGACATGGAAGTCCGATATTGTGGGACTTTGAGATGGCAGCTGAGTCGATGGCTTTTCCTGAAAGTTAACCCACGTGGGTAAGACATTTTATGGAAACAGACTTGGCAGCACCCACTGTGGCGACATGAATGGAACTACCACTACCATAAGGCATTGGGGCTTGACAGCCCACTGGGGCGGGTCCAAGTGGTATATAATCATGGCTGCCAGGACTCTCGTTGCATTGCCAGTGATCAAGGGCTAGGTTGCCCGAAACGCGTATGGCGCTTTTTCTGATGGTGTGAGCACGATTCTGCTGCAGCCCGCAATAAAGAAGGTGAAGTCTTCCATGTGTGCAGGCGTTCTCATAAAGGTGAAACTTTGGGTGAAATTGATTTGCGGCGTGCCTCGTCGCGAGAACGCCCCGCCGCACAAACAGCGGACCTACAGCGCCTGAATGTTCGAGTGCTGTCTGGACATGGAAGTCCGATATTGTGGGACTTTGAGATGGCAGCTGAGTCGATGGCTTTTCCTGAAAGTTAACCCACTTGGGTAAGACATTTTATGCAAACAGACTTGGCAGCACCCACTGTGGCGACATGAATGGAACTACCACTACCATAAGGCATTGGGGCTTGACAGCCCACTGGGGCGGGTCCAAGTGGTATATAATCATGGCTGCCGGGACTCTCGTTGCATTGCCAGTGATCAAGGGCTAGGTTGCCCGAAACGCGTATGGTGCTTTTTCTGATGGTGTGAGCACGATTCTGCTGCAGCCCGCAATAGAGAAGGTGAAGTCTTCCATGTGTGCAGGCGTTCTCATAAAGGTGAAACTTTGGGTGAAATATATATATATATATATATTTATATATATATATGTATATATATATATATATATATATATATATTAAATATATTTCCTCTGTTCACCCAGAATGCCGCTCACAGATGTGACTGATGGCGCTACCTCGCAGGGGCGCTTCCGCGTAATTAGGTAAACCAAATCCTTGACAGGAAAAGGATGTAGCACACTCCGGAGTCCATAACATTTTTTATTTTCATTTTTATTCCACCATAGCTAACAAAAGATTTTGGCCATCACGCCCTTTGTCAATGTCAGCATTGCTCCTGGCTGGTTTGTTTTTATTGAAAACCGCACCACCTATCGCGAACGTCATAATAGATGGACTACATCCATTAAGTGAAAGCAGATTAGGCAGGCCAGTTCGGCCATCTTAGAACAGTCGCAGGTCCGCATTGCATGGTATTATAACACATTGTGTTATAATACCATGCTATGTGGCAGAACTGGTATGCCTATTTGCCTTCACTTAATAGATGTAGTCAGTTTATTATGACTTTGATGATAGGTGGTGGGGTTTTCAATAAAATGAAACCAGCCGGGAGCAATACTGACATTGACAAAAGCTGTGATGACCGAAACACGTATGTTAGATATGGTGCAATAAAAATAGAAATACAATTTTTATGGACTTTGGACTGCGCTACATTGTTTTCCTGTCAAGGATTTGGTTTTGATTTGCATATATATATATATATATATATATGCAATTCTCCTTTACAATATTATTGCAGCGTTTTTCTGAGCAATCAGCAAAAAATAAACATGCCCGACTTAGACAAGCAGGTTTTCTAATGTCTGGGGTGTGTGAACAGCATCAAGGCAGAGAGACTCCAGAAGGCGCATATGGTTAAGGCCAACTCGACAAGCATTTACGCACATGCGACCTTCGTAGTCATTCAAGAAATGGGGAGTGGCTCAACTCTTCCGTTCACATGCCTCAGATAGTGCGCAGAAGGCTCTCAGCCCAGAGGATGCATCACCTTCTGCCTCAAAAAGGTACAGTAAGTGAGATTGTGTCGCTCATCACCATAAATAGTTTAACGTAAATAAGACAACCGTTTAAGCAATGAGGCAGTAAATACAATGTATTCATAGGAAAGTCACACCGTACAAGATGAACTTCACCTCATGAAAGCCTCTCCCAACTGCCAAGAACATTCCCTCCTAAACATTTTATTCAGGTCATAACCAAGGATTGCAGGTGGGTTCATGGTCATAGAAGAAGGATGGAAGGGGAAGGATATTACAAGCAATATGTATATATTGAGATACCCCAACCATGTTTGAAATAAAATGGCTTTCTCTCATAATTGTTTCATAGAGGCTATGGAAAGTGCTCCAGAAGTTGAAATGAGAGCACATTTTATCTAAGTTCACACTATCTTACTCAGCCATGATAAAACAAAGTATGACATTCTAAAACATCTAATTCCAACAGCAGCAGCCTGTCAGTTGATTCCAGAGTGTTCTAGTACTGCTATCCACAGTGTTCTGATGAACAACTAAAGCGCTAACATTCTGTATTTATGACAAAACTGTGGCACAAATGAGCCATCTTGATGGAAACAAAGCTGAAAAGCATTAAGCATTTCCTTTAGAAATAACAAAATGAGAGGGATCATTTTTGTTTTGTAGAAATTATGGTTAGTGCTCCAGAAAGCTAAAATAAGAACACATTTTCTATGAGTTATCAAATATCTTTCTGATTCATGCCAGTAAAATATACTGACATGCAGACTGAAACATGTGCTTTCAACACCAGCAGCAGTTGGTCAGGTAACTCCCTTGTGATTAGCTGCAATTCTACCAAACATTTCTAATGACCAACTCGAGTGCCAATATTCGGTATTTATGACAAAAGCTTGGCCACCAGAATGTCATCTTGATGGAATTAAACCTGTAAAACTGAATGCATTTTCTACAGAGGAGGAAATTAAATGAGTAAATGAATAAATTAGGGGGCATATTAGCAAGACCCACGTTAAAATTATCGCCGTTTTAGCGGCAGGAAACTGCCGCTAAAGCGGCGATAATGAGCTTGCTAATATGCGTTATGGAATTCAATAGAAGCCCAGGTTAGATGTGCAGGACATCTAACCTGGGCTTCTATTGAATTCCATAACGCATATTAGCAAGCCCATTATCGCCGTTATAGCGGCAGTTTCCTGCCGCTAAAACGGCGATAATTTTGACGTGGGTCTTGCTAATATGCCCCTAGGTTTTTTGTCATTAAAATTGTAATTAGTGCTCTAGAAATAAAGTTCTCAAATACCTTAACACTCATCACATTTTAAATGATATCATTAATTATATCAATGATGGCATCTCAAATGACATAACTACTGAATATATATATATCTTCACTGAAAAAACCACAGGTTTCAGGGGCATTATAGTTAGGAATTAGCATTTAAAAAATCTTAAATATTCACTGAAAAAACACAGGATTCAGGGACGTTATAGTTAGGCTGACATTTCACTTGTACAAAACCAGAGAAATTCAGCCATAATAGTTAGCTGAGCTAACTATACCTCACGCCCCCATAATGCACTGCTGATGCCGTCACATATGACATCACCGATGACATCATCCACTTAATATCTGATGCACCTCCTCATACCATAATAGAGAGCTCAGCTAACTATAACGGAAGAATTTCTCTGGTTTTGTATGAGTGAAATGTCAGCCTAACTATAATGTCCCTGAAACCTGTGGTTTTTTCAGTGAATATCTCAGGTTTTTTAAATGCTAATTCCTAACTATAACGTCCCTGAAACCTCTGTTTTTTTCAGTGAATTTCTAAGGTTTTTTAAATACAAATTTCTAACTACAACGTCCCTGAAACCTGTGGTTTTTTCAGTGAATTTCCAAGTTTTTTTAAATACAAATTTCTAACTATAACGTCCCTGAAACCTGTGTTTTTTTCAGTGAGTTTTTAAGGTTTTTTAAATGCTAATTTCTAACTATAACATCCCTGAAACCTTTAAAATTTTCAGTGAATTTCTAAGGTTTTTAAATGCTAATTTCTAACTATGCCTACATAGGTAGGACATGTGCAGAAAGAGGAAGAAAGGCACAAAAAGAAGCACGAGAGGTGTAGAAAGAGGAAGAAAGGTGCATAAAGAAGCAAGAGAAGTGCAGAAAGAAGCAACAGAGGTGCAGAAAGAGGCCTATTTCGACTGTACTTTTCCACAGACTCATACAAAGTAGCCTAATCACTAATCCTTCTCCCAAGAAGTCTTAAAGCTCACTTTTCTCTTGAAGGACCACTATTCATCTACTACTCAGAATGTTAGGCCTACCAAATGAAAACAGCAATCCTAACCATATCACTGTTGTAAGTCTCACCAAGTTTGTGAAGGTATGCATGCATGTGTCTGCGCTTTTACCTAGTGACATGTTACATACAAATAAACATAAAAAAAATTGAATACCTGTGTTTCATACAGCATACTCTGTAAATTTGTGTACAAAAAGGTGTATGGATTTCTTTCTGCTCCTAATACAGGGCACAGGGGTATTCAATAGTATATTTGAAGGGATCTATAACACCTACATACATAATAAATGTCTGCCTGTGCAACCGAATGACAGAGCAGAAATGAGAAGATTTGACCACCTATAGGAGAAGCTAGCCACTTTTTAAGCTACCATCGTCAGATGCATAACACATGTGAGAATACATGTACAAGTAGACATATACCTCAGTAACAAGATCATGCAGACTTTTAAACTTGACAGCTTGCAATTCCAATTTGAGTACAGAAAGAGGCAAAACAAGTACAGAAAGAGGCAAAAGAAGTGCAAATAAAACAAGAGAGGTGCAGAAAGAGTAAGAAATGTGCAGAAAGAGGCAAGAGAAGTACAGAAATAGGCAAGAGAGGTGCAGAAAGAGGGAAGAGGGGTACAGATAGAAGCAAGAGAGGTACAGAAAGAAGCAAGACAAGTGCAGAAAGAAGCAACAGAGAAGCAGAAAGAGGCAAGAGAAGTGCAGAAAGAGGCAAGAAAAGTGCAGAAAGAAGCAACATAGGTGCAGAAAGAGGCAAGAGAAGTGCAGAAATAGGAAAGAGAGGTGCAGAAAGAGTCAGGAGAGTCACAGAAAGAGGCAACAGAGGTGCAGAAAGAAGCAGGAGAACTGCAGAAAGAGGCAAGAGAAGTGCAGAAAGAGGCTAGAGAGGTGGGGAAAGAGGCAAGAGAGGTACAGAAAGAGGGATTAGGGGTGAAGAAATTGGGAAGAGGGATGCAGAAAGAGGTAAGGGGGGTGCAGAAAGAACCAACAGAGGTGAAGAAAGAGACACGAGAGGTGCATAAACAGGCAAGAGAGGTGCAGAAAGAAGGAACAGGGGTACAGAAAGAGGCAAGAGGGGTGCAGAAAGAGGAAAGAGGGGTGCAAAAAGGGGCAAGAGGGGTACAGATAGAAGCAACAGAAGTGCAGAAAGAACCAACAGAGGTGCAGAAAGAGGGAGGAGGGGTGCAGAAAGAGTCAAGAAATGTGCAGAGAGAAGCTACAGAGGTGCAGAAAGAGGCAAGAAAAGTGCAGAAAGAGGCAAGAGAGGTGCAAAAAGAGGCAAGAGAGGTGCAGAAAGAGGGAAGAGGGGTACAGAAAGACGCAAGAGGGGTGCAGAAAGAAGCAAGAGAGGTGCCGAAAGAGGGAAGAGAAGTGGAAAAAGAGGAAGAAAGGTGCAGAAAGAGGCAAGAGAGGTACAGAAAGAAGCAAGAGAACTGCGGAAAGAGGAAGAAAAGTGCAGATAGAAGCAAGAGAAGTACAGAAAGATGCAAGAGAGGCGCAGAAAGAGGCAAGAGGTACAGAAAGAGAGAAGAGGGGTGCTGAAAGAGGCAACAGGGGTGCAGAAAGAAGCAAGGAAGGTGCAGAAAAAAGCAAGAAAAGTGCAGAAAGAGGCAAGAGAAGTGCAGAAAAAGCAAGAGGGGTGCAGAAAGAAGCAAGAGGGGTACAAAAAGAGGAAAGAGAAGTGCAGAAAGAAGAAGAAAGGTACAGAAAGAGGCTAGAGAGGTACAGAAAGAAATAATAGAGGTGCAGAAAGAGAAGTACTGAAAGAGGCAAGAAAAGTGCAAAAAAACAAGAGAGGTGCTTAAAGAGTGAGAAATGTGCAGAAAGAGGCAAGAAAAGTGCAGAAAGAGGCAAGAGAGGTACAAAAAGAAGAAAGAGAGGTGCAGAAAAAAGGAAGAAGGATACAGAAAGAGGCAAGAGGGGTACAGAAAGAAGCTAGAGAGCTGCAGAAAGAAGCAAGAGAACTGCAGAAAGATGCAACAGAGGTCCAGAAAGAGGCAAGAGGGGTGCAGAAAGAGGGAAGAAAATTGCAGAAAGAAGCAAGTGAGGTGCAGAAAGAGGCAAGAGAGGTGCAGAAAGAAGCAAGAGAACTGCAGAAAGAGGTAGAAAGGTGCAGAAAGAGGCAAGAGAGGTACAGAAAGAAGCAAGAGAGGTGCAGAAAGAGGAAGAAATGTGCAGAAAGAGGCAAGATAAGAACAGAAAGAAGAAACAGGGTTGCAAAAAGAGGAAATAGAAGTGCAGAAAGAGCCAAGAGAGGTGCAGAAAGAGGCAAGAGAGGTGCAGAAAGAGGCAGGAGAGATGCAGAAAGAGGCAATAGAAGGGCAGAAGGAGGGAAGAGGGGTGCAGAAAGAGGCAAGAGGAGTGCAGAAAGAAGCAAGAGAGATACAGAAAGAAAAGAGGCAAGAGAAGTGCAGAAAGAGGCAAGAGAAGTGCAGAAAGAGGAAAGAGAATAGCAAAAAGAGGCAAGAGAGATACATAAAGATGGAAGAACGGTGCAGAAAGAAGCAAGAGGGGTGCAGAAAGAGAAAGACAGGCGCAGAAAGAGGAAGAAAGGTACAGAAAGGTACAGAAAGAGGCAAGAGAGAGTACGGAAAGAGGCAAGAGAAGTGCAGAAAGAAGCAACAGAGGTGCAGAAAGAGGCAATAGAAGTGCAGAAAGAGGCAAGAGAGGTGCAGAAAGAGGCAGGAGAGGTGCAGAAAGAGGCTATAGAAGTGCAGAAAGAGGGAAGAGGGGTGCAGAAAGAGGCAAGAGGGGTGCAGAAAGAAGCAAGAGAGATACAGAAAGAAGCAAGAGAAGCACAGAAAGAAGCAACAGAGATGAAAGAGGCAACAGAAGTATAGAAAGAGGCAAGAGAGATGCACAAAGATACAAGAGAGGTGCAGAAAGAGGCAAGAGAGGTGCACAAAGATACAAGAGTGGTACAGAAAGAGGGAAGACGAGTGCAGAAAGAGGTAAGAGCGGTGTAGAAAGAAGCAAGAGAGGTGCAGAAAGAAGCAACAGAAGTGCAGAAAGAACCAACAGAGGTGCAGAAAGAGGCAAGAGGGGCACAGAAAGAAGAAAACAAGTACAGAAAGAAACAACAGAAGTGCAAAAAGAGGCAAGAGAAGTGCAGAAAGAGGCAAGAGAAGTGCAGAAAGGGGCAAGAGAGGTACAGAAAGATTGAAGAACGGTGCATAAAGAGGCAAGAGGGGTGCAGAAAGAAGCAAGAGAGGTGCAGAAAGAAGCAAGGGAAGTACAGAAAGAACCAACAGAGGTGCAGAAAGATGGAAGAATGGTGCAGAAAGAGACAAGAGGGGTGCCGAAAGAAGCAAGAGAGGTGCAGAAAGAAGCAAGAGGAGTGCAGAAAGAACCAACAGAGGTGCTGACAGAGGCAAGAGGGGTGCAGACAGAGGGAAGAAAAGTGCAGAAAGAAGCCAGAGAGGTACAGAAAGAGGCAACAGAGGTGCAGAAAAAAGTAGGAGAACTGCAGAAAGAGCAGGAAAGGTACAGAAAGAGGAAAGAGAGGTGCAAAAAGAAGCAACAGAGGTGCAGAAAGAAGAAGAAAGGTGTGGAAAGAAGCAAGAGAACTGAATGAAGAGGCAGGAGAGGTACAGAAAGAAGCAAGTGAGGTGCAGAAGAGGCACGAGAAATGCCTAAAGAAGCAAGAGAACTGCAGAAAGAAGAAGAAATGTGCGGAAAGAGGAAGAAAGGTAGAGAAAGAAGCAAGAGAAGTGCAGAAAGAGGCAAAGTAGGTGCAGAGAGAGGCAAGAGGGGTGCAGAAATAGGCAAGAGAGGCACAGAAAGAGGAAGAAAGGTGCAGAAAGAGGCAAGAGAAGTTCAAAAAGAGGCAAGAGAGGTGTATAAGGAGGCAAGAGAGGTGCAAAAAGAGGGAATAGGGGTATAGGAAGAGGGGTGCAGAACGAGGAAAGGGAAGTGCAGAAGGAAGCAAGAGATGTGCAGAAAGAAGCAAGAGAAGTGCAGAAAGAACCAACAGAGGTGCAGAACGAGGCAAGAGGGGTGCAGAAAGAGGCAAGAGAAGTGCAGAAAGAAGCAAGGGAGATGCAGAAACAAGTAAGAGGGCTGCAGAAAGAGGGTACAGGGGTGCAGAAAGAGGCAAGAGAGTTACAGAAAGAGGGAAGAGGGGTGCAGAAAGAGGCACGAGGGATGCAGAAAGAAGCAGGAGAGGTGCAGAAAAAAGCAGAGAAGTGCAGAAAGAACCAACTGAGGTGCAGAAAGAGGCAAGAAGGGTGCAGAAAGAGGCAAGAGAAGTGCATAAAGAAGCCCCAGAGATGCAGAAAGAGGCAAGAGAACTGCAGAAAGAGGCAAGAGAGGTGCATAAAGTGGCATGACAAGTTCAGATTAGGCAAGAGAGGTACAGAAACTGGCAACAGAGGTGCCGAAAGAGGGAAGAGGGGTGCAGAAAGAGGGAAGAGGGGTGCAGGAAGAAGCAAGAGAGGTACAGAAAGAAGCAGAAGAGCAGAGAGAAGCAACAGTGGTGGAGAAAGAGGCAAGAGGGGTATATAAAGAAGCAAGAGAGGTGCAGAAAGAGAAGGGCAGAAATAGGGAAGAGGGGTGCAGAAAGAGGCAAGAGGGATGCAGAAAGAAGCAAGAGAAGTGCTGAAAGAAGCAACAGAGGTGCAGAAAGAGGCAAGGGGTGCAGAAAGAAGCAAGAGAGGTACAGAAAGAAGAAAGGGAAGTGCAGAAATAAGCAAGCGAGGTGCAGAAAGAGGCAAGAAAAGTGCAGAAAGAGGCAAGAGAGCTACAGAAAGAGGCATCAGAGGTGCAGAAAGAGGAAAGAGAGGTGGAGAAAGAAGCGAGAGAGGTGCAGAAAGAGGAAGAAAGATGGCGAAAGAGGAAGAAAGGTGTAGGAAGATGCAAGAGAAGGTCAGAAAGAAGCAAGAGAAGTGCAGAAAGAGGAAAGTGAGGTGCAGAAAGAGGCAAGATATGTGCAAGATGAGGCAAGAGAGATGCAGATAAAGGCAAAAGAGGTGCAGAAAGAGGAAGAAAGGTGCAGAAAGAGGAAGAAAGGTGCAGAAAACGGCAAGAGAGGTACATAAAGAGGCAAGAGAAGTGTAGAAAGAAGCAACAGGGTTGCAGAACGAAGCAAGAGAAGAGTAGAAAGAGGTAAGAGAGGTGCAGAAAAAGGCTAGAGAGGTACAGAAAGAGGGAAGAGTTATGCAGAAAGAGGGAAGAGTGGTTCAGAAAGAGACAAGAGGGGTGCAGAAAGAGGCAAGAGAAGTGCAGAAAGAGGGAACAGAAGTGAAGAAAGAAGCAACAGAAATGCAGAAAGAAGCAAGAGAGTTGTGGAAAGAGGGAAAAGGGGTGCAGAAATAGGCAAGAGGGGTGTAGAAAGAAGCAAGAAGTTTACAGAAAGAGGCAAGAGAAGTGCATAAAGAAGCAAGAGAACTGCCGAAAGAGGGAGACAGGTGTGGAAAGAGGAAGGAAGGTGCAGAAAGAAGCAAGAGAAGTGCAGAAAGAAGCAAGAGAAGTGCAGAAAGAGGCAAGTGAGGTGCAGAATGAGGCAAGAGAGGTACAGAAAGAAGCAGGAGAGGTACAGAAAGAGGGAAGAGGGGTGCAGAAAGAGGCAAGAAGGCTACAGAAAGAAGCAAGAGAGGTACTGAAAGAAGCAAGAGAAGTGCAGAAAGAAGCAACAGAGGTGCAGAAAGAGGCTACAGAAGTGCAGAAAGAGGTAAGAGAGGTGCACAAAGATACAAGAGAGGTGCAGAAAGAGGGAATAAGAGTGCAGAAAAAGGTAGGAGCAGTGCAGAAAGAAGCAGAAAAGAAGTGCACAAAGAAGCAACAAAGGTGCAGAAAGAAGCAAGAGAGGTACAGAAACAGGTAGAGAGGTGCAGAAAGAGGGAACAGGGGTGCAGAAAGAGGCAAGAGAGGTGCCAAAAGAGGGAAGAGGTGTGCAGAAAGAGGCAAGAGGGGTGCAGAAAGAAGCAACAGAGGTGCAGAAAGAGGCAAGAGAACTGCAGAAAGAGGCAAGAGAGGTACAGAAATAGGCAACATAGGTGGAGAAAGAGGGGTGCAGAAAGAGGCAAGAAGGGTGCAGAAAGAAGAAAGAGAGGTACAGAAAGAAGCAAGAGAAGTGCAGAAAGAAGCAACAGAGGTGCAGAAAGAGGCAAGAGGTATGCAGAAAGAAGAATGGTATGTGCAAAAAGAAGCAGGCGAGGTGCAGAAAGAGGCAGGAGAAATGCAGAAAGAGGCAAGAGAGTCGCAGAAAAAGGCAAGAGAGGTACAGAAAGAAGGAAGAAAAGTACAGAAAGAAGCAAGAGAGGTGCAGAAAGAGGCAAGAGAAGTGTAGAAAGAAGCAAGTGAGATGCAGAAAGGGACAAGAGGGGTGACGAAAGAGGCAAGAGAAGTGCAGCAAGAAGCAACAAAGGGGCAGAAAGAGGCATGAGATCTGCAGAAAGGCAAGAGAGGTACAGAAAGAGGCAAGAGAGGTGCAGAAATGGGGGTGCAGAAAGAGGCAAGAGGGGTGAAGAAAGATGAAAGAGAGGTACAGAAAGAAGCAAGAGAAGTGAAGAAAGATGCAACAGAGATGCAGAAAGAGGTTAAGAGGGGTGCAGAAATAGGCAAGAGAGATGCAGAAAGAAACAACAGAAATGCAGAAAGTTTCAAGAGAAGTGCAGAAAGAGGCAAGAGTTGTGCAGAAACTGGCAACAGAGGTGCAGAAAAAGGGAAGAGTGGTGCAGAAAGAGGAAGAGTGGTGCAGAAAGAGGGAAGAGGGGTGCAGAAAGGAAATCAGCAAGAGAGGTGCAAAAAGAAGCAAGAGAAGTGCTGAAAGAAGCAAGAGAGGTGCAGAAAGAGGCAAGGGGGTGCAGAAAGAAGCAAGAGAGGTACAGAAAGAAGAAAGGAAAGTGCAGAAATAAGCAAGCGAGGTGCAGAAAGAGGCAAGAGAAGTGCAGAAAGAGTCAACAGAGGTGCAGAAAGAGGAAAGAGAGGTGGAGAAAGAAGCGAGAGAGGGGCAGAAAGAGGAAGAAAGGTGGAGAAAGAGGAAGAAAGGCATAGGAAGAAGCAAGAGAAGGTCAGAAAGAAGCAAGACAAGTGCAGAAAGAGGTAAGTGAGGTGCAGAAAGAGGCAAGATATGTGCAAGATGAGGCAAGAGAGATGCAGATAAAGGCAAAAGAGGTGCAGAAAGAGGAAGAATGGTGCAGAAAGAGGAAGAAAGGTGCAGAAAACGGCAAGAGAGGTACATAAAGAGGCAAGAGAAGTGCAGAAAGAAGCAACAGGGTTGCAGAAAGAAGCAAGAGAAGAGTAGAAAGAGGTAAGAGAGATGCAGAAAAAGGCTAGAGAGGTGCAGAAAGAGGGAAGAGGTATGCAGAAAGAGGGAAGAGTGGTTCAGAAAGAAAGAAGAGGGTGCAGAAAGAGGCAAGAGAAGTGCAGAAAGAGGGAACAGGAGTGCAGAAAGAGGCAAGAGGGGTGCAGAAAGAAGCAACAGAAATGCAGAAAGAAGCAAGAGAAGTGCAGAACAAAGCAACGGAGTTGCAGAAAAAGGCAAGAGAAGTGCAGAAAGAGGCAAGAGAGGTGCAGAAAGAGGCAAGAGAGGTGCACAAAGAGACAAGAGAGTAAGCATGGGTGGGGATCACGGAGTTCTGCTATGTGGAGCTGCGCAAGCGGCGGAGTGCATTAGATAGATGCTGTTCGCAATGATTTTCAGCACCAGGTGTTTGTCCGCACTGTGCAATCATTGCGAATGGTACCATGCACATCGCAAGTGGGTGCTGCTTTCTTTCTGCCACTTGAGTATATTTTTTACTCGAGCAGCAGCTGTCTCAACGAGAATGGATGGTTTCTCAATGCAAGCAGTCGTGAGCATACGAGCTCATCGCAATGAGAAATATGACCGCTCGCGTTGAAAAATCTCACTTGGAGGTTGATTTTCCATGCTCACGCTCGCCATCTTGATGTTGACGATCGACAATGATGAAAAATCTCACAGGGAGGTGGATTTTCCTCGCTCGCCAACTTTATGTTGAAAAATTCTCCGCTACGCTATGTTACGTGTAGTTTTCTCTAAGCAAGAGAAGTGAAGAAAGAAGCAACAAAGGTGCAGAAAGAGGCAAGAGGGGTACAGAAAGAGGCAAGAGAGGTGCAGAAAGAGGAAGAGAGGTGCGGAAAGAAGCAAGAGAACTGCAGAAAGAGCCAAGAGAGGTGCAGAAAGAGGCAAGAGAGGTGCAGAAAGAGGCAAGAGAAGTGCAGAAAGAAGCATATGAGGTGCAGAAAGAAGCAAGAGAGGTGAAGAAAGAAGCAAGAGAAGTGCAGAAAGAGGAAGTAAAGTGCAGAAAGAGTAAGAAAGGCGCAGAGAGAAGCAAGAGACGTGTAGAAAGAAGCTAGAATCTTGCAGAAAGAGGCAAGTGATGTGCAGAAAGACACAACAGAAGTGCAGAAAGAGGCAAGAGAGGTGCAGAAAGAGGCAAGAAAGGTGCAGAAAGAGGCAAAAGAAGTGCAAATAAAACAAGAGAGGTGCAGAAAGAGTAAGAAATGTGCAGAAAGAGGCAAGAGAAGTACAGAAATAGGCAAGAGAGGTGCAGAAAGAGGGAAGAGGGGTACAGATAGAAGCAAGAGAGGTACAGAAAGAAGCAAGACAAGTGCAGAAAGAAGCAACAGAGAAGCAGAAAGAGGCAAGAGAAGTGCAGAAAGAGGCAAGAAAAGTGCAGAAAGAAGCAACATAGGTGCAGAAAGAGGCAAGAGAAGTGCAGAAATAGGAAAGAGAGGTGCAGAAAGAGTCAGGAGAGTCACAGAAAGAGGCAACAGAGATGCAGAAAGAAGCAGGAGAACTGCAGAAAGAGGCAAGAGAAGTGCAGAAAGAGGCTAGAGAGGTGGGGAAAGAGTCAAGAGAGGTACAGAAAGAGGGATTAGGGGTGAAGAAATTGGGAAGAGGGATGCAGAAAGAGGTAAGGGGGGTGCAGAAAGAACCAACAGAGGTGAAGAAAGAGACACGAGAGGTGCATAAACAGGCAAGAGAGGTGCAGAAAGAAGGAACAGGGGTACAGAAAGAGGCAAGAGGGGTGCAGAAAGAGGAAAGAGGGGTGCAAAAAGGGGCAAGAGGGGTACAGATAGAAGCAACAGAAGTGCAGAAAGAACCAACAGAGGTGCAGAAAGAGGGAGGAGGGGTGCAGAAAGAGTCAAGAAATGTGCAGAGAGAAGCTACAGAGGTGCAGAAAGAGGCAAGAAAAGTGCAGAAAGAGGCAAGAGAGGTGCAAAAAGAGGCAAGAGAGGTGCAGAAAGAGGGAAGAGGGGTACAGAAAGACGCAAGAGGGTGCAGAAAGAAGCAAGAGAGGTGCCAAAAGAGGGAAGAGAAGTGGAAAAAGAGGAAGAAAGGTGCAGAAAGAGGCAAGAGAGGTACAGAAAGAAGCAAGAGAACTGCGGAAAGAGGAAGAAAAGTGCAGATAGAAGCAAGAGAAGTACAGAAAGATGCAAGAGAGGCGCAGAAAGAGGCAAGAGGTACAGAAAGAGAGAAGAGGGGTGCTGAAAGAGGCAACAGGGGTGCAGAAAGAAGCAAGGAAGGTGCAGAAAAAAGCAAGAAAAGTGCAGAAAGAGGCAAGAGAAGTGCAGAAAAAGCAAGAGGGGTGCAGAAAGAAGCAAGAGGGGTACAAAAAGAGGAAAGAGAAGTGCAGAAAGAGGAAGAAAGGTACAGAAAGAGGCTAGAGAGGTACAGAAAGAAATAATAGAGGTGCAGAAAGAGAAGTACTGAAAGAGGCAAGAGAAGTGCAAAAAAACAAGAGAGGTGCTTAAAGAGTGAGAAATGTGCAGAAAGAGGCAAGAAAAGTGCAGAAAGAGGCAAGAGAAGTACAAAAAGAAGAAAGAGAGGTGCAGAAAAAAGGAAGAAGGATACAGAAAGAGGCAAGAGGGGTACAGAAAGAAGCAAGAGAACTGCAGAAAGATGCAACAGAGGTCCAGAAAGAGGCAAGAGGGGTGCAGAAAGAGGGAAGAAAATTGCAGAAAGAAGCAAGTGAGGTGCAGAAAGAGGCAAGAGAGGTGCAGAAAGAAGCAAGAGAACTACAGAAAGAGGTAGAAAGGTGCAGAAAGAGGCAAGAGAGGTACAGAAAGAAGCAAGAGAGGTGCAGAAAGAGGAAGAAATGTGCAGAAAGAGGCAAGATAGGAACAGAAAGAAGAAACAGGGTTGCAAAAAGAGGAAATAGAAGTGCAGAAAGAGGCAAGAGAGGTGCAGAAAGAGGCAAGAGAGGTGCAGAAAGAGGCAGGAGAGATGCAGAAAGAGGCAATAGAAGGGCAGAAGGAGGGAAGAGGGGTGCAGAAAGAGGCAAGAGGAGTGCAGAAAGAAGCAAGAGAGATACAGAAAGAAAAGAGGCAAGAGAAGTGCAGAAAGAGGCAAGAGAAGTGCAGAAAGAGGAAAGAGAATAGCAAAAAGAGGCAAGAGAGATACATAAAGATGGAAGAACGGTGCAGAAAGAAGCAAGAGGGGTGCAGAAAGAGAAAGACAGGCGCAGAAAGAGGAAGAAAGGTACAGAAAGAGGCAAGAGAGGTACAGAAAGAGGCAAGAGAAGTGCAGAAAGAAGCAACAGAGGTGCAGAAAGAGGCAATAGAAGTGCAGAAAGAGGCAAGAGAGGTGCAGAAAGAGGCAGGAGAGGTGCAGAAAGAGGCTATAGAAGTGCAGAAAGAGGGAAGAGGGGTGCAGAAAGAGGCAAGAGGGGTGCAGAAAGAAGCAAGAGAGATACAGAAAGAAGCAAGAGAAGCACAGAAAGAAGCAACAGAGATGAAAGAGGCAACAGAAATATAGAAAGAGGCAAGAGAGATGCACAAAGATACAAGAGAGGTGCAGAAAGAGGCAAGAGAGGTGCACAAAGATACAAGAGTGGTACAGAAAGAGGGAAGACGAGTGCAGAAAGAGGTAAGAGCGGTGTAGAAAGAAGCAAGAGAGGTGCAGAAAGAAGCAACAGAAGTGCAGAAAGAACCAACAGAGGTGCAGAAAGAGGCAAGAGGGGCACAGAAAGAAGAAAACAAGTACAGAAAGAAACAACAGAAGTGCAAAACGAGGCAAGAGAAGTGCAGAAAGAGGCAAGAGAAGTGCAGAAAGGGGCAAGAGAGGTACAGAAAGATTGAAGAACGGTGCATAAAGAGGCAAGAGGGGTGCAGAAAGAAGCAAGAGAGGTGCAGAAAGAAGCAAGGGAAGTACAGAAAGAACCAACAGAGGTGCAGAAAGATGGAAGAATGGTGCAGAAAGAGACAAGAGGGGTGCCGAAAGAAGCAAGAGAGGTGCAGAAAGAAGCAAGAGGAGTGCAGAAAGAACCAACAGAGGTGCTGACAGAGGCAAGAGGGGTGCAGACAGAGGGAAGAAAAGTGCAGAAAGAAGCCAGAGAGGTACAGAAAGAGGCAACAGAGGTGCAGAAAAAGTAGGAGAACTGCAGAAAGAGCAGGAAAGGTACAGAAAGAGGAAAGAGAGGTGCAAAAAGAAGCAACAGAGGTGCAGAAAGAAGAAGAAAGGTGTGGAAAGAAGCAAGAGAACTGAATGAAGAGGCAGGAGAGGTACAGAAAGAAGCAAGTGAGGTGCAGAAGAGGCACGAGAAATGCCTAAAGAAGCAAGAGAACTGCAGAAAGAAGAAGAAATGTGCGGAAAGAGGAAGAAAGGTAGAGAAAGAAGCAAGAGAAGTGCAGAAAGAGGCAACAGAGGTGCAGAAAAAAGTAGGAGAACTGCAGAAAGAGCAGGAAAGGTACAGAAAGAGGAAAGAGAGGTACAGAAAGAGGCAACAGAGGTGCAGAAAAAAGTAGGAGAACTGCAGAAAGAGCAGGAAAGGTACAGAAAGAGGAAAGAGAGGTGCAAAAAGAAGCAACAGAGGTGCAGAAAAAAGAAGAAAGGTGCGGAAAGAAGCAAGAGAACTGAATGAAGAGGCAGGAGAGGTACAGAAAGAAGCAAGTGAGGTGCAGAAGAGGCACGAGAAATGCCTAAAGAAGCAAGAGAACTGCAGAAAGAAGAAGAAATGTGCGGAAAGAGGAAGAAGGTAGAGAAAGAAGCAAGAGAAGTGCAGAAAGAGGCAAAGTAGGTGCAGAGAGAGGCAAGAGGGGTGCAGAAATAGGCAAGAGAGGCACAGAAAGAGGAAGAAAGGTGCAGAAAGAGGCAAGAGAAGTTCAAAAAGAGGCAAGAGAGGTGTATAAGGAGGCAAGAGAGGTGCAAAAAGAGGGAATAGGGGTATAGGAAGAGGGGTGCAGAACAAGGAAAGGGAAGTGCAGAAGGAAGCAAGAGATGTGCAGAAAGAAGCAAGAGAAGTGCAGAAAGAACCAACAGAGGTGCAGAACGAGGCAAGAGGGGTGCAGAAAGAGGCAAGAGAAGTGCAGAAAGAAGCAAGGGAGATGCAGAAACAAGTAAGAGGGCTGCAGAAAGAGGGTACAGGGGTGCAGAAAGAGGCAAGAGAGTTACAGAAAGAGGGAAGAGGGGTGCAGAAAGAGGCACGAGGGGTGCAGAAAGAAGCAGGAGAGGTGCAGAAAAAAGCAGAGAAGAGCAGAAAGAACCAACTGAGGTGCAGAAAGAGGCAAGAAGGGTGCAGAAAGAGGCAAGAGAAGTGCATAAAGAAGCCCCAGAGATGCAGAAAGAGGCAAGAGAACTGCAGAAAGAGGCAAGAGAGGTGCATAAAGTGGCATGACAAGTTCAGATGAGGCAAGAGAGGTACAGAAACTGGCAACAGAGGTGCCGAAAGAGGGAAGAGGGGTGCAGAAAGAGGGAAGAGGGGTGCAGGAAGAAGCAAGAGAGGTACAGAAAGAAGCAGAAGTGCAGAGAGAAGCAACAGTGGTGGAGAAAGAGGCAAGAGGGGTATATAAAGAAGCAAGAGAGGTGCAGAAAGAGAAGGGCAGAAATAGGGAAGAGGGGTGCAGAAAGAGGCAAGAGGGATGCAGAAAGAAGCAAGAGAAGTGCTGAAAGAAGCAACAGAGGTGCAGAAAGAGGCAAGGGGGTGCAGAAAGAAGCAAGAGAGGTACAGAAAGAAGAAAGGGAAGTGCAGAAATAAGCAAGCGAGGTGCAGAAAGAGGCAAGAAAAGTGCAGAAAGAGGAAAGAGAGGTGGAGAAAGAAGCGAGAGAGGTGCAGAAAGAGGAAGAAAGGTGTAGGAAGACGCAAGAGAAGGTCAGAAAGAAGCAAGAGAAGTGCAGAAAGAGGAAAGTGAGGTGCAGAAAGAGGCAAGATATGTGCAAGATGAGGCAAGAGAGATGCAGATAAAGGCAAAAGAGGTGCAGAAAGAGGAAGAAAGGTGCAGAAAGAGGAAGAAAGGTGCAGAAAACGGCAAGAGAGGTACATAAAGAGGCAAGAGAAGTGTAGAAAGAAGCAACAGGGTTGCAGAACGAAGCAAGAGAAGAGTAGAAAGAGGTAAGAGAGGTGCAGAAAAAGGCTAGAGAGGTACAGAAAGAGGGAAGAGTTATGCAGAAAGAGGGAAGAGTGGTTCAGAAAGAGACAAGAGGGGTGCAGAAAGAGGCAAGAGAAGTGCAGAAAGAGGGAACAGAAGTGCAGAAAGAGGCAAGAGGGGTGAAGAAAGAAGCAACAGAAATGCAGAAAGAAGCAAGAGAGTTGTGGAAAGAGGGAAAAGGGGTGCAGAAATAGGCAAGAGGGGTGCAGAAAGAAGCAAGAAGTTTACAGAAAGAGGCAAGAGAAGTGCATAAAGAAGCAAGAGAACTGCCGAAAGAGGGAGACAGGTGTGGAAAGAGGAAGGAAGGTGCAGAAAGAAGCAAGAGAAGTGCAGAAAGAAGCAAGAGAATTGCAGAAAGAGGCAAGTGAGGTGCAGAATGAGGCAAGAGAGGTACAGAAAGAAGCAGGAGAGGTACAGAAAGAGGGAAGAGGGGTGCAGAAAGAGGCAAGAAGGCTACAGAAAGAAGCAAGAGAGGTACTGAAAGAAGCAAGAGAAGTGCAGAAAGAAGCAACAGAGATGCAGAAAGAGGCAAGAGAACTGCAGAAAGAGGCAAGAGAGGTGCATAAAGTGGCATGACAAGTTCAGATGAGGCAAGAGAGGTACAGAAACTGGCAACAGAGGTGCCGAAAGAGGGAAGAGGGGTGCAGAAAGAGGGAAGAGGGGTGCAGGAAGAAGCAAGAGAGGTACAGAAAGAAGCAGAAGTGCAGAGAGAAGCAACAGTGGTGGAGAAAGAGGCAAGAGGGGTATATAAAGAAGCAAGAGAGGTGCAGAAAGAGAAGGGCAGAAATAGGGAAGAGGGGTGCAGAAAGAGGCAAGAGGGATGCAGAAAGAAGCAAGAGAAGTGCTGAAAGAAGCAACAGAGGTGCAGAAAGAGGCAAGGGGTGCAGAAAGAAGCAAGAGAGGTACAGAAAGAAGAAAGGGAAGTGCAGAAATAAGCAAGCGAGGTGCAGAAAGAGGCAAGAAAAGTGCAGAAAGAGGAAAGAGAGGTGGAGAAAGAAGCGAGAGAGGTGCAGAAAGAGGAAGAAAGGTGTAGGAAGACGCAAGAGAAGGTCAGAAAGAAGCAAGAGAAGTGCAGAAAGAGGAAAGTGAGGTGCAGAAAGAGGCAAGATATGTGCAAGATGAGGCAAGAGAGATGCAGATAAAGGCAAAAGAGGTGCAGAAAGAGGAAGAAAGGTGCAGAAAGAGGAAGAAAGGTGCAGAAAACGGCAAGAGAGGTACATAAAGAGGCAAGAGAAGTGTAGAAAGAAGCAACAGGGTTGCAGAACGAAGCAAGAGAAGAGTAGAAAGAGGTAAGAGAGGTGCAGAAAAAGGCTAGAGAGGTACAGAAAGAGGGAAGAGTTATGCAGAAAGAGGGAAGAGTGGTTCAGAAAGAGACAAGAGGGGTGCAGAAAGAGGCAAGAGAAGTGCAGAAAGAGGGAACAGAAGTGCAGAAAGAGGCAAGAGGGGTGAAGAAAGAAGCAACAGAAATGCAGAAAGAAGCAAGAGAGTTGTGGAAAGAGGGAAAAGGGGTGCAGAAATAGGCAAGAGGGGTGCAGAAAGAAGCAAGAAGTTTACAGAAAGAGGCAAGAGAAGTGCATAAAGAAGCAAGAGAACTGCCGAAAGAGGGAGACAGGTGTGGAAAGAGGAAGGAAGGTGCAGAAAGAAGCAAGAGAAGTGCAGAAAGAAGCAAGAGAAGTGCAGAAAGAGGCAAGTGAGGTGCAGAATGAGGCAAGAGAGGTACAGAAAGAAGCAGGAGAGGTACAGAAAGAGGGAAGAGGGGTGCAGAAAGAGGCAAGAAGGCTACAGAAAGAAGCAAGAGAGGTACTGAAAGAAGCAAGAGAAGTGCAGAAAGAAGCAACAGAGATGCAGAAAGAGGCAAGAGAACTGCAGAAAGAGGCAAGAGAGGTGCATAAAGTGGCATGACAAGTTCAGATGAGGCAAGAGAGGTACAGAAACTGGCAACAGAGGTGCCGAAAGAGGGAAGAGGGGTGCAGAAAGAGGGAAGAGGGGTGCAGGAAGAAGCAAGAGAGGTACAGAAAGAAGCAGAAGTGCAGAGAGAAGCAACAGTGGTGGAGAAAGAGGCAAGAGGGGTATATAAAGAAGCAAGAGAGGTGCAGAAAGAGAAGGGCAGAAATAGGGAAGAGGGGTGCAGAAAGAGGCAAGAGGGATGCAGAAAGAAGCAAGAGAAGTGCTGAAAGAAGCAACAGAGGTGCAGAAAGAGGCAAGGGGGTGCAGAAAGAAGCAAGAGAGGTACAGAAAGAAGAAAGGGAAGTGCAGAAATAAGCAAGCGAGGTGCAGAAAGAGGCAAGAAAAGTGCAGAAAGAGGCAAGAGAGCTACAGAAAGAGGCATCAGAGGTGCAGAAAGAGGAAAGAGAGGTGGAGAAAGAAGCGAGAGAGGTGCAGAAAGAGGAAGAAAGATGGCGAAAGAGGAAGAAAGGTGTAGGAAGACGCAAGAGAAGGTCAGAAAGAAGCAAGAGAAGTGCAGAAAGAGGAAAGTGAGGTGCAGAAAGAGGCAAGATATGTGCAAGATGAGGCAAGAGAGATGCAGATAAAGGCAAAAGAGGTGCAGAAAGAGGAAGAAAGGTGCAGAAAGAGGAAGAAAGGTGCAGAAAACGGCAAGAGAGGTACATAAAGAGGCAAGAGAAGTGTAGAAAGAAGCAACAGGGTTGCAGAACGAAGCAAGAGAAGAGTAGAAAGAGGTAAGAGAGGTGCAGAAAAAGGCTAGAGAGGTACAGAAAGAGGGAAGAGTTATGCAGAAAGAGGGAAGAGTGGTTCAGAAAGAGACAAGAGGGGTGCAGAAAGAGGCAAGAGAAGTGCAGAAAGAGGGAACAGAAGTGCAGAAAGAGGCAAGAGGGGTGAAGAAAGAAGCAACAGAAATGCAGAAAGAAGCAAGAGAGTTGTGGAAAGAGGGAAAAGGGGTGCAGAAATAGGCAAGAGGGGTGCAGAAAGAAGCAAGAAGTTTACAGAAAGAGGCAAGAGAAGTGCATAAAGAAGCAAGAGAACTGCCGAAAGAGGGAGACAGGTGTGGAAAGAGGAAGGAAGGTGCAGAAAGAAGCAAGAGAAGTGCAGAAAGAAGCAAGAGAAGTGCAGAAAGAGGCAAGTGAGGTGCAGAATGAGGCAAGAGAGGTACAGAAAGAAGCAGGAGAGGTACAGAAAGAGGGAAGAGGGGTGCAGAAAGAGGCAAGAAGGCTACAGAAAGAAGCAAGAGAGGTACTGAAAGAAGCAAGAGAAGTGCAGAAAGAAGCAACAGAGATGCAGAAAGAGGCAAGAGAACTGCAGAAAGAGGCAAGAGAGGTGCATAAAGTGGCATGACAAGTTCAGATGAGGCAAGAGAGGTACAGAAACTGGCAACAGAGGTGCCGAAAGAGGGAAGAGGGGTGCAGAAAGAGGGAAGAGGGGTGCAGGAAGAAGCAAGAGAGGTACAGAAAGAAGCAGAAGTGCAGAGAGAAGCAACAGTGGTGGAGAAAGAGGCAAGAGGGGTATATAAAGAAGCAAGAGAGGTGCAGAAAGAGAAGGGCAGAAATAGGGAAGAGGGGTGCAGAAAGAGGCAAGAGGGATGCAGAAAGAAGCAAGAGAAGTGCTGAAAGAAGCAACAGAGGTGCAGAAAGAGGCAAGGGGGTGCAGAAAGAAGCAAGAGAGGTACAGAAAGAAGAAAGGGAAGTGCAGAAATAAGCAAGCGAGGTGCAGAAAGAGGCAAGAAAAGTGCAGAAAGAGGCAAGAGAGCTACAGAAAGAGGCATCAGAGGTGCAGAAAGAGGAAAGAGAGGTGGAGAAAGAAGCGAGAGAGGTGCAGAAAGAGGAAGAAAGATGGCGAAAGAGGAAGAAAGGTGTAGGAAGAAGTAAGAGAAGGTCAGAAAGAAGCAAGAGAAGTGCAGAAAGAGGAAAGTGAGGTGCAGAAAGAGGCAAGATATGTGCAAGATGAGGCAAGAGAGATGCAGATAAAGGCAAAAGAGGTGCAGAAAGAGGAAGAAAGGTGCAGAAAGAGGAAGAAAGGTGAAGAAAACGGCAAGAGAGGTACATAAAGAGGCAAGAGAAGTGTAGAAAGAAGCAACAGGGTTGCAGAACGAAGCAAGAGAAGAGTAGAAAGAGGTAAGAGAGGTGCAGAAAAAGGCTAGAGAGGTACAGAAAGAGGGAAGAGTTATGCAGAAAGAGGGAAGAGTGGGTCAGAAAGAGACAAGAGGGGTGCAGAAAGAGGCAAGAGAAGTGCAGAAAGAGGGAACAGAAGTGCAGAAAGAGGCAAGAGGGGTGAAGAAAGAAGCAACAGAAATGCAGAAAGAAGCAAGAGAGTTGTGGAAAGAGGGAAAAGGGGTGCAGAAATAGGCAAGAGGGGTGCAGAAAGAAGCAAGAAGTTTACAGAAAGAGGCAAGAGAAGTGCATAAAGAAGCAAGAGAACTGCCGAAAGAGGGAGACATGTGTGGAAAGAGGAAGGAAGGTGCAGAAAGAAGCAAGAGAAGTGCAGAAAGAAGCAAGAGAAGTGCAGAAAGAGGCAAGTGAGGTGCAGAATGAGGCAAGAGAGGTACAGAAAGAAGCAGGAGAGGTACAGAAAGAGGGAAGAGGGGTGCAGAAAGAGGCAAGAAGGCTACAGAAAGAAGCAAGAGAGGTACTGAAAGAAGCAAGAGAAGTGCAGAAAGAAGCAACAGAGGTGCAGAAAAAGGCAACAGAAGTGCAGAAAGAGGTAAGAGAGGTGCACAAAGATACAAGAGAGGTGCAGAAAGAGGGAATAAGAGTGCAGAAAAAGGTAGGAGCAGTGCAGAAAGAAGCAGAAAAGAAGTGCACAAAGAAGCAACAAAGGTGCAGAAAGAAGCAAGAGAGGTACAGAAACAGGTAGAGAGGTGCAGAAAGAGGGAACAGGGGTGCAGAAAGAGGCAAGAGAGGTGCCAAAAGAGGGAAGAGGTGTGCAGAAAGAGGCAAGAGGGGTGCAGAAAGAAGCAACAGAGGTGCAGAAAGAGGCAAGAGAACTGCAGAAAGAGGCAAGAGAGGTACAGAAATAGGCAACAGAGGTGGAGAAAGAGGGGTGCAGAAAGAGGCAAGAAGGGTGCAGAAAGAAGAAAGAGAGGTACAGAAAGAAGCAAGAGAAGTGCAGAAAGAAGCAACAGAGGTGCAGAAAGAGGCAAGAGGTATGCAGAAAGAAGAATGGTATGTGCAAAAAGAAGCAGGCGAGGTGCAGAAAGAGGCAGGAGAAATGCAGAAAGAGGCAAGAGAGTCGCAGAAAAAGGCAAGAGAGGTACAGAAAGAAGGAAGAAAAGTACAGAAAGAAGCAAGAGAGGTGCAGAAAGAGGCAAGAGAAGTGTAGAAAGAAGCAAGTGAGATGCAGAAAGGGACCAGAGACGTGCAGAAAGAGGGAACAAGGGTGCAGAAAGAGGCAAGAGATGTGCAGAAAGATAGAATAGGTGTGCAGAAAGAGGCTAGAGGGGTACAGAAAGAAGCAAGAGAGGTGCAGAAAGAAGCAAGAGAAGTGCAGAAAGAAGCAACAGAGTTGCAGAAAGATGCAAGAGGGGTGACGAAAGAGGCAAGAGAAGTGCAGCAAGAAGCAACAAAGGGGCAGAAAGAGGCATGAGATCTGCAGAAAGGCAAGAGAGGTACAGAAAGAGGCAAGAGAGGTGCAGAAATGGGGGTGCAGAAAGAGGCAAGAGGGGTGAAGAAAGATGAAAGAGAGGTACAGAAAGAAGCAAGAGAAGTGAAGAAAGATGCAACAGAGATGCAGAAAGAGGTTAAGAGGGGTGCAGAAATAGGCAAGAGAGGTGCAGAAAGAAACAACAGAAATGCAGAAAGTTTCAAGAGAAGTGCAGAAAGAGGCAAGAGTTGTACAGAAACTGGCAACAGAGGTGCAGAAAAAGGGAAGAGTGGTGCAGAAAGAGGGAAGAGTGGTGCAGAAAGAGGGAAGAGGGGTGCAGAAAGGAAATCAGCAAGAGAGGTGCAAAAAGAAGCAAGAGAAGTGCTGAAAGAAGCAAGAGAGGTGCAGAAAGAGGCAAGGGGGTGCAGAAAGAAGCAAGAGAGGTACAGAAAGAAGAAAGGAAAGTGCAGAAATAAGCAAGCGAGGTGCAGAAAGAGGCAAGAGAAGTGCAGAAAGAGGCAACAGAGGTGCAGAAAGAGGAAAGAGAGGTGGAGAAAGAAGCGAGAGAGGTGCAGAAAGAGGAAGAAAGGTGGAGAAAGAGGAAGAAAGGCATAGGAAGAAGCAAGAGAAGGTCAGAAAGAAGCAAGACAAGTGCAGAAAGAGGTAAGTGAGGTGCAGAAAGAGGCAATATATGTGCAAGATGAGGCAAGAGAGATGCAGATAAAGGCAAAAGAGGTGCAGAAAGAGGAAGAATGGTGCAGAAAGAGGAAGAAAGGTGCAGAAAATGGCAAGAGAGGTACATAAAGAGGCAAGAGAAGTGCAGAAAGAAGCAACAGGGTTGCAGAAAGAAGCAAGAGAAGAGTAGAAAGAGGTAAGAGAGATGCAGAAAAAGGCTAGAGAGGTGCAGAAAGAGGGAAGAGGTATGCAGAAAGAGGGAAGAGTGGTTCAGAAAGAAACAAGAGGGGTGCAGAAAGAGGCAAGAGAAGTGCAGAAAGAGGGAACAGGAGTGCAGAAAGAGGCAAGAGGGGTGCAGAAAGAAGCAACAGAAATGCAGAAAGAAGCAAGAGAAGTGCAGAACAAAGCAACGGAGTTGCAGAAAAAGGCAAGAGAAGTGCAGAAAGAGGCAAGAGAGGTGCAGAAAGAGGCAAGAGAGGTGCACAAAGAGACAAGAGAGTAAGCATGGGTGGGGATCACGGAGTTCTGCTATGTGGAGCTGCGCAAGCGGCGGAGTGCATTAGATAGATGCTGTTCGCAATGATTTTCAGCGCCAGGTGTTTGTCCGCACTGTGCAATCATTGCGAATGGTACCATGCACATCGCAAGTGGGTGCTGCTTTCTTTCTGCCACTTGAGTATATTTTTTACTCGAGCAGCAGCTGTCTCAACGAGAATGGATGGTTTCTCAATGCAAGCAGTCGTGAGCATACGAGCTCATCGCAATGAGAAATATGACCGCTCGCGTTGAAAAATCTCACTTGGAGGTTGATTTTCCTCGCTCGCCAACTTTATGTTGAAAAATTCTCCGCTACGCTATGTTACGTGTAGTTTTCTCTAAGCAAGAGAAGTGAAGAAAGAAGCAACAAAGGTGCAGAAAGAGGCAAGAGGGGTACAGAAAGAGGCAAGAGAGGTGCAGAAAGAGGAAGAGAGGTGCGGAAAGAAGCAAGAGAACTGCAGAAAGAGCCAAGAGAGGTGCAGAAAGAGGCAAGAGAGGTGTAGAAAGAGACAAGAAAGGTGCAGAAAGAGGCAAGAGAAGTGCAGAAAGAAGCATATGAGGTGCAGAAAGAGGCAAGAGAAGTGCAGAAAGAAGCAAGAGAAGTGCAGAAAGAGGAAGTAAAGTGCAGAAAGAGTAAGAAAGGCACAGAGAGAAGCAAGAGACGTGTAGAAAGAAGCAAGAATCTTGCAGAAAGAGGCAAGAGAAGTGCAGAAAGACACAACAGAAGTGCAGAAAGAGGCAAGTGAGGTACAGAAAGAGGCAGGAGAAGTGCAGGAAGAGGCAAGTGAGGTGCAGAAAAAGGCAAGAAAGGTGCAGAAAGAAGGAAGAAAATTGCAGAAAGAAGCAAGAGAGGTGCAGAAAGAAGCAAGAGAGGTGCAGAAATAGGCAAGAGAAGTGCAGAAAGAAGCAAGTGAGATGCAGAAAGGGGCAAGAGATGTGCAGAAAGATGGAATAGGTGTGCATAAAGAGGCAAGAGAGTTGCGGGAAGAGGGGTGCAGAAATAGGCAAGAGGTGTGCAGAAAGAAGCAAGAGATTTGCAGAAAGAGGCAAGAGAAGTGCAGAAAGAAGCAAGAGAACTGCCGAAAGAGGGAGATAGGTGCAGAAAGAGGAAGAAAGGTGCAGAAAGAAGCAAGAGAAGTACAGAAAGAAGCAAGAGAAGTGCAGAAAGAGACAAGTGAGGTGCAGAATGAGGCAAGAGAGTTGCAGAAAGAAGCAAGAGAGGTACAGAAAGAGGGAAGAGGGGTGCAGAAAGAGGCAAGAAGGATGCGGAAAGAAGCTTGAGAGGTACTGAAAGAAGCAAGAGTAGAGCAGAAAGAAGCAACAGAGATGCAGAAAGAGGCAACAGAAGTGCAGAAAGAGTTAAGAGAGGTGCACAAAGATACAAGAGAGGTTCAGAAAGAGGGATGTTCTCTTGCTTGCTTGCTTGCCTGTGGTGTCTGTGGTGCCTCCCTGCTGCCGCCGTACCTCAGCATCTTCTGATTATCCCTGGTAGGACGAGGGTCCCAGGGGTAACGCCGCCATTGTTGCGCCATCCGCGCCACTTGAGCCTTCACACTCTGGGGTGGACTGCAACCCCCAGAGTGCACCGCTGTACTCTGCAGCTGCCGTGAGTGAGGGGGAGGCGGGGCCAACGCGCTCATAGCGCAGCCTCTCCCACCGCGGCGCTGGTGTTCTCTTGCTTGCTTGCTTGCCCGTGGTGTCCGTGGTGCCTCCCTGCTGCCGCCGTACCTCAGCATCTTCTGATTATCCCTGGTGGGACGAGGGTCCCAGGGGTAACGCCGCCATTGTTGCGCCATCCGCGCCACTTGAGCCTTCACACTCTGGGGTGGACTGCAACCCCCAGAGTGCACCGCTGTACTCTGCAGCTGCCGTGAGTGAGGGGGAGGTGGGGCCAACGCACTCATAGCGTAGCCTCTCCCACCGTGACGCGGGACGCATGCGGGACGCATCCCGGACGAAGCCCGGACCAAGGGCGGGCCCGTCTGTGCCCGTCCGGGGCCGTCAGAGGCCGGGCTGGGCCACCCCTCTGACATCATCTTGCAGTGGTGAGTGGGGCATCATACTAGTTCCATGTCTGGGGCAGCATTCGTCATGGGCAAACGCAATATTACTCCAGCACTGCGTAATACCACATCTATAGATAGTATGCTGGAGAGAGCAGTTAATATTGTCAGCACTGAAATTGAGCTAACTGAGAGGCGCCTGTCCCTGGGCTTAACAAACCCCCATCTTCCGCTACAAACTGAGAATACCGATAACAGTGACTCTCAACTAATGTTGCCCACACAAGTTGATCATAGTTTATATTCACCAGCCCGAGAATGCGAACTGGGGGCTGAGGGAACTGTGGCCTCTGGACATATTGGGGTAATGGAGGATCCTGCATCTATGATTTGCTCTAAGGACACTTTTGTATCGGCAATTGTGAATGTATCCCCGACCCCAGAACTCACCGGGGCAAAAAGGAAAAGGAAAACAGCAAAGCCAGTCTGTTCTAAACGGAAACAACCCCCACGTTTGAATTCTCAACGTACTGCGCTAACTACATGGATTCAGGGTTCGTCAGTTTCATCCGATTTAGTGTCTGCAAGCGCTTCGGATGATTTAACACCTTCAGAGACATTAAATTACTCTGTATATACTCAAAGTGAATCTGCACCGACACCTTTTTCTAATCTTACTCTTGGGGATACTGCTATTGATATTATCATAGATACAATGTTCGAACGAGTTAAAGTGCTTGTAGATAAGAATTTCGCTACTTTATGGAAGCGTTTAGACCGTTTAGAATCTTTAACTAATAAGCTAAATTCGCCCAGTATGGTACCTAAGCAGTCATCTCTACAGGGTAGCACTCACAAAAAACAGACCTTGAGTGATGGAATTCCTAAAGATCCTAAAGATCAACAGGGGATTATAATTTCCACGCAGCCTTCAGTCTCTTGTGACACCTGTTGTAAAACTAAAGACTGCATCCCTCTTAAACCTCGCTGTGACACCGTTAATACCCAAAACTTAGCCTCTAACTCTACATTTCATCCATCGAGTCAAATTGTCAACCAAGCGCTTTCTATAACTCCTGCCAATACTGTTAATATTACTACCAGTGGGTATGCTGAGTCAAGCAAAGATGTTTTAAGTTTACCTCCAGCAGCCTGTCCGTATGTCCTGATTCTCGCAGGGGTTCCCCCATTAGAGAAGAACAAATCTGAGTCTTGGGACCAACTACGGAATAAAAGTATTGACTGGCTGGCTAAATATAAAGGGTACAGGAGGTATAACATAAATGATATTATAATGGTACGTAGGGTTGGTTGGGTTGGATCAGCAGAAAAGACTATTGAAGGAGATTGTATTGTCCTTAATTTTCGACGACCAACACTTGTTAGATCAATTCTGACGGCAAAGGAGATTAACTGCTCCTTACCTACAAATATTTGGGCATTGCCTCTTGGCTTCTTTTATAGACCAAACTTTGAGCAGCAACCTTTAATTACCCCTTCATATCTCTCTGTAAATAGGTTCTCTGCCCTCTCTGATCTTGACAGCTTAGATTGACCGTCAATTATACCCAAATTTATTGATATTGCCCCTTTGACATCTATGTTGGCCATCCCAGAAAATGACGGCTCTGAGCCTGTGGCTATCTCAGAAAATGACGGTTCTGAGCCTTATGACCCAATGTTACATGTGTTAAGCTGGAATGTTGCCGGCCTGGCCTCTAAATTAAGTAGTGACGATTGGGTCAAGACGGTAAATAAATATGATATCCTAATGCTTCAGGAGACTTGGGCAACAATAGAGTTATATCTTGAAGGGTATGAATGCCTTAATATTATTTCTCCCCCCCTAAACAAGGCAGACCCTCGGGTGGTTTATCCATCTGGGTGAGCATTGCGTCAGGTGGCAGTGTAAAAACAATCCCCACCAAAAATGCTAACATCCAAGCCTTGATATACACACACGGGGGGTTTCGATTTGTTTTATTAATTTTTATAATAACGATTTTTTAACCACACCGAATATGAATTTTGTTAACCTTTTTAACTTTATTTCGGATATACCTAATCTTATAGGAAATCAAAGATTTGCAGGGATTTGTCTGGGTGGTGATTTTAATGCAAAGATTGCAGGGGGAAACATTTCATTCCCCCTCTGTCACCCTCTGGTCAATCCATGCAAAAAGGGGCTTGAGTTATTGGACCATTTATTAAATAGTAGTCTATCAAGTGTAATGGATATCGCAGCTACAAATAATGGGGATAGTCCAATACCCACTTATAGAGGTCATGGCTGCGCCTCAACAATAGATTACGTTTTTATAACGGCCACACTAGAAGATTACTTAGTTAAAGCAGAGGTTAAACCATCCACTTTTGTGGATCATAATCCAATTTCAGTTTTATTTATGGTTGCTCCCAGACCTGATCCTAGAAAAGAGATAGGGGCCGGTAACCTAGTATCCTCTACAGACAATTTAAGGGTCAAATGGAAAGGTATTGATAACAGTAGCGTGTTCCATAAAATGTTAAAAACTTATCGATCACTCTGTGAGACTTGTCTTTCACCTGTTGATTCTAATCCAGAGGTAGTTTCTGCTTTTGTTCAATTATGTGCAGGTATTAAAAAATTGATTTCAAGACCAGCACTTGCATCCAATTCTAACCCTAGGTGGTTTAACAGCATTTGCTCTCGGGCAAACAGAGAGCTTAGAGCTGCTCTCTCAGCTTCCCCTAGGGACTCTAACCTCATTAGATCATTGAGGCTTGTTTACAAAAGAGTGACTAAGCAGAGGCAAGACGAGATCCTAAAAGAACAATGGAACAACTTGGCTTGTGCTGCAAGACTTAACAACTCAAATGGTTTTTGGACAGCGGCCAAGTCACTGAGATCACTGGGCAATACACTCACTCCGTTAAGTTGTAACATAACGAGTGAAGCTTGGGTAGCCCACTTTTCCAACATATATGCTGCTACGCCCCAGTGCAAAGATACTGACAATAATTTCATTGCCACCCGAATTCAAATATCAGTATCGGAGGTAGAGGATGCTATTGATCAAAGTCTGGGTAACAAGGCCCCTGGCCCAGATGGGCTCCCCATTGACCTTATAAAATTTAGGTCAGAGTTCTGGGCCCCTCTTTTACTTAATGTTTTTAATAATTTGACAATAACCGAAATCCCCAATACATGGTCCACATCTGTTATCGTTCCAATTTTTAAAAAGGGAGACAGATCCAACCTGAGTTGTTATAGACCAATTTCTTTAATTGATAATACCCTTAAGATATTGGGGAGGGTACTATTTAACAAAATCAGGATCTGGGCCGAGGAGGAAAACATTTTAAACAGATGTCAGCTATGTTTCAGAAGCAATCTTGGAACGGTGGAACAGTGTCTTAACCTTAATTTGATCATAGGTAAATATACCATAGCTCGACATGGCCCCATCTACCTAGCATTTATGGACCTCACCTCGGCCTTTGATTTTGTTAACAGATCACGGCTTTGGAAATGCCTCTTAAACTACGGGTTGGATGAGGATATAGTGTACTTTTTAGCATATTTACACAGGGATCTAAGGGCAAGGGTGAGAATAAGCACGGATGTGGCAGTTTCAGGGGACATAGTGGTCGGAAGAGGCGTAAGACAAGGGTGTGTCTTAGCCCCACTCTTGTTTATTTGATATATTAATGAGCTACACAATGTGCTGTCTGAACTGACTACAGATGTCCCAATAATTAATGGTAATAAACTGCCCGCCCTTTTATATGCGGACGATGCTGTTTTAATGGGTCGTACACCCAATGCATTGCGAATGTTAGTTAGGGGTTTTGTTGATTTTATGATTGGCCTGAACCTTTGTACGAATTTTAAGAAATCCTTTTTAATGTGTTGTGGTCCTAAAAATGTCTTATTAATGCTATTAATTCTGGTTCTGAAACCTTGCTACGCACACGCACTTTTCCATATTTGGGTCTACAATTTTCAGATAATGGATCTTGGGTATCCCATCTGACTTATGGTCGGAGCAAATTTTTAAAGGCAGTTAATTCAATCTTAAATCTCCCCCAACCGAAAAGAATTGAGGTAGTGTTGTCCCTACTCAAAATCTATAGAACACAGTGTGTACCCACTGTAACATATGGGGCTGAAATCTGGGGCTTTGTAAATTCCAAAAGCGTCCAGGTCGAAGAAAATAGATTTTGTAGGAGAATTTTGGGGATACCTATCTCTTCTTCATCCTTTGTCTGCCATAACGAGCTAAAATTATTTTATCTAGAAGATTATATTAGGTCCCGCCCTGCCCTGTTTTGGTTGAAGGTTTGGCAAAATCCGGCAGCCTCGCTAACCAGGGAAATTATAGTTGACTGTTTAAAATGTGATAAGGGCGGAGAAATACCATGGCTTGCAGAAGTGAGGGCAAGTTTAACTAGAGTAAATCTTGGACACATTTTTCATAAACCAGACCAGTTACAAGGAATTAATAAAAAGATTATTCGTGAAGCCTTATATAAATATTATGGGGATATAAGATATGCACAAGAGCTTTCTAAAGTATCCGTCGCACGTTATATATTAATTGTAGACGACGGAGGCCCTCCCTCTTATTTACCAGTTAGTTACCTTTTAAGAGATATTACTCGTTGGGAACGAAGTTTGCTCTTTCGCCTTAGATCTGGCACATTAAAATATTTGTTGTGTTTCCCTTTAGGCTTTCAGCCTAACATTGAGGAAATGCCTTGCCCTTGTGGCAATTTAGGTAAGCAATCCATGCTGCATTTTCTGTTCTTTTGTAATTTTTATCAAAAGTACAGCAAGCAACTTTTGATTCCGTTTTTTAGGGCCAGTGGAATAACGGATTTCAAGGTTGCATACAGGACTATTCTTCAGCTTAATGGGGAAAACCTAACATTTCGTATTTGTACTTTTTTGAAAATGGCTATTCGTTCACGTGCTTCTATGAACCCACGATAAGTGGACCCGATTGTATTATATGCACTTTTTGGTTTTAAGCTGTTAAAGAAATATGCTCTTTGGATCCTGACCGATATTCAAATGTGTGGAATTTTTCTGCTTGGAATTGAATAGCTTATTTCTCCCTGCTGCTATTTTTCCTAAAAACCATCCGCACTCTGCACTTTGGCACTTTATTATGCGATGCTGCTATATATATAACTTGATACATCTGTGACAACTTTATGATGATTTATTGAATTACATTTTTTTTTTTTTTTTTTTTATATATAGCTAAAGCTTTGATGTATGTTTTTAGATCTAGATGATGTTTTTTTATGTAAATGTCTAAAGTGATTAATTCTGTGAGATTTGTTTGTGCTTTTATGGACATTTTATATCCGAATAAAGTTTAAAAAAAAAAAAAAAAGAGGGAAGAAGAGTACAGAAAAAGGTGAAAAAAGTCAAGAAAGAAGCAGAAAGAAGAAAAGAAGTGCAGAAAGAAGCAACAGAGGTGCAGAAAGAAGCAAGAGAGGTGCAGAAACAGGCAGGAGAGGTACAGAAAGAGGGAACAGGGGTGCAGAAAGAGGCAAGAGAGGTGACGAAAGAGGGAAGAGGTGTGAAGAAAGAGGCAAGAGGGGTGCAGAAAGAAGCAGCAGAGGTGCAGAAAGAGGCAAGAGAACTGCAGAAAGAGGCAACAGAGGTACAGAAAAAGGCAACAGAGGTGCAGAAAGAGGGGTGCAGAAAGAGGCAAGAAGGGTGCAGAAAGAAGAGAGGTGCAGAAAGAAGCAATAGAAGTGCAGAAAGAAGCAACAGAGGTGCAGAAAGAGGCAAGAGGGGTGCGGAAAGAAGCACGAGATGTGCAGGAAGAAGTCTGGGAAGTGCAAATAGAAGCAGGCGAGGTGCAGAAAGAGGCAAGAGAAGTGCAGAAATGCAAGAAAGGCGCAGAAAAAGGCAAGAGAGGTACAGAAAGAAGGAAGAAAAGTGCAGAAAACAGCAAGAGAGGTGCAGAAAGAAGCAAGAGAGGTGCAGAAAGAGGCAAGAAAAGTGCAGAAAGAATCAGGTGAGATGCAGAAAGGAGCAAGAGACGTGCAGAAAGAGGGAACAGGGGTGCAGAAAGAGGCAAGAGATGTGCATAAAGATGGAATGGGTGTGCAGAAAGAGGCAAGAGGGGTACACAAAGAAGCAAGAGAGGTACAGAAAGAAGCAAGAGAAATGCAGAAAGAAGTAACAAAGGTGAAGAAAGAGGCAAGAGGGGTGCAGAAAGAGGCAAGAGAAGTGCAGAAAGAAGCAAGAGAGGTACTGAAAGAAGCAAGAGAAGTGCAGAAAGTAGTAACAGAGGTGCAGAAAGAGGCAACAGAAGTGCAGAAAGAGGCAAGAGAGGTGCACAAAGATACAAGAGAGGTGCAGAAAGAGGGAAGAAGAGTGCAGAAAAAAGTAGGAGCAGTGCAGAAAGAAGCAGAAAGAAGATAAAGAATTACAGAAAAAAGCAACAGAGGTGCAGAAAGAATCAAGAGAGATGGAGAAACAGGCAGGAGAGGTGCAGAAAGAGGGAACAGGGGTGCAGAAAGAGGCAAGAGAGGTGCTGGAAGAGGGAAGAGGTGTGCAGAAAGAGGCAAGAGGGATACAGAAAGAAGCAACAGGAGTGCAGAAAGAGGTAAGAGAACTGCAGAAAGAGGCAAGAGAGGTACAGAAATAGGCAACCATGGTGAAGAAAGAGGGGTGCAGAAAGAGGCAAGAATGATGCAGAAATAAGAAAGAGAGGTGCAGAAAGAAGCAAGAGAAGTGCAGAAAGAAGCAACAGAGGTGCAGAAAGAGGCAAGAGGGGTGCAGAAAGAAGCACAAGAGGTGCAGGAAGAAGACTGGAAAGTGCAAAAATAAGCAGGCGAGGTGCAGAAAGAGGCAAGAGAAGTGCAGAAAGAAGCAAGAGAGGTGCAGAAAAAGTCAAGTGAGGCACAGAAAGAAGGAAGAAAAGTGCAGAAAGAAGCAAGACAGGTGCAGAAAGAAGCAAGAGAGGTGCAGAAAGAGGCAAGAGAAGTGCAGAAAGGGGCAAGAGATGTGCAGAAAGAGGGAACAGGGGTGCAGAAAGAGGCAATAGATGTGCAGAAAGATGGAATAGGTGTGCAGAAAGAGGCAATAGGGGTACAGAAAGAAGCAAGAGAGGTACAGAAAGAAGCAAGAGAAGTGCAGAAAGAAGTAACAAAGGTGAAGAAAGAGGCAAGAGAGGTGCAGAAAGAGGCAAGAGAAGTGCAGAAAGAAGCAACAGAGGGGCAGAAAGAGGCAAGAGATCTGCAGAAAGAGGAAAGAGAGGTATAGAAAGAGGCAAGAGAGGTGCAGAAATGGGGATGCAGAAAGAGGCAAGAAGGGTGCAGAAAGATGAAAGAGAGGTACAGAAAGAAACAAGAGAACTGAAGAAAGATGCAACAGAGATGCAGAAAGAGGCAAGAGGGGTACAGAAATAGGCAAGAGAGGTGCAGAAAGAAACAACAGAAATGCATAAAGTGGCAAGAGAAGTGCAGAAAGAGGCAAGAGCGGTGCAGAAACTGGCAACAGAGATGCAGAAAAAGGGAAGAGTGGTGCAGAAAGAGGGAAGATGGGTGCAGAAAGGAAATAGGCAAGAGAGGTCTAGAAAGAAGCAAGAGAAGTGTTGAAAGAAGAAACAGAGGTGCAGAAAGAGGCAAGAGGGATGCAGAAAGAAGCAAGAGAGGTGCAGAAAGAAGAAAGGGAAGTGCAGAAAGAAGCAAGCGAGGTGCAGAAAGAGGCAAGAGAGGTGGAGAAAGAGGCAAGAGATGTGCAGAAAGAGGGAAGAGAAGTACAGAAAGAAGCAAGAGAGGTGCAGAAAGAGGCAAGAGAGGTGCAGAAAGAAGCAAGAGAAGTGCAGAAAGTGGGGAGAGGGGTTGGCCTAACGGCTAGGGCAGTCGACCTCGAATTCGGGGAACTGGGTTCGAGTCTCGGCAATGACGCTGAACATCCTGTGATTTGCTGAAGTTGCTCTTCTAGAGTTCCTTTTGAGACGGCTCCCACTACCTTTTCGTGTGGAATTATTTGTTGATCTTCAATGGGTTGTTTCTGGTTCTCCGTATCTAGTCTTGATAAGGCATCAGCCTTCCCATTTTTAGCTCCAGGCCGATAAGTTATAACGAAGTCATAGTCTGCAAAATACAGTGACCACCGTAGTTGCCGAGGAGTTAGAGTGCGCGCCGATTTCAGGAATTTCAGATTTCTGTGGTCTGTGAAAACTGTCACGGTGTGTCTTGCTCCCATTAAGTAGTGCCTCCACTCCTTGAAGGTGTCTTTTATGGCCAGAAGCTCCTTTTCTGTGATCGTGTAATTGACTTCTGCCGGGTTGAGCTTCCTAGACCTAAAGGCCACGGAATGCAGTTGTCCAGTTTCTTTGTGTCTTTGGGAGAGAATTCCCCCAATCGCCAGTTCAGATGAACCCGTTTCTAGGTAAAATGGTTCAGCAGGGTCTGCATGAAGTAGAACCGGTGCGGTAGTGAAGCTTTTCTTCAATGAATTAAAGGTCTCTTTCGCTTCCTCTGACCATTTGAAAGGAATTCCTTTCTTCAGAAGTCGAGTTAAGGGTATGATCTTTTTGGAGAATTCATGTATGAATCTTCTATAAAAATTCGCAAATCCAATAAAACTTTGGACATCCTTGATGGTGGTGGGAGCCTTCCAGTTAGTTACAGCCTGAACCTTCTGCTCATCCATGGTTATGCCTGAAGGGGATAATGCAAATCCCAAAAACTCCACTGTCGTGATCCACCAGTGCTGAAATCTCAGTCGGGCGATTAGGAATTTGTGCCAAAGCATCTTTTAATTCCTCCTTCAGTCCTCGATAGAACACCGCCGCTGTCTTATTTTGTGGCCACTCAGTCTCCACAACTAACTTGTTGAACTGAGCCAGGTAAGTGACCAATTCTCTCTTTCCCTGTCTCAGTTCTAGTAATTCATTGTCCGTGGCCTGCGACGCCTTTCTTCGATCAAATATCCGTAGGAACTCCTTTTGCACTCTTCGAAATTGTACAAAATAGGATCATGTTTAGTGACCAAGGGCATGAACCAAGATGCCGCATCACCACTGAGGTACGACAATATAAACACTACTTGGGACTGAGCGTCCGGGAAAATTGTTGGGCAGCACATGAAGTGTAGGGAACACTGAGTCAGGAAAACCTGAGCCTTTTGAGGGTCTCCATTGAAACGCTCGGGAGGGGCTAAGGGTTTTACCGGAGATAATGAGTGGATGACTTGAGTGGAAGTGGGGGATGTAGAACTAGTATTGGGTCTCTGGTTTTCTATAGAGGCAAACTTTGGGTTGGATCCTGAAACTAGTTCTCCCATTCTACTAGCTAACTCTGACGTTTCTAAGCTCAGAGTTTTATTCTTTTCCCTTACCGCTTCTAACTCCTTTTGGATATTTCCCAAAATACCTCCTAAGGTTTTTAAATCGAATCCCTCTGCCATTCAGCTCGGGTGCAATAATAACGTGGGCACTTCACTCTGTCAGAGAATAATACTGAATTGCCAACGTGCACAGGAGCAGAAAGATGCTGATTTCCAATGCCCTCTCAGGAACTCCCTCGCAAGGAAATGAACACCTAAACAAGTTTGTGCCCGTGGGGGAAAGGGGTTTGGGATAAGAAGAGACAGCCAACGATGATATTCTGCTGCTGTTCTTGTTTCGTCTTTTTCTTTCTTCTGGCTCTTTGGCTGTAATACAACATTAACTTACAACTCTATTTCTTTTCTTATTATGACTCAATATATACTTTTATTATCAAAACTCTTACCAGAATACCTCTGGCTATTGCCTCTCTTCAGTGTGATGTAGATTTAAATATTCTGACCCTGTTTCTTTTCTTCTTCTAGGAATTGACTGCCAGCTGAAAACAAGACTCTTCAGGACTGCTTAGCATCAAATTAACACTCAAGTAAGTATTTGTCTACTTCTATTCTAAAACATTGAAAAAACAATTAGGGGCATATTAGCAAGAACGGCGTTAAAATTATCACCGCTTTAGCGGCAGGAAACTGCTGCTAAAGGGGCAATAATGGGCTTGATAATATGCCCTTGAGAATTCCAATAGAAGCCCAGGATCACAACAGAACATGGGCTTCTATTGGTATTCTCAAGGGCATATTATCATGCCCATTATCGCCGCTTTAGCGGCAGTTTCCTGCCGCTAAAGTGGCGATAATTTTAACGCCGTTCTTGCTAATATGCCCCAATTAGTCTGTAGAAAACCTCTCACCTCTTGTGCTTCAGACTGTAGTCCAAACTTGTGTTTTAATGCTAATTGAGTTTTAACAGAGGATACTTGCTTTTAAATAATAATAATGCGAATTCTCTAGTGGCTTGCTAATTCGCTTCTAAACCTTTTCTCTATGACGTGGTGCCGCACTCGATTAACAAGTCGGAAAATAAATGCTCACGGCTAGACGTGGTTAAAATATCTGCACCAAACATCTGTAAGCTCACGGGTGGGTACGTAATTGAGTAAACAACTTCAACCGCGACACACGGAAGAAGTGGAGTTCTCAGAGAATGAATTTACCGCACTTGAGATTCAGTGCCAGTGAAAACCCACACAGAAAGCACGCTGTTATACAATTTTAACTGGCGTTACACTTTCCGGGGAGAGTGCTCAAGGAGAAAATTATAAGTAAGAGAAAATAACAAGCAATTAATTTCTTACAATTCTCCAGAAAATTCACTCTCAATTGTTGTAGAACTAACCTGTGACAAGACTTTCCTTCCGATAATTCCAACAGCTAAACGACTCCCGTCGCACTTCCCTTACTATCTTTCACGACGGAGCTCGGTTTCAAGACTGCTTCCATGAAAATTCCTCAGGGAAGTGCACGTTGGAATGCTCCCCCGTGCTTCACATTCCTTTCTTGATTAGAGTCGAGGAACACTAAAGCGCTACTTGAAGGGCGAACTGGCAGACACTTCAGAATTCCAAAGGTGCCAACTCATCCTCCAATTTCCTGGGCTTTTTGGAGGTTTTGACAACAGGATGCTAGCAATAATGGAGTGGTGAGGAGGAAACCTCCTAGGCACGCTGACAGAAGTGCACAGAGAGACAAGAGAGTAAGCATGGGTGGAGATAGCGGAGTTCTGCTACGCGGAGCTGCGCAAGCGGCGGAGTGCATTAATAGATGCTGTTCGCAATGATTATCAGCGCCGGGTGTTTGTCCGCACTCTTGAATCATTGCGAACAGTACCATGCACAGCGCAAGTGGGTGCTGCTTTCTTTCTGCCGCTCGAGTAGATTTTTACTCGAGCAGCAGCTTTCTCAATGCGAACGGATGGTTTCTCAATGCAAGCAGTCGCGAGCATACGTGCTCACTCGCAATGAGAAATATGACCGCCCACGTTCAAAAATCTCACACACGCCATCTTGACGTTGATGATCGAGATTGAGGAAAAATCTTGCGGGGAGGTGGATTTTCCTCGCTCGCCAACTTGGTGTTGAAAAATTCTCCGCTACGCTATGTTACGTGTAGTTTTCTCTAAGCAAGAGAAGTGAAGAAAGAAGCAACAAAGGTGCAGAAAGAGGCAAGAGGGGTGCAGAAAGAGGCCAGAGAAGTGCAGAAAGAAGCACCAGAAATGCAGAAAGTGACAAGAGAAGTGCAGAAAGAGGCAAGAGAGGTGCAGAAACTGGCAACAGAGGTGCAGAAAGAAGGAAGAGGGGTACAGAAAGAGGCAAGAGGGGTGAAGAAAGAGGAAGAGATGTGCGGAAAGAAGCAAGAGAACTGCAGAAAGAGCCAAGAGAGGTGCAGAAAGAGGCAAGAGAGGTGTAGAAAGAGACAAGAAAGGTGCAGAAAGAGGCAAGAGAAGTGCAGAAAGAAGCATATGAGGTGCAGAAAGAGGCAAGAGAAGCGCAGAACGAAGCAAGAGAAGTGGAGAAAGAGGAAGAAAGGCCCAGAAAGAGGAATAAAGGCACAGAGAGGAGCAAGAGAAGTGTAGAAAGAAGCAAGAGACATGCAGAAAGAGGCAAGTGATGTGCAGAAAGACACAACAGAAGTGCAGAAAGAGGCAAGAGAGGTGCAGAAAGAGGCAAGAAAGGTGCAGAAAGAAGGAAGAAAATTGCAGAAAGAAGCAAGAGTGGTGCAGAAAGAAGCAAGAGAGGTGCAGAAAGAGGCAAGAGAAGTGCAGAAATAAGCAAGTGAGGCACAGAAAGAAGGAAGAAAAGTGCAGAAAGAAGCAAGACAGGTGCAGAAAGAAGCAAGAGAGGTGCAGAAAGAGGCAAGAGAAGTGCAGAAAGGGGCAAGAGATGTGCAGAAAGAGGGAACAGGGGTGCAGAAAGAGGCAATAGATGTGCAGAAAGATGGAATAGGTGTGCAGAAAGAGGCAATAGGGGTACAGAAAGAAGCAAGAGAGGTACAGAAAGAAGCAAGAGAAGTGCAGAAAGAAGTAACAAAGGTGAAGAAAGAGGCAAGAGAGGTGCAGAAAGAGGCAAGAGAAGTGCAGAAAGAAGCAACAGAGGGGCAGAAAGAGGCAAGAGATCTGCAGAAAGAGGAAAGAGAGGTATAGAAAGAGGCAAGAGAGGTGCAGAAATGGGGATGCAGAAAGAGGCAAGAAGGGTGCAGAAAGATGAAAGAGAGGTACAGAAAGAAGCAAGAGAACTGAAGAAAGATGCAACAGAGATGCAGAAAGAGGCAAGAGGGGTACAGAAATAGGCAAGAGAGGTGCAGAAAGAAACAACAGAAATGCATAAAGTGGCAAGAGAAGTGCAGAAAGAGGCAAGAGCGGTGCAGAAACTGGCAACAGAGATGCAGAAAAAGGGAAGAGTGGTGCAGAAAGAGGGAAGATGGGTGCAGAAAGGAAATAGGCAAGAGAGGTCTAGAAAGAAGCAAGAGAAGTGTTGAAAGAAGAAACAGAGGTGCAGAAAGAGGCAAGAGGGATGCAGAAAGAAGCAAGAGAGGTGCAGAAAGAAGAAAGGGAAGTGCAGAAAGAAGCAAGCGAGGTGCAGAAAGAGGCAAGAGAGGTGGAGAAAGAGGCAAGAGATGTGCAGAAAGAGGGAAGAGAAGTACAGAAAGAAGCAAGAGAGGTGCAGAAAGAGGCAAGAGAGGTGCAGAAAGAAGCAAGAGAAGTGCAGAAAGTGGGGAGAGGGGTTGGCCTAACGGCTAGGGCAGTCGACCTCGAATTCGGGGAACTGGGTTCGAGTCTCGGCAATGACGCTGAACATCCTGTGATTTGCTGAAGTTGCTCTTCTAGAGTTCCTTTTGAGACGGCTCCCACTACCTTTTCGTGTGGAATTATTTGTTGATCTTCAATGGGTTGTTTCTGGTTCTCCGTATCTAGTCTTGATAAGGCATCAGCCTTCCCATTTTTAGCTCCAGGCCGATAAGTTATAACGAAGTCATAGTCTGCAAAATACAGTGACCACCGTAGTTGCCGAGGAGTTAGAGTGCGCGCCGATTTCAGGAATTTCAGATTTCTGTGGTCTGTGAAAACTGTCACGGTGTGTCTTGCTCCCATTAAGTAGTGCCTCCACTCCTTGAAGGTGTCTTTTATGGCCAGAAGCTCCTTTTCTGTGATCGTGTAATTGACTTCTGCCGGGTTGAGCTTCCTAGACCTAAAGGCCACGGAATGCAGTTGTCCAGTTTCTTTGTGTCTTTGGGAGAGAATTCCCCCAATCGCCAGTTCAGATGAACCCGTTTCTAGGTAAAATGGTTCAGCAGGGTCTGCATGAAGTAGAACCGGTGCGGTAGTGAAGCTTTTCTTCAATGAATTAAAGGTCTCTTTCGCTTCCTCTGACCATTTGAAAGGAATTCCTTTCTTCAGAAGTCGAGTTAAGGGTATGATCTTTTTGGAGAATTCATGTATGAATCTTCTATAAAAATTCGCAAATCCAATAAAACTTTGGACATCCTTGATGGTGGTGGGAGCCTTCCAGTTAGTTACAGCCTGAACCTTCTGCTCATCCATGGTTATGCCTGAAGGGGATAATGCAAATCCCAAAAACTCCACTGTCGTGATCCACCAGTGCTGAAATCTCAGTCGGGCGATTAGGAATTTGTGCCAAAGCATCTTTTAATTCCTCCTTCAGTCCTCGATAGAACACCGCCGCTGTCTTATTTTGTGGCCACTCAGTCTCCACAACTAACTTGTTGAACTGAGCCAGGTAAGTGACCAATTCTCTCTTTCCCTGTCTCAGTTCTAGTAATTCATTGTCCGTGGCCTGCGACGCCTTTCTTCGATCAAATATCCGTAGGAACTCCTTTTGCACTCTTCGAAATTGTACAAAATAGGATCATGTTTAGTGACCAAGGGCATGAACCAAGATGCCGCATCACCACTGAGGTACGACAATATAAACACTACTTGGGACTGAGCGTCCGGGAAAATTGTTGGGCAGCACATGAAGTGTAGGGAACACTGAGTCAGGAAAACCTGAGCCTTTTGAGGGTCTCCATTGAAACGCTCGGGAGGGGCTAAGGGTTTTACCGGAGATAATGAGTGGATGACTTGAGTGGAAGTGGGGGATGTAGAACTAGTATTGGGTCTCTGGTTTTCTATAGAGGCAAACTTTGGGTTGGATCCTGAAACTAGTTCTCCCATTCTACTAGCTAACTCTGACGTTTCTAAGCTCAGAGTTTTATTCTTTTCCCTTACCGCTTCTAACTCCTTTTGGATATTTCCCAAAATACCTCCTAAGGTTTTTAAATCGAATCCCTCTGCCATTCAGCTCGGGTGCAATAATAACGTGGGCACTTCACTCTGTCAGAGAATAATACTGAATTGCCAACGTGCACAGGAGCAGAAAGATGCTGATTTCCAATGCCCTCTCAGGAACTCCCTCGCAAGGAAATGAACACCTAAACAAGTTTGTGCCCGTGGGGGAAAGCGGTTTGGGATAAGAAGAGACAGCCAACGATGATATTCTGCTGCTGTTCTTGTTTCGTCTTTTTCTTTCTTCTGGCTCTTTGGCTGTAATACAACATTAACTTACAACTCTATTTCTTTTCTTATTATGACTCAATATATACTTTTATTATCAAAACTCTTACCAGAATACCTCTGGCTATTGCCTCTCTTCAGTGTGATGTAGATTTAAATATTCTGACCCTGTTTCTTTTCTTCTTCTAGGAATTGACTGCCAGCTGAAAACAAGACTCTTCAGGACTGCTTAGCATCAAATTAACACTCAAGTAAGTATTTGTCTACTTCTATTCTAAAACATTGAAAAAACAATTAGGGGCATATTAGCAAGAACGGCGTTAAAATTATCACCGCTTTAGCGGCAGGAAACTGCTGCTAAAGGGGCAATAATGGGCTTGATAATATGCCCTTGAGAATTCCAATAGAAGCCCAGGATCACAACAGAACATGGGCTTCTATTGGTATTCTCAAGGGCATATTATCATGCCCATTATCGCCGCTTTAGCGGCAGTTTCCTGCCGCTAAAGTGGCGATAATTTTAACGCCGTTCTTGCTAATATGCCCCAATTAGTCTGTAGAAAACCTCTCACCTCTTGTGCTTCAGACTGTAGTCCAAACTTGTGTTTTAATGCTAATTGAGTTTTAACAGAGGATACTTGCTTTTAAATAATAATAATGCGAATTCTCTAGTGGCTTGCTAATTCGCTTCTAAACCTTTTCTCTATGACGTGGTGCCGCACTCGATTAACAAGTCGGAAAATAAATGCTCACGGCTAGACGTGGTTAAAATATCTGCACCAAACATCTGTAAGCTCACGGGTGGGTACGTAATTGAGTAAACAACTTCAACCGCGACACACGGAAGAAGTGGAGTTCTCAGAGAATGAATTTACCGCACTTGAGATTCAGTGCCAGTGAAAACCCACACAGAAAGCACGCTGTTATACAATTTTAACTGGCGTTACACTTTCCGGGGAGAGTGCTCAAGGAGAAAATTATAAGTAAGAGAAAATAACAAGCAATTAATTTCTTACAATTCTCCAGAAAATTCACTCTCAATTGTTGTAGAACTAACCTGTGACAAGACTTTCCTTCCGATAATTCCAACAGCTAAACGACTCCCGTCGCACTTCCCTAACTATCTTTCACGACGGAGCTCGGTTTCAAGACTGCTTCCATGAAAATTCCTCAGGGAAGTGCACGTTGGAATGCTCCCCCGTGCTTCACATTCCTTTCTTGATTAGAGTCGAGGAACACTAGAGCGCTACTTGAAGGGCGAACTGGCAGACACTTCAGAATTCCAAAGGTGCCAACTCATCCTCCAATTTCCTGGGCTTTTGGAGGTTTTGACAACAGGATGCTAGCAATAATGGAGTGGTGAGGAGGAAACCTCCTAGGCACGCTGACAGAAGTGCACAGAGAGACAAGAGAGTAAGCATGGGTGGAGATAGCGGAGTTCTGCTACGCGGAGCTGCGCAAGCGGCGGAGTGCATTAATAGATGCTGTTCGCAATGATTATCAGCGCCGGGTGTTTGTCTGCACTCTTGAATCATTGCGAACAGTACCATGCACAGCGCAAGTGGGTGCTGCTTTCTTTCTGCCGCTCGAGTAGATTTTTTACTCGAGCAGCAGCTTTCTCAATGCGAACGGATGGTTTCTCAATGCAAGCAGTCGCGAGCATACGTGCTCACTCGCAATGAGAAATATGACCGCCCACGTTCAAAAATCTCACACACGCCATCTTGACGTTGATGATCGAGATTGAGGAAAAATCTTGCGGGGAGGTGGATTTTCCTCGCTCGCCAACTTGGTGTTGAAAAATTCTCCGCTACGCTATGTTACGTGTAGTTTTCTCTAAGCAAGAGAAGTGAAGAAAGAAGCAACAAAGGTGCAGAAAGAGGCAAGAGGGGTGCAGAAAGAGGCCAGAGAAGTGCAGAAAGAAGCACCAGAAATGCAGAAAGTGACAAGAGAAGTGCAGAAAGAGGCAAGAGAGGTGCAGAAACTGGCAACAGAGGTGCAGAAAGAAGGAAGAGGGGTACAGAAAGAGGCAAGAGGGGTGAAGAAAGAGGAAGAGATGTGCGGAAAGAAGCAAGAGAACTGCAGAAAGAGCCAAGAGAGGTGCAGAAAGAGGCAAGAGAGGTGTAGAAAGAGACAAGAAAGGTGCAGAAAGAGGCAAGAGAAGTGCAGAAAGAAGCATATGAGGTGCAGAAAGAGGCAAGAGAAGCGCAGAACGAAGCAAGAGAAGTGGAGAAAGAGGAAGAAAGGCCCAGAAAGAGGAATAAAGGCACAGAGAGGAGCAAGAGAAGTGTAGAAAGAAGCAAGAGACATGCAGAAAGAGGCAAGTGATGTGCAGAAAGACACAACAGAAGTGCAGAAAGAGGCAAGAGAGGTGCAGAAAGAGGCAAGAAAGGTGCAGAAAGAAGGAAGAAAATTGCAGAAAGAAGCAAGAGTGGTGCAGAAAGAAGCAAGAGAGGTGCAGAAAGAGGCAAGAGAAGTGCAGAAATAAGCAAGTGAGGCACAGAAAGAAGGAAGAAAAGTGCAGAAAGAAGCAAGACAGGTGCAGAAAGAAGCAAGAGAGGTGCAGAAAGAGGCAAGAGAAGTGCAGAAAGGGGCAAGAGATGTGCAGAAAGAGGGAACAGGGGTGCAGAAAGAGGCAATAGATGTGCAGAAAGATGGAATAGGTGTGCAGAAAGAGGCAATAGGGGTACAGAAAGAAGCAAGAGAGGTACAGAAAGAAGCAAGAGAAGTGCAGAAAGAAGTAACAAAGGTGAAGAAAGAGGCAAGAGAGGTGCAGAAAGAGGCAAGAGAAGTGCAGAAAGAAGCAACAGAGGGGCAGAAAGAGGCAAGAGATCTGCAGAAAGAGGAAAGAGAGGTATAGAAAGAGGCAAGAGAGGTGCAGAAATGGGGATGCAGAAAGAGGCAAGAAGGGTGCAGAAAGATGAAAGAGAGGTACAGAAAGAAGCAAGAGAACTGAAGAAAGATGCAACAGAGATGCAGAAAGAGGCAAGAGGGGTACAGAAATAGGCAAGAGAGGTGCAGAAAGAAACAACAGAAATGCATAAAGTGGCAAGAGAAGTGCAGAAAGAGGCAAGAGCGGTGCAGAAACTGGCAACAGAGATGCAGAAAAAGGGAAGAGTGGTGCAGAAAGAGGGAAGATGGGTGCAGAAAGGAAATAGGCAAGAGAGGTCTAGAAAGAAGCAAGAGAAGTGTTGAAAGAAGAAACAGAGGTGCAGAAAGAGGCAAGAGGGATGCAGAAAGAAGCAAGAGAGGTGCAGAAAGAAGAAAGGGAAGTGCAGAAAGAAGCAAGCGAGGTGCAGAAAGAGGCAAGAGAGGTGGAGAAAGAGGCAAGAGATGTGCAGAAAGAGGGAAGAGAAGTACAGAAAGAAGCAAGAGAGGTGCAGAAAGAGGCAAGAGAGGTGCAGAAAGAAGCAAGAGAAGTGCAGAAAGTGGGGAGAGGGGTTGGCCTAACGGCTAGGGCAGTCGACCTCGAATTCGGGGAACTGGGTTCGAGTCTCGGCAATGACGCTGAACATCCTGTGATTTGCTGAAGTTGCTCTTCTAGAGTTCCTTTTGAGACGGCTCCCACTACCTTTTCGTGTGGAATTATTTGTTGATCTTCAATGGGTTGTTTCTGGTTCTCCGTATCTAGTCTTGATAAGGCATCAGCCTTCCCATTTTTAGCTCCAGGCCGATAAGTTATAACGAAGTCATAGTCTGCAAAATACAGTGACCACCGTAGTTGCCGAGGAGTTAGAGTGCGCGCCGATTTCAAGAATTTCAGATTTCTGTGGTCTGTGAAAACTGTCACGGTGTGTCTTGCTCCCATTAAGTAGTGCCTCCACTCCTTGAAGGTGTCTTTTATGGCCAGAAGCTCCTTTTCTGTGATCGTGTAATTGACTTCTGCCGGGTTGAGCTTCCTAGACCTAAAGGCCACGGAATGCAGTTGTCCAGTTTCTTTGTGTCTTTGGGAGAGAATTCCCCAATCGCCAGTTCAGATGAACCCGTTTCTAGGTAAAATGGTTCAGCAGGGTCTGCATGAAGTAGAACCGGTGCGGTAGTGAAGCTTTTCTTCAATGAATTAAAGGTCTCTTTCGCTTCCTCTGACCATTTGAAAGGAATTCCTTTCTTCAGAAGTCGAGTTAAGGGTATGATCTTTTTGGAGAATTCATGTATGAATCTTCTATAAAAATTCGCAAATCCAATAAAACTTTGGACATCCTTGATGGTGGTGGGAGCCTTCCAGTTAGTTACAGCCTGAACCTTCTGCTCATCCATGGTTATGCCTGAAGGGGATAATGCAAATCCCAAAAACTCCACTGTCGTGATCCACCAGTGCTGAAATCTCAGTCGGGCGATTAGGAATTTGTGCCAAAGCATCTTTTAATTCCTCCTTCAGTCCTCGATAGAACACCGCCGCTGTCTTATTTTGTGGCCACTCAGTCTCCACAACTAACTTGTTGAACTGAGCCAGGTAAGTGACCAATTCTCTCTTTCCCTGTCTCAGTTCTAGTAATTCATTGTCCGTGGCCTGCGACGCCTTTCTTCGATCAAATATCCGTAGGAACTCCTTTTTGCACTCTTCGAAATTGTACAAAATAGGATCATGTTTAGTGACCAAGGGCATAAACCAAGATGCCGCATCACCACTGAGGTACGACAATATAAACACTACTTGGGACTGAGCGTCCGGGAAAATTGTTGGGCAGCACATGAAGTGTAGGGAACACTGAGTCAGGAAAACCTGAGCCTTTTGAGGGTCTCCATTGAAACGCTCGGGAGGGGCTAAGGGTTTTACCGGAGATAATGAGTGGATGACTTGAGTGGAAGTGGGGGATGTAGAACTAGTATTGGGTCTCTGGTTTTCTATAGAGGCAAACTTTGGGTTGGATCCTGAAACTAGTTCTCCCATTCTACTAGCTAACTCTGACGTTTCTAAGCTCAGAGTTTTATTCTTTTCCTTACCGCTTCTAACTCCTTTTGGATATTTCCCAAAATACCTCCTAAGGTTTTTAAATCGAATCCCTCTGCCATTCAGCTCGGGTGCAATAATAACGTGGGCACTTCACTCTGTCAGAGAATAATACTGAATTGCCAACGTGCACAGGAGCAGAAAGATGCTGATTTCCAATGCCCTCTCAGGAACTCCCTCGCAAGGAAATGAACACCTAAACAAGTTTGTGCCCGTGGGGGAAAGGGGTTTGGGATAAGAAGAGACAGCCAACGATGATATTCTGCTGCTGTTCTTGTTTCGTCTTTTTCTTTCTTCTGGCTCTTTGGCTGTAATACAACATTAACTTACAACTCTATTTCTTTTCTTATTATGACTCAATATATACTTTTATTATCAAAACTCTTACCAGAATACCTCTGGCTATTGCCTCTCTTCAGTGTGATGTAGATTTAAATATTCTGACCCTGTTTCTTTTCTTCTTCTAGGAATTGACTGCCAGCTGAAAACAAGACTCTTCAGGACTGCTTAGCATCAAATTAACACTCAAGTAAGTATTTGTCTACTTCTATTCTAAAACATTGAAAAAACAATTAGGGGCATATTAGCAAGAACGGCGTTAAAATTATCACCGCTTTAGCGGCAGGAAACTGCTGCTAAAGGGGCAATAATGGGCTTGATAATATGCCCTTGAGAATTCCAATAGAAGCCCAGGATCACAACAGAACATGGGCTTCTATTGGTATTCTCAAGGGCATATTATCATGCCCATTATCGCCGCTTTAGCGGCAGTTTCCTGCCGCTAAAGTGGCGATAATTTTAACGCCGTTCTTGCTAATATGCCCCAATTAGTCTGTAGAAAACCTCTCACCTCTTGTGCTTCAGACTGTAGTCCAAACTTGTGTTTTAATGCTAATTGAGTTTTAACAGAGGATACTTGCTTTTAAATAATAATAATGCGAATTCTCTAGTGGCTTGCTAATTCGCTTCTAAACCTTTTCTCTATGACGTGGTGCCGCACTCGATTAACAAGTCGGAAAATAAATGCTCACGGCTAGACGTGGTTAAAATATCTGCACCAAACATCTGTAAGCTCACGGGTGGGTACGTAATTGAGTAAACAACTTCAACCGCGACACACGGAAGAAGTGGAGTTCTCAGAGAATGAATTTACCGCACTTGAGATTCAGTGCCAGTGAAAACCCACACAGAAAGCACGCTGTTATACAATTTTAACTGGCGTTACACTTTCCGGGGAGAGTGCTCAAGGAGAAAATTATAAGTAAGAGAAAATAACAAGCAATTAATTTCTTACAATTCTCCAGAAAATTCACTCTCAATTGTTGTAGAACTAACCTGTGACAAGACTTTCCTTCCGATAATTCCAACAGCTAAACGACTCCCGTCGCACTTCCCTTACTATCTTTCACGACGGAGCTCGGTTTCAAGACTGCTTCCATGAAAATTCCTCAGGGAAGTGCACGTTGGAATGCTCCCCCGTGCTTCACATTCCTTTCTTGATTAGAGTCGAGGAACACTAGAGCGCTACTTGAAGGGCGAACTGGCAGACACTTCAGAATTCCAAAGGTGCCAACTCATCCTCCAATTTCCTGGGCTTTTTGGAGGTTTTGACAACAGGATGCTAGCAATAATGGAGTGGTGAGGAGGAAACCTCCTAGGCACGCTGACAGAAGTGCACAGAGAGACAAGAGAGTAAGCATGGGTGGAGATAGCGGAGTTCTGCTACGCGGAGCTGCGCAAGCGGCGGAGTGCATTAATAGATGCTGTTCGCAATGATTATCAGCGCCGGGTGTTTGTCCGCACTCTTGAATCATTGCGAACAGTACCATGCACAGCGCAAGTGGGTGCTGCTTTCTTTCTGCCGCTCGAGTAGATTTTTTACTCGAGCAGCAGCTTTCTCAATGCGAACGGATGGTTTCTCAATGCAAGCAGTCGCGAGCATACGTGCTCACTCGCAATGAGAAATATGACCGCCCACGTTCAAAAATCTCACACACGCCATCTTGACGTTGATGATCGAGATTGAGGAAAAATCTTGCGGGGAGGTGGATTTTCCTCGCTCGCCAACTTGGTGTTGAAAAATTCTCCGCTACGCTATGTTACGTGTAGTTTTCTCTAAGCAAGAGAAGTGAAGAAAGAAGCAACAAAGGTGCAGAAAGAGGCAAGAGGGGTGCAGAAAGAGGCCAGAGAAGTGCAGAAAGAAGCACCAGAAATGCAGAAAGTGACAAGAGAAGTGCAGAAAGAGGCAAGAGAGGTGCAGAAACTGGCAACAGAGGTGCAGAAAGAAGGAAGAGGGGTACAGAAAGAGGCAAAAGGGGTGAAGAAAGAGGAAGAGATGTGCGGAAAGAAGCAAGAGAACTGCAGAAAGAGCCAAGAGAGGTGCAGAAAGAGGCAAGAGAGGTGTAGAAAGAGACAAGAAAGGTGCAGAAAGAGGCAAGAGAAGTGCAGAAAGAAGCATATGAGGTGCAGAAAGAGGCAAGAGAAGCGCAGAACGAAGCAAGAGAAGTGGAGAAAGAGGAAGAAAGGCCCAGAAAGAGGAATAAAGGCACAGAGAGGAGCAAGAGAAGTGTAGAAAGAAGCAAGAGACATGCAGAAAGAGGCAAGTGATGTGCAGAAAGACACAACAGAAGTGCAGAAAGAGGCAAGAGAGGTGCAGAAAGAGGCAAGAAAGGTGCAGAAAGAAGGAAGAAAATTGCAGAAAGAAGCAAGAGTGGTGCAGAAAGAAGCAAGAGAGGTGCAGAAAGAGGCAAGAGAAGTGCAGAAATAAGCAAGTGAGATGCAGAAAGGGGCAAGAGAAGTGCAGAAAGAGGGAACAGGGGTGCAGAAAGAGGCAAGAGGTGTGCAGTAAATGGAATAGGTATGCAGAAAAAGGCAAGAGCGGTACAGAAAGAAGCAAGAGAGGTGCAGAAAGAAGCAAGAGAAGTGCATAAAGAAGCAACAGAGGTACAGAAAGAGGCAAGAGGGATGCAGAAAGAAGCAACAAAGGGGCAGAAAGAGATCTGCAGAATGAGGCAAGAGAGGTACAGAAAGATGCAGAAAGAGGCAAGAGGTGTGCGGGAAGAGGGTTGCAGAAAGAGGCAAGAGTGGTACAGAAAGAAGCAAGCGAGGTATAGAAAGAAGCAAGAGACGTGAAGAAAGAAGCAACAGAGATACAGAAAGAGGCAAAAGGGGTGCAGAATAAGGCAAGAGAGGTACAGAAAGAAACAACAGTAATGCAGAAAGTGGCAGGAGAAGTGCAGAAAGAGACAAGAGCGGTACAGAAACTGGCAACAGAAGTGCAGAAAGAGGGACGAGGGGTGCAGAAAGAGGCAAGAGGAGTGCGGAAAGAAGCAAAAGAGTTGTAGAAAGAAGCAAGAGAAGTACAGAAAGAGGCAAGAGAACTGCAGAAAGAGGCAAGAGAGGTGCAGAAAGAGGCAAGAGAGGTGCAGCAAGAAGGAACAGGTGTGCAGAAAGAGGCAAGAGAGGTGCAGAAAGGGGGAAGAGGGATGCAGAAAGAGGCAAGAGGGGTATAGAAAGAAGCAATACAGGTGCAGAACGAGGCAACAGAGGTGCAGAAAGAGGCAAGAGAGGTGCAGAAACAGGCAAGAGGCATACAGAAATAGGCAAGAGAGGTGCAGAAATGGGGGAAGAGGGGTGCAGAAAAAGGCAAGAGGAGTGTAGAAAGAAGCAAGAGAGGTATAGAAAGAGGCAACAGAGCTGCAGAAAGAGGCAAGAGATCTGCAGAATGAGGCAAGAGAGGTACAGAAAGAGGCAAGAGAGGTACAGAAAGAGAGATGCAGAAAGAGGCAAGAGGTGTGCGGGAAGAGGGTTGCAGAAAGAGGCAAGAGTGGTGCAGAAAGAAGCAAGCGAGGTATAGAAAGAAGCAAGAGACGTGAAGAAAGAAGCAACAGAGATACAGAAAGAGGCAAAAGGGGTGCAGAATAAGGCAAGAGAGGTACAGAAAGAAACAACAGTAATGCAGAAAGTGGCAGGAGAAGTGCAGAAAGAGACAAGAGCGGTACAGAAACTGGCAACAGAAGTGCAGAAAGAGGGACGAGGGGTGCAGAAAGAGGGAAGAGAGGTGCAGAAAGGAAATAAGCAATAGAGGTGCAGAAACAAGCAAGACCAGTCCTGAAAGAAGCAACAGAGTTGCAGAAAGAGGTAAGAGAGGTACAAAAAGAAGAAAGGGAAGTGCAGAAAGAAGAAAGCGAGGTACAGAAAGAGGCAAGAGAAGTTCAGAAAGAGGCAAGAGAGGTACTGACAGAGGCAAGAGATGTGCAGAAAGAAGCAAGAGAACTGCAGAAAGAGGAAGGAAGTTGCAGAAATAGGAAGAGAGGCGCAGAAAGAAGCAAGAGAAGTACAGAAAGAAGCAAGAAAAGTGCAGAAAGAGGCAAGAGAACTGCAGAAAGAGGAAGGTAGTTGCAGAAATAGGAAGAGAGGCGCAGAAAGAAGCAAGAGAAGTACAGAAAGAAGCAAGAGAAGTGCAGAAAGAACCAACAGAGGTACAGAAAGAAGCAAGAGGTGTGCAGAAAGAGGCAAGAGAAGTGCAAAAAGAGGGAAAAGGAGTGCAGAAAGAGGCAAGAGGGGTGCAGAAAGAAGCAATAGAAATACAGAAAGAAGCAAGAGAAGTGCAGAAAGAAGCAACAGAGTTGCAGTAAGAAGCAAGAGAAGTGCAGAAAGAGGCAAGAGAGGTGCACAAAGAGACAAGAGAGTAAGCATGGGCAGAGATCGCGGAGTTCTGCTACGCAGAGCTCCGCAAGCGGCGGAGTGCATTAGATAGATGCTGTTCTCAATGATTTTCAGCACTGTGCAATCAATGCGAACAGTACCATGCACAGCGCAAGTGGGTGCTGCTTTCTTTCTACCGATCGAGTAAATTTTTTACTCGAGCAGCAGCTTTCTCAATGCGAATGGATGGTTTCTCAATGCAAGCAGTCGTGAGCATACGTGCTCACTTGCAATGAGAAATATGACCGCCCGCGTTGAAAAATATCACGCTCGCCATCTTGACGTTGACGATCGAGAATGAGGAAAAATCTCGCGGGGAGGTGGATTTTCCTCGCTCGCCAACTTGATGTTGAAAAATTCTCCGCTACGCCTTGCTACGTGTAGTTTTCTCTAAGCAAGAGAAGTGAAGAAAGAAGCAACAAAGGTGCAGAAAGAGACTAGAGGGGTGCATAAAGAGGCCAGATAAGTGCAGAAAGAAGCAACAGAAATGCACAATGTGACAAGAGAAGTGCAGAAAGAGGCAAGAGAGGTGCAGAAACTGGCAACAGAGGTGGCGAAAGAAGGAAGAGGGGTACAGAAAGAGGCAAGAGAGGTGCAGAAAGAGGAAGAGAGGTACGGAAAGAAACAAGAGAACTGCAGAAAGAGCCAAGAGAGGTGCAGAAAGAGGCAAGAGAGGTATAGAAAGAGACAAGAAAGGTGCAGAAAGAGGCAAGAGAAGTGCAAAAAGAAGCATATGACGTGCAGAAAGAGGCAAGAGAAGCGCAGAACGAAGCAAGAGAAGTGCAGAAAGAGGAAGAAAGGTCCAGAAAGAGGAAGAAAGGCACAGAGAGAAGCAAGAGAAGTGTAGAAAGAAGCTAGAGACATGCAGAAAGAGGCAAGTGATGTGCAGAAAGACACAACAGAAGTGCAGAAAGAGGCACGAGAGGTACAGAAGGAGGCACGAATGGTGCAGAAAGAGGCAAGAGAGGTGCAGAAAGAGGCAAGAAAGGTACATAAAGAAGGAAGAAAATTGCAGAAAGAAGCAAGAGTGGTGCAGAAAGAAGCAAGAGAGGTGCAGAAAGAGGCAAGAGAGGTGCAGGAAGAGGGAAGAGGTGTGCAGAAGGAGGGAAGAGGGGTGCAGAAAGAGGCAAGAGGAGTGCATAAAGAAGCAAGAGAGTTGAAGAAAGAAGCAAGAAAAGTACAGAAAGAGGCAAGAGAACTGCAGAAAGAGGCAAGAGAGGTGCAGAAAGAGGCAAGAGAGGTGCAGCAAGAAGGAACTGGTGTGCAGAAAGAGGCAAGAGAGGTGCAGAAAGGGGGAAGAGGGATGCAGAAAGAGGCAAGAGGGGTATAGAAAGAAGCAATACAGGTGCAGAAAGAGGCAAGAGAGGTGCAGAACGAGGTAAGAGAGGTGCAGAAACAGGCAAGAGGCCTACAGAAATAGGCAAGAGAGGTGCAGAAAGGGGGAAGAGGGGTGCATAAAGAGGCAAGAGGAGTGTAGAAAGAAGCAAAAGAGGTATAGAAAGAGGCAACAGAGCTGCAGAAATGGGCATGAGAGGTGCAGAAAGTGGGAAGAGGGGTGCAGAAAGAGGCAAGAGGAGTGTAGAAAGAAGCAAGAGAGGTGCAGAAAGAGGCAAAAGAAGTGCAGAAAGAAGCAAGAGAACTGCAGAAAGAGGAAGAAAGGTGCAGAAAGAGGAAGAAAGGTGCAGAAACAAGCAAGAGAAGTGCAGAAAGAAGCAAGAGATGTACAGAAAGATACAAGTGAGGTGTAGAAAGAGGCAAGAGAAGTGTAGGAAAACGCAAGAGAGGTGCAGAAAGAGGGAAGAGCGGTGTAGAAAGAGGCAAGAGAGGTGTCGAAAGAGACAAGAAAGGTACAGAAAGAGGCAAGAGAAGTTCAGAAAGAAGCAAGTGAGGTGCAGAAAGAGACAAGTCAGGTACAGAAAGAGGCAAGAGAGGTGCAGAAATTAGCAAGAGAGGTGCAGAAAGAGGCAAGTCAGGTAAGGTGCAGAAAGAGGAAGAAAGGCGCAGAAAGATGAAGAAAGGTGCAGAAAGAGGCAAGAGAGGTAATGAAAGAGGCAAGAGTAGTACAGAAAGAAGCAACAGGGTTACAGAAAGAAGTAAGAGAAGTGCAGAAAGAGGCAAGAGAGGTGCAGAAAGAGGCAAGCGAGGTTCAGGAAGAGGGAAGAGGTGCGCAGAAGGAGGGAAGAGGGGTGCAGAAAGAGGCAAGAGGAGTGCGGAAAGAAGCAAAAGAGTTGTAGAAAGAAGCAAGAGAAGTACAGAAAGAGGCAAGAGAACTGCAGAAAGAGGCAAGAGAGGTGCAGAAAGAGGCAAGAGAGGTGCTGCAAGAAGGAACAGGTGTGCAGAAAGAAGAAAGAGAGGTGCAGAAAGGGGGAAGGGGGATGCAGAAAGAGGCAAGAGGGGTATAGAAAGAAGCAATACAGGTGCAGAACGAGACAACAGAGGTGCAGAAAGAGGCAAGAGAGGTGCAGAAACAGGCAAGAGGCATACAGAAATAGGCAAGAGAGGTGCAGAAATGGGGGAAGAGGGGTGCAGAAAAAGGCAAGAGGAGTGTAGAACGAAGCAAGAGAGGGATAGAAAGAGGCAACAGAGCTGCAGAAAGAGGCAAAAGAGGTGCAGAAACAGGCAATAGGGGTACAGAAATGGGCAAGAGAGGTGCAGAAAGGGGGAAGAGGGGTGCATAAAAAGGCAAGAGGAACGTAGAAAGAAGCAAGAGAGGTATAGAAATTGGCAACAGAGCTGCAGAAAGAGGCAAGAGAGGTGCAGAAACAGGCAAGAGGGGTACAGAAACAGGCAAGAGAGGTGCAGAAAGAGGGAAAAGGAGTGCAGAAAGAGGCAAGAGAGCTGCATAAAGAAGCAAGAGAGGTGCAGAAAGAAGCAACAGAGTTGCAGAAAGAGGCAAGAGCAGTGCAGAAAGAGGCAAGATAGGTGCAGAAAGAGGCAAGAGGGGTGCAGAAATAGGCAAGAGGGGTACAGAAAGAAGCAAGAGAGGTGCAGAAAGAAGCAAGAGTACTGCAGAAAGAGGAAGAAAGGTGCATAAGAGGAAGAAAGGTGCAGAAACAAGCTAGAGAAGTACAGAAAGAAGCAAGTGAGGTGTAGAAAGAGGCAAGAGAAGTGTAGGAAAAGGCAAGAGAGGTGCAGAAAGAGGGAAGAAAGGTATAGAAAGAGGCAAGAGAGGTGTCGAAAGAGACAAGAAAGGTACAGAGAGAGGCAAGAGTAGTGCAGAAAGAAGCACGTGGGGTGCAGAACGAGACAAGTCAGGTACAGAAAGAGGCTAAAGAGGTGCAGAAATTGGCAAGAGAGGTGCAGAAAGAGGCAAGTCACGTAAGGTGCAGAAAGAGGAAGAAAGGCGCAGAAAGAGGAAGAAAGGTGCAGAAAGAGGCAAGAGAGGTAATGAAAGAGGCAAGAGAAGTGCAGAAAGAAGCAACAGGGTTGCAGAAAGAAGCAAGAGAAGAGCAGGAAGAGGCAAGAGAGGTGCAGAAACAGGCAAGGGAGGTGCAAAAAGAGGGAAAAGGAGTGCAGAAAGAGGCAAGAGAGGTGCATAAAGAAGCAAGAGAGGTGTAGAAAGAAGCAAGAGAAGTGCAGAAAGAAGCAACAGAGTTGCAGAAAGAGGCAAGAGCATTGCAGAAAGAGGCAAGAGAGTGCATAAAGAGGCAAGAGGGGTACAGAAAAGGCAAGAGGGATACAGAAAGAAGCACGAGAGGTGCAGAAAGAGGCAAGAGAAGTGCAGAATGAAGAAAGAGAACTGCAGAAAGAGGAAGAAAGGTGCAGAAAGAAGCAAGATAAGTACAGAAAGAAGCAAGAGATGTACAGAAAGAAGCAAGTGAGGTGTAGAAAGAGGCAAGAGAAGTGTAGGAAAAGGCAAGAGATGTGCAGAAAGAGGGAAGAGCGGTGTAGAAAGAGGCAAGAGAGGTGTTGAAAGAGACAAGAAAGGTACAGAAAGAGGCAAGAGAAGTGCAGAAAGAAGCAAGTGAGGTGCAGAAAGAGACAGGTCAGGTACAGATAGAGGCAAGAGAGGTGCAGAAATTGGCAAGAGAGGTGCAGAAAGAGGCAAGTCAGGTAAGGTGCAGAAAGAGGAAGAAAGGCGCAGAAAGAGGAAGGAAGGTGCAGAAAGAGGCAAGAGAGGTAATGAAAGAGGCAGGAGAAGTACAGAAAGAAGCAACAGGGTTACAGAAAGAAGCAAGAGAAGTGCAGAATGAGGCAAGAAAAGTGCAGAAAGAAGCAAGAGAATTGCAGAAAGAGGAAGAAAGGTGCATAAGAGGAAGAAAGGTGCAGAAACAAGCAAGAGAAGTGCAGCAACAAGCAAGAGAAGTGCAGAAACAAGCAAGAGAAGTACAGAAAGAAGCAAGTGAGGTGTAGAAAGAGGCAAGAGAAGTGTAGTAAAAGGCAAGAGAGGTGCAGAAAGAGGGAAGAGAGGTGTCGAAAGAGACACGAAAGGTACAGAAAGAGGCAAGATAAGTGCAGAAAGAAGCAAGTGAGGTGCAGAAAGAGACAAGTCAGATACAGAAAGAGGCAAGAGAGGTGCAGAAATTGGCAAGAGAGGTGCAGAAAGAGGCAAGTCACGTAGGGTGCAGAAAGAGGAAGAAAGGCGCAGAAAGAGGAAGAAAGGTGCAGAAAGAGGCAAGAGAGGTAATGAAAGAGGCAAGAAAAGTGCAGAAAGAAGCAACAGGGTTGCAGAAAGAAGCAAGAGAAGTGCAGAAAGAGGCAAGAGAGGTGCAGAAACAGGCAAGGGAGGTGCAGAAAGAGGGAAAAGGAGTGCAGAAAGAGGCAAGAGAGGTGCATAATGAAGCAAGAGAGGTGCAGAAAGAAGCAAGAGAAGTACAGAAAGAAGCAACAGAGTTGCAGAAAGAGTCAAGAGCAGTGCAGAAAGAGGCAAGAGAGTGCATAAAGAGGCAAGAGGGGTGCAGAAATAGGCAAGAGGGGTACAGAAAGAAGCAAGAGAGGTGCAGAAAGAGGCAAGAGAAGTACAGAAAGAAGCAAGAGAACTGCAGAAAGAGGAAGAAAGGTGCAGAAAGAGGAAGAAAGGTGCAGACACAAGCAAGAGAGGTGCAGAAAGAAGCAAGAGATGTACAGAAAGATACAAGTGAGGTGTAGAAAGAGGCAAGAGAAGTATAGGAAAAGGCAAGAGAGGTGCAGAGAGAGGGAAGAGCGGTGTAGAAAGAGGCAAGAGAGGTGTCGAAAGAGACAAGAAAGGTACAGAAAGAGGCAAGAGAAGTTCAGAAAGAAGCAAGTGAGGTGCAGAAAGAGACAAGTCAGGTACAGAAAGAGGCAAGAGAGGTGCAGGAATTGGCAAGAAAGGTGCAGAAAGAGGCAAGTCAGGTAAGGTGCACAAAGAGGAAGAAAGGTGCAGAAAGAGGCAAGAGAGGTAATGAAAGAGGCAGTTGAAGTACAGAAAGAAGCAACAGGGTTACAGAAAGAAGCAATAGAAGTGCAGAAAGAGGCAAGAGAAGTGCAGAAAGAAGCAAGAGAACTGCAGAAAGAGGAAGAAAGGTGCATAAGAGGAAGAAAGGTGCAGAAACAAGCAAGAGATTTGCACAAATAAGCAAGAGAAGTGCAGAAACAAGCAAGAGAAGTACAGAAAGAAGCAAGTGAGGTATAGAAAGAGGCACGAGAAGTGTAGGAAAAGGCAAGAGAGGTGCAGAAAGAGGGAAGAGAGGTGTTGAAAGAGACAAGAATAGTGCAGAAAGAGGCAAGAGAAGTGCAGAAAGAAGCAAGTGAGGTACAGAAAGAGACAAGTCAGATACAGAAAGAGGCAAGAGAGTTGCAGAAATTGGCAAGAGAGGTGCAGAAAGAGGCAAGTCACATAGGGTGCAGAAAGAGGAAGAAAGGCGCAGAAAGAGGAAGAAAGGTGCAGAAAGAGGCAAGAGAGGTAATGAAAGAAGCAAGAGAAGTACAGAAAGAAGCAACAGGGTTGCAGAAAGAAGCAAGAGAAGTGCAGAAAGAGGCAAGAGAGGTGCAGAAACAGGCAAGGGAGGTGCAGAAAGAGGGAAAAGGAGTGCAGAAAGAGGCAAGAGAAGTGCATAATGAAGCAAGAGAGGTGCAGAAAGAAGCAAGAGAAGTGCAGAAAGAAGCAACAGAGTTGTAGAAAGAGTCAAGAGCAGTGCAGAAAGAGACAAGAGAGTGCATAAAGAGGCAAGAGGGTGCAGAAATAGGCAAGAGGGGTACAGAAAGAAGCAAGAGAGGTGCAGAAAGAGGCAAGAGAAGTGCAGAAAGAAGCAAGAGAACTGCAGAAAGAGGAAGAAAGGTGCAGAAAGAGGAAGAAAGGTGCAGAAACAAGCAAGAGAAGTGCAGAAAGAAGCAAGAGATGTACAGAAAGATACAAGTGAGGTGTAGAAAGAGGCAAGAGAAGTGTAGGAAAAGGCAAGAGAGGTGCAGAAAGAGGGAAGAGCGGTGTAGAAAGAGGCAAGAGAGGTGTCGAAAGAGACCAGAAAGGTACAGAAAGAGGCAAGAGAAGTTCAGAAAGAAGCAAGTGAGGTGCAGAAAGAGACAAGTCAGGTACAGAAATAGGCAAGAGAGGTGCAGAAATTGGCAAGAGAGGTGCAGAAAGAGGCAAGTCAGGTAAGGTGCAGAAAGAGGAAGAAAGGCGCAGAAAGATGAAGAAAGGTGCAGAAAGAGGCAAGAGAGGTAATGAAAGAGGCAAGAGTAGTACATAAAGAAGCAACAGGGTTACAGAAAGAAGCAAGAAAAGTGCAGAAAGAGGCAAGAGAGGTGCAGAAAGAGGCATGAGAGGTGCAGGAAGAGGGAAGAGGTGTGCAGAAGGAGGGAAGAGGAGTGCGGAAAGAAGCAAGAGAGTTGAAGAAAGAAGCAAGAGAAGTACAGAAAGAGGCAAGAGAACTGCAGAAAGAGGCAAGAGAGGTGCAGAAAGAGGCAAGATAGGTGCAGCAAGAAGGAACAGGTGTGCAGAAAGAGGCAAGAGAGGTGCAGAAAGGGGGAAGAGGGATGCAGAAAGAGGCAAGATGGGTATAGAAAGAAGCAATACAGGTGCAGAAAGAGGCAAGAGAGGTGCATAAACAGGCAAGAGGCATACAGAAATAGGCAAGAGAGGTGCAGAAAGGGGGAAGAGGGGTGCAGAAAGAGGCAAGAGGAGTGTAGAAAGAAGCAAGAGAGGTATAGAAAGAGGCAACAGAGCTGCAGAAAGAGGCAAAAGAGGTGCAGAAACAGGCAAGAGGGGTACAGAAATGGGCAAGAGAAGTGCAGAAGGAAGCAACAGAGGTGCAGAAAGAGGCAAGAGATGTGCAGAAAGAGGCAAGAGAGGTGCAGAAACAGGCAAGAGAGGTGCAGAAAGAGGGAAAAGTACTGCATAAATAGGCAAGAGGGGTACAGAAAGAAGCAAGAGAGGTGCAGAAAGAGGCAAGAGAATTGCAGAAAGAATCAAGAGAACTGAAGAAAGAGGAAGAAAGGTGCAGAAAGAGGAAGAGAGGTGCAGAAAGAAGCAAGGGAAGTGCAGAAAGAAGCAACAGAGTTGCAGAAAGGGGCAAGAGAGGTGCAGGAATTGGCAAGAGAGGTGCAGAAAGAGCAAGTCAGGTAAGGTGCAGAATGAGGAAGAAAGGCGCAGAAAGAGGAAGGAAGGTGCAGAAAGAGGCAAGAGAGGCAATGAAAGAGGCAGGAGAAGTACAGAAAGAAGCAACAGGGTTACAGAAAGAAGCAAGAGAAGTGCAGAAAGAGGCAAGAGAAGTGCAGAAAGAAGCAAGAGAACTGCAGAAAGAGGAAGAAATGTGCATAAGAGGAAGAAAGATGCAGAAACAAGCAAGAGAAGTGCACAAATAAGCAAGAGAAGTGCAGAAACAAGCAAGAGAAGTACAGAAAGAAACAAGTGAGGTGTAGAAAGAGGCAAGAGAAGTGTAGGAAAAGGCAACAGAGGTGCAGAAAGAGGGAAGAGAGGTGTCGAAAGAGACAAGAAAGGTGCAGAAAGAGGCAAGAGAAGTGCAGAAAGAAGCAAGTGAGGTGCAGAAAGAGACAAGTCAGATACAGAAAGAGGCAAGAGAGGTGCAGAAATTGGCAAGAGAGGTGCAGAAAGAGGCAAGTCACATAGGGTGCAGAAAGAGGAAGAAAGGTGCAGAAAGAGGAAGAAAGGTGCAGAAAGAGGCAAGAGAGGTAATGAAAGAAGCAAGAGAAGTGCAGAAAGAAGCAACAGGGTTGCAGAAAGAAGCAAGAGAAGTGCAGAAAGAGGCAAGAGAGGTGCAGAAACAGGCAAGGGAGGTGCAGAAAGAGCGAAAAGGAGTGCAGAAAGAGGCAAGAGAGGTGCATAAACAGGCAAGAGGGGTGCAGAAATAGGCAAGAGGGGTACAGAAAGAAGCAAGAGAGGTGCAGAAAGAGGCAAGAGAAGTGCAGAAAGAAGCAAGAGAGTGCATAAAGAGGCAAGAGGGGTGCAGAAATAGGCAAGAGGGGTACAGAAAGAAGCAAGAGAGGTGCAGAAAGAGGCAAGAGAAGTGCAGAAAGAAGCAAGAGAACTGCAGAAAGAGGAAGAAAGGTGCAGAAAGAGGAAGAAAGGTGCAGAAACAACCAAGAGAAGTGCAGAAACAAGCAAGAGATGTACAGAAAGATACAAGTGAGGTGTAGAAAGAGGCAAGAGAAGTGTAGGAAAAGGCAAGAGAGGTGCAGAAAGAGGGAAGAGCGGTGTAGAAAGAGGCAAGAGAGGTGTCGAAAGAGACAAGAAAGGTACAGAAAGAGGCAAGAGAAGTTCAGAAAGAAGCAAGTGAGGTGCAGAAAGAGACAAGTCAGGTACAGAAAGAGGCTAGAGAGGTGCAGAAATTGGCAAGAGAGGTGCAGAAAGAGGCAAGTCAGGTAAGGTGCAGAAAGAGGAAGAAAGGTGCAGAAAGATGAAGAAAGGTGCAGAAAGAGGCAAGAGAGGTAATTAAAGAGGCAAGAGTAGTACATAAAGAAGCAACAGGGTTATAGAAAGAAGCAAGAGAAGTGCAGAAAGAGGCAAGAGAGGTGCAGAAAGAGGCAAGAGAGGTGCAGGAAGAGGGAAGAGGTGTGCAGAAGGAGGGAAGAGGGGTGAAGAAAGAGGCAAGAGGAGTGCGGAAAGAAGCAAGAGAGTTGAAGACTAAAGCAAGAGAAGTACAGAAAGAGGCAAGAGAACTGCAGAAAGAGGCAAGAGAGGTGCAGAAAGAGGCAAGATAGGTGCAGCAAGAAGGAACAGGTGTGCAGAAAGAGGCAAGAGAGGTGCAGAAAGGGGGAAGAGGGATGCAGAAAGAGGCAAGAGGGGTATAGAAAGAAGCTATACAGGTGCAGAAAGAGGCAACAGAGGTGCAGAAAGAGGCAAGAGAGGTGCATAAACAGGCAAGAGGCATACAGAAATAGGCAGGAGAGGTGCAGAAAGGGGGAAGAGGGGTGCAGAAAGAGGCAAGAGGAGTGTAGAAAGAAGCAAGAGAGGTATAGAAAGAGGCAACAGAGCTGCAGAAAGAGGCAAAAGAGGTGCAGAAACAGGCAAGAGGGGTACAGAAATGGGCAAGAGAAGTGCAGAAGGAAGCAACAGAGGTGCAGAAAGAGGCAAGAGATGTGCAGAAAGAGGCAAGAGAGGTGCAGAAACAGGCAAGAGAGGTGCAGAAAGAGGGAAAAGGAGTGCATAAATAGGCAAGAGGGGTACAGAAAGAAGCAAGAGAGGTGCAGAAAGAGGCAAGAGAATTGCAGAAAGAAGCAAGAGAACTGAAGAAAGAGGAAGAAAGGTGCAGAAAGAGGAAGAGAGGTGCAGAAAGAAGCAAGGGAAGTGCAGAAAGAAGCAACAGAGTTGCAGAAAGAGGCAAGAGCAGTGCAGAAAGAGGCAAGACAAGTGCAGAAAGAGGCAAGAGAGCTTCAGAAAGAGGGAAGAGGGGTGCAGAAATAGGCAAGAGGGGTACAGAAAGAAGCAATAGAGGTGCAGAAAGAGGCAAGAGAAGTGCAGAAAGAAGCAAGAGATCTGCAGAAAGAGGAAGAAAGGTGCAGAAAGTGGAAGAGAGGTGCAGAAACAAGCAAGAGAAGTACAGAAAGAAGCAAGAGAAGTACAGAAAGAGGCAAGTGAGGTGCAGAAAGAGGCAAGAGAAGTTAGGAAAAGGCAATAGAGGTGCAGAAAGAGGGAAGAGGGGTGCAGAATAATGCAAGATTAGAGCACAGCCTATATACTGCATGATACATTCAATTGAAGGTGCACCGAAAATTAAGTAGCACAATCTTGAGTTGGTTTGTTCTTCATCCTTTTATTCTTTATTTCATTTTCTTTTTCAACAGACAGCCAACGCGTTTCGTTCCCACTTTACAGTGTGTGGAACTTCGTCAGGGCTTAATTAAGATAAATTCAGAAACGTAGTTTAATGGATGACCATAGGGAATCCCAGGATTAATGGGTTTTCCCGAAGTAGGACCTGCCACCTCAATAAGCGGACCGGTCGTCAGTTCCTTGGATTCTTGTGTATATACTGCATGATAGCAAAGGCTCCATGCCCCATTTTAGGATTTCAATGCTTGACTTATATGAATATTGAACTGGGTGAGAATGAATCATCCTAGTGAATGTCAGATACTTGAAGAGAATAGAGAATTAAGAGAGTCATCTGCCAAGGTGTCAGGTGATTGCACAACTTTATTGTACCTAATACAATACTCAGGGCCTTCCTGGAAGTGCATCGCATCACTAATCTTCATGTTCCTTGTTAGGTACACTTTGATCACACAGCTTCATGGAACATTGACAACGACCCCTGCACTCCTGAATAACCTAGTGCCTGGCATGGCAGTGTCTTTTTCTTTTCTTTTCCAATCCCCCCTCCCTTTTGGGACACTTGCTAAGACTCCTGTGAACCATTGGAAGTGTTGAGAGGTGTCCCAGGAGGTCGGGGGCACTCGTGACCCCTGCAGACGTCCTGCTTTTCAGGTGAGTGGCCTTCATAGTTAGGATTGCTATTTTATTGAAATAACATTTTCTGGTTTGCTAATAACTTTGGTGCCATTTGATGAATCTTCACAAAACTTTCCAAAACAAAAGCAAAGTCACTTCAGCTCCTTCCTGGAAAGTTTCAGGGTGATCCATCAAGATGGGGCAGAGGAAAAAGCGTGGTCCTAAAAGCAAATTTCTTCATGCATTTTCCATGACTTTTACATAGACTTCTTTAGGCAGTGCTACAGCAAAAACTGCTGAACGGAATTGCACCAAATTTGGCAGGAAGCTTTTGAGATATGAAGGTTCAAAATAATTGTATATCTGGATGATTGGGTCCAAGAGTATCTTGTGAAACTCTTGTGGTAGCGCCAATTTAAAAATTGAGCATTCTGATTGGCCCTGCGAGCTTTATTTCCCTTGGGCCATCTCGCTCCTGCGGGAGTCTGACTCCAACGGGAGTGAGCACTCTGATTGGCTGCCAGCAACATGAGAAAAATGTTGCAGGCAGCAATTACAGGACTCGGGGACTTAGTTCTCTGTCCTGAAGTAAAAAATAGATAAATAGTATAAGGGGCAGGGTAGGGATAACCTGACAGCCTGGGTCCCATGAGGGGGACCCATACGGAGCCCCCCATGGGCGTAAATCAAACAAAATAAGTAAAAAATGCCCCAACTTTGTAGGTTTCCTGCAGGATAGAACAAAAAAATGTCTGGGCTGCATCTATTAAGTTCATGCCCACGGGAGCCCACCCCTGGAAAAGTATTCTTAACGGGGAGGGGCCTGCACGCCCCCCTCCCCGAACCGCCAAAGCCACTGGGGAGCCCACCGTGGGACACATTTATTTTATATCATGTGGGGGGCCCTGTGACCCCCCCTTCTGGAGCCACAAAGGGCCCTGGGGGTCCATCCCCAGGATAAAATTCATTTATATGGGGAGCCCACCCATGGATGAATTTACTTAAAATGGGTAGGGGCCACGAAGCCCCTCTCCGGAGCTATTAATGGCCCCATCCCCCAGAACCGGCTCACATGCTGTGTCCCGGTAAACCCACCTCCGGGACATTGCAGTTTCCCTGCCAGCACCGATGTGGGCAGAGAAACCTGTGTTTGCTCCCACTTGGCCGGACCATTTTTGAATCTCCCACCAAATGGGAGCAGACACCAAGCCTGCTTCCAGAAGGCAGTAACTTTAAAAATGCTCCTGCCTGATGGGAGTAGACTTCTGATCTGTTTTCCTGCCTGCACTGATGGGCAGGGAAACAAATCAAAGTATTTCTACCGCCCCCTGGGAAAGGCTTTAGTAGCTGCTCCCTGCAGGCAGGAGTAATGCCGGCTCTGGCTGCATCGGGAGCCGGCTGGGGCCACGGGGGCCCAGGGCCTCCCCCGTGGTCCCCAAGGAATGTATGGTGGGAGCCCTGGGTGAGCACTAGGGCATCCACCTTTAATAGTTTGGGCCTTGGGAGTTGGGGTCCCCAGGGCCTTTAGAGGCCTATAGAGGCTTGGGGAGGGGGTTGCACAGCCAATCCACAAAGGGTGACAGCTACACTTTGTGCATACTTTCCAGACAGCCATCACACAGGAAGGGTTGGCTTTGACAGGGTTACATCTGCATTCATCTGCATACTGATGGGCTTCCTGGGCTGGTAGAGAGAGAGGCATTGACACTTTACATTTGTATAGGCTGGGTCCTGCCCTCACACAAAGGGCTGATTTACATCCTACTGATGTCTGAATCCAGAGCTGAGTCCAAAGGGGGCATTGTGCCCTTCTAAGATTTCTTTTGAAGTCACCTCTTGAACAAAGACATTTTGGAGTATAAGTACAGGGTCCCTGACCCCATAATTCTTGACAATGCATGGGACTTGTAACCAGACTCTGCTGGCTCTACATACTGTACCACAGGACTGTTGTGCTGCCAGGAGGAAGCACCATTTGGACTACTTTCTTGTTGTGCTGGTCTGCTGCCTGTTGGGCTGAGGGAAGGACTGCCTCTTTGCAATTGACTTTATGTACTGGTATATTGCCTGTCTACCTGCCCTGTGCACCCCCAGTGCTCTCCAGGGACTGGGTGGCTTGTTCCCCCCGTCCTTGCCATCTTGGAACTACTTCAAGCATGTGGAACACTTGCATTGTGGGGGACAGTGTGTATTTTGTAACTTCTACTAGTGTTCTGCATCCCATGGCGCTGTTGCCTTGGTCAATGTGTGGTGAGCACTGACATTTGCCCGGAAGGCGTCTGAGAATCAGCATGCCACTGGGAACCATGAAGGATTTCCCCTGCAATCCTTGCTCTATTTGCGCCGCCTCCCCAGCCGGAGAGAGTGAGAGGCCAAGGCTGTAAAGGGAGTCCGGCATTATAGCCCCAGGGAGTTGCCTAGGAGGATACCAAAGGAACTCCACTGACATTCGACAGGGGGCAGGGCCCAGCAAGGAAAGCCACACCCGCCCTTCACCACCAGATCGCTACCCAGCTGTGCCAGTCGCACAGCTGTGAAACACTGCCCCCACCTTCCCTGTGTGAGCTTAAGAGGCAGGCCCAGTCCCGAAGGGACCGTAACCCAGGTACTGTTGTGCCCACATGTGCCGCCTTGGGGCGGGGTCCCAGGGGCCGTAAGAATGTACCGTGGCGGTTGAGCAATCAGGTTTCCATAAAGGAGAGTGTCTCTATGGCAAATATGTTCAGTTTGGCTGAGGGGTAAAATGTGCATCGTGCACATAATTACAGGCATGGACTTTGGGCAGAACTAGGGATATTGACATCACACACTCCCTCGTGCATGTGCTTTCAGATACTGTGTACTTGGGTGATTCCTTGCCGGTCCAGAGGGGACTCTTGATTGTCCAAACACTGGGAGCTTTCTGATTGGTGGGCTCTGCTCCTTACCTGTCGGGTGAAGACCACAACAAAGCCCCTTATCTTGAGTCCTCATTCCAGCACTCTTCCAGTCCATTACCATATCACTTGTAGTAGGCGCCCAGGTGCTCCTGCGGCCTACGTTGTATGCCTACCCAAGAACATTATACCAGGGTTCCTAAAGGATTACTGTAACCCCACTAATAGGGGCTTATTATTGTGGATTTTTCTGGTAATATTATGGCGATTTATGTACTATGGTGATATTTTTGTAATTCATATGTTTTGCTCCAACTAAACTGCTGCATTTTATTCCCTGTTGGTATAATGTATAATGTTTGATGCTTGCATGATCAGGACAATAAGTACTATCCCAGGTTTTGCTAAATATGAATGGTATTTATGGTTCATGTCATTTTGGTCCAAGTTTTATGTACAATATAAAGTATATATATTTATATAATCCTGTGTGGAGTCTCTTTTGTGGTGTGTTCATTGTGTTTCTGTGTAAGTGTGTTGCGCAAACACTTTACACATTGCCTCTGATGATAGGCCTGCCTACTTTGCACCAAGCTAGCAGGGGGTGAGCACAGGTTATCTTTGGTGTTTAGCTTACTTGCCCTGACTAGAGTGGTGGGTTCTGCATGGCTTAGGTGCATACCCTAGACATAGCCATACCCTAGCATAGTGGAACTCCGCAAACTCCGCCCAGGCTTACTATGGACACCCGTCATCTGAGAGAGAAGCCTTGAAGGAGAAGCCAGTCCTTCCCCACTCACTACTACGCACAGCTATCACTTGAGGGAGATGCCTCAAAGGAGAAGCAAGGCACTCTCCATACACCCTACTACGCCCACCCATCATCTGAGAGAGAGGTCTCGAAGGAGAGCCAGCCCATCCATATGACCTAATATGCACACCTGGCATCTGAGAGAGGGGTCTAAAAGAAGAGGCCAGTCCTTTCCCACGACCCTACTACGCATCTACATAATCTGAGATAGAGGTCTAAAAGGAGAGCCCAGTTGCTCTCCAAACCCTGCTACGCACCCATCATTTCAGAGAGAGGCCTCCGCAGAGAGGCCAGTGCCTTCACACACCCTGCTATGTGTATCTGTCACCTGAGAAAGAGATTTCAAAGGAGAGGCCAGTCCCTCTCCACAACCTACTATGCACACCCGGCATCTGAGAGAGAGGTGTGAAAGAAGAGGCCAATCCATCTCCATACCCTTCTACGCACACTCATCTGAGAGAGAAGTGTGAAAGGAGAGGACAGTCCCACCCCAACACTTCTAAACACACATGTCATCTAAGAGAAGGGTCTCAGCGGAGAGTCTAGTCCTTGCACACACCCTACTATGATCATGACATGATATATACACTAAGGGGTCGATTCCGATTCGGGCCGGAAATCTCTCCGACCGAGCCGGACCCGGAGAGATTTCCGACCGAATCGGACCCGTGCAGTCCGACCGAACGAGTCCGATGCATTCGTATGCCACCGGACACGAGTCGGTCGGACTCCCATTGAACTCAATGGGAGCCGGTCGTACAACGCGTACGCGGGCTCCCATTGACTCAATGGGTGCGAGGCGGACAAGGGCGCCCCTACAGCGAGTACGCCGCGAGCGCTCGCGGCGTACACGCACAGGTAGGGGGGACCCATGGGTCCCCCTGTGTGCGACTCGCGCGGGTACGCGTACAGGGGGTCCGACACGGACCCCCAAAGTACGGCTCCGACAGCGAGTTCGAGTCGGACGGCGCGAGTCGGTCGGAGCGGTCGAGGTGCGCATCGTACTTACCCGGCCGGAAAACGTCTCCATTGCGCGGTGCGAATCGGGTCCGAGCGAGTCGGTCGGAGCGGTACGATCCGGGTACGAGTCGGTCGGAGCGGTCGGGTCGCCCGGACGAGTCGGTCGGCGAGTCGCATCGTACTCGCTCGGCCGGACCCGCGTACGATTCGGTCGGGAAAAGGGCTCCGAATCGGATCCGGTAAAGCCGAATCCTATTCGGAGCCCTACCGGCCGAGATCGGAATCGGCCCCATAGTGTTTGACCTTGCGATATTCTCGCCAGAATCTGAGAAATATGAGGGTGGAGGCAGGTGTTTGTGTGCTCTTGCTCTAGCAAGAGTCTTGTGGGTGCCAGTATCCCCACACAAAAGGGTGTCATAACATGAAATAATAATATAATGTAGGAATAGGGTGACTCTGACAAGATTCTTTGTGTTTTTAATGTGTAGGTGTAGTGTTCAGTTACACATTGAACTGGATGAAGTCCTTGATGTTATTAAGAAAGATCCTGTTCTTTTCTGTAGTACACGCTATCTCGCCTGTAGACACCAGGCAGCTTAAAATGGGTATGGTCATGATACATAGAGCCCATGCCGTGGGCACGGAGAATTGTAGAAACTGATTTATTGCCATGCATCTAGGATTTTTGAATCTTAGCACAAAATTCTTTTGACCTTTGCCATTTTTGCTTTTGACATATATTAGAAAATAGAAAGGCAGTGTGAGGATTGAGAGACATCAATTGTGAAAAGGTCTCCTTTAGTTGGATTTCAAGCGCACTCCATGTGATTGTGCCTAGGTCACTGCCACCACAGTCCACTATCATCAGGTCTGAGTGCTCACAATTCTAAATGCTCTCAACCATTGGTAAAAATTGGTGCTGCTTCATCCCTCTAAGGCCAATTCAAGAGATGTCCAAGTTTGGAAATCCAATATTCATGCCTGTACCACAATTAATGGCATATTCTCTAGCCCAGTGGATGAAGCTGTGCACCAAAATCCAGAGGTGAATCATAGTGCAGTATGGAGATGTTAGTCACAAGAGGAGTGCTCAGTAGAATGAGTAAGCTTCAGGAGGAATATGGAGATACAAGAGAGGAGAAAGAATGGGAAGGAGACACAAATCTAAATGTGATAGGTAGGTTAGGTTGTGACCAACTGCTTTTTGTAAGGTGCAGTCACTTGCTAAACAGAAGGAGCTTTGCTATTGGGTGATTTTTCAAACTGTGCTACAATCCAATGAGAGTCTCACAAGAGTTTTTAAGAAGGAAAAAAGGGAAACAGTACAAACAACATAGATTATGAAATTATAGGGTATCTATGATAGCTGTTTTTGTTAACAGTTTTCAACAAGTGTCCAATTTTGTTTTCTAACATTTTTAACATGTTTGGTATGTTGAATTGTTATAATAGAGTAGAATTAAAACATACAACTTTGGGAGGGAAACAAACACCAACAACATCTCCTTAAAAACAAAAAGAAGAAAAATGTGGAAAAAACTGTTAAAAAAACAAAACAACTAATGCCTGGGGGAGAAATTGTGATCTTGGACAAGATTATCCTGGGCAGATCTGCTTGTCTCTGATGAAAAATCATCTGATTACATAGGCAGCATAATAATGCTTTATTCAGACAAGCAGGATTATTGTCTGTTTCTGCACTTAGTACCTGTGCAGGCACAGTATCTCCAGGTGCAAATGATGTGGAAGCCCCTGAAGAGGTGTCTAGCTCTGCAGCACGGGCAAGCCTTTGTGGATCAATAGATCTAAAGTGCCTCCACATGCCTGTGATACTCATGTGGTACTCTTTGTTTCTGCTATCCCAGCTGAACGTCTTATTGCAAAGATTATAGATGACATATTTTGCTGAAACTTTTTGGCCACCTGGCCTCATGTCAAAGAACTGCCACACCAAGAATTCCTTGACAGGCTGAGGTGGCTGAGCTGGTGCAACTGCTCCCGGCTGCTCATCAGAACCTGAGGAAGACACCTTTGTACTAGAAGGCAAACAAGGAAAGAGAGCAAGCCAGACCTAAATCCAATAGGGAAAAAACTAAAATCAAAAAGGAAGTAATCTTCTTTTTCTAAATAAAGACATCGATATGAACCAATCACAATCCTTCCTTGGGATGTGTTTCGTCTCTCGGTCATCCTGCGAGTATCTTGTGGGTTTCTTGTGAGACCGTAAAAAAATACTTGCTGTATATCTTCAATAGAACAATACATAATCAATTTTTCTAACTTAATCAACAACTATAATGTATTACTTTCTCAAAATTACAACAAAACACTGTTGTTAACCTAATTCTTAAATGTATGATCTCATGGGTGCCTAGCGAGAGCTGGAGAGGAAGTCCTGCCCCCTCAGACTCCACACAGGTGATTGGCTCTCACGAGCATCTCGCAAGAGCAATCACTTAAAATAGATATATATATCCAACCATATTTTAATGACTAGCCTGTTATACATTAGCATTAATTAATAACTGAAAACATTACAATGATATGTACACAATAGATTGCAATGAAATTCAGAGCTCTACAATCTTGCAAGTGTTCTGTGAGTGTCTCACAAGAGTATTGACACCTCAAAAATAGATTGCTGGTAACATAACTTAATGTCTTAATGTGAGAGTTACAAGAACTGAAGAAATACACAATCTCTACTGAAATATTGCTATATTAATCTGTTTAATACTCACACATTTTTAGAAAAATTTAGCAAACTGTGAACCATATCGTGTTATCTTACCATAAAAAAGTATTCTTTTTCAAAATAATATCCGCACAGAAGATACATTATATAGTTATTCTACCATACATACACTCACAAAATATATGAATTTACTTTTTTTTAAACTAAAAATTCACTTAAAAACCAAAGGTTAAATTAATATCAAAGTTAAGTGTAATATAAAGATATATTTTCTTTAAAAAAAAAACTAGAAATTCACTGAAAAAAACAGAGGTTAAAGTAATGTTATAGATAGGTGACTTTCTCATTGACAACATTAATGTTTTAAACTAAAAAAAACTGAAATTCACCAGTTATAGTTAGCAGTGCTAACTATAACTTGCGCCCTGTCATGCACTGCTTATGGCCTCACATATGACATCATGCATGACATGTTCTATGAGATCATTTATGACATCACTGATGACATCATCCAATGAGTGTATTAGTTTATTTTACAGTTTATATAGTGACGGGTTGCTATCCCATTACTTTCATACCTAATTTGGTACAGCTTGTGCCCAGCTAATGGGTGCAAGTGTTTACAAAACTCATGTGCTCATGAAGAGTAACTTTGTGTGCAGGTGACAGCTGACAACTTGTGCCCAGTATGCCCCACACAAGTCTTTTAGTTCTGCAGAAAAAGTCTCCAGCAGGGCAAATATTCCACGTACTACATACTAAGGATTGTAAGCAGCCTTGCGTTATTACAAACAACCATCTCAGCATGACAATTTCTACTTAACATAGAAAACTCTATGCACCAGATACTAACATATGTACATATGCTTGTTTAGTTACAAAAGATGGACTATCTCTAAAGTTTTCACCACAGCATGAAGGCTGCAGGTAATATGACCTTTAGCACCTTCAAACCTTGGTTATTGTAAGTGAATAGTGTCTCTTTTGACAAGTTTTGCACAGAGAGCAATGCTCTTAGTAGATACTTTTTAATACTCTGTGGTGTATTTCTCATGAGTGTTTCACTGTGATACAGAGTAAACTCTCTCCATTGAGTAAGCACTATTTACAGTACCCACTTTTCTACTTATATCAACTTAATTTCTCAATGTTGGTTCTGGGACTGTGAGGGGTTTGATATAGAAAGTCTGTCCATAGTAGAACATTAATTTTGGAACAGATGTTGGGCATCTTGAGGAACTTGGCTTTCTCTGAACATTTGTATACAGATTGAACACCTTGCTTAATAAGGGTTTCCCATATAAATGCGATTGATTGCTAATGTGAACTATACTGTCTGTAAAGTGTATGGTTTACGGTCAATGTTGCACATAATGCTTGTTTTCAACACCTAATGGAGTTGCTTCTGTGTTGGTAGTAATGATGCTTGATGTTCTCCTGAGCAATTTTGTACTGGCTCTCAGACTTCTAAAGTCATAGTAATGTATACAGCAATATACGGAAAAACAAAGCTAAGAATGTGTCATCAGTGATGTCATCTGAGATCTCATCAGTGATGTCATAAATGATGTCTTAGAACATTTCCATGAGTGATGTCATATGTGAGGTCATAAGCAGTGCATCGTGGGTGAGCAAATTATAGTTGATGCTAACTATGGTGCGCAAATTATAGTGCTGCTAACTGTAACTGGTAAGTTTATGTGTTTTATTTAGTACAAAATATTAATGTTGACACTGACAAATTCACCTAACTATAACGTTACTTTCACCTTTGTTTTTTTAGTGAATTTCTTTAAAACAAATGAAAGCAGATCTTTTTATTACACCTAAATATAACGTTGCATTAACCTTTTTTTTCCAGTGAATTTTCAGTAAAGTTTTTTTAAAGTAAAATCTATTTGTATATTGTACAGACATTATTCTGAAAGGGAATTGCTTTCGTTTTGTAACTTAACAGGAAAAGGTGCACACTTTTCAAAAAGTTTCAAAAAAATTATGTTTGGGTACAAAACAGAGTAAGACACAAACGAATGAGAGGGGCCCCTTTACCACCAAAGGAGTAGGGCACCAAATAGACCGTAGTCAAAAACAAACCCCCTTTGGGTATACCTAGTACAATAGAGCAAAACCACTCAACACATCCAAATTATCACCAGAACATGACACCACCACCATCAAACGGCCAAGTGTATCTAAGGTATAAAAATATTTTATTTAAAAATTGACGAACAATAATCAGAAGCAAAAAATCATCATTATACAATATTAAAAATAGATCGACATATACACATAATTAAAAATACAAAATTGATCATAGGGAGAATATACAAGAAAAATACTTTCTATTCATCAAAAGGCACATAAATTTGATCCAGATCATTTGTTCAACACATATAGTTGTTATGCGATAGATTTTTAGCAAAAACAAGTCACAAATGTCACCGCAATCTACAATATGCCTTTATGTAGTTAGCGTCGACGCGTTTCGGTGGATGTCACTGTTCTTGGAAACCACCTTCCTCAGGACAAACATAAAAACTCCCACATGGATTTTTGGGATCTGTACATATTCATACAAAAAATATACAAAAAACAATCAATTAGCCTTTAAAATCTATACAGACAGTGCTAATATTCTGGTGATACAACACATCGCCTTTCAAACACTCCCACATACACTAATTCTCTACCGCTCCATTTTCTTTAAGAATAGATGCCATAAGGTCATCATAAGGATGAGGGAAAACCAATTCTCCACTCACCCAAACGAAGGGTGCTTATGCATCCCTTGTGAATATATATAAGTAGTACTCTCAACCAATGACTCATAGAGATTTCATTAAAAGTGGGCATTTGTGAAAAGTATTTAAATATCTACCTGTCACGATATCAGAATGCACATCCAATTCAAACTGCAGTGCATATTCCTTACAAGCCCATGTATAAGGATTAATTAGTCTCTTCGTAGGGCATATCTCTATAAAAATGTAAGATTTGATCTGTGGAGAATAACGACCCTTATTAGTTGAATATTACTTAAAAAAATCATACTTCCCATTCTAGGGTAAGTGCTCAATAACAGACAAAAGCATACCTTCCAAATTATCTATTCAAGGCACTTCCAATGAGTGAAGATAACATCGACAAAAGGCCCCTTCCTGCCACTGCAATCAGAGAGAGCATACAATGTAATATAGATCTTCTTAGTTCTAAGTGGCTATATTTAGCCATCATGAATATTAAAACAATTCCAAATTAAGTTTTACCTTAAAATAATATAGGGTTTAGTTCATCTGGAGCATTGATCCTTTTAATCTTCCATAGTTTTTTTTAAAAAAAGGGTTGACCTTTTCATAGTATTATTTACAAGAATCACTATGCAGAATGGCGATATTTCATCACTTCTTGCTCATCGTGTTAAGTCTGAAAAACACGGATATGGACTTATTAGTAAGTACTAAATTGCAGGGTTGAGTGCATAACACACTGCCATACAGTATACACTATAACGTGCCACTTTAAATCCAAAAACTGCCATCATCATTGCTACAAAACAGAGTAATACAACAATATTTGTTTTGAGATTGTCAACACAATATGGGACAGAAGGGAAGATGGCGGGCTGATCCCGCTCTGGTGAACACACGCCCGGGACCGCTCCCGAAATATTGCCTCACTCATCTAACTTCGGAGCTGGCTTAGTCCCACTTTCTTTTTCATACAGCTATTGTTCAAAACATTTTTTACATACCGGCGGATAAATATTTCTTGGCTGGAGCCCTTCCTTACCGATGCAGTGACAGCTTCTCACAACTGTGCAAGGCCGTTTGCTGCAGGCTCGAGCAGTAAGGTGGCAGAGCTGCTTCTGTGACAGCCACTCTCGCACTGACGCTGACCGGTGAAACCCAAGCCCAGCCGTGGCTCCAGCACGCACAAACGTCCAGCGTAGAGGTCGTGGGGGCCGCAACACAGCGGTGACAGCATATGCAGCAAACAAGCCTCCGGCACCAGCAGTGACAGCTGGCGAAACTGACTGCCGCCAGCATGCTACAGAGAGAGCTCCCTGGTCGGATGACCCATTCTCAAGCTATTACAGTCAGTCAGTGCGAATGGCCTGCTGCACGCTTGCAATGAAGAGAATATTGAAGCATCACTAGTGGATGTTTTACTAAGTGCGGTGCAGAGTGTAAATGGAGCAACAGGAGCGGGCAGCTCTCTTCTCCACAACCGGTAATTTCAGCTGAAGTGGCTCTATTACAAGGTAAAAAATTTACCCAGGCTACCCATGCAAATATGACATCCGCTGCAAGCATCTATGACAATGCCTCAGTCCCTCCCACTATATTACTGGTGAACACTTGCAATGCTCCCGACCTGGGGGTTGTCAAGCCCTGCTTGGGATCAGGCTCCTTTAATCAAGGAAACAGTAGTGTGCATGGGGGGTGGAAGGTCCGGGGGAACAGACAGAATGGATACAGACCCAATGGATACAACAGATATAGATGCACAGGTGGAAGAAGGTGCAGTAGGCACGGGAATCGACGTGTCTGCTACTCCACTCGATATTAGCAGAGCTGCAGAGGGCATTGTAAGAACACAGATTCACTTGGGAGATCTGGAGGTAACATCAGATTATTCACCATTGGCCACAGTGGCCTCAGCCTGTTCAAGCTCAAGGCCAGGGTCAACTACGGAACTACCTCAGGTTACTGCTCGTCTAGAGGATGAAACCACCAGAGCGGTAGAACTTGCTGAGAAGAAACAAGTTAAAGCAAAGACTGCAAAAGATCGTGGTGGTCTTAAAAAAGCTCATGGTAACTATGCTAATTATCTTAATAACTCGGTCTTAAAGTGCTCCAAAGGTGGGTCTTTGGATAACCCTCTGTGTAAGTGGGTCACCTCCAAGGGAGATGTTAAAGCCTTGATTTTCCCGCTATCCAACAGAGGCTCTGCCCTTCAATCCCACTCATCAATACCAGTGGAGGATGTACAGACACTAATAGACATTAGCTCCAGTGCCAGTGCTACACTTAACCCTGAGCTAAGCAATGGTCTATGCGGAGCGCTGGACTCCCCAGGCAATGCATCTCTTTGGGGAATTCCTCCTGCAATGTCAGATTGGGTATTACCGATAAGGCTGATCAGGCTGACATAACCAGTTTTAAAGAGCCCTCTTTCTCTACAATCCTCCAGTGTCTACAGATCCAACAAGCAGAGGCACTGGAACATTACACCCAAGTCAAAGAGGGTAATTTGGCAATGCATCAGGCATTATCAGATGTTACTTGCAAGGTGGCAACACTTTCATCGAAGGTAACGGAGCTTCAACAACGGATGGCTGGGGCAGAAGAAGTCAACTCAGCAGCAGTAAAAGCAGTCAATGAGCAGGAGAGCCAGCTTACGTTCGTTCAAAGCAAAGTTGAAGACCTGGAAAATAGACAACTTCAAAACAACTTAAGGTTTTTTGGCATACCCGAAGGGGAGGAAGGCAGCGATCCCAGATCTTATGTTGTTAATCTGCTTCAGAAAGCCTTCCTGGGTTTAGCAGACTGGGATATGGACTCTCAAATCCAGCGGTCTCATAGACTTCCTATATTCACTAAGCAAGCAGCTCAGTCAAAATACTGGCACCCTCGTCCTATCCTTATCTTTGTTGGAAATTTCCTTTGGAGGCAAGCAATTTCTTTTAAAGCTCTCCCGGGTGCTCCTCTAGCAGTGGACTCCATGTCCATTTTTGTTCGATCTGATCTATGTAAGGCTACAATGGACAGGTGCTGGAAGATGAGTCAGCTAATAGATCTGCTAAAGGCCATTCTCCAACTCAGTTCTTTTATACTGAGTTGGAGGCTTCTCATGCCCTGAGTCAGTGGTGATAAGCACCCCTGCTCTGTTGGTATGGCTTAACATGGCTGACTGCTGCTTAGCTTCCTTTCATGAATGACTCTCAGGGGAATATGTCTTGGACAATAAGTTATGAGATTTATGTGTGCCAGAAATAGGGGGACTGTATATAATATTTTTCAGTGGTGTGGTGTGGTGAGGACAGGGGTGGGGCGGTCTCGGGTGGTGCCCCCAGTGGGCTGTCAATCCAGCTGACAGCAAAGGGGGTGGATGATTCCTTCTCTGGACATTGGGTGGGAAGGGGGATCCTGGGGGCAGGAGGGTCACAGGAAGGCTGGAAGTATTTTCTTTTATATATATCATATATCAAGGGGTGGTAGGTTTGGGGCAGCATAAGTAGGGAGGAAAGGAGTCAATGTAAGTTTGAAGACAGGGAACAGCATGTCAGTTTGAGAATAACATAATGTTTAGTTTAAAATGTATGTGTTGGAACGTGGCTGGGCTAAATCAAAATAGAAAGCGGCAGTTAATTTGGGAGGAGTTGGTAGCCTATAAACCACATATACCAGGAATAACCGAAACTCACTTGGCAAATAATGACCGGCAAGTTTTAAAACAATTGGGGTATGACAACGTTACTTTCATGTCCCAAGCAGTATCTATATGGGGTTGCTATAATGAAATCTATGAACTTGGTGGCCAGGATCCTCAGAACCTCTGCAGATAGTAGGGAGAGGTGGGCTATAGCTCAGTTAGGGATCAATGGGCGAACATATACTATCTGTGTTTTGTATGGTCCTAATGTGGACAATCCGGTGGTCTTCAACTAATTAAATATGGAATTGTTGGACTGGTCCGGCGATCTGATTTTTAGGGGGGACTTCAGCTGGGTGCTTGAATATGGCATTAATTCTACTAATCGCCAAGCAAACATTAGGATGGCCATAACTGGTGCTTCTATTTTGGAAATCATGCGGCTGCACGGGTTAGTGGGAGTATGGAGAACACTGTTCCCTCTGGTACCAGGTTACACCTATTATTCTTCTCCTCATAGGCAGTACTCTCAAATAGACATGATACCGGCGCAAAGGCAGATGTTGGAGTGGGCGCTTATCGGGATTTGCCCTAAGATCAATCAGACCACAATCCTATTATATTTACCATGCAGATACTACAAGCAGGGGGGGAAGCTGATGCCCATTCTCAGTCCCTCGTCACCTTTCTACTAATATTGAGTACTGGGGATATATAAAAAGCTTACTTGTAGAATACATACAAATAAATAAATGCTCTGCTCCAGCTGCAATTATGTGGGATTGTACGTAGGCATACACTATAGGGGTAACACTCTGGTTTATTTTAAATCAAAACTAATGCAGGCAGCTTGAAGCGGCCCAAGGTCAACAGGACTGTTTGGACCTAAAATTGCAACACGGGCAGGCAATTCTTTTTTATTATTATTATTCATTTCGTTTCGTTTAGTAAGCTTTCTTCGGTTCAGATAGCAACCATAAAAGCAAATATACATACACAAGCATTAAAATTCAATTACAATTTCATATAACTATAAATAAACATACACAATCAATTCAGTACGATTATAATCTATAAATTCATTCTAAAAAACCCAAACTTTTTCTTGCATAAATTGATTTTAAGATGTATGTCGCAGTATAAAAACAGATCTCGGGGTCTCTTAATGTAAACAGTAGACTCATAGCAGCTTGGATAGTTGTAACATTATATCTTTAAAACAAAGGTTTTAGATAAACAATTCTATAATTCAGATACAGTTCACATAATAGTAAAAAGTGCATGGTGCTCTGTTTAGTGTGCTTATCACATGGGCAAGGACTGACTGGGCGCTGTTTTGTTTCTGGAAAAGCGACTAAATGATGAACAAGACCTAGTCTCATCCTCGTTAGTACAAAACGGTGGGAGGGTCTTGAGACAAGTGATAAATAGCTTTGGAAGCCAACAGTGTCAATATACAGATGGTACAGCTGATATGTAGCTTGTTTCTCCACAGTTCTCATCCTGCGCTCCTTATTGTGAGCCAAGAAAGTGACCTTAATCTCCTGTTTAGACAGGCCTATCACATCTGACGGATTTCCCGGAATTGGGAGCTTAAGTATATCTTTGTATACCATTAAGATATAATTCAACCATGGGATTTTAAAACAATTGTCTAATCGTAGGCAGTCCTTTATAATGGTTTGTGTAAATATGGTCTCCTCTTTAGACCAAATTGATCTCCATAGCAGAAATGGTCTCATTGCAATCAGGTCTGACAAATGGTCAAGCCCCGCTTCACAATGGATTAACTCTGAAGATGCTGAGACAGGCAGGCACAAGAGCTTTTTTAAAAAGGAATTTTCCTCTAATTGCACTTCTTGGCTAGAGTGGTAGCCCCATACCCCTGCACCATATAGAGCAATAGAGGCACATCTGGCTTTGTATATATAGGTCATATCTTTAATTCGGCGATCCCCTAATTTGGAGGCAAAACTAAACACCCCATGCACACTTTTTGCCATCTTGGCCCGGACATTTGACATTTCACGTGACCACTTGCCGTTACCCGAGAAAGTTATCCCTAGGTAGCAGAAATTGCCGACGGATTCCACTCTTTCCCTGTCTATAAAATAACATTTCGTTTTCTTGGGTTTTGTTCCACAAACCATTGAATATGTTTTGGCCTTGTTTATCAGCAGCTTCCTTCCCTTAATAAAATCTACAAACCCATCAATTAGACGCTGTAGGCCTATCGGTGTCCTGGATAAAAGTACTGCATCATCTGGGTAGAGCAGGACCGGTATATCCTGGCCATCTGCTTGGGGGGGGACATCCGCCTGTATCGTCTTAAGGACTGCGTCTACTTCATTAATAAATAAAATAAAAAGCAATGGTGCCAGGACGCAGCCTTGGCGGATGCCACATTTGACATTAAAATTAGGAGTGCATTCGCCCCCATGGCCATATCGGACACTAGTCAATAATTTCTCATACAGCCTCGCAAGAAAATAAATAATAGACTCTGGAGCACCAAGGTTAAGTAAAACTGGCCAAAGTATTGCATGATCCACTAAATCAAAAGCGCTGCTAAGATCAGCAAAACATAAAAAGAGACCCCCTTGTTTAGCACATGTATATTTGCCAATTAAAAGCTGCAAATTAATACACTGTTCCAACGTGCCTAGCCCTAATCTAAAACCAAGTTGCGCTTTCGTTAAAATCCCATTATCTACAACCCACTCTTCCAATCTTACAAGTAAAACCCTGCTCATCACCTTCACAGATGAATCTAAAAGGAAATCGGCCGATAGTTCTTGGCTTCCGATTTGTTCCCCTTTTTGTAGATGGGGATAATGACTGATTGACCCCATGTCATAGGAACTTCCTCTATGACTGCGGCATTGAAGACTCTGGTAAGTATCGGGCCCCATAGATCAGGCACAGTTTTATAGATATCTATGGGTACACCGTCTGGGCCTGGCGCTTTCCCTCCTTTGCTGCCTCTAATTCCTAACTCGACCTCATCAAGAGTGATATTTAGGGGAATAATGGGCCATTTCCTGGGGCTATTAAGAACCTCAAAGTCTTTATCACATGGGTTAAAAATATTAGAAAAATGTAACACCCAGTCCTCGCAGCTAACATGGCTTAAAAATTCTGGGTGAGTATCATTTAAAAAAAATGGTGAATTGACTATTTCCCAAAACAGCTTATTGTTGGATGTGGCAGCAGCCAATGAAAGGTTATCCCAAGCCTCCTCTTGGAGCTCCCTCTTCCTCTGTTTTAGTGCTAGTTTGTAATCTAGTCTTAGTTTTTGTATTAACATTTTATCCCTAGGTCTAGTGGAGAGTGCATGTTTTAACTGGTTCAGCAAGTTTGTACAGATATGGTTAAACCAACCCTGAATCTGTAACTGCTTCCTACTCGGAGGTGCAGTTAATAGCTTATTAATGGTATTATTGATTTTACTAAAATTAGTTAATATCGTAGTTGGTTCAACCTCCATATCAAGACTATCTATCATAAATCTCCTTGTCACATTCCAAAACAATATTTTTTAGGATGTTAGCAGGGTTAATACCTTTCCACCTAATTCTAGTTCCATTGGGTCTACATGGTTTAATATTACCAATAACCATTTGTTGCTTATCAACTTTGTTGCCCCACACAACCAATGGCATGATAATACAGTTGTGGTCACTAAGTAACAATTCGGCTATCCATGGGGTAGAACATAGGTGTACGATATTGGTGGATACTAAAATATGATCAATTGAAGTGTTGGCATTTCTTCCAGTGAAGGTAGGTATCTCCCTCCCATTCTCGTCCAAGGCACATTGCATTACATCAAGATCATATTTCGCCAGGACAAAATTTAAGGTATCTCCATAGATGTTATGCGGAAAATGTATACAATCGGCCCCCTCATCACTCCTAAATCCACAAACCTTGGTCATAGACAAGGTTCAAATTGGAGTATTAAAATCTCCGACCCATATAATGGCAAAATTTGTGTTTATGGCTGTGACCAAATTATCTATTTCCTTTTCTATTTCAATGACCACGTTATGACGAGTTGAGTCAAAAATGTTGTTATAATAATTGATCAACCATCTTTATGGTGTAACCATAACAACTGTGAATGTTGCCCTACTTTGATAACCTTTTTAACAACCAAAGGCGGTTTATTTGATAGAAGGATTAACAGCCCTCCCTTCGCTCTACCAGCCGGGGCAGGTGTAGCTAGTAAATTATAAGAAGTAAACCCTTCAAAAATTATTATTATTATTATACTCATTTGTAGGGCGCAACGAATCATCCCCAGGGGGATCTCTTGGCGCCTGAGAAGAAAACACCCAATGAGCAGAATAATCTTAAAACAGCCAGGTCTTTATCAATTTCTTGAATCGAGACAGGTCGGCACAGGTACGGATCTCCTCAGGGAGACTGTTCCAGTGGCTGGGGCCCCATGTCAGCAGTACATATATTTAGGGTTAATTGAGATGCGTCAAATGCTTAACAGGGGACTCACTGAGAAGGTGGAGGCCAGCTACCAGAGGAACAAGGTGTTCCAGTATGAATAAGGGGAGAAAGTGGGTCGCGTCTTGGCACATCAGATTTCTGACAAAAGGGCAAGATGTACTATAAAACGTATCTTGGGGGATGATGGGGTTGTATACACCCATCCTCAATTGATAGCTGAGCAATTCACCCTTTTCTATCAAAAGGTGTATACCAAGCCTGATAGTAACAACCACCAGACAGTTGTAAACTATCTTCAGGAGAGTGGGTTGCCCCGACTCGATCCCCAGCAGCAATCTATCCTACAAAAGAATATTGGTGTCGGGGAGGTTGAGGGAGCTATTAGTGCTCTACCTTCAGGGAAGGCCGCTAGAGAGGATACAATACCTCTTGAATTTTATAAAGTATTCATGGATATTCTTGCACCAGAAATTTTCGATCTGATTACTATTAACACTGGTGGAGCCCCCCCCCAAGCATCGTGGGGGCTGACCAATATTGTGGTTTTCCTTAAAAAAGATAAACCACCAGAGGAAAGGAACTCTTATCGGCCAATCTCCCTGATAAATGCTGATGCTAAGGACTTCTCTAAAATTTTAATCACACGTCTTGCTCCACCTATGCATGAATTAGTCTCAGAACAACAACATGGCTTCATTCCCAGTAGGGACACTACGGCACATATAAATACTGCAATCGCAGCGTTTGACATTGCTGGGAAAACTAATGACAGTATCGGCATGATAATGTTGGAAGCAGAGAAGGCCTTTGACAGGGTCACTTGGGAGACACTCTGACTGACTATGGGTGCATGTGGCCGAGCTTTATAACACAGTGGTGCTGACACTTTATAAGGACTTGGCGGCTAAGGTCTTGATGGGAGGCAATTCATCCACAATATTTACAATATACAGAGGCACACATCAGGGGGCACACTCTCTCCTCTCCTGTTTCCCTTTACATATAACCTTAAGACATCTCATACTCAATAGGGGCATACAGCCTGTTAGATTAAATGTTATTGAGCTTAAAATAATGACGTATGCCAATGATATAGCAGTCTTCACTACTAGTCCGAGTCTGGCTCTCAATCTCATGTCAATGAAGGCTAAACAATTTGGCTCCTTTTCTGGGAACAAATTGAACTTGTCAAAAACACAGGTAATTCTTAATTTCAAATCACCTTACCCGATAATAGGAGCTACATATTTTGGTACATAATTGAGTAATCATGCTTAATTATGATCTCCTTCTGAAAATAGTAACTGCTAAACTGCTGCAATGGCATTGGCTTCCTTTGAGCATCTTTGGCAGATATAACATTATCAAAACGAATATACTGCTGAAGTTTCTTTATTTATTTCAATCTACCCCACTGCGGGTTCCCGACTCTTTTTAAACGTTTGGAGGGGGTAGTTAGAAGTTTTGAATGGGGTTATAGGAGGGCTACACGAGGGTATTCAGACAGAATATAATTTAGCATTTTTAATTCCGTAGTAGGTTGTGTCTTTATAGGGGAATGGGGTGGGAAGCAATTTAATTATAATAAATTAATGATTATTTATTTATTTATTAATATTTATTTAATTGAGATTTTATAGTGTTAATTGTGGAGAGTAAGTTATTTGTAATTAATTATTAATTGGTTGTTAATTAATATTAATTAATTAATTGGTAATTAATTATGGTAATTGTGTAATTTTGTTTAGGAGAGGGTTGTGGGGTTTTCAGGGGTAAAGGGTGGGAAGTAATGTATTTGTGATGAATGAATTATTAATTAGTTGTTGATTAATATTAATTAATTAATTGGTAATTAATTATGGTGCTTGTGTAATTTAATTTTAGGTCCGGGTTGTGGGGTTTATAGGGGTAAAGGGTGGGGAAGTAATTTATGTTTATTTAATTATTAATTAGGCCCTGATTCTGATGCGGTTAGGAAGGCCATCAATGTTTCTTTACATTTTTAATATTAAATATATTTGTATTTAATTTTTAACATATTTATGGGTTTTTTATTTCGTTTTTTAAATATTTTTGTTGTTAATATTTTGAACTGACTGGAGTGAGAATATTAATTGTTAGCCCTACGCAATCCAACACTTTCCCTACTGTTGCACTCATTGGAGTGGGAATAGTAAATTTTATCCCGCCACTATCCAACACGTTACCCTACCTTGATGTGGGGAGAGTGCCAAGAGGTCTAAGAATACTAACTATGCCAAGTTATGAAAACCCCAACCTGGAGATGCTGAGGGAGTGGGCAGAACATAATGCCAATAGCTCAGCCGGCATGATAAGGATTTTGATTAAATATGCTGAAATCAACAGAGAAAGGATCATTGATGAATTTAAGGAAATAGAAGAGAAAATAGAGAAATATGAAAATCGAGAATTGGTCAAATCTATAACCAAATCCATGGGCGATAGACTCATTGGAGTCGAAGACGGAATAGTCCAGAAAAAGGCACGCAAGTTTACACACCATAGAATCAATTATGAAACAGGACAAATTTACACATTTGCAAGGCGCTTTATTTTTTTTGCAGAGTTTTATATAGCGCGAATTTGACCCGAATCGGGTATCAGATCGCTTTACATAGCACCAGTTACGTTACATTAGGACACACATTCATTTTTGTTAGGCACGGGGAGATTAAGTGATTTGCCCAGAATTACAGGATGTTCAGCGTCATTGCCGAGACTCGAACCCATTTCCCCAGGTTCGAGGTCAGATGCCCTAGCCGTTAGGCCAAATCCTCTGACAATTTACGGAGGCAAAAACTGAAGGGAGCAGTGAGAGTGCAACAGGACCCCCTCCCTAGCGATGTCAGTACCTCGGACACCGACCATGAGGAAGGGAGAAGAGTTGGAGGTCACACCACATTGCAAGATGAATTCGATTTTGTAAAGATGGACAAGAGATCAAACCACAGACCCTGGTGGGGCAATACAAGACAAAAAGGAAGAGGAAGAACAGAAGAGGCGACCAAGGAAAAAGAAAGCACAGAAGACAACAGTGGGGAAGTGACGAGGAGCAACAGGAGATACTGAAGGAAGCAACAATGATGGTAATAAATTTATCCGACATGGCACTTACTGAGGAAGACCGGAAGAATGTAACTTTGGGACAATCATACTGTGAACCAAAAAAGTTGACTATATAGGAACGAGAATTGATCTCTTTGAATTTGTCAGGAAACTGAAGTTGGCTAAACTATACAAAATGAGTACACCCAAAAGCTTAGGAGCAGTTATCAGGGACACTGGTCCATACAGCAAAATTTAGTAGTTGGTGACATTGATGTTATGCAGGAATTATGGGAACTGGAAGGGACAGATTCAGATACCACTGAACAGGTGGTGGTAGCAGAGAGACTAGAGAGAGAAGGAATATGGGTCTTGGAGGAGGGCGGATCGGTCTTAAGACCCAGATCCAAAACCTTACCACCTACCATTAATGATGACCTTGCCAAATTTGCTGACAGGGTCACTAGTGAAATCAGAAGAATGAGGGACACTAAAATTGAAAGAGTGTATAACACTGATCCCGGTCTCAGAAAAACCACACAGAAAATATCTAAAAATAAAGATGTAGTGGTTAGGAGCTCAGACAAGGGGGAAATATAGTATTGTGGTCAAAAAAAGTGTATATGGCTGAAGCATATAACCATCTGAGGGATTGCTCGTGTTACAAATAAGTAGGCCCAGCACATTGTAAAGAGGTGGAGAAAGGCTTCAGTAATCTCCTTTTAAAATGGAGAAGCGAGGGGCTGATTAGTAGTGAAGAACACAGTTTTCTTAAAGTTGAAGAACCAAAACTTCCTGTGTTCTACCTCATCCCCAAAATACATAAGGATGCCTTGAAACCCCCCAGGCAGGCCTATTATTGCAGCACAGGGCAGCCTGTTTGAAAATGTATCTAAATACATTGACACCTTTCTCAGACCATTTGTAGAAAGACTTCCGTCATACATTAAGGACACCACTGATTTCTTAAGACACCTACAGGATACACAATGGGAGGAGGGCATGCTACTTATGACACTTGACGTTCGATCATTGTATACCGGTATTAATCATGATGATGGCATTAGAGGCGCTGAATATTTTCTGAAAGAGAGACATATAAGGTTCTATAAACATAATTTGATGTTGACTGAAATAATGAGTTGGTGTCTTAAACACAACATTTTCTTTTTCAATCATGACATATATGAACAGCAACAAGGTACAGCCATGGGCACTTGTTTTGCCCATAGTTTTGCTAACCTACACATGGGGTGGTGGGAAGACCAGGTCTTGAATAAGGTAAATAGACATAATATCGAAAAAAATATATAGAATGGACAGAATATCGAATTCAAAATATAGAATGGACATAATATCGAATGGACATAATATAGTGGTTAATAATATCGAAATGAAGGTAAGTAATATCGATTTTCAAAATATAGAAGTACATAATATAGGCATTAAAAAATATCGAATTTTTAATAATATCGAATTGTTGTAAGTGTTTTGTATGTTAGTATATGAGTTAAAAATGTATATTATTTTTGTAATGTATGTTTAATATTTTTTAAAGTTACGAAATTTATGTAAAATTATGTTTGCGTAATTTAATTCCGTAGCGGGTTGTGGGTTTATAGGGGAATAGGGTGGGAAGTAATTTAATTATAGTAAATTAAATATTAATTTTTAGGAATTATTAATTATTTTTAATTTAATTTTGCGTTTTAGTTCTGTAGCGGGTTGTGGGTTTATAGGGGAATAGGGTGGGAAGTAATTTAATTGTAATTAAGAAAATATTTATTTTTATTATTATTATTATTATTATTGTTAATTAATTATTAATTGGTAATTAATTTTTATTAATTGGTAATTAATTTTTATTAATTGATTAATTGATAATTATGTTAAATGTATTAATTTATTATTCGGAGTGGGTTGTGGGTTTATAGGGGAATAGGGTGGGAAGTAATTTAATTGTAATTAAGAAAATATATATTTTTATTTATTGGTATTGATAATTAATTTATTGTTAATTAATTATTAATTGGTAATTAATTTTTATTAATTGGTAATAAATTTGTATTAATTAATTAATTGATAATTATGTTAATTGTATTAATTTATTATTCGGAGCGGGTTGTGAGTTTATAGGGGAATAGGGTGGGAAGTCATTTAATTGTAATTAAGTAATTATTGAAATTCTTTTTGTGTATTGATTAATTTATTGTTAATTAATTATTAATTGGTATTTTTTTATTACTTATTACATTTTTGGTATTGGAAATTAATTGGTTGTTGTTTAATTATTAATAGGTAATTAATTTTTAATAAATAATATTTATTGGTATTTATAATTAATTAATTATTAAATATTTTGTAATTGGTAATTAATTTTAATTAATTTTTTATTGGTATTGATAATTAATTTATTTTTATTTAAATATTAAATCATTACTTTCCCTACTGTTGCACTCACTGGAGTGGGAATAGTAATTTTTACCCCTACGCTATCCAACGCTTTCCTACTGTTGCAGTCACTGGAGTGGGAATAGTAATTTTTACACCTACGCTATCCAACGCTTTCCTTACTGTTGCACTCTCTGGAGTGGGAATAGTAATTTTTACACCTACGCTATCCAACGCTTTCCTTACTGTTGCACTCTCTGGAGTGGGAATAGTAATTTTTACCCCTACGCTATCCAATGCTTTCCCTACTGTTGCACTCACTGGAGTCGGAATAGTAATTTTTACCCCTATGCTATCCAACGCTTTCCCTACTGTTGCACTCTCTGGAGTGGGAATAGTAATTTTTACCCTCCCTCTATCCAATGCTTTCCCTACTGTTGCACTTACTGGAGTGGGAATAGTAATTTTTACCCTCCCGCTATCCAACGCTTTCCCTACTGTTGCACTCACTGGAGTGGGAATAGTAATTTTTACCCTCCCGCTATCCAACGCTTTCCCTACTGTTGCACTCTCTGGAGTGGGAAAAGTAATTTTTACCCCTACGCTATCCAACGCTTTCCCTACTGTTGCACTCACTGGAGTGGGAATAGTAAATTTTACCCCTCTGCTATCCAACGCTTTCCTTACTGTTGCACTCTCTGGAGTGGGAATAGTAATTTTTACCCCTACGCTATCCAACGCTTTCCCTACTGTTGCACTCACTGGAGTGGAAATAGTAATTTTTACCCCTACGCTATCCTACGCTAAAAATATTGAATATTTTTATTAATATTAAGTTAATATGTATATGTATTAAAAAATAAAAATGTATGTTTATTTTTTTATAACTTACATTAATTATTTATTAATTTTAAGGTTATTTAAGTATTTTTAAGTATGTTTCAGTTAATTATATTTATTATTTTATTAATTTGACATTACTTTTAATACATTTAAAAAATTTGATATTTTAACAAACTATATTATTTACAAACTATATTTTGGATTCGATATTTTTGTACTTACCTGTTTGTAGATAGGAATTCGATATTTTGGCATTCTATATTTTATCCACTATATTTTGGCAGGTCGATATTTTGGCATTCTATATTCTGTCAGTGATCCCTTGAATAACTACCCACTGAAAAAATGGAGCAGCAGGATAATGACATGGCTCAGATTTATCGATGATATTTTCGTCATTTGGCGAGGTGACATTAAAAGTGCAGAGAACTTTGTAACCGAAATAAATGAGAACACTTTGAACCTTAAGTTCACAAGTCAGACTAGTACTACTACAGCCGAATTTCTTCCCGTTAAAATTGTAGTGTGGGACAAGGAAATCTTCACCTCCTTTTTCAGGAAACTGAGTTCAGGGAACAGCAAATTAAATGCCCAAAGCTTCCATCCCATGAGTCAGATCTGGGGTATTCCTTATGGTGAATATTTGAGAGCTCGAAGAATATGCAATACAGAGGAGGGTTTCAAATGAGTGAAAGAAGACATGACACAGATATTTCAGCAACGTGGGTATAGTAAATGTACTTGGGCCTTAGTTGGAGATAGCATGGAAAAAATACAGAGAGAATCTCTTATATTCAGAAGGAAACGCAGAACAGAAAGCAAAGCTGAACACCATTTCATTACCACTTACAACACTGCACATGAAACTCTTAGGACAGTACTACAGAAGCATTGGCACCTCTTGAGAAGTGGCCCAGTCATAGGTCAAGATATCCCTAAGAAACCTCTTATAATGTACAAGAGAGCAGACTCTGTCAGAGACCAGTTGGTCCACAGTGATGTAAGATAAAACTACATGACTAAAACCACAGGATGTTTTTCTCCGGTGCAGTAAATGCAAAGCCTGTAAAATGGAGAAAAACGCAAGGAGGTAGTTATAAACAAGAGGTTACACCAAATAAAAGGACATTATACATGCAAAAGTGAATATGTGGTGTACATGTTGAGATGCGGATGTGACAATGTGTATGTGGGCAGTAAAGCCTTACAGGTGCACAAAAGAATATTACAACACCTAAGGGCGGTAAAGAACAATGGCACATGTTATGCTATAGCTAGACATTGTCATACTAATCATAATGGGGATATCAAAGACCTGACGTACAGTGTGATTGACGGAATTAGAGTGGATGAAAGAGGTGGTAATCGAGAGAAAAAACGGAGAATCTTAGAATCTAAGTACATTTTGGCATTTGACAGCAAGGAGCCTAGAGGGCTTAACGAGATAAAGAATTGTATGTACATTTGTGAGTGCTCTGAGGTTAACAGACATTGTTTGAAGAATATTCTGCATAAGATTTCATAGTGATTTTCCTTAAAACTGTCTGCAGTTTTTGTTACCCATTTTGGTTAAAAAAAAAAAAAATCTCTATATGGGATCCTAAAGTTAATGTTTTTTTATTATTCTTTGTTCCATTACAGGCTGGACAAGAGTATATATATTCAGAGTAGACTGAGAAGAACCTTGAGATCAACGTAAGACTACAGGCCCACTGGGGCGTGATGTTTGCAGCAAGTAGTATGGGTACAGTACAACTGAAGTTATCCAGAGTTTAGATTTAGTGTATACTGTTTAATGATGGCATTCTCATTTTACTATATTTTTTAGTTTCTGTATTTCTTTTTGGAAGACTAATATTATGCCATGAAAATATTTACTTACTTTGTCTCGCTAATACCTGCATTGTATATAAACATTGGAGACCAGCCCAATGGGGCTGGATGCAGTGTTAAAACAGTTATATAACTCTTCTCTTTCCATTGAAATGTTTTGCCCTGGAATGTGTATGAAAGTATAAATACTATTTCCAAAATGGCGTTTTGTAATGTTGATGAAGGCATAAGCCGAAACTCATCCTGAGAGACCGCTGTTGTGAATTGATCACCCGAAGAATACATATTGAAAAGCATTGAGTGCCTGAACCTCCTTTATCCATGGGAAGGAATAGTGCTGATATATATATATATGTGTATATATATATATATATATATATATATATATATATATATATATATATATATATATATATATACACATATATATCTGTATATATTACCTACTGGCAGTCGCCAGTAGGTAGTTATAGTTAGGACCTTGTTTCTATTCAAAAAGTGTTTTGTTTTTTTGCCAATATCTTTGGCGCCGTTTGACGAATCTTTGTGAAATATTCCAAACTAATGGTTCACTCGGGTCAGCTCCTGTTTTGAAAGTTTCGGGGTGATTCGTCAAGCGGGGGCCGAGAAAAAGGGGTGTCCCAAAACGTGTTTTCCCCATGTTAATTTCCATAGGAACTTTAGAGAAAGCTACAGCCCAAACAGCTGAACGGAATGACACCAAATTTGGCAAAAAGATAGGTCTTGGTTCAGAAAGCGTGCTTTCTTTTAAATGGTGTAAATCTGTTCAGTAGTTGCTGAGAAATTTAAAAAATAAAAATATCAATATCTGAGCAACGAGGAGGATTTGCGAACCCTCCCAAGCACGAGCTTCATTCTGATTGGCTGCCAACACTACAAACCAGAATGTGTTGGCAGCCATTTTGTGACTCATCAAAAAGGTAAAAAAAGGTAATAAATGTAGGAAAGGGGGCAGGGTAGAAACACCCTGACCCCCTAGGGCTTTTTTCGTCAGAGGTTACGCTGGGTGCGCGAATCCCGCAGTGAAAAAAAAAAAACGAAGTACGGTCATCCATGCTTCATTTTAATGAGCCCCCCGGGTAGGCCAGGTCCTAGGGGTATTTGTAAAATGTATGCAGGGGGCCCTGTGGAGGCCCCCGGGCTTAATTAATTATGGGGGGGCCTTGTGGGCCCCCCAAGCCCCAGGACCGCCACCTCCCTGGGGCTTTGATTAATTATGGGAGAGGGGGCCTCGCAGGCCCCCCCCAAGCCCTAGGGACCACCACCTCCCCGGGGCTATGTTTCACATTAGGAGGGGAGCTCCGTGGCCTTCCTCCTGGAGCCCTCCATGGCCCTGGGGACCGCCACCCCCCAGGGCCAGCTCCAGCAATGTGCCGGGGTGCCCACCCCCTGGACATTGCAGTTTGCTATGACAGGGCAGGATAACGGCTCCCACCCTGCCATAGCAAACACTGCTTTGCTTCTTGGAAGCAAGAGCAGGATAGGAGGTGGGGAGCCGGCTGGGACCGTGGGGGCATTGGGGCTCCCCTGCGGTCCCCATTGTTGAGGCAAGGCCCCGGGGGATGGGGCCCTCGGGGCCAATAGTGGCCCAGGGAAGGGGGGCCACGCGGCCCCCCTCCCTTTTGCAATTTGTTTTTTTTTTATAAATAATGCCGGGCCCCTGGGGATGGGGTCCCCGGGGCCAAATGTGGCCTTGGGAAGGGGGCCATGCAGCCCCCATCCCATACTATTTTGTTTTTAAAAAATTTAAAAAGAGACAATGCCCCGGGGGATGGGATCCCGGGGCCATTATTGGCCTCAGGAGGGGGGCCCCCCTCCATAATTTTTAATAATAAAATAAAATCTGGCAGGCACCGGGGGATGGGGTCCCCAGGGCGAATATCGAATAATGGAAGTGGGGTATTTTTTTTTTCTAATAAGGAAATGCGACCCTAACGCGGCTCTCAGCGTGGCCCCCCATGTAACTTTGCGATGGGTGCGTGAATCCCGCAGAGAAAAAAAAAACAACGAAGCACGGTCTCCGTACTTTGTTTTAATGAGCCCCCGGGTGGGCCAGGTCCCGGGGGGTATTTGTAAAATTTATGCAGGGGCCCTGTGGAGGTCCCTGCAGCCCCAGGGACTGCCACGTCCCCAGGGCTATCTTGATTACATGGGGGGGCATGCAGCCCCCCTGCAGCCCCGGGGACGGCCACCTGCCTGGGGCTTAATTAATTATGGGGGTGCCTCCCAGGCCCCCCCAAGCCCCGGGGACCACCACCTCCCCAGGCCATTCACATGTTGGGAGGGGGGCCACGGGGCCCACCTCTTGGAGCTCTCCAAGGCCCTGGGGACGGCCACCCCCCAGAGCCGGCTCCTGAAATGTCCTGGGGTGCCCACAATGCTGTTTGCTATGGCAAGGCGGGAGCATGGCTCCCGCCCTGCCATAGCAAACACTGCTTTGCTTCTTGGAAGAGAGAGCAGGAAACCTGCTCTTGCTTCCAAGAAGCAAAGCATAATTGCTTCTGGGCAAGGGGAGCTGCATGTTAGCAGCTCCCCTTGCGCAAAAGCAATGCCGGCTCCCTCAGGAGGCAGGGAGCCGGCTGGGACCAATGGGGGCATTGGGGCTCCCCCCGCGTTCCCCAACATTGAGACCAGGCCCCGGGGAAGGGGTCCCTGGGGCCAAAAGTAACCCTCGGAAGGGGGGCCACGAGGCTGCCCTCCCATACTATTTAAAAAAAAATATATGTATTTTAAAAAGGCAATGCCCTGGGGGATGGGGTCCCCGGGCTATTATTGGCTTTAGGAGGGGGGCCATGCGGCCCTCCCTCCAAAATTGAAACAAAAATAAATGCTGGCAGGCCCCGGGGAGGGGGTCCCCAGGGCCAATAGTGCCTGAGGGAAGGGGGGCCACGTGGCCCCCATCCCTTATTTTGTATTAATAATAAGAGACGTAATGCTCCGGGGGTGGGGTCCCCGGGGCGAATACCAAATAATGGAAGTGGGGCATTTTTTTTTCTTTCTATTTTGAAGTCGTGACTCCAATGCGGCTCTCAGCGCGGCCCCCCCGTGTAACGTCGCGTTGGTTTCGCAAATTCACCTCAAATAAATAATTTAGTGGTATATAATTTAGAAGGTAGTGTTGTATTTGTGAAGTTGTTTTAAAGAGGTACTGTGATTGAAGTTAATGACAAGATTACAATTGATAGAGTTGTTAAAAATATATAAAATTAAAAATTAATAGTTAAACCTGAAAAGTGTATTGTGTTGTAGTACATTGAATTCATGCTTTTGCAGATTCGCGTCGGGTGCGCGAATCCACAAAATGTTTTTAAACAATATGTATGTGTAAAAAAAAAAATATTCACTATTGTATTATAGGGTGGCTCTAAAAAGAGCCCTTGTTTTCATTATGAGTTTGTTGTAGCTACATGTAAGTGCGGATGCACAGCTTTAGGTTGTTGAGAAAGACTCTGTTTCCTTGATTTGTGAAGTGTACTCCATCACTTCTGTAGATGTCATCCATATCAAAATGTAGATTGTTGTTATAGATGGAGCCTATCCTATGGTCTCTGAGGTAAGCAGAAACGGCTTTATTGACATTCTTTCTAGCTTTCTCAATCTGTGGACGAATTGATTTGACCACTTCTATTTCTGTCTTTGGCATATTGTAGAGTATACAAAGACAGTTTGATGTAAAAGCAACATCAATTGTGCAAAGGTGTCATTCATTAGCATTTCCAGACCTACCCCAGTCAAGGTGCCTAGGTCATTGCCACCACAGTGCACAATCATGAGGTCAGGGGGTTGGAGATGTAAAAAGGTTTTAACCAAAGGCATCAATTGGTGCCACTTTAATCCTCTCTGTGCAATCCATTTAGTATCCACATTTTGCAAAGCTAGGTCTTTGTCAATGCCTCTGCGTTCAGTATACCTTTTGCACCAGAAAACATAGCTGTGTCCAACAATCCATACTGTAAGCATCTTGAAGGGATGTCTGGAAGTAAAGAAAAGATGTCTGTAGCTGAGGTAGTCAGTTGGTAGAATTAGAGGTATGTAAAATGGTGGACAAGATGCTGTTTTTTAAAAAGTAGAGAATTGATTGGCTGTTTAAGAACATTGTATATTTAAAAATAGGGTGCATGTTACTTTCTTTAAAAAGCATGTTTCTTATTGGTGAATAGAAAATGTTTGAAAGGTACATTAGATAGGATAAGGTGATATTTTGCAAACGTCAACCACACCTGCTGTTTGCATTTGTAACCTTGGGTGCTGAACTTGAAAATATAGTGAACTTGTGACCTGTTAGTTTAGTTGAATGTTCCATGAACTGTTACTATGGAAACTGGCATAAAGCAGAATGGGGGAAGGGTTGAAACTCTACTGTGGACTTAAAATGTGAAATTTTAATTTATATATAAGTGATATGTTATTAAAGTATAATTTCCCAAGTCAGTACCATCTTTAGAAGTGGTGTGTTCTTAAAGAATAGTGGTATTTTTATTTGTAATATATTTTTGAACTGCCGTATGGATTCGCGGCTCCATCGCGTTGGTGCGCGGTGGAGTCGCGACTCCAAAAAATTCCAGAACCAGTTTGGGCACTTTTAGAAGTCAGTTGGTAAGGGTTAACATGTCTAACCAATTGAAATGTGTTTTAAAATTTTAAATTATGTAGGAAGCAATGTGATTCGTTACTTACATTTATTTGTGTGGAGAAAGAGAGGGAAAGTTTGCCATTACTGGTTTTACCTTGTTGAGAGTGGTGCATTACATTGATTGTGTGCATAAGATAATCTTTTATGAGTTTGTGATATTTCATATTCTACAAATCAATTTGGAAGGTGAGTTATAATTTTGAGAGGTGTATTATTTATTAGCTTTATTTTTAATCTTTCAAAATTATTCAAGAACTGTGATGTTTGAAATATATTATTAAATGTAGAGATGTGTATTGTAGTTTGTTTTATTGTAGTTAAATGTTGTTTGAAATAGATTCTGTATAAAAATATGTGTATATTGGAAGATGAAATAGTGGTTATGGTAGTTTGTCTTAGTGTGTGGATATGTACATTTGTAGTATACTGCATCATTTTAGGTGTCGCTTTCAAATTGGAAGTGCAGTCTGTCAAGTTTTAAGGTGTGCATGGACTTGTGTCTGAAGTATGTCTCTACTTGTATATGTATTTTCATATGTCTTATACATTTGAAGGTGTATGATGTATAACAAAGAGGTGTTGTTGCTTTTTATGTGGTAGGCTCAAGACTGTGAGTAATAGTAGAATGGTGAAGCTGCAGCAGAAAAGTGTGGTTTAAAAGATGTTGACATAAGGTATTAGTGATTAGGCTCCTTTTTTTAAGTCTCAAGAGAGGTACAGTTGAAATATGCCACATAATGTTTGGTGTTTGCTTGAAATTGGAAGTTTGTTCTGTGAATTTTTGAGGTGTGGATAGTGTTGTGGTACAGATATATGCATGCATGCTTTTAGGAATATGGTGAGACTTTTAGCAGAGACATGTGAATGGTTCCTGCTTTGTATTTGGCTAGTTGTAACATTAGAAGTAGTTGTAGAATGGTAAAGCAGCAGCATAAAAGTGAGGTTTGAGATATGTTTGTAGAGATGTTATTTATTAGAGTAATTTGAATGATGTGTGGAATGTTATATTTCATATATACTACATATTTTCAGTGTCTGTTTGAAATTTGAAGTGTAGTCTGTGAAGTTTTGAGCTGTGGATGGTGTTGTGACTGAGGTATGTCTGTATTTGCACATGTATTATGGTACGTGCTATGCGTCTGAAGATGATAGATGTATAAAACACAGGTATACATCTATTTGTATATTACTTTTATATATGATGCTGCTAGCAAAGGTACACACATATGCATGCATGCTTTTAGGAATATGGTGAGACTTACAGCAGAGACTTGTGAAGGGTTGCTAGTTTATATTTGCGTAGGTCCAATAGCATAAATAGTTGCAGAATGGTGAAGCTGCAGCTCAAAACTGTGGTTTAAAACATGTTGGCAGAGGAATTCGTGATTAGGGTATTTTGTAGTCTGTTGAAAGGTAAGGTTGAAATATATCACATTATTTTAGGTGTCTATTTGAAATGAGAAGTGCTGCTTCTTAAGTTTTAAGATCTGTATGGTTCTGTGACTGCGGTATGTCTGTACTTGCAGATGTATTTTCATATGTGTTATGCATCTGAAGATGCTAGCTTTATAAAATATAGGTATTGATGTATTTGTATGTTTCTTTTATATATGATGATACTAAGAAAAGGTACAGATATATGCATATATGCTTTTAGAAATATGGGGAGACTTTCAACAAAGATATGTGAAGGGTTGCTTTGCTGTTAGCCATGCCCAATACCTGATTAGTACTAGAATAGTGAAGCAGCAGTAGTAGAAAAGTGATGTTTAAGATATGTTTGGAGAGGAATTATTGATTATGGTACTTTATAAGAGTCTGTGTAAAAGTTCAGTTGAAATATGCTGCATAAATCTAGGTGTGTGTTTGAAATGTTAAGTGTACTTTGTCAAGTTTTAAGGCCTTTATGGTCTTGTGAGTGTGGTTATGTTTCTACTTCACATGTATTCTGATATGTGTTATGGTTTTGGCAATAGGTACAGATTGAAGCATGCATGCTTTTAGGAATATGGTTAGAGTTATGGTAGAGACATGTGATAGGTTGCTGCTTTATGTTTGGCTAGGCCCAATATTCGTACAATGGTGAAGCTGCAGAACAAAATTGAGTTTTAAGACATGTTGGCAGAGGGATTACTGATTCTGCTACTTTCTATGAGTCTGGGGAAAGGTACACTTGAAATACACTGCAGAAATGTAGGTGTGTCTTTCAAATGTAAAGTGCAGTCTATTTGTTTATTTCTTTTATATATGATGATGATTTTGAAAGGTAGACACATATGCATGCATGCTTTCAGGAATATAGTGAGATTTATAACAGACATATCTGTAGGTTTGATGCTTTACATTTGGGTACACCCAACAGCCTGAGTAGTTACAGAATGGTGAAGCTGCAGTACAGACGTGTATACCATGTCATAAACCTCACTTTTGTGCTGCAATTTCACTATTCTGCTACTACTCAGGATGTTAAGCGTAGTCAAATATAAAGCAGCAATCCATTATATGTCTCACCTGTAAGTCTGCAATCACATAGCCACTACTGATGCACTCATCCATGCACAGAGGCACTATGTATGCAGTCCTTCAATCAGCCAGGCACTACCTATGCACTCCTCCAATCTCCCAAGCTCTTCCCCTGCACTCATGCAATCAGCCATGCACTACCTATGCAGTCATGCAATAACCCAGGCACTATCCATAAAGTTATAAAATCACCCAGGCACTTCCTATACACTCCTCCAATCACCCAGGCACTACCTCTGCACTCATGCAATCACCCAGGCACTACCTATGCAGTCATGCAATAACCCAGGCAGTACCGTTGCACTCCTTCAATCACCCAGTCAGTCCCCATGCACTTACAAAATCACCCAGGCACTAACCATGGGCAATGAACTCTGCCTAGCGGAGGTTGCGGAGATTTGCTAACTACACATTACATTGAAAACACGGAATTCATGCAAAAACTCCGACTCCGCCACGTAGCGGAGTTAGCTACTGCACCCACAACCCTTTGATAAAACAACTTTACCTTTACATGCTAAAAACGTATAACAAATTCACAAAAGTGAGCTTTGAAAAATATCAGGCAATGAGAGAGGTGATGATTTTGGAGTCCCCTAACCTAGGGGGAGGACCAAGCAGATGCCTTTAACACAAAGAGCATATCATGCTGAATGATTCAGTGGTGGTCCCATCCTCCTAGGACCACCCCAAGCAAAGTTATGGGCAAAAATACAATGCCAACCAAAGGCCGAGCAAAGCATTATGGGGCGAGATTCTAGAGTGCAGTGAATATTATATTATTAGCTCTCAGCTGAGCCGGGAGAGCCGCTGCCCCTTGAGGAATGTTTTGATATTGGATACTATAAACGCAGGCACAACCCCTATACTCATGCAATCTCCCATGTACTATCTATGCACTCCTTCAATCACTCAGGCGCTCCCTGTGCACTTATAAAATCACCCAGGTACTACCTATGCACTTCTCTAATCAACCTGGCACTATCTCTGAACTCCTCCAATCACCCAGGCAGTACAGATGCACTGATGCAATCACTGAGGCACTACCGATGCACTCATAGATGCACTCAGCGACTTCCCCTGCACTCATGCAATTACCCAAGCACTACCCATGCAGTTCTCCAATCATCCAGGCACAACCCTTACATTTGTGCAATCACCCAGGTACTACGTATGCATTGTTCCAATCAGTCAGGCACTACTCATGCATTCCTCCATGTACCAAGGCAGCATCTCTGCATTGCTCTAATCATGCAGGCATTATCTTTGCACTCATGCAATCACCCAATCATTACCTATGCAGTTCTTCAATCACTCAGAGAGTAACCATGCACTCCTCCAATCACCCAGGCACTAGCCATGCACTCATGCAATTACCCAAGCATTACCTATGCACTTTTTCAATCACTCAGGTAGTACTCATGCAGTCCTCTAATTTCATAGACACTACCCCTGCACACATTTAATCACTCAGGCACTATCCATGCAGTTATCCAGGCTCTCAGTCACGACTTGTGCAGTCTTTCCATTTACTGATGCACTCATTAAATCACTCAGGCAGTACTTATGCACTCATGTAATCAGCCAGTTACTATTCATCCTTTTCTGCAAACACCTAGACACTACTATTACACTCATTCATTCATGTAGGCACTACTTATACACTCATCTATGCATTCAGGGTCTATTCATGCCCTTATTCATGCACACAATCTCTACGTCTGCACTTATGCATTCAGTTAATCAGTATCCAATGACTCCTGCAATTATACAGACATTACTCTTGCACTCATACAATCATCCAGGCAATTCCCATGGAGTCATGCAATCACTGAGACACACCCATCATATATCTTAGCTGTAAGTCTTAACATATTGGGGAAACCATTTATACATATTTCTGTACCTTTTGGTAGCAATATCATATATTAAAGTAATATATAAATAAATGTATACTTGTGTTTTATATGTCTAGCATCTTCAGATGCATAATATGTATCAGAATACATGTGCAAGTAGAGATATACCTTAGTTACAACACCATGCAGACCTTAAAACTTGACAGATTGCTGTTATTATGTGGTATACTTGAAGTGTAGCTTTCTACAGTCTCATACAAAGTAGCGTTATAACTGATTCTTCTCTTAATATGCCTTAAACCTCACTTTTGTGCTGCTGCTTCATCGTTCTATGACTACATAGGGTGTTGCGCCTAGTGAAAGATATAGCAGCATTCTTTCATATGTCTCTGGTGTAAGTCTCACCATCTTCTTAAAAACATGCATGAATATGTCTGTACCTTTTGTTAGTAGTATCATATATCAAAGAAACATACAAATAGATGTATACCTGTGTTTTATATGTGTAGTATGTTCAGATGTATAAGACATATAACAATACATGTGCAAGTTCATACATATCTTAAACAGAAGACAATGAAGACGTTAAAAGTTGAGAGAGTGCACTTCATATTTCAAAGAGACACTTAGATTTATTTAGTGCACTTCAAGTGAACTTTACCAGAGAGTCTTACAAAGTATGATAATCATTAATTTGTCACTCAACATATGTTAAACATTACTTTTCTGGTGCTACTGCTTTACCATTTTACTAGTCGTTAGGTATTGAACATAGTCAAAATAAATATCTAAGAAGCAAGAGAAGTGCAGACAGAAGCAACAGAGGTGCAGAAGGAGGCAAGAGAAGTGCACAAACAGGCAAAAGAAGTTCAGAAAGATCCAAGAGCAGTGCAGAAAGAACCAACAGAGGTGCAGAAGGAGGCAAGAGGGGAGGCAGAAGGAGCCAAGAAAGGTATAGAAATTTGCAAGAGAGGTTTAGAAAGAAGCAACAGAGGTGCAGAAGGAGACAAGACAACTGCAGAAAGAGGCAAGATAGTTGCTGAAATAGGCAAGAGAGGTGCAGAAAAGGGGAACAGGGGTGCAGAAAATTCAAGAGAAGTGCAGAAAGAGGGAAGAAGGATGTAGAAAGAGGGAAGAGGGGTGCAGAAGGAGTAATAGAAGTGCAGAAAGAAGCAAGAGTAGTGGAGAAAGAAGTAAGTGAGGTACAGAAAGAGGCAAGTGGGGTAGAGAAAGAGGCAAGAGAAGTGCAGAAAGAGACAAGAGAGGTGCAGAAAGAGATAAGAGAGGTACAGAAAGAGGGAAGAGGGGTGCAGAAAGAGGCAACAGAGGTGCACAAAGAGGGAAGAAGGGTGTAGAAAGAGGCAACAGGGGTACAGAAAGAAGCAAGAGAGGTAGAGAAAGAGGCAACAGAAGTGCATAAAGAAGCAAGAGAGGTGCAGAAAGAGACAAGAGAGGTACAGAAAGAGGGAAGAGGGGTGCAGAAAGAAGCAAGAGGGGTGTATAAAGAGACAAGAGAGGTACAGAAAGAGGGAAGAGGGGTGCAGAAAGAGGCAACAGAGGTGCACAAAGAGGGAAGAAGGGTGTAGAAAGAGGCAACAGGGGTACAGAAAGAAGCAAGAGAGGTAGAGAAAGAGGCAACAGAAGTGCATAAAGAAGCAAGAGAGGTGCAGAAAGAGACAAGAGAGGTACAGAAAGAGGGAAGAGGGGTGCAGAAAGAAGCAAGAGGGGTGTATAAAGTAGCAAGAGTAGTGTAGAAAGAACCAACAGAGGTGCAGAAGGAGAAACAGGTATGCTGAAAGAAGCAAGAGGAGTATCACAATTTGTAAGAAAGGTGCAAAAAGAAGCAAGACTAGTGCAGAAAGAATCAACAGAGGTGCACAAACAGACAAGAGGGGTGCAGAAAAAGGGAACAGGGGTGCAGAAAATTTAAGAGAAGTACAGAAAGAGGGAAGAAGGATGTAGAAAGAGGGAAGAGGGGTGCAGAAGGAGTAACAGAAGTACAGAAAGAAACAAGAGTAGTGGAGAAAGAAGTAAGTGAGGTGCAGAAAGAGGCAAGTGGGGTAGAGAAAGAGGCAAGAGAAGTGCAGAAAGAGACAAGAGAGGTGCAGAAAGAGATAAGAGAGGTACAGAAAGAGGGAAGAGGGGTGCAGAAAGAGGCAACAGAGGTGCGCAAAGAGGGAAGAAGGGTGTAGAAAGAGGCAACATGGGTACAGAAAGAAGCAAGAGAGGTACAGAAAGAAGCAAGAGAAGTACACAAACAAGCAACAGAGGAGCTGAAAGAAGCAAGATGGTTGCAGAAAGAGGCAAGAGTGGTTCAGAAAGAGGGAAGAAGGATGTAAAAAGAAGCAAGAGGGGTGCAGAACGAGTATCAGAAGTATAGAAAGAAGCAAGAGAAGTGCAGAAAGAAGGAAGAGAGGTGCAGAAAGAGGCAAGTGGGGTAGAGAAAGAGGTAAGAGAAGTGCAGAAAAAAGCAAGAGAGGTGCAGAAAGAGACAAGAGAGGTACAGAAAGAGGGAAGAGGGGTGCAGAAAGAGGCAACAGAGGTGCACAAAGAGGGAAGAAGGGTGTAGAAAGAGGCAACAGGGGTGCAGAAAGAAGCAAGAGAGGTAGAGAAAGAGGCAACAGAAGTGCATAAAGAAGCAAGAGAGGTGCAGAAAGAGACAAGAGAGGTACAGAAAGAGGGAAGAGGGGTGCATAAAGAAGCAAGAGGGGTGTATAAAGAAGCAAGAGTAGTGTAGAAAGAACCAACAGAGGTGCAGAAGGAGAAACAGGTATGCTGAAAGAAGCAAGAGGAGTATCACAATTTGTAAGAAAGGTGCAAAAAGAAGCAAGACTAGTGCAGAAAGAATCAACAGAGGTGCACAAACAGACAAGAGGGGTGCAGAAAAAGGGAACAGAGGTGCGCAAAGAGGGAAGAAGGGTGTAGAAAGAGGCAACATGGGTACAGAAAGAAGCAAGAGAGGTACAGAAAGAAGCAAGAGAAGTACACAAACAAGCAACAGAGGTGCAGAAAGAAGCAAGAGGGTTGCAGAAAGAGGCAAGAGTGGTTCCGAAAGAGGGAAGAAGGATGTAAAAAGAAGCAAGAGGGGTGCAGAACGAGAATCAGAAGTATAGAAAGAAGCAAGAGAAGTGCAGAAAGAAGGAAGAGAGGTGCAGAAAGAGGCAAGTGGGGTAGAGAAAGAGGCAACAGAAGTGCTTAAAGAAGCAAGAGAGGTGCAGAAAGAGACAAGAGAGGTACAGAAAGAGGGAAGAGGGGTGCAGAAAGAAGCAAGAGGGGTGTATAAAGAAGCAAGAGTAGTGTAGAAAGAACCAACAGAGGTGCAGAAGGAGAAACTGATATGCTGAAAGAAGCAAGAGGAGTGTCACAATTTGTAAGAAAGGTGCAAAAAGAAGCAAGACTAGTGCAGAAAGAATCAACAGAGGTGCACAAACAGACAAGAGGGGTGCAGAAAAAGGGAACAGGGGTGCAAAAAGAGACAAGATAGGTGGAGAAACAGGCAAGAGAAGTGCAGAAAGAAGCGACAGATGTGCAGAAAGAGGCAAGAGGGGTGCACAAAGAGGGAACAGATGTGCAGAAAGAGGCAAGAGGGGTGTACAAAGAAGCAAGAGTAGTGCAGAAAGAACCAACAGAGGTGCAGAAGGGAGAAAGAGGTATGCTGAAAGAAGGAAGAGGAGTAGCAATATTTGTAAGAGATGTGCAAAAAGAAGCAAGACTAGTGCAAAAAGAATCACCAGAGGTGCAGAAACAGACAAGAGGGGTGCACAAAGAGGCAAGAGTAGTACAAAAAGAAGCAACAGAGGTGCAGAAAGAGGGAAGAGGGGTGCAGAAATTTGCAAGAGATATGCAGAATGAAGCAACACAAGAGGGAAGATAACTACAGAAAGAGGTAAGAGAGTTGAAGAAACAGGCAAGAGAGGTGCAGAAAAAGGGAACAGGGGTGCAGAAAGAGGCAAGAGAGGTGGAGTAAGAGAAAGAAAGGGTGCAGAAAGAGGTAATAGGGGTGCAAAAAGAAGCAAGAAAGGTGCAGAAAGAAATAAGAGAAGTACAAAAAGAAGCAATAGAGGTGCAGAAAAGGAAAGAGGGGTGCAGAAACAGGCAAGAGAGTTGTAGAAACAGTCAAAAGAGGTGCATAAAGAAGGAAGACCAGTACAGAAAGAACCAACAGAGGTGTAGAAGTAGGCAAGAGGGGTGCAGAAATTTACACGAGATGTGCAGAAAGAAGCAAGAGCGTTGTAGAAAGAAACAGCAGAAATGCAAAAAAAGGCAAGAAGGTTGTAGGAGGAGGCAAGAGTAGTACAGAAAGAAGCCAAAGAAGTGTAGAAAGAAGCAAGAGGGGTGCAGAAAGAGGCAACAGAGGTGCACAAAGATGGAAGAATGGTGCAGAAAGAGGCAACAGGGATACAGAAAGAAGCAAGAGAGGTGCAGAAAGAAGCAAGAGAATTGCAGAAGGAAGCAACAGAGGTGCAGAAAGAGGCAAGAGGGGTGCAGAAAGAGGCAACAGAGATGCACAAAGAAGGAAGAAGGGTGCAGAAAGAGGCAACAGGGGGACAAAAAAAGCAAGAGAGGTGCAGAAAGAAGCAAGAGAAGTGTAGAAAGAAGCAACAGGGTTGCAGAAAGAGACAAGAGGGGTGCAGAAAGAGGCAAGAGAGGTTCAGAAAGAAGCAACAGAGCTGCACAAAGAGACAAGAGAGTTGCAGAAACAGACAAAAGAAGTGCAGAAACATTCAAGAGGGATGCAGAAAGAGTGAAGAAAAGTGCAGAAAGAGAGAACAGGGGTGGAGAAAGAAGGAAGAGAGGTGTAGAAAGAGGGAAGAAAGATATAGAAAGGGGCAATAGTTAGGTATTGAGTATAGGCAAAAACAAAGCAGCAACCCTTCACATGTTCTTGCTGTAAGTTTCACCATCTTTTTGAAACTATGCATGCATGAGTCCGTACTGTTTGCTAGTGTACTATATATAAAAGATGCATACAATATATGTATACTTCTGTTTTATATGTAAAGCATCTTCAAATGTAAGACACATATGAGAATACATGTGCAAGTAGAGACATATCTCAATCACAACACCATGCAGGCCTTAAAACTTGATACACTGCACTTTACATTTGATTTGTGTAGCAGTAGAGAAATCCTTTAGTTGTGCTGTGTGATTCTGTTGTAGAGGTTGTGATGTCTTCTAATTGTATGAATTGCGCAGTGTCTGACATAAGTTTGCAATGCAATTAAAAATATTTCTTGATTTATAGATGAGAGTATTTGTATAAAATTATTTTACTGAAACTATTTAAACTTTTCTTTGTTTTCAGATATTCATCATTATTAGTAGTAAAGATTGTGTATGTCAAGAAAAGATCAAAATAAAATAAAATAAAAAAACAGTACTATTTAAAGGAAAGAGAAAAGTAGAAATTAGGTAAAGTATGACATGTAACATTGAAGAAAAAGACTTCTGGTAAGAGAACTAAAGAATGTTATAAAAGACTTTTAAAGAACGTAATTAATTTTCAAAATGGGGAAAAGAGAAAGAAAAGTACTACAACCAATCATAAGGAAACGAAAAAAGGACGAATTAATGGAAAAACAAGTTATGGAAAAACAATCTATGTTGAAAGAAGGATGAAAGAATATAAAGACACTAGGAAGAGAATGTATAAAAGTAGAGTACTACAACATTTATTGAAAGATTTCAAAAAATATAAAAGAAGATCAGCATTTTACAAGAAAAAAATAACAGATTGAAAGTGTAGTCGAAAAGGTTTTTGAATTGAAAAGAAGATTGTTTATATTAGTATTGAAGAGAATTAGAACATTGAATAAAACAATGCACTTTATGAAGGAGAAAAGTAAAAAAAAAAGACTGGTTAATAGAACTAACTTTTGCAAAAAAATTGGGAGAATGGAAGCACACTTCTAGTATTGAACCTTTTTTAATGAAGAAAGCTATTTTCAACAAAATATATTAGTTCATGGATTTGATACCAGTGGTCGTTGTTATGACGTTAAAAATGGTTACCCAATTGAAAAAGAAAAGATGGTTCTTAGAGATGTGGAAGAAGTAACAGCTGAAGAAGTTCAAGGGAGACGCACACAAGCTCCAGTGTATAAGCAGGATTGTAGTAGTATTTGTAGTATACAACAGTAGCAATCGGTGGTGGGAGTGCCGCCGGGCGCTGATGTGGGGCGGGGGAGGGGCAGGGTGGGGGGTAGTAAACTACGGATTACGGCCGATTACAGGTAAGTACACATAAAAATAAATAAAACAAATTTCGTTGCGTGCGCTGCATCGCATTTGGCGATGCAGCGCGAGAAATGAAATTTATTTATATGTGTACTTACCTGTAATTGGCCGTAATCCGTAGTTTACTACCCCCACCCTGCCCCTCCCCACGTCAGCTCCCGGCGGCACTCCCACCACCGACCGCTACTGGTATACGACAGAAATCTATTGCTATATTT